>CM033721.1:54789679-55989679 GCA_019671005.1 Hibiscus mutabilis | reverse complement strand
CATTGCTTGTAAAACTCTTGGCTATCTTTGTACAGTGTTGGCCAATACAAACCGGATTGCAAAACTTTGGCTGCGGTACGAGTTCCTCCAAAATTTCGTCCATAGGTTGAATGGCATTGCCGGAGTACATTCTGCTGCTCCTCTTCAGGGACACATTGGCGTATAGCCTGATCTGCACATTGTTTAAACAAAAGAGGCTCGTCCCAAAAGTAATGCTTAGCATCATGGCGGAACCGCTTCTTCCCTTGGTGAGTAAGGCTATAAGGTAAAATACCACAAACAAGGAAATTAGCTAAATCCAGGTACCAGGGTATTACCGAGGCATGTGCTGCCGTGTCGACTGCTCCCAAGATTACCGAGGTGTGTGCGTCTAGAGTTGTCGAGGCATACGCGTCCATGGTTGCCGAGGTTTGGCATCCTTTTTAGCAAATAGATATTTAATTGACGAATGGTCCGTATGAACAATTACCTTTCTACCAATCAAATAGGATCAGAACTGGTCAAATGTGAAAACTACAGCTAGTAACTCTTTCTCCGTTGTTGTGTAATTCATTTGAGCGCTATTAAGAGTTTTACTAGCGTAGTATATTACATGAAAGGTTTTACCTGTGCGTTGGCCTAGGACTGCTCCTACCGCAAAATCACTTGCATCACACATGAGCTAAAAAGGTAGCGTCCAATCTAGTGGAACGACAATGGGTGTCGAGGCAAGCTTTTCCTTTAGGGTTTCGAATGCTTGGGCGCAAGAATCATCAAAATTGAAGACTTTATCCTGTTCAAGCAAATTTCACAAGGGTTTAGTAATTTTAGAAAAATTATGAATGAACCTCCTGTAAAAACCTCCATGTCCAAGAAAGCTTCGAATTCCTTTAACCGAACTTGGTGGGGGTAATCTCTCGATCACGTCCACCTTGGCTTTGTCTACTTCAATTCCCTTGGATGAAATCTTGTGGCCGAGAACTATTCCTTCATCTACCATAAAATGGCACTTCTCCCAATTGAGGACTAAATCAGTTTCTTCACATCTTGCCAACACCTTCTCTAAATTGTCGAGGCAGCTGTCAAAGTCATTACCAAAAATGGAAAAATCATCCATGAAGATCTCAAGGAAGTCTTCGACCATATCTGAAAAGAGTGCCATCCTGCATCTTTGGAAGGTTGCCGGGGCGTTACACAATCCGAATGGCATCCTTTAGAAAGCATAAGTACCGTATGGGCATGTGAAGGTTGTCTTTTCTTGATCTTCTGGTGCTATGGCAATTTGATTGTAACCTAAATAACCATCAAGAAAACAATAAAAGGTTTACCTGCAAGACAGTCAACCATTTGATAAATAAAGGGTAATGGGAAGTGATCTTTCCTAGTGGCTTTGTTTAGCTTTCGATAATCCATACAACCCTCCAACCGGTCACAGTCCTGGTTGGAATGAGTTCATTGTTTTCATTACTTACCACCGTTATACCTCCCTTTTTTGGTACCCATTGTACCAGACTTACCCATGTACTATCAGAAATAAGGTATATAATGTCGGCGTCAAGCCACTTGATGATTTCTTTCATTACAACCCCTTTCATGGTATGATTCAGTCTCTTATGGGCCTCAATCGAAGGTTTGTGATCATCTTCCAACAAAATCTTGTGCATGCACACTACCGGGCTAATTCCCTTCAAGTCGGCAATTGTCCACCCTATTACTTTCTTGTGTAGCATCAACATTTTGATCAGCTTCTTTTCCTGCTCAGACTGTAACTTAGAAGAAATAATTACAGGCAATGTATTATCGGTTCCTAAGTATGCATATTTTAGTTGCTCTGGCAACTTTTTCAACTCAATAATCGGTGGTTGTTCAATAGAGGGCTTTTCGAGCTTACCTTCCTTACCTGAGTAATCCAATGGTTCAAAGCATGTACCTGGTCAATTAACTAACCAATTTGCCTCTTCTTGTTGTTCCTCATCGATCGGTTCTTCATACTCCTCAGGTTCCTCTTGATCGGCAATGTAGTTGCCGAGGTAACTAAATTCCTCGTCGAAGTTAAACTCTGACGTGGCATGAAGAAGTTGGCATTCCTCTGGATCATCGGCATGCCTTAGTGTTTGGAACACATTTAGTTTAACTTGCTGGTCATTCACCCTCATTGTGAGTTCTCCCTTTTCAATATCGATCAAGGTTCTCCCTGTTGCTAGGAAGGGTCTCCCGAGAATGATAGTTGCATGTTCATCTGCTTCACAATCCAAAACAATAAAGTCAGCGGGAAAAATAAATTTATCAACTTTTACCAGTATGTCTTCGATTTTTCCCTCTGGATGTACATAGGATTTGTCGGCTAGTTGTAGCATAACTGTTGTAGGTCTTGCCTTCTCGATTCCTAGATTCTGGAAAATCGATTTAGGCATCAAGTTTATACTTGCTCCAAGGTCACATAATGCTTTCCCGACATAGTGGTTTCTGATGGAACAAGGTATTGTGAAACTTCCGGGATCCTTCAGCTTGGGTGGCATACGATTGTGCAATATGGCCATTCATCCCTCTATTGCGGCAACTGTTTCAAACTCTCCTAGCCTTGTTCACTTGGACACAATGTCTTTAAGAAACTTGGCATAGTTCGGCATTTGTTCAATTGCTTCAACCAATGGCAAGTTGATGTGGACTTGCTTTAGGATATCAAGGAACTTCTTGAATTGATATTCTTGCTTTTGTCGCTTCAACCTTTGTGGGAATAGTGGTGGAAGTTGGATATCTTCGATCCTTTCATTAGTCTGGAACCTGATGGATGGAATTGTCGGGGCAACTAGAGTTGCCAAGGCATTATCAACTAGGGTTGTCGAGGTATGCTTATCGCAGGTTGCCGAGGCATCCTTATCGCCGGTTGCCGAGGCATGCTTATCGTTGGTTGCCGAGGCATGCTTATTGTTGGTTGCCGAGGCATGCTTATTGTTGGTTGCCGCAGCAATTCCTGGTTCAGCATCTGAGGCTTTGCCGCTGGGTTCATCTTGATCTTTTTGTGGAGTTTTGTTTGATGAGCGAGCTTGAGCCTCTTTAAGTTGTTGGCCACTTCTAGTGGTGATCGCCTTACATTGCTCATGGCCACTTCCTCTTGTGACTTTAGTATCGCTAGGTAAACCTCATGGCGGTCTAGTATTCAGGTTTTGAGCAAATTGTCCGACTTGATTTTCCAATGATTTGATTGCCGCCTCTTGGTTTTGCAATCTCATCTCGGTCCTGTTAATAAAAGCATCAGTTCTTTTTATGAAGTTACTATTCTCAGCCATATAAGATTCAGTTTTCAACATAAAAGCATTGAGAGAATTTTCCAAAGAACTAGATGTTGTCGGTTGTTGCTGCGGCAACTGTTGCTGTGGCATATTCTGCTAGAATCCCGATGCTTCTGCATTCTGATTGTTATGGTTTAGAGCATTGTTGGGATTACTCCATGAAAAATTCGAGTGCTTCTTCTAAGTTGGATTGTATGTATTGGACATCACATTGTTGTTCCGGTTGTAATTCCCCACATAAAAGCTGGATTACGGATTCTGCATACATTCAGAAGAATCATGGTTACCACCACATAACTCATAGAAGGAATCCATTACCTTGACCTCCTGTGTGTTGTTTGGTTTCTGCATGTTCTGGACCATCTTGGTTAAAGTGGCCAATTGTGCCGAAATTGAGTCTGATGATCCTAGTTCATGTATTGTGGCTTGGCGCCTAACTCCTCATCTTCTAGCAGAGAGGAATTGATAATCATTCTTGGCAAGCCTGTTTAGAATTTGCATTGCTTCCTCCGACGACTTATCTAGGAGTATGCCGTTTGCCGAGGCATCTAGCATCATCCTTGTTGGTGTATTCATAGCGTTGTAAAACATTGTTACTTGTGTCCACACTGTAATCCGTGTATGGGGCATTTGTGTAGAAGTTCTCTATATCGCTCCCAAGCCTCGTACATGGATTCATCATCTACCTGCTGAAAAGAAGTAATTTCGTTATGAAGCTTATCAGTCAAATTTGTAGGATTAAATCGAGCAAGGAAATCACGACAAAGATTGGTCCAAGATCCTATTGATCCAGCAGGAATACTATTCAACCATGCTTTCGCCCTATCCCTCAGTGAATAGGGGAATAATCTTAGTCATAAAACATCGGGGGTGACTCTTTGAATTTTGAATGAGTTACAAATCTCGAGGAAAGATTTAAGATGTTGTCGTGCATCTTCAGTTGCTAGCCAGCAAATTGACCAATTGTATTGATCATATTAAACATCACCGATTTTAACTTAAAGTGGTCGGCTTCAATTTCAAGCGTGACAACTCCTGGATTAAGTTCATCAAGATCTTATTCAAGATAGTCTTGAATAGTTTTTTTTCGTGAAAGAATCACTCCTCCTCCTGGTGGAACATCTTGATTCATATTGCCGTCTTGATTAGCCATTGCTACTCTTAACCTTCGTCTAAGTCTTTGTAAGGTTCGTTCGATCTCTGGACCAAAGGGATATTCTGGTGTAATCGGTCTCGCCCTGGTCATATACCAATGCAAAACCAAAGTTTGTTAGCCCTTTGAATCTTAAACAAGAAAAATAAAAAGTGCAAGAAAATAAAAACAAAGTCGCTATTGCCAGTCCTCGGCAACGGCGCCAAAAACTTGTTGCGCGTAATAAGTGCTACGCAATTGTGCAAGTATACACGTCGCAAGTTATAGTATAAAAGATATCATCTCCACAGGGATTGGTGCCACTTCAAGAATCTAATCTCTTGCACTGTAAAAAGTAAAAGAAAACACAAGTAAAAGATTATATGAGTTTAAACTAATAACTAAAGTAGAAAGCAATAAAGTAAAAGAATAGATGAGATCAAGTGAGAGAGATAGGACAGGTTATCGTGAGTTGAGGTGTGATAGCCGATTGGATCGTCTTGGAGAAAGAGTGCAAGGGCAACTCAGTTGTCGTGGCAACTTGCACAACGGGGTTGCCTTGGCAACTAATCGATGGTTACCTGGGCGACTAGTCGGGCAACTACTTGAGCGTCTGAGCAGCAACTTCAAGGTTCGACAGAGCGTTCTTCAATGGTTTCTTCTTATCCCTAAGTCAAAACTCCAGCTACTTGTGCATGCCTTGATAAAACATCCGTGCGTGAATCAAGGGTGAACAACAACCAATCTTGTGCTCCTCTTAGCCGTTGAAAGCCTTAACTTATTCCTAAGCCAGATTAATCTTCACCATCAATAGATTGAATAAAGATCATACTCATTCGTTTCTTGAATCTAACTCTCCCGATATTAGATAAATAGATGAAGTTACGAGAACCTCTCCCAATTCACTCGCAAACAAGAATAAGAACCAAAAATGAATAAACATTGAATAGAAAGCGCAAACTCTTATTACCTAAACAAAATCCAATTGTTTCTCACAACCAGAAAACGCAATAGCCATAGCCAAATAGATTTAGTTCATGGCTAGGTTCCAAAGAAACGCAAGACAAAGAATTCCTAGCATGAACCTAATTGGACAAGAAAGAAAAAGATGAAGTATGGATGAAGCCTTCTTGTCGAGATCTCCCCTTGAAGCTTGTCGAAAATTCTCTCCTCTCTCCCCCTTGGAGTTGTCGAAATTCCTCTCCCCTCTCTCCCTTTGGAGTTGACGGCATGGCCTTTAATTTATAGGGCTAGGTCAAAGTCCTTTTTTGAGGAGGAAGTTAAGTTGGAATTAAATTATCTTTAAAGAATATAATTCTTTATTATAATTATATTTCTTCTAGAACTTCTCCTATCTTCTTGGGATTTAATTCTTCTTTAACCTCTTCATGGAAATCAAACTCCTTTGGGATTTAGCTTTGCTCCACGTCATCTTGGGCTTGTCTAGTCATCAATTTCGACTACCATATCACCTTATTATTTTCGACAATTGCCCTGGCAACTGGCTCGGCATCTCCTTCATGCATTGCCCTGGCAACTAGCTCTGCATCTCCTTCATGCATTGCCATGGCAACTAGTTCTAGCCTTACTTTGGCAAGTGATTCTGCACATACACACAAAACACAGCAAAGCAGCACCTTTTCCCACAAAAATCACCAAGTTATGTAATCAAGCTCAACAATGGAAAAAAACATGAATTAATGCATGAATGGCTAATTATGCAACTAATATGAGCCTAAGTCTAACAATAATATGAGTAAAAAGGGTAATAGAAATAGTACTTTTGAACACTTATCACTATACTCACCTTATATTCCAATGTTATGGAATACCCGATCCACACTATACACAAGTTACTTTCAAGTTCCCCTCCTAGCCTTCCTTATTAACATATGTACCTCAAGAAAGAACATCAAGTCATTAGAATCAATTCAATAGATTTAACAATGATATGAATCTTTATAAGTATATACTTATAGACATGCTCAAGCAACATTCATAAGCATGTGCAAATACCAACCATACTAAAACAGTCCACTTATAATTATTTTCCATGTTTAATTCACCCATTAATCATGTACACACAAATATACATTCCAAAGAAATCTCCTCTAACTCGATGCATAGCAATACAATTTGTTAATATTTCAAACTACCTATGGAGCTGCTGCCGGGTAGATTGTATATCCCTTAGTAAAAATTTCATATCATTCATTCCGTACATCGGAATTTCAAACCATTTACACCATTGGAAATCTGACTCAACTAGCTTTCTAACCATATAGGACTTACATTTTTACACCTTATGAATTAATACAGTTTTTAATCTAAAGATACCCCTAATTCTGCCACTAGGCAGATTATACTATCTTTGAACAATTGTCTCTACAGGTTGTTATAAAACTCGAAATTGAGTTTCGCTTGTTTTAAATGAAACTAGACATAACAAGCTTTCCAACCACATAAATTATAGGATCTAATTCCACCAGTACAATTTATAGTAATTTTTCAAAGTTACTCTAATGCAGATTTCTAAAACTATTTTGTTTGTGTGCAAAATGACCCCTTTAACATCCTTAGAAGTATAAGAACAACCCTTCTCTAGCTTTTATCACTTTCACACACATTTTAATCACAATAAAATATCACTTGATATAATGCAGTCCTACAAAACAGACCGTAAATTATTCTCCTTAAGTCCAAAAAAGTCCTTACCATTTACTACATATTCAAATCAGCCTTATTTCATATTCATTCTTATTTATACAAGCTTAAACAATCTATTTTATTTCATACATGCACAAAACATTTCCAATCACACATGTTTGCATGTCTATGCAATAAAACAGTCCATTTACTTTTCACTTTGATGTAATTCTGTCCCTATATTAACACACAAGCTTAAATATGGCAAAACATCCCCTTAATGTAGTTATATACTTTCAAAACAAATCTAGATTTTTCCTATACATATTTACATATATATATATACGTCCATATGCTTAATTTATCCTCAAGCAGTCCATTAATCACATACACATTCAAAAAAATGTTTAATATTTTCATAGACGCAGAGCATCCTTTAAACGTCATTGTTTGCTATCAGAATAGTCCTCTGTATTAGCTTAAAGGTCCTATTCATCTTTTTCATTATTAAGGCAGTCCCATAACAGTTTAAATTGTGCAAAACATTCCTAACTTGATATTCATGTGCTTATTTTTTTTCTTAGACTTATTAGCATCAAGTATGGTGTCTAAAATTTCATAGTTCAAGTATCAAATATGAACATAACATGATCAATTTTACAATCAAACTCCAAGACACTAATTTTCAGATTTCATACTTAAAATAGGTACATCCTAAGCGTTGTAAATTCATCTTTTGTCTCAATTATCCTGTAAAAAACGTAATAGTCCCCACAAGTATTTTCATTTACAAACAGTTTCCTTAACTTTTGGAAAACATAGTACATTCATGACCCCTTTCTTCTAGCAAAACATGGTTTATACATAGTGACATAGCAACCAAACAGAGCTCACACACACACACATATATATATATATATGTATATATCTTAATTCAAATCTTTCAAGACCACTTTTGAAACATCTCAAAGGCATGGAAATTAACACACATGCGTATACTTATTTTTGAACTAATCGAACAGTGAAATGAATCCATAACATGAATTTAATCTAAACAGTCTATACTTTTCTTATGAATTCGAAATAGCCCTTGGAGCATTCTTAAAATTTCACCCCTTTTTTAAGTGTGTAATGTTGTCACAAGATTTTCACCTTTGTTTTAATTGTTATGTTAATTTAGTATTAGTGCATTGTAGTTATATAATATTGATAACATAATAGTTGTAAATATTAATGTTACTGATAATATAGTTAGGTATAGTATTGATAACTTAGTTATAGTGGTAAACATTAATGTTAGAATAGTTTAGGTCTCGTATAATATAATTGTTAGTATATTGTGATAGTTAGAATTAATTTAGGTTGTATATTAGTATCTTATTTAGTAGTTATCAAGACCCAAAAATATATAATAAATAGATAGCCCATTTAAAAAGATCCATTAGATTAAATAGAGTCCATTAACTTATAAAAAAACACAAACAGGCCTATACATTATACAAAGGGCCGGCTAGCCCAATTATAACCCAAAGAAGAAACCCTAATCCCATATTCTTTCTATGCGCAGCTGAAGCAGGACCGCCGGATCAAGGGGCTGATCCAACGGTATAGATCATGCCAGCTGGGGATGATATAGCGCCTCAAATTCTCAACCGCTCGATCAGGATGCGATCTGACGGCCCAGATTGCTTTGGCAGCCACGCACACAACGATTTAGCTTCATTTGTGTGCTTCATCTTCTCCGACGCTTCACTCGCTCCGTTTTCTCCTCAACGGCGTCGTCTGAATCATCAAAAACATGTAAACAAAGGAGAAAAAGGATTAAATCCCTAAATTGGGGCATACAGTTTGAAAATCAACAGGGATTAAATCCCTAATCCAAAGCCCTAGCTGGAAAAATCAAAAGCAAAACGGGAAGGGATAATCCCTAATTCAAAGCCTTAGCGAGAATCAAGCTACAATTGGATATGCAAAAGGCAATTCAGAACCAAAGCAAAAGGCCAGTATCCCCAAATTGGTGTCATGGCAAGAATCAAGCAATCAGACGGGAAGAAATCATGGATTTAAGCTTAGGATTTAGGCAACTCTTGTACTATAAATAACACTGTAAATCATTGTAACACAATGACAACAATTAACAACAATTCAATAGAAATCATACATAGCAATGGCATTCGAAATTTGTAGGAGCAAGCAGCTTGTAATCATCATTCGGAAACAATAAAGAGAAGTAAGTTCTGGTAATTTTCCTATCTATTTACTTTCTATTTTAGTTTAAATAAAGAAGTTATTTTAAAATGAAATCTGTTTATAATTTAGATTATTTATACTAACCCGTTTGACCCGACACAAACCCGAGTATAACCCGCGCCCTTCTTTCCCGGATCTCACGCCGCAGCCCTTCAGTTTTCAATTGTTTCATTTTTGTCCTTTTCCTTTCGATTCGGCACCTATTTTAAAATTGTTTTCAAATTAACCTTCACATTTTATTTTCTTTCAATTTAGTCCTTAATTTAGATTTTCATTTTTAAAAAATATATGAAAATCCTATTTCTTTATTTAATTTTAAGTAATTACTTAGTTATTTATTCATTTAATTAATTATTTCTTATTTTACTTTTATGTATATATTTGTATGTATATTAAACCCTAGGATTAGGGACTTAAAACCTAGAATAGTGTCATGTATGTTATAAAACATTCTCCATCTTCAATAAAACACACTTAATTATATTATAACTATAATAGTTAAAATGAATGTAGATGTTTCTTTAGATATTAATCATTGATTAAGTTTTAATTAAAAAAACTTTAACTCATCTAATTTTCTTGCTGATTTGTTTAAAAAGTGAAAATTTAAGTAATGCAGTGTTTTATCAAACGAGAATGACGAGTTAGCGCTAGGAGTGTTGGCGGTGATTAAAGTTCATTTCCCGGGCGATAAGGCCGATAAAATAGATTTACATTCATTTTGCGAACAAATAAATCGAAATTTTGTGAACTTGCAAATTCCAGTTTTAAAAATGCTTTTGAAATCAATTAGGTACAAATTTTTGGGCGTTGTGGGGGTGCTAATCCTTCCCCACACGTAATCGACCCCCAGACCTATTTTCTCTTGTTTTCGTAGACCAAAATGTAATTTTGATAAATAAAACGTTTTATCAAAATACCCTTGTCTCAAAAAGTGATCCAATCACACTTTTTTTAAAAAAAGATTGGTGGCGACTCCGTGATTTTATAAAGTTTTCCAAAACGTCCAAACCTTCTCCTAAAAAAAGGTTGCGACAGCTTGGCGACTTCGCTGGGGAGATTTTTTTTATATAAAAACAAAAGAGGGCCAGGCCACAAATTGTTTTCAAAATGTTTTTAGAAAAAGGGATTTGCAAGTTCACAAAGGTTTCAATTTATTCGTCCGCCTAATGAATGTAACTCAATTTTACGCATTTTAAAAAAATTGTTGCAAAAGCTCTATTCCCAAGCTCCACCTAATTGTTAAGTGAGGGGAAAATGCTTTGCTCTTATCAGAATATTGATTCTCCGTATGAGCCTAGCAAGTACCTTCGGGACTCATATGCCTCATGTCTTCGTAAGGATACTGATTCTTCGAGAAGACATAGGAAGTGAGTCCTCCTAAGTTGAACTTGGTTCGTTTGAAACCTATAATGGGTGAGAACCAGGGGCCTTGCTACCCTTAGTAGGGGACATCAAGGACAGCTCAGGTACCTTTTAGAACCCAACTGTTTGAGAATTTAGAGCCTACCCCAATAGAGCCATATGGAAAACCTAGGGTTTTGAGTCTGGTTAAAATTATTGCGGATAATTCGTGGTGACATGTCCTAGAGTGTTGGAATGCACTACCCAGAATTATTCATGAAATTATTTTGGTCTCTTTATTCTATTTTTTTATTTTTTGTCTTGTTGTTTTGCATATTCATTCATGCATCATCATTCCATTTCATCGGGTTTTGACATTCAATAAACTATTTCTAAAAGTAAATATTTTATTAAACCAATGTTCTTTTGTTTGCATTTGCATCTGCATCATTCTTCTATATGTTTGGTTGTTTTTTCTTTGCTTCACATTGCATTCCATGCATACATGACATAATAAGAATCTAACTTAAATAAAAATGACAGAAAATCAAAATAGCAAAAAAAATTCACAAGTACGGTACTCGGTCTCAAGTCAGAGCAAAGGAAGACAGAGTGATGGCTTTAGAAAGCAACCACAAGAGTACCCAAGATAGGTTAGACAAGCTAGAGACAGATCTGAAGCAACAGATGGAGTTGATTCACCAAAAGACAGTTGGTTCAATTGCAGCCATGCTAGGCTTTAAGGACCCAGACACGGTAGAAGCTGGTGAGGAAGCTAATGTTGTGCTGAAATTTCAAGGGATGGCCTTTGTTCATCCAAGCATGCAAAAAGAAGGTCAAGATTTCTCCACATTTTGCTAAAACCTCAGCACAGAATGATAGGAAGATAAACTCTGAGGAAGTCATTGAGGTGCCTGATCTCGATGAAATTGCCAACAAGGTGAAAGTAGAGAAGAAATGGAAGGATCGTTATGAGAAGTTGGAGGGAATGATTAAATCTTTCCAAGAATAAGGTATATATGGAGGAATGGATGCCAAAGATTTAAGCCTAGTGACTGATCTGGTGGTGCCACATAAGATCAAGGTCCCTAAATTTGAAAACTACAATAGAACTACGTGCCCTGCAGCACATCTGACTATGTATTGCAGGAAGATGTCGATGTATCTGGATAACGAGAAGCTGCTTATCCATTGCTTCCAGGACAGTCTAGTAGGGTTAGTTGCGAGCTGGTATACACAGCTAAGTCGAATTAACATCAGATCATGGAAAGATTTGTCCAGAGCCTTCAGTGAGCAGTACAAGCATGTTTCAAACATGGTTCTGACCCGCTTAGTTCTGCAAGGATTAGAGCAAAAGCACCATGAGAGTTTTCGTCAGTATGCACAGAGATGGAGAGATGTAGCTGCCCAAGTCCAGCCACCATTGCTAGAGAGTGAGATCACCCCAATGTTCGTGGAGACATTGAAAGGATTATTTTATGATCGTATGCTCAATCATGCCACAAAGAGTTTTGCGAACATGTTTATAAATGGAGAATTGATACTTGCGGCCATGAAAAATGAAAGGTTGGATAGTAAAGAAGCAAAGAAACCATACAAAAAGAGAGACAACGAAGTTAATGTTGCTAATGTATATAATCCTAGTTACTCGAAGGGGGTAGTCTTCAACAAACCCAATGTCTCGACCACAACTCTAGCAGTCACAAATCCGCCAAAAGAGGAACGAAGATATCAAGGGAGCTCGAAACCATATTTTCCTCCTATCCCGATGACATATGCAAAATTATTTGCTGAATTAATCAAATCCCAGATGGTACTGCCAAGACATGTTCCTCCATTCTCACCACCATATCCACAATGGTATGATGAGAAGGCACAATGTGAATATCATGCAAGAGTTAGGGGACATACCATTGAAAATTGTACTGCATTCAAAAGAGTGGTAGTTGACTTAAGAAAATCAGGGATGTTATCATTCGATATGTCAGAAGATAAAGGAAACCCCCTACCAAATCATCAGAAGGCATGAGTGAATGCAATCATATAAGAGGAGGATAAGGTAGTTAAGGGATGTGTTTCTGAAGTTAGAGCTCCCATGAGGTGGATATGAGCTCAAATGGTGTCAGTAGGAATGTTGGAAAAAGGAGCCCAGAAACTGAAAATTGAGAAAGAATCATACTTTGAGTACCACATAAAGGAAGGACATGACATAAATTGTTGCTTGGAGTTTAAGCAACTAATTTAGGACAAGATGGATAAGAAAGAACTTGAGTTCTTTGGAAAAGAAGACCAAGAATGTTTGCTAGATGTATGTGCATCAGAAGAGTCATCTTCTAGAAGATATTATACTGAAATAAAGCCTTTAGTTATTAAGGCTAAAACGACAGTTGGTGATCCAATAAGGAATGTGACCCCACAATTCATAATTAAGGAACCAACGCCATTTCCCTACAATGATATCCGGTAGGTCCCTTGGGATTATACTTGTGAGGTGATGGCCCTAGGAGAAACATCTGTTTGAGAGAAAGAAGAACCGGTTAATGAGGTGAGCCATTTCACGAGGAGTGGAAGTCTCTATTCCCAACCAATAGCAGAAGATAGAGATGTGACGCAAAGAAAGGCTATTGCTGAAGAGCCTGAAAAAGAAGATGACAAAGATTTCTTCAAGGAAAAATCGACAACATATCATGAGCCTGTAAAGGAATCAGAGGCTCAGGAATTCTTGAAGATCTTAAAACACAGCGAATACAATGTCGTGGAGCAACTCCACAAGCTTCAAGATCAAATTTCTATGTTTTCCCTGCTATTAAGCTCTGAGGGCCACCGTGAGGCCTTGTTAAAGATATTAAATTGGACGCTTGTGCCAAAGGAGATCACAACTGATGAGATGGATATGTTCGTTGGTAACATTGTTGTCAACAACTTCATCTCATTCAATGATGAAGAAATACCAAGTGAAGGAACGAGATCTTGCAAAGCTTTACACATCACCACCAGATATAAAAGGGCATATGTTACCAGGTGTCCTAATTGATAATGGGTCGGCACTGAATGTTCTACCGTTAGCCACACTAAAAAAGCTACCAATAGATAGTTCTCATATGAGAGCTTACCAAAATACGATTAGAGCGTTTGATGGAACTCAGAAGGATGTGATAGGAAAAATTGAGGTGCCTTTACAAATTGGACCGACGACTTTCGATATTGAATTTTTGGTTATGGATATAAGACCTAGCTATAGTTGCCTGCTAGGGCGCCCATGGATCCACACAGCAGAAGCGGTCCCATCTACTTTACACCAGAAGTAGAAGTTCGTGATCGATGGTTAACTAATAACTATCGGTGCAAATGAGGAAATCATTGCATCAGTAACCACTGATGCACCCTTTATCAAGATTGATGAGGGTGCGCTCGAGTGTCATTTTAAGACATTGGAGCTTGTCAATGCAACCTTTGTCACTAAAGGGAGTATGGTGCCAGAACCTGAATTATCAAGTTGTGCGAAGATACAAGTAAAGCAGACACTAGGGAAATGAGCTGAAATTGGGAAAAGATTAAGGAAGAGACATTAGGGAAGATTGTATCCTGAGGCTTAGGCTTTAAGCCCAACAAATGACAAAGAAGGGCTGAAATTAGAAAGCATCAACAAAGAAGAAGAGCTAGATTGAAGGGAGAGAAAATTGAGTGGGAGATGATGACTTTCCCTCCCCTGAACCATAACTTTATATTCGGAGGCATACTAGATCCAAACACCTCATCTAGTGATAACACTTTGTGTGAAGCATTTGAAAAATTGAGTATTAATGTTATGACTGAGAATGAAGAAGTGAACCAGTACCTGTCAATGATCCGCCTTGCTCTGAGCTTGACAATTGGACCGCTGAAGAAATTCCTGTAGTCTTTAAGACATGTTCAAAGTAATTCTCAAAACCAACCCCTTTGCTCCAGGCCCGGAGACAATATGGGATCTTATGTAAAGGGCCTATGTCAAATTTAATTTGAATTCAATAAAAGATGCATTTCCCTAAGTTTTTTTGTGGCAAACTTTCTTTTCTTGAATAAAATAAAACCAAATGGAAACCATAAAATTAAAAGCATAAAAAAACATTCCATTCATTTTGTTTCGTCCCTTTGTATATACCTTTTGCCTATTCCCTTATCAGGTCTTCAGATATCATTAACATAAATGAATCTGAGTCTGACTTCAAGGTTGACTTTGAATTGCCTCTATGCTTAGAAGAAGTTGGAAATTTTGATGATGAGGAAGAATATGATGTACCCAGTGATATGCTCAGAATGATAGAATGAGAGAAGAAGCAGATTCTACCACATAAAGAGGAACTAGAAACATTAATCCTCAAAACCGCAGAAGAAAAGCGAGAGGTGAAGATTGGTACTACCATCACGGCTAAAACTAGACAAAGTCTAATTGAGCTTTTGAAAGAATTCAAGGATATCTTCGCTTGGTCGTACCAAGATATGCCCGGCCTTGACACTGACATCGTCATGCATAGGCTCCCTATAAAGGAAGGATGTGAACCTGTAAAGCAAAAGCTTAGAAGAATGAATGCCAAAACACTCCTCAAGATCAGGGATGAGGTAAAGAAGCAATATGATGCAGGATTCCTCGAGGTAGCCAAGTATCCAAAATGGTTGGCGGATATTGTCCCGGTACCGAAGAATGATAGAAAAGTATGAATGTGTGTTGACTACAGGGACCTCAATAAGGCAATCCCAAAGGACAATTTCCCGCTCCCACATATTGACACTTTAGTCTACAACACAGCTGGTCATTCACTCTTCTCTTTCATGGATGGTTTCTCTGGGTATAACCAAATCAAGATGTGCCCAGAAGACATGGAAAAGACAATTTTGTGATGTTATGGAGAACTTTTTGTTATAAAGTGATGCGCTTTGGACTTAAGAATGTAGGGGCAACTTATCAAAGGGCCATGGTCACCCTCTTCCATGATAAGATGCATAGAGAAATAAAAGTATATGTCGACGATATGATCGCCAAATCTCGGTCTGAGGAAGAACATTTGGTCAATTTAGAAAAACTCTTCTTAAGACTGAGAAAGTTCCAGTTGAACTTCAACCCGACTAATTGCACATTTGGAGTCACATCTGGAAAATTATTAGGTTTTGTTGTAAGCAGAAGAGGGATTAAGATCGACCCTGATAAGATAAAAGCCATACAGGAACTTCCCCTACCTCAAACACAAAAGGAAGTTTGAGGTTTCTTGGGACGATTAAATCACATCGCACGCTTCATTTCTCAGCTAACTGATAAGTATGCTAACTGATAAGTATGATCCAATGTTTAGGCTACTCAGGAAGAATAACTCGGGGACTTGGGATGAGGAATGTCAAATAGCTTCGGGAAAGATCAAAGAACAGCAGATCAATCCTTCAGTTTTAGTACCACCTGTTTCAGGAAGACCATAGATCTTGTAATTAACGGTCTATGAAAAATCTATGGGCTGTGTATAAGCACAACATGACGATACTAGAAGAAAAGAAAATGTGATATATTACTTGAGCAAGAAATTCACTGACTGTGAAACCAGATACTCGTCAATTGAAAAACTATGTTGTGCTTTGGTGTGGACAGCTAAAAGGCTAAGGCAATACATGCTTTTATCACATTACGTGGTTAATCTCGAAGATAGAACCACTAAAGTTCATGATGGAAGCTCTAGCCTTATCAGGAAAATTAGCACGATGGCAGATGTTACTATCGGAGTTTGATATCTAGTATGTTAGCTGAAAAGCGATAAAAAGAAGTGCCATAGCAAACTTTTTGGCAAGTCGTGCTTGTGATGATTATGAAGCATTGAATTTTAATTTCCCTGATGAAGATTTGATATGTATCACAGAGGATGATGAGGTTTTGGTAGAATCTTGGGTTATGAACTTTGATGGTGTAGCAAATGCATTACGAAGAGGTATAGGGACAGTTCTAGTTTAACCGGAAGGAGATTATTACCCTTTTACTAGTCGTTTGAAGTTATTCTGCACTAATAACATGGCGGAGTACAAGGCTTGTATAATGGGACTAAGAGAAGCTATAAGGAGGAAAATTTATACTTTAAGAGTTTTTGGGGACTCTGCATTAGCCATTTATCAGATACGTGGTGAATGGGAGACAAAAGATGCAAAGTTGTTGGGATACCACAAGCTGGTCCTTGAGTTGACCAAAGAATTTGATGAGATTACTTTCAAGTATCTCCCCAAAGAAGACAACCAAATAGCTGATGCTTTAGCCACCTTAGCCGCCATGTTTAGGGTAAATAAAGGTTCTGAAATGATGCCCATCAGGTTATATATGCTTGACTCTCTAGCTAATTGTTATGATGTGGAAAAAGAAGTGGATGGATTGCCATGGTATCATGACATCTTACAATATGTAAAATTCCAGCAATACTGGCCTCAAGCTCCAGAGAATGAAAAGAAAATGATCAGGAAGATGGCATCAGGGTATGTCCTTGATGGAGAGATTTTATACAAGAGAAGTTGTGATCAAGTGCTTCTAAGATGTGTGGGGGCAAAAAGGCACAATTAATTGTGGAAGAAATTCATGAATGAGTCTGTGAAACTCATCCTAGTGGTTTCACCATGGCCATGAGAATTATGTGTCTTGGGTATTATTGGTCAACCATGAAAGGTGATTGCATCAACTATTCTCGCAAATGCAACAAGTGTCAAATTTATGATGACAATGTTCATACGCCACCTCAACCTCTTCATGTCGTAACAACCTCTTGGCCATTTTCCATATTTGGCATTGATGTCATCGGTCAGATTCACCCTAAGGCATCAAACGAGAATCATTTTATCCTGGTAGCCATTGATTATTTCACGAAATGGGTAGAAGTAGCCTCTTATGCAAATGTCACCAAATCCACGATTTGCAAGTTTTTGAAAAAGGAAATCATCTATCGATACGGCTTGCCTAAAAGTATCATCACTGACAATGCTTCAAATTTGAACAATAGGATGATAAGTGGAGTCTGTGAGCAGTTCAATGTCAAGAATCATAATTTTGTGGTATATCGCCAAAAGATGAATGGGGCAGTGGAAGCTGCAAATAAGAATATTAAGAAGATAATTGCAAAAATGAATGATACCTATAAAGATTGGCATGAGAAGTTGTCGTTTGCCTTATACGCTTATCGAACTGCAGTAAGAACTTCCATTGGGGCAACACCTTTCTCATTGGTATATGGAGTAGAAGTTGTGTTACCTATTGAGGTTGAAATACAATCGCTCTGTGTCTTAATGGAAGCAAAGTTGGAAGAAGTAGAATGGGTTCAAGCAAGATATGATCAGCTGAACTTAATTGAAGAGAAAAGATTGAAAGCACTATGTCATGGGCAAATGTATCAGAGAAGGATGATAAGGGCTCATGAGAAGAAAGTTCGCCCAAGAGAATTCCAAGAGGGAGATTTGGTGTTGAAGAAGAAGCTGCCAATCCAAAGCAATGCTCGAGGAAAATGGGCACCAAATTGGGAAGGACCTTATATTACAACAAAGGTTTTCTCATGAGGAGCGTTAATTTTAGCCAAAATTGATGGAGATGAACTCCGAAACCCAATAAATTCATATTCGGTTAAGAGATATTATGTTTGAAGAAAAGAAGAAAAAAAAAGAAAAAGAAGAAAAAGAAGAAAAAGAAAAAAAGAAAGAAAATAAAAGAGGAAAAGAAAAAGAAAAAGAAAAGAAAAGAAAATGGGGTTCAAAATGAAAATCCGCAAAGGGCGTTTTGAAACCAAATGAGGATTTGAGTTGAAACCCCGTAAAGGGTGGCTCAGACAATTTGCAAATAAGACCTTCCTCGGGGATTGGCTTGGGAGCTTCATGTTTTTCCGCATAATCATTATCTTCAGGGTCTTCTCAGTATTATGGACATTCAAGGCATCTTATGAAGTCATGACAAGAGGAGTTTTGGTTTCTGATATCTGAATATCTTTCCTTTGTAATTTCTTTTTGTGTTTGCCATAACACTAATAAATTTTGTTGTATAGACCTTTTTTTCCTTCTTTGACATCTTTCCATAAAGCATCTTGCATTGAAATGAGAATTAAAGTTTGACATTATTTGAAATATACAAAAGATTTTTTAGTATTACTTTGAAATTTGTCTAGAAGGGCATTGGAACTATGAGGTATTCAATGGTCAAATTTAGAGCTTAGGGTGTAAAAAGCAGCAACTTATAAGAAAATTCAAGATGGAAATAGGTTTTGCTACAAACCTTTGCGGAAATCCTCAAGAGATGCTTTGACTTTGCTTTAAGGAAGCATGTTGCAAAATAGAGTTGCTTACATGATATATTCTGCTTTCTACAACAATGAGAACAATTTTACAAACATTAGAGGAAAAGCTAAGGATATGAGACATTGGGGGAGCAACAAGATTCTAGGAAGCTTGTCACTGAATATTGATGTATCAACTACAATGATAACAGAGTGTTGAAGAATATGAGGATGAAGTCAGTCCTTCCAACCAGGAGTACAAGATAACTAGATTGAGTGAGCAAATGTGCAAAGATCATATGAAGCAAGTGCTAAGAATGAGAATGGTAAAACATAAGTGATGGAGATAACTATCTATGATTATTTAGTCTACCATCGAAGCATACAGTTGCAACTTTGATAGGATTTTCTCATGCATTATGGCAAACTGATACATTTCCCATATCCCTTCGGAGTTTCGCTCTTAGTTGTTCTAGAAACAAGGGGCTTCCCTATTTAAAAAATCAAGGCAGAAGTCACAGGAAAGGATGATTGTATTGTCTAAAGTGGCATGGTCAATGAAGGGGTTAAGAGTGGACAATGGTGACGATTGCTTTCCAAGGAATAGATGATGGAATTTTAACAACAAGAAATTGGTGAAGCCAGTTAGTATTGAATGAGTTATTGCAAGCTTTCTTAGTGCAAAGCCATTCAGTGTAGAGAAATGAAAAGAAATCACACTGTCTTTTGTTGATGGATGGGCCAAAACCAACACTCACCATTAGTTGCCAGAGTTGAGAAAATGTTTGAAATGATATAATCTGAGTTCCCAGAGCTTCACAGTTTTCTTCTGTGTTTATTAGGAAAATTGTTTAAAAAGAACAAAAGAAATAAAACATGTATTCATGACTAGGCATCCCTAGGGGCATATGCATCTTAATTGGATCATTTGCATTTGTTTTGACATATTTTGGAACCTTCCTATCCATCTAGGAATAAGGAGGATGGAACCCTTTTTTGGAACCTGCTTATCTATTCGAGCATGAGGAAAATAGAACCCGCCTATCCGTTCGGGCATTTGGAGAATGGAACCTGCTTATCTATTTGAGCATGAGGAGAATAGAACCTACCTATTTGTTCGGGCATTTGGAGAATGGAACCTGCTGATCTATTCGAGCATGAGGAGAATAGAATCTGCCTATCCGTTCGGGCATTTGGAGAATGGAACCTGCCTATCTATTCAGGCATTTGGAGAATAGAACCTGCTTATCTATTCGAGCATGGGGAGAATAGAACCTGCCTATCCGTTCGGGCATTTGGAGAATGGAACCTGCCTATCCGTTTGTGCATTTGGAGAATGGAACACGCCTATCTATTTGGGTATTTGGAGAATAGAACCTGCTTATCTATTCGAGCACAAGGAGAATAGAACCCGTCTGTCTTTTTAGGCATAAACAGTTTGGTAATCAGTAAAAATCAGTGTCTTCTTTTCTTTGCTCTATTCTTGTTCCACCAGAATGACCAAAGAGGGGCAGCTGTTGTCACTAGATTTTCACCTTTGTTTTAATTGTTATGTTAATTTAGTATTAGTGTATTGTAGTTATATAATATTGATAACATTATAGTTGTAAATATTAATGTTACTGATAATGTAGTTAGGTATAGTATTGATAACTTAGTTATAGTGGTAAACATTAATGTTATAATAGTTTAGGTCTCGTATAATATAATTGTTAGTATATTGTGATAGTTAGAATTAATTTAGGTTGTATATTAGTATCTTAATTAGTAGTTATCTAAACCCAAAAATATATTATAAATAGATAGCCCATTTGAAAAGATCCATTAGATTAAATAGAGTCCATTAACATATAAAAAAAACACAAACATGCCTATACATTATACAAAGGGTCGGATGGCCCAATTATAACCCAAAAAAGAAACCCTAATCCCATCTTCTTTCTATACACAGTTGAAGTAGGACTGTCGGATCAAGAGGCTAATCCAACAGTATAGGTCATGCCAGCTGGGATGATATAGAGCCTCAACTTCTCAGCCGCTCGATCAGGATGCGATCTGACGGCCCAGATCGCTTCGGGATGTCACGCGGATCACCACTCACGCGTGGCAGCCACGCACACGATGATTCAACTCCGGCTGTCTGCTTCATCTTCTCCGACGCTCCATTCACTCCGTTTGTTCCTCATTGGCATCGTCCGAATCATCCGAAACATGTAAACAAAGGAGCAAAATGATTAAATCCCTAAATTAGGGCATAGCAGTTCGAAAATCAACAGGGATTAAATCCCTAATTCAAAACCCTAGCTGGAAAAATCAGAAAATGGGAAGGGATAATCCTTAATTCAAAGCCTTAGCGAGAATCAAGCTACAATTAGATATGCAAAAGGCAATTCAAAACCAAAGCAAAAGACCATAATCCCCAAATCGGTGCCATGGTAAGAATCAAGCAATTAGAGGGGAAGAAATCAGGGATTTAAGCTTAGGATTTAGGCAACTCTTGTACTATAAATAGCACTGTAAATCATTGTAACACAACAACAACAATTCAATAGAAATCACATTTAGCAATAGCATTGGAAATTTGTAGGAGCAAGCAGTTTGTAATCATCATTCGGAAACAATAAAGAGAAGCAAGTTATGATAATTGTCCTATCTATTTACTTTCTATTTCAGTTTAAATAAAGAAGAAAGAAGTTTTTTTACCCTTTTTTTTGTTTGAAACATCGCCGAAATTTGGAAATTTCATCGAAATCTGGGAATTTTGTCGCCGACAACGGAGGCCGGCACGGCGGGTGTTCATCGTGTTCTTTATTTTATGAAGAACATGAAGAACACATCAGAGAATTATAATGAAACCCGTTTTGATCTGTTTGGAAATAAAGAAAGAAAATGAAACATGTTTATAATTTCGATTATTTATACTAACCCGTTTGACCCGACCCAAACCCGAGTATAACCCGCGCCTATTGCTGCAGCCCTTCAGTTTTCAATTGTTTCAATTTTGTCCTTTTTCCTTTCAATTTGGCACCTATTTTAAAATTATTTTCAAATTAACCTTTACATTTTATTTTCTTTCAATTTATTCCTTAATTCAGATTTTCATTTTTAAAAAATATATAAAAATCATGTTTCTTTATTTAATTTTAAGTAATTACTTAGTTATTTATTCATTTAATTAATTATTTCTTATTTGCCTTTTATGTATACATTTGTATGTATATTAAACCTTAGGATTTGGGACTTAAAACCTAGAATAGTGACATGTATGTTATAAAACATTCTTCATCTTCAAAAAAACACACTTAATTATATTATAACTATAATAGTTAAAATGAATGTAGATGTTTCTTTAGGTATTAATCATTGATTAAGCTTTAATTAAAAAAACTTTAACTCATCTAATTTTCTTGCTGATTTGCTTAAAAATGCTTTTGTAATCAATTAGGTACCAATTTTTGGGCGTTGTGGGGGGTGCTAATTCTTCCCCACACGTAATCAACCCCCGAACCTATTTTCTCTTATTTTTGTGGACCAAAATGTAATTTTGATAAATAAAACGTTTTATCAAAATACCCTTGTCTCAAAAAGTGATCCAATCACATTTTTTTTTAAAAAGATTGGTGGCGACTCCGTGATTTTATAAAGTTTTCCAAAACGTCCAAACCTTGTCCTAAAAAAGGGTTGCGACACTTAAAACAGTCCAAGAGAACATCAATTTTACTCCCTTTTCATGTCAATTGATCACCAACCAATCAAACACGCAATACATTTCCAAACAAACTCTAAACAAGGTAACACCAATACTACTTGCCAGATTTTTATCATACTCAAACTAAAACATTCATTACTCTTATAGATTTAAATCTAACACACATCCATTGTACCACCACAACCATCAATTCAAGACCTAGCAAAACATTGACAATTCATTCAAGTATTCCCAAGGATTCAAAGCCTATGCTGGTTTCACCAACATCCTATCTGCCGAATCATGCAACATTACAAACAATAAATTTAAAATCAACTTGATAAGGAAGAAGAGAAGAGTGTATTTACATTCTCTGTTTAGCTAAGGAACCAAAATTTCTAGCAATTGAGTTAACTCGATTCATGCTTCCATCTCCCATGAATTCTCAAGCTTCCTCTCTCTACATAGTTTCGGTATTTCCTTTCAAGAAGAAGATAACACTTTGGGATTGAAATCCCAAGTGGCCGACTCTTCCCCTTCTTGGCATCACAAATGGGCTCCAAGTGTACAAGTCCTTCATGACTTGTTCTTTCCTCATGCAAACCACTTATTTCACTCATAATTCATTTTTGTCCATTCAAAAGTGACCATTCAAGTCTCCTTAATTCTGATTCAGTCCTAAAGTCCTTAGTAAGTTCAATTACCTTAACAACCTCTAGAAATTTAATATAAGGTCCAAAATGACATTCTCATAGGCTCAATTTGGGGATGTTACAATTATAAACGAATAACTATAATATCTCATATCAACTTATTCAAGCAAGGCCATGCATTTCTAGTCTCACTCAATCAAGTGGCCTACGATATTACTCTTATTATGAAGTAGGGACAAATCCTATCTTGATCAACCATATCCCACTACATAGATTGTGACATATCCAATATCAGTCTTTATAGTGTAGTTAGTTACGACACACGGTTGACTGTATCAAAATATTCCACTCACGATGTTGAAATAATGATAATCTCAAGTCTGAGGATCATTTATGTAGTTATCACTATGAGCAATGTTGTGAGTGTCACATAATAATCCAAGAAACATGCTCATAGCGGGTCAATCTAGTATGTCATTCTCTAACACATACTTATGTATTGATTTTGACATCTCCATGTCAATGACAACACTTTGTCATCAATCAACTACATATTAGTCTTAATGAATTATTTTTGTCCATTCCTACTATAATACTCTACTAAGGACATTAAAGAATAACCATATTATTCTAAGGACTTTATTATAATTTAGTTTATTTATGCACGCAGAATTGTAACTGAAAATAATAATGGTAATACCTCTTTATGAATAAACAAGGTAAAACAAATGTTATTTACAATCATCTTATGATTGGTCTTTGGGCATACTCTAACATGGTAAAGGATCAACGACGATGCCCGCAAGAGTCTTCTTAAGTGCTCGATCCCTTGAACCAATATATTTCTAGGGTAGTAGATTATGCTCATCAACCTTCTCTAGTTTTTGGAGGATGAGTTCTTGTCGCTGATAAATCTGGGAAAGTAATGTCAAGGCATCAACTGGCATTGTTTCTGGCATTGGTGTCACAGGTTTTACCTTAGGCATTCTGGCAGCAGACACTGGCTTAGTGGTCTTACCCGTGCCCTTCTCCTTTACTTCTCTGGCAATTAATTGCTTCCACAGTGTAGGGGTAATGGTTCCTTTGCATTTTTTAGTGTTGTCGAAGTCTATCTTTGGCACATTATGGAGCCTGCAAATTTTAGAGATCAAAGAACGAAAAACCAGACTACCATTTCCCTTACCAGCACATTTGCAAGTCTCCTCTATAATCAAACGACCCACGTTGATTTTTCTGCCCAACTTAATAGAATGCAGCAAAGGCATCCGTTCTTCTAAAACGGTTTCATTGTGTGTAGTTGGCATCTTTGCCTTCAGAAAGTGGTTCTACCCCCTCGGATGTGGCTTTTTTGCCAACCGTTTCACAATCTGTTTGCCATTTGATGAAACAATTTATTTTGTGCCTATCTCGCACAAGTCCTTCAAAATCAGCTTCCTCTTGGCATCATCCAAAGATTCAGTGAAAGTCAAATGATCTTCTCTTGTACCATCCAACTCAAACAAACCATTAATGTGCCCCTCATTGAATCGAACACACGTACCTCTTACAAACAGAAAAGGTGATTCTTTTGTAGTGAGATGTGTATAGAATTCACAGACGATGGTGGAATTAATGTAACACCCCAAAATTTGGTCTAGTCAGAATTAGGTTCTAGCAATCGGAAACCCTACGCTGGAAAGGTCCAAATATTGCATAGACTTTGACTGTATGGTTAATTACATTGATATTGGACTCTAATTGAGTCAATTCATTGACTAAGGACCTTATTGAATTTATCTAAATATTGTCTAGTGACTAAATTGTATAAATTGAAAGTTTGGGGGTAAAAGTATAAAGTATAGAATTTGATTGACTAACCTTGCGATTAGCTCCTCCCAAGCTTTATCATCCACTACGTGGTTTCCCAAGATTAATTTCCTTCATTTGAAGGAAAGCTTTCGGCTATCAAGATTGGGGGAAAGTAAAAATAAGACTTGAGACTTACCTGATTAAGAACTAAGCAACCACCTCTCTTCATATTCATCTTTTCACAAGCAAGCACCTCCATTTTTGGTTTTAACAAAACTTAAGCTTTCTTCAAATCATTGATTCTATTGAATAGTCATCGGTTGGCTTGGGAATTGGAGAAAGATAATCCATCATCTTCACCAAAATCTAGAACAAGAGAGTAGTCATCCGAGAGTTGTAAGAGCTTTGAAAATTATGGTGAGTGTAGTCAGAGTCTCGAGAATAGATTAGGTGCTTTCCCAATTTCATTGATATTGATTTTAGTATAGCTAACCTTTTGTTAAAGGATATAGCATTGAACCTCTTTTGAGGCAGAGTTACTAGACCATTCATTGATTTGGCGAGGCGTAGGAATTATGATGGGTGTCGAATCCGTCAAAAAAATAATACCTACTTGTTCTTTGGATTTGTAGTAGAGGCAAGTAGAGTCGACCCCACAGAGATTGGTTAAGAGATTAAGTTCACAAGCAATTAAAGTAAAATGAGGGTTTTTGTGTTTGAGTTGAAGAAAACAATTTAAGTGAAAATGAATTCAATATAATTTGGAACTCTAGTCAAGGTAGAACTTGGAATATTAAATCAAGTATTTAGATCATCAAACTTCACAAAAGATAAACTTGCATCAATCTCATGGTTATAAGTTAATTGATAATCCACAATTAAACCCAATTTCTCTTACTTAGTAGATAATCACTTAATAATCCATAAATGACTAACTCTGATTATCAAAATTAAAATCCTTAGCTAATCCACTTAGAATTAAAACCTATCAAACAGCTTTACTAAGTTAAGAGACCCAATGCACATAAACTATCAAAACACTAATTCGTTAACTTATCAAGAATATGAATTCATATTTTCTAACTCGTTGCTTGGTTACTTACCACTTGTATCAAGGATGCCTCGATTGGTTGTCGTATATATATAATCTAATATATACGTGTTGAATAAGCCCGAATGATATAAAAATACTTGAAATAGATGAAGAAGGTGAAGAACAAGAAATCTCACTAAATTTTTTTATTAATAACCTCAAACCTAAACATTAACTAGAAAAAGAGTTTAGCAACGCATGGAGAAGGGAAACAAAGAAGAGAAGAATGAGAATTATGGGATGAATGATTTCTCTTCTCCTCATGACCTTATTTATAATAGAGGTCATTTACATAAACTAGGAGAAGGAATTACAATAAGATTTAATTTAAAACTCTATCCTACTCTAAATATAATATAAAACATAAAAGTTAAACTTGAAGTAGAATTCCTCTTCTTATGTTAATTGCTCCTTAAAATCTAAATCCAATTGAAACTTCTCTTTTAAGCATGTATTATCCTTTAGTTGTCAAAATCCCTGCAAAAATCAAACACTTGTTAAAACATAGATTTATAGTTGGATTAGAACACTAAAATGTAGGTATATATATGTGAAAATATGCAAATATTAGACTTATCAAATTCGTGTATCCACTATCTTGATTCAATCCAAGGAATAATCTTGAAATAGTTATAATTGTCATTGAACATGAATTATTGAATTGTTCTTGTTAAAGCATGTTTTGGAATGCATTTCATTGTTTGATATTGTTTATGACTACCTCAATAGACATTATATGTCTAATGCATTTCATCTCATGCATTTCAGGTTAAAGGAATTACCGTTGCGAGATCGGTGAAGTCAAAGGTTTTTAGCAAGTCACTACAAGGCTAAAGTAATGTATATTATCCTTATGAACTCCTAGTATGGTGGCAAAGTAGGTAGAATAGTTACTTGTAGCCCTTTTGGTATTTATGGATTGCCTATGTTTTGTGTAAGTGTTTAAGGCCCTAAACGGATATTTGGCTAAAAGTGACAAACTTGCATATTTGGCTCATAAAGGTGAAAACCTACTAAACGGATTCATATGACCATGAAATTTGATATGTTAGTATAGTATAGTGTTATAAACTTGCTGGTAAAATTTCATTGTATTTGGACATTGTTCGACAGGTCAAATTGGATAAAAACTAGACCAATTTTGTCATTATAGTGAAGGGTGTATCGATACAGTGTTGCATAATTGGATCAGTTCAACACTGGTCAACATGGCGTATCGATACGAAATTTAGCGTATCGATATAGGTTTGATAATTTATAAAATGTACATGGCGTGCCGATAAGGACACTTTGAGTATCGGTACGGTGAAAGGTATTTCTGTTAATAGTTAGATAATAATTCTGAAAAGTTGTACATTGATCACTAACTGTTAACTGGCCTAATTGAATAAGTAAATAGACTCTAATTGGCATAAAAATTTGTATGATCACTAATTATAGGTAGAATTTCATTGTGGTAAGGTTGGTTTTAGTAAAGGACCTCTAAAATTCTAAATTTATAGATTAGTCCCTAAAACTTGCAGAAGTTTAAAATTGGTCCTAAATTCATGACTAATGAGTTGCATTGAATCACTGCCTTACTGTATAGACATTGCACGAGTTTTATTTCGTTAAAACACTGATCAAAGATTAAAATACTATTCTAATTACTGTATTGTTTATCGATAACACGCTCTGACTCGGTTCTCTACCAGGCTAGGAAGGGGTGTTACAATCAAACTCTCATGACTTTTGGCAAAATGTCTCCCATTTGTGCTTCTTGATGATGGCAACCAGTTCAGGAGAGTAACACAAGCTGGACTCATTCTTGAACTTGAATCCCATCTCGTAATAGAATGTACATGTAGAGAAATTTTCCTCGTATTTCTTCTTGATTTCTTCATTGAAGAAAATCTTGAAGGGTGTGGATGAAGATACGATGAAAGAAATTTGGGGAAAGATGATGATCAGAGAGAAAAAAAAGATGAAAGAAAAAGAATTTTGGTTCTTGCTTTCTTGTCATGCAAGATAGAATAAAGAGAGAGTAAAGATTTAGCTATAGGAAAATTGGGATTAAATAAAGAGAAGGGGAAATAGTTGAGTTGGTTTAATGGTGAGGTTAGTGGAGGTTATGATGGAGTGGCAGTTATGCGTGTTTAGGGAAGTGGGATGATGATGGGTTTTGAGTTTAATTGAGGTGACGGTGCGGGAAAAAGAGGGGCAAAAATAAGAGGGTAAAATTTTAAAGTTTGAAGACTTAACCTAGGCGGCTAGGGTTTTCATGCTTAAACAAAATACCTCTCCCCATGGGCTTGCTCTTGCATAAGGTCCACGTGTTATCAATGGATGTCTAAAGCCACCCAATCTTGGCATACTGCCATGGCAAAATTCTTGTACTAGCACTCATAAAAACATTTCAAAACAGAAAATAAAAATAAAAACAAACTGAAATACCAAAAAGAAAAACAACTAACCTAATTATTTACAATGCTCAAACGACGATGGCAAAATTAATCAATTTCTGCCAGGAGAATGGTCTCCTTGGCATTGCCTTGACTTCCTTCCAGTAATGCTTCAGTCTCGGGCCATTCACTTTGAACGTGTCGCAACCCTTTTTTAGGAGTTTTGACGTTTTGGAAAACTATATAAAAACACGGAGTCGCCACCAATCTTTTTTTTAAATAAAAGTGTGATTGGATCACTTTTAAAACAAGGGAATTTTGATAAAACGTTTTATTTATCAAAATAGCATTTTGGTCCTCGAAAACAAAGGAAATAGGTTCGGAGGTCGGTTACGTGTAGGGAAGGGTTAGCACCCCCACAACGCCCAACAATGGGTACCGAATAGATTTTAAAAAGTGCTTTTAAAATTGGAATTTGTAAGTTCACAAAATTTCGATTTATTTATCCGCTTAGTGAATGTAAATCTATTTTAACGGCCTTATCGCCCGAGAAATAAACTCTAATCGCCGCCAACACTTCTGACGCTAACCTGTCATTCACGTTTAATAAGACACCACATTAATTACGTTTTCACTTTTTAAACAAACTAGAGAGAAGATTAGGCGTGTTATTGTTTTTTAAAATTTAGTGTTTAAACCCTAAAGAAACATCTACATTTATTTTAACTATTAAGTTTAAATACAATTAAGTGTGCTTTATTGAAAATGAAGAATGTTTTACAACATACACATCTCTATTCTATGTTTTAAGTCCCTATCCCTAAAGTTTAACACACATACAAATATATACATACAAGAACAAAAACTTAAATTAGATTAAATATCAAAATAATTGCTAAATAAAGAAAAGGGCAATTAATTTTATTTATATAAAAAACTGTATTATGGACTAAATTAAAAGAAAACCAAATGTACAGAATAATTTGAAAAAAATTAAAATTTAGTGCCAAATTGAAAAGAAAAATGACGAAATTGAATAGATTTAAAACAAAGGAGCTGAGGCGCAAGAACTGGGAAAGAAGGGCGCGGGTTATAACCGGGTTCGGGTCGGGTCAAACGGGTTAGTATATATAATAAATATTATAAACGGATTTCATTTTTTCTTTTCTTCTCAAAATGCATCATAACCAGTTTTGATATTTCCTCTGAATGCATTCATCATGTTCTTCATAAATTGATGAATACGGTGGTGGTCCGCTGTGCCAGCCGCCTTCCACCAGCATCGACCGCCGTTGCTGACAGCAAAATTCCCAAAAAACCCAGATTCTAGTGACCTCAAAATTGTTTTTTTTACCGGAGTTACATCGAAGCCAAATTAAACGGTGTTTTAAAGGTAAAATCAATCCCCTTTTCTTTATTAGATTCGAAACAGAAAGTAAATAGATAGAAAATATTACTAGAAACTTGCTCCTCTTATTGCTTGAAACTTTGATTACAATCCTTGCTTGCTGGCTTTACAGTTTCCAAATGCTAATTGAAAGAGTGTATGTATCTAGTGTAGGTTTTCTGCAATTGTTGTGTGTCTGAAATTGTTGTTGTCGTTACAATGATTTACAGTGCTATTTATAGTACAAGAAATGCTTGAACATTAAGCACAAATCCCGATTTTCTTCCTCTAAATTATCTCCTATTTGATTTAGATAGCTTGATCTTTGCTAGAGGCTTCAATTTATGGATTACCCCATTTCCATTTTGCTTCTGATTTGGTCCCAGCTAGGGCTTCAATTTAGGGATTTAATTCCCTTCTGGTTTTATCTTGAATTGTTAGGCTCCAATTTAGGGATTTAATCATTTTCCTTTGTTTGCATATTTCTGATGATTCAAACGACGCCATCAAAGAACGGTTCATGGTGGAAGTGATGTAGAAGCAACTCGAGTATTTGCCGAAGAGGACGAAATGAATAGTCAGAGCTGAAACGTCGTGCGTGTGGCTTCCATGCGCAAGTGATGATCTGCGTCTTTGCTCTGGAGCGGTCTGGGCTGTTCGATTGCCCTTGGATCAATGGTGATGGGGACACGGTGCTATAACTCCCTACTAGCATGATATACACCATTTGATCAACCCCTTGATCCAATGGTCCTGCTTCAGCTGCTCATAAAGAAAGAGGATTAGGGTTTTTTGGTTATAAACGGGCCAACAGGCCCTTGTATAATGAAAAAAAAGACTCTATCTATTTTAATTATATCTAATGGATCCTTTATTTTATTTGAATGTGTTGTTTATTTTATTTTTTGGGGTTTTGATAACTAGATATTATATTAACTACTAACTAAGATGCTAAAAATATATAACCTATGTTAATTCTAACTACAATACTAACATATGACAACTATACTAAACACGACACCTAAATAATTCTAATACTAACATTAATATTTACAACTATAATACATTAACTATGTATCTTTCAATTCTAGTTGGCTTCACCAATTTCTTATTGTTAAAATTCCATTGACCATTCCTTGAAAAGAAATTTTCACCATTGCCTGCTTCATTTACCACACCGTATCATGGATTCATCATATATCCATCCTTTCTTGCGACTTCTGTCTTGATTTTTCAAACAGGAAAGCTCTTTGTTACTAGGACACCTAAGAGCAAAACTCCATGGGGATATGGGGAATGCATTGGTTTTCCTTCATTGATGTATGGGAAATTGTCTGAAGGTTGCAACTGCATGCTACAATGATTTGACAAAACAAAAATAGAGAGTCATCTCCATCATCTCTGCTTTACCATTCTCATTCTTAGTACTTCTTTGCTTATGATCTTTACACGTTTGCTCACTTAATCCAATCATCTTGTACTCTTGGTTGGAAGGATTGACTTTATCCTCATATTCTTCAACACTCTTTTAGCCTTTGTCAAGTTATCATTGTAGTTGATACATCAATGTTGAGTGACAGGCTTCCTAGAATCCTGATGTTCTTCCAATGTCTCATATCTTTAATTATTTCCTCCAATGCACGTAAAATTGTTCTCATTGTTATAGAAAACAAATTATCTCATGTAAGCACCTCTGTTTTGCAACATGCTGCCTTTAGGTAATGTCAAAGCATCTCTTGAGGGTCCTTCGCAGAGATTTGCAGCAAAACCTATTTCCATCTTGAATTTCCTTTTAAGTTTTGCTGCTCTTTATGCCCTAAGCTCCAAATTTGACCATTGAATACTTCATAGTTCCAATACCTTTTTAGACAAATTTCAAAGTAACGCTCAAAAATCTTTTGTATATTTCAAGTAATGTCAAATTTTAATTCTCATTTCAATGCAAGATAGTTTATGGAAAGATGTCAAAGGAGGAAAATAAAAGGTCTACACAACAAAATTTTATTAATATTGGGGCAAACACAAAAAGAAATTATAAGCAAATGAATAGGTATTCAGATATCAAAAACCAAAACTCCTCATGTCATGACTTCATAAGATGCCTTGAATGTCCACTACGCTGAGTAGACCCTGAAATAATGATTATATGGAAAGATATGAAGCTTCCAAGTCCAAACCCCAAGATCGATTTGTGGAAGGACTACTTTTATAAATTATCTGAGCTGCCCTTTACGGGTTTTCAACTCAGATCCTCATTTGGTTTCAAAACGCCTTTTGCGGGTTTTCATTTTGAACCCCCTTTTCTTTCTTCTTTTCCTTTTTTATTTTTCTTCCTTTTTCCCTTTTTTCTTTCTTTTCTTCTTCTTTTTTTTTTCTTTTTTTCTTTTTTTTTCTTTTTTCTTTCTTTTGTTTTCTTTTCTTCTCATTTCTTTTTCTCTTTTTCTTTTTCTTTTTCATTTCCTCTTTTTTTTCTTCTTTCTTCTTCAAAAATAATATTTTTAACCGAGTCTGAATTTATCGGGCTTTGGAGTTCGTCTCCATCCATTTTGGCTGAAATTAACGCTCCCCTTGAGAAAAACTTTGTTACATTGTAAGGTCTCTCCCAATTTGGTGCCCATTTTCCTTGAGAATCGCTTTGGATTGGCAGCTTCTTCCTCAACACCAAATCTCCCTCTTTGAATTCTCTTGGGCGAACTTTTTTCTCGTGAGCCCTTATCATCCTTCTCCAATACATTTTCCCATAACACAGTGCTTTCAATCTTTTCACTTCAATTAAGTTTAGCTGATCATATCTTGCCTGCATCCATTCTGCCTCCTCTAGTTTTGCTTCCATTAAGACACGGAGCGATGATATCTCAACCTCAATGGGTAGCACAACTTTTACCCCATTTACCAATGAGAAAGGTGTTGCCCCATTGGAAGTTCTTACTACGGTTTGATAAGCGTATAAGGAAAACGGTAGCTTATAGTGCCAATCTTTATAGGTATCAGTCATTTTTGCAATAATCCTCTTAATATTCTTATTCACAGCCTCCACTGCCCCATTCATCTTCGGGCGATATACTACAGAATTATGATGTTTGACATTGAACTGCTCATATATTCCACTTATCATCTTGTTAATTAAATTAGAGGCATTGTTAGTGATGATACTCTCAGGCAAGCCGTATCGACAAATGATTTCCTTTTTCAAAAACTTTCAAATCGTGGATCTGGTGACATTTGCATACGAGGCTAGCTCTACCGACTTCGTGAAATAATCAATGGCTAACAAGATAAAACGATGCCCGTTTGATTCCTTAGGGTGAATCTGACCAATGACATTAATGCCCCACATAGAGAGCCAAGGAGCTGTCATAACATGAAGGGGTTGAGGTGGCGTATGAACCTTGTCAGCATAGATTTGGCACTTGTGACATTTGCGAGAATAGTTGATGCAATCTCCTTCCATGGTTGACCAATAATATCCAAGACGCATGATCTTCCTGGCCATGGTGAAACCACTAGGATGGGTTTTGCGAACTCCTTCATGAACTTTTTCCATAATTAATTGAGCCTCTTTTGCTCCCAGTCATCTTAGAAGCACTTGATCACGACTTCTTTTGTATAAACATTCTCCATCAAGGACATACCCTGATGCCATTTTTTTGATCATTTTCTTTTCATTCTCTGTAGCTTGCGGCGGGTATTGCTGGAATTTTACATACTGCAAGATGTCATGGTACCATGGCAATCCATCCATCTCTTCTTCCACATCATAACAATGAGATGGAGAATCTAGCATATGTAATCTGATGGGCATCATCTCAGAACCCTCACTTACCCTAAACATGGCGGCTAAGGTGGCTAAAGCATCAGCCATTTGGTTGTCCTCTCTGGGAGATATTTGAAAGTGATCTCATCAAATTCTTTGGTCTACTCAAGGACCAACTTGTGGTATTCCAACAACTTAGCATCTTTTGTCTCCCATTCACCACGTATCTGATAAATGACTAATACAGAGTCCCCAAAAACTCTTAAAGTACGTATTTTCCTCCTTATAGCTTCTCTTAGTCCCATTATACAGGCCTCGTACTCTGCCATATTATTAGTGCAGAAAAACTTCAAACAACAGGTAAAAGGGTAATAGTTTCATTCTGGTGAAACCAGAACTGCCCCTATACCGCTTCCTAACGCATTTGTTGTACCATCAAAATTCATAACCTAAGACTTTGTTGAAGCCTTATCATCTTCTGAGATACACATCAATTCTTCATTAGGAAAATTAAAGTTTAATGCTTCATAGTCATCACAAGCGCGACTTGCCAAAAAGTCTACTATGGCACTCCCTTTTATCGCTTTTTGTCTCATATACTGGATATCGAATTCTGACAATAACATTTGCCAACGTGCTAACCTTCCTGATAAGGCTGGGGATTCCATCATGAACTTCAGTGGGTCCAACTTCGAGATTAGCCACGTAACGTGATAAAGCATATATTGTCTTGGCCTTTTAGCTGCCCAGGCCAGAGCACAACATAATTTCTCAATCGAAAAATAGATGGTTTCACAATCAGTGAATTTCTTGCTCAAATAATATATCGTCTTTTCTTTTCTTCCAGTACCATCATATTGTGCTAACACATAGCCTATAGAATTTTCATAGACCGTTAGGTACAAGATCAGTGGTCTCCCTGAAATAGGTGGTACTAACATTGGAGGACTACTCAACTGCTCTTTAATCTTTTCCAAAGCTACTTGACATTCTTCATCCTATCTTCCCAGGTTGTTCTTCCTGAGTAACCTAAACATTGAATCGCACTTCTCAGTTAACTAAGAAATGAAGCATGCGATGTAATTTAATCGTCCGAGGAAACCTCGAACTTCCTTTTGTGTTTGATGTGGGGAAGTTCTTGTATGGCTTTTATCTTATCAGGGTCGATCTCAATTCCTCTTCTACTCACAACAAAACCTAATAACTTCCCAGATGTGCCCCCAAAGGTGCACTTAGTCGGGTTGAGCTTCAACTGGAACTTTCTTAGTCTTAGGAAGAGCTTTTCTAAATCGACCAAATGTTCTTCCTCAGATTGAGATTTGGTGATCATATCATCAACGTATACCTCTATTTCTTTATGCATCATATCATGGAAAAGGGTGACCATGGCCCTTTGATAGGTTGCCCCTGCATTCTTAAGTCCAAAGGGCATCACTTTATAGTAAAAAGTTCCCTATAACGTCACAAAAGTTGTCTTTTCCCTGTCTTCTGGGCACATTTTAATCTGGTTATACTCGGAGAAACCATCCATGAAAGAGAAAAGTGAATGTCCAGCTGTATTGTTGACTAAAGTGTCAATATGTGGGAGTGGGAAATTGTCCTTAGGGCTTGCCTTATTGAGGTCCTTATAGTCAACACACATTCGTACTTTTCCATCCTTCTTCGGTACTGGGACAATATTCGCCACCCATTTTCGATACTTAACTACCTCAAGGAATCCTGCATCGTATTGCTTCTTTACCTCGTCCCTGATCTTGAGGAGTGTTTCAGCATTCATTCTTCTCAGTTTTTGCTTTACAGTTTCACAACCTTCATTTATAGGGAGCCTATGCATGACGATGTCGGTGTTAAGGCCGGGCATATCTTGATACGACCAAGCAAAAATATCTTTGAATTATTTCAAAAGCTTAATCAGACTTTGTCTAGTTTTGGCTACGATGGTAGTACCAATCTTTACCTCGTGCTTTTCTTCTTCAATTCCAAGGTTTAATATTTCTAATTCTTCTTTATATGGTAGAATCTGCTTTTCCTTTCCTTCTATTGTTCTGAGCATATCACTAGGTACATCATATTCTTCCTCATCGTCGGTATTTCCAACTTCCTCTAAGCATAGAGGTAATTCAAAGTCAACCTTGAAGTCAGACTCGGATTCATTTATGTCAATGATATCTGAAGACCTGAAAAGGAATAGGCAAAAGATATATACAAATAGAAGAAACAAAATGAATGGAATATTTTTATGCTTTATGATTTTCATTTAGTTTTGGTTTATTCAAGAAAAGAAAGTTTGCCACACAAGATTTAAGGAAATGCATCTTTTATTGAATTTGAATTAAAAAGTTTAACATAGGCCTTTTACATAAGATCCCCTATCGTCTCCGGGCCTATAGAAAAGGGGTTGGTTTTGAGAATTACTCTGAACATGTCTTAAAGACTACATGAATTTCTTCAGTAGTCCAATTGTCAAGCTCAGAGCAAGGGCAGATCATTGACATGTACTGGTTCTCTTTTTCTTCATCAGTCACAACATTAATACTCGGCTCTTCAAATGCTTCACATAGGGTACTATCTTCTTTTCCTTCATCCCTAATTAGGGCACTTAGATCCAGCATGCATCCAAATATAAAGTTATGGCTCAGGAGAGGGAAAGTTGTTGGTTCCCACTCAATTTCCTCTCCCTTCAATCTAGCTTTTCTCCTCTCTTGATGCTTTCTAATTTCTGCCCTTCTTTACCATTTGTTGGGCTTAAAGCCCAAGCCAAACCGATCCTTTTACACTGGGATTACTACGGGATACAACCTTCCTTGATGTCTCTTTCTGAAACTTTTCCCAATTTCAGCTCCTTTCCCAAGCGTTTGCTTTACCTGCATCTTCGCATAGTTTGATAATTTCGGTTCTGGCACCTTGCTCCCTTTAGTGACAAAGGTTGCATTGACTATCCCTAATGTCCTGAAATGACACTGGAGTGCACCCTCATCGATCTCAATGAAGGGTGCATTAGTGGTTACTGATGCAATAATTTCCTCCTCTACACCGACAGTTATTAGTTGACCATCAATCATGAACTTCAGCTTCTGGCGTAAAGTAGATGTGACCACTCCTACTATATGAATCCACAGTCGCCCAAGAAAACAACTGTAACTAGGTCTTATATCCATGACCACAAACTCAACATCGAAGGTCGTTGGTCCAATTTGAAAAGGCACCTTAATCTTCCCTAACACATCCTTCTGAGTTCTATCAAATGCTCTAACCGTATTTTGATAAGTTCTCATATGAGAACTGTCTATTGGTAGCTTCTTCAATGTGGCTAATGGTAGAACATTCAGTGCCGACCCATTAACAATTAGGACTCCGGGTAACATATGTCTTTTACATCTGGTAGTGATGTGTAAAGCCTTGCACGATCTCGTTCCTTCACCTGGTATTTCCTCTTCATTGAATGAGATAAAGTTATGACAGCGATGTTACCGACTAACATGTCCATCTTATCGGTTGTGATTTCTTTTGGTACGAATGTCTGATTCAAAATCTTTAACAAGGCCTCACGGTGGCCCTCGAAGCTTAATAATAGAGAAAGCATAGAAATTCGAGCCAAAAGCTTGTGGAGTTACTCCACGACACTGTATTCACTATGTTTTAAAATCTTTAAGAATTATTGGGCTTCTGATTCCTTCACAGGCTCGTGATATGCTGTCGGTTTCTCTTTGAAGAAATCTCTGTTATCTTCTTTCACAGGCTCTTCAGCAAAAGCTTTCCTTTGCGCTGCATCTCTATCCTCTGCTATTGGCTGGGAATAGAGCCTTCCAGTCCTCGTAAAATAGCTCACCTCATTAACCAGTTCTTCTTTCTCTTGAACAGATATTTCTCCTGGACCTGCCACCGCATAAGCGTAATTCCAAGGAACCTGGTTGCTATCCTTGTATGGAAACAGGGTCGACGCCTTAATTATAAGCTACGGGGTTACACTTTTTGTTGGCTTGCATACTCTTGTTTAAGTCTTAATAACTAAAGGCTTCATTCTAGAATAGTCTCTTTTAGAGGATGACTCCTCTGATGCATAAATGTCCAGCGCGCATTTCTTGTCTTCTTTTCCAAAGAACTCAAGTTCTTTCTCATTCAACTTGTCTTGAACTAGTTGCATTAACTCTAAGCAACAATCAATCTCATGTCCTTCCATCATGTGGCACTCACAGTACGATTCATTCTCAGTTTTCAGTTTCTGGGTTCTTCCTTCCAACATCCCTACTGCCACCATTTGAGCCCATACCCACTTCATGGGAGCTCTAACTTCAGCAACACATTCCTTAACCACCTTATCCCCCTCCTCTAAGATTGCATTCACACCTGCCTTCTGATGATTTGGCAGAGGGTTTCCCTTATCTTCTAACGTATCAAATGACAACATCCCTAATTTTCTTAAGTCATCGACCACCATTTTGAATACAGTGCAATTCTCAATGGCATGTCCCCTAACTCGTGCATGGTATTCACATTGTGCCTTCTCATCATACCATGGTGGGTATTGTGGTGAGAATGAGGGAACATGTATTGGCAGCATCATTTGGGATTTGACCAGTTCAGCAAACAATTTTGCATATGTCATTGGAATAGGAGGGAAATATGGTTTTAAGCTCATTTGATATCTTTATTCTTCTTTCCGATGATTTGTGACTGTTGGAGCTGTGGTCGAGACATTGGGCTTGTTAAAGACTACCCCTTTGAGTAACTGGGTTGTAGACATTAGTGGCATTGACTTCATTGTCTCTCTTTTTGTATGGTTTCTTTGTTTCCCCACTATCTAACCTTCCATTTTTCATGGCTGCAAGGATTAACTCTCCATTTATAAGCATGTTTGCGTAACTCTTTGTGGCATGATTGAGCATACGATCATAGAAAGAACCCTTTAATGTCTCCACAAACATTGGGGTGATCTCATTTTCCAGCAATGGTGGCTGGACTTGGGCAGCCACATCCCTCCATCTTTGTGCGTACTGGTGGAAGCTCTCATGATGCTTCTGCTCTAGTCCTTGCAGAACTAAACGGGTTGGAATCATGTCTGAAACATGCTTAGACTGCTCACTGAAAGCTCTGGACAAATTTTTCCATGATCTGATGTTAACTCGACTTAGCTGCGTGTACCAGCGTGCAACTGGCCCTACTAGACTATCTTGAAAGCAATGGATAAGCAGCTTCTAGTTCTCAAGATGCATCAACATTTTCCTGGAATACATAGTTAGATGAGCTACATGTCACGTAGTTCCATTATATTTTTCAAAGTCAAGAACCTTGAACTTTGGTGGTACTACCAAATCAATCACTAGGCTTAAATCCTTGGCATCCACTCCTCCATATATACCTCATTCTTGGAAAGACTTAATCATTCCCTCCAACTTCTCATAACGATCCTCCTATTTCTTCTCAGCTTTCACCTTGTCGGTAATTTCATCGAGATCAGGCACCTCAATGACCTCCTCAGAGTTTATCTTCCTATCATTCCAAGATGAAGCCTCGGCAAAATTTGGAGAAATCTTGGCCTTAGAAGATTGAGCTTCTCTTTGCATGCTTGGATGGACGAAGGCCATCCCCTGAAATTTTGGCATGGCATTTGCTTCCTCGCCAGCTTCCACTGTGTCTGGGTCCTTAAAGCCTAACATGGCTATAATTGAACCAATTGTCTTTTGATGAGCTAACTCCATCTGATGCTTCAGATCCGTCTCCAGCTTGTCTAACCTATCCTGGGTACTCTTATGGTTACTTTCTAAGGCCGTCACTTTGTCTTCCATTGCTCTGACTTGAGACCGAGTACCGTACTTGTGATTTGTTTTTGCTATTTTGATTTTCTGTCTTTTTTATTTAAGTTAGATTATTATTATGTCATGAATGCATGGAATGCAATACGAAGCAAAGAACCAAACAAACAGAGGAATGATGCAAATGCATGGATGCAAACAAAAGAACATTGGTTTAATAAAATATCTACTTTTAGGAACAACTTTATTGAATGTCAAAACCCTTCTTGAGATGGAATGATGATGCATGAATGAATACGCAAAAACAACAAGGCAAAAAGGAAAAAGATCAGAATTAAGAAAACACAAAAAGACCAAAATAATTTCACGAATAATTCTGGGCAGCGCATTCCAACACTTCAGGACATGTCACCACGGATTATCCGTAATGATTTTGACCAGACTCAAAACCCTAGGTTTTTCGCATGGCTCTATTGGGGTAGGCTCTAGATTCTCAAATAGTTGGGTTCTAAAAGGTACCCGAGCTGTCCTTGCTATCCCCTAAAAAGGGTAACAAAGCCTTTGGTTCTCACCCATTATAGGTTTCAAACGAACCAAGTTCAACTCAGGATGACTCACTTCCTATGTCTTCTTGAAGAATCAGTATCCTTACAAAGACATGAGGCATATGAGTCCCGAAGGTACTTGCTAGGCTCATCAGAGAATCATTATTCTATCATGAGCAAAGCGTTTTCCCCTCACTTATTAATTGGGTGAAGCTCGGGAATAGAGCTTTTGTAACGATTTTAAAATGCGTAAAATAGACTTACATTCATTAAGCGAACGAATAAATTGAAACCTTTGTGAACTTGCAAATTCCTTTCCTAAAAACATTTTAAAAACAATTTGTGGCATGGCCCTATTTTTGTTATAAAAAAAATTTTCCCCAGTGGAGTCGCCAAGTTGTCGCAACCCTTTTTTAGGAGTTTTGATGTTTTGGAAAACTATATAAAAACACAGAGTCACCACCAATCTTTTTTTAAAATAAAAGTGTGATTGGATCACTTTTAAAACAAGGGAATTTTGATAAAACGTTTTATTTATCAAAATAGTATTTTGGTCCTTGGAAAACAAAGAAAACAAGTTCGGAGGTCGGTTACGTGTAGGGAAGGGTTAGCACCCCCACAACGCCCAAAAACTGGTGCCTAATTGATTTCAAGAGGTGCTCTTAAAACTGGAATTTGTAAGTTCACAAAATTTCAATTTATTTATCCGCTTAGTGAATGTAAATCTATTTTAACGGCCTTATCGCCCGAGAAATGAACATTAATCACCGCCAACACTCCTGGCGCTAACCCGGCATTCTCGTTTAATAAAACACCGCATTACTTAAATTGTCACTTTTAAAACAATCAACAAGAAAAATAAATGAGTTAAAGTTTAAATACAGTTAAGTGTGTTTTATTGAAAATGAAGAATGTTTTACAACATACACGTCTCTATTCTATGTTTTAAGTCCCTATCCCTAAAGCTTAACACACATACAAATATATACATACAAGAACAAAAACTTAAATTAAATTAACTATCAAAATAATTGCTAAATAAAGAAAAGGGCAATTAATTTTATTTATATAAAAAACTGTATTATGGACTAAATTAAAACAAAACCAAATGTATGGAATAATTTGAAAACAATTTAAAATTTAGTTCGAATTGAAAAGAAAAATGACGAAATTGAATAGATTTAAAACAAAGGAGCTGCGGCGCGAGAATCGGGAAAGAAGGGCGCGGGTTATAACTGGGTTCGGGTTGGGTCAAACGGGTTAGTATATATAATAAATATTATAAACAGATTTCATTTTCTACTTTCTTCTCAAAATGGATCAAAACCAATTTTGATATTTCCTCTGAATGCATTCATCGTATTCTTCATAAACTTATGAACACGGTGGTGGTCCGCCGTGCCGACCGCCTTCCACCGGCGCTGGTCACCGTTGCCGATGGCAAAATTCCCAAAAAACCTAGATTTTGACGACCTTAAAATTGCTTTTTTTACCGGAGTTACATCGAAGCCAAATCAAACGGTGTTTTAAAGGTAAAATCAATCCCCTTTTCTTTATTAGATTCAAAACATAAAGTAAATAGATAGAAAATACTACCAGAAACTTGCTCCTCTTATTGCTTGAAACTTTGATTACAATCATTGCTTCTTGGCTTTACAGTTTCCGAATGCTAATTGAAAGAGTGTATGTATCTAGTGTATGTTTTTTGCAATTGTTGTGTGTCTGAAATTGTTATTGTCGTTACAATGACTTACAGTGCTATTTATAGTACAAGAAATGTTTGAACATTAAGCACAAATCCCTGATTTTCTTCCTCTAAATTATCTCCTATTTGATTCGGATTGCTTGATCTTTGCTAGAGGCTTCAATTTAGGGATTACCGTTTTCCATTTTGCTTCTGATTTGGTCCCAGCTAGGGCTTCGATTTAGGGATTTAATTCCCTTCTGGTTTTATCTTCAATTGTTAGGCTCCAATTTAGGGATTTAATCTTTTTCCTTTGTTTGCATATTTATGATGATCCGAATGATGCTGAGGAGGAAAGGTTCATGGCAGAAGTGATGTGGAAGCAACTCGGGTATTCGCTGGAGAGGACAGAATGAACGACCGGAGCTAAAACGTTGTGCGCGTGGCTGCCACGCGCAAGTGATGATCCGCGTCTTTTCTCTAGATCGGTCTGGGCCGTTCGATTGCCCTTGGATAAATGATGATGGGGACGCGACACTATAACTCCCTGCTGGCATGATCTACATCGTTGGATCAGCCCCTTGATCCAACGGTCTTGCTTCAGGTGCGCATAAAGAAAGAGGATTAGGGTTTTTTGGTTATAAAGGGGCCAGCAAGCCCTTGTATAATGAAAAAAATGACTCTATCTATTTTAATTATATATAATGGATCCTTTATTTTATTTGAATGGGTTGTTTATTTTATTTTTTGGGGTTTTGATAACTAGCTATTATATTAACTACTAACTAAGATACTAAAAATATATAACCTATGTTAATTCTAACTACCATACTAACATATGACAACTATACTAAACACGACACCTAAATAATTCTAATACTAACATTAATATTTACAACTATAGTACATTAACTATGTTATCAATACTATATGACACCTAACTATATTAACAGTATAACACTAATACAATAATCTAAATTAATATAACAATTAAACTAAAACGAAGGTGAAATCCAGTGACAACAGAATGTTGTCCCTTTTTTAAGTATTTGATATCTACTACTCCATGAGCATAAGGCTTGACAACTTAAAATGGCCCTGACCATCTTGATTTGAGTTTACCAGGAAATAACTTAAGCCTTGAATTGAACAACAACACTCTTCGCCCTTCTTCAAACTGCCTTGGTAAAATTTTGTTGTCACGCCACCTCTTTGTTTTTTTCTTTATAAAGCTTGGAATTTTCATAGGCTTGTGCTCTAAACTCCTCCAATTCATTCAAGTCTAATAAACGTTTTTTTACCTGCAACCCTCCATTCTATATTCAACTACTTGGTTCCCCAATAAGCTCGATGTTCTAACTCCACTGGCAAATGGCATGACTTCCCAAATACAAGATTGTATTGGGAAGTTCCTAATGGAGTTTTGAAGGCTATTTTGTATGCCCACAAGGAATCATCTAGCCTCAAAGACCAGTCCTTCATTGTTGGGTTCACTGCCTTCTCCAAAATGTTATTGATTTGCTTGTTTGAAATTTCTGTCTGGCCATTTATTTGAGGATGGTGGGCAATGGCAATTATTTCTTAGATTTCGTACCTTCATAGAACTTTAGTGATTAAATGACATTTAAAATGTGTACCTTCATCATGTATGATGGGCTCTAGGGGTATCGAATCTTGTAAAGATATGCTTATGTAGAAACTTGACAATAGCCTTAGCATCGTTTGATGGGAGAACAAGCTGCTTCTACCCACTTTGAGACATATTCTACTTCCACAAGTATGTATACATTACCAAATAATGGAGGAAAATAACCGATAAAGTTGATCTACATACATCAAACAGCTTTACTGCATGATGTTCTGAAGTAGCAGTTGATGTCTGCTGGAAATGTTTCCAGTACGCTGGCATCAATCATGCCTTGGCAAAATAATGGGCGTCTTTGAACATTGTGGGCCAGAAAATCCTAACTGCAACACTTTGGCCGTTGTCTTCATTCCAGCAAAGTGTCCTCCATATGGTGCTGCATGGAAAAGTTGAAGTATGTTTTGCTGCTCATCCTCTGGCACACAACGACAAATAATATTGCTGAAAATCTCTCAGAAATCACTTCCTAGCATTGCTTGCCAAGTCCGGTGACAATATTTTGCTAACCATGTAGTTGACTATGTAAGCATACCATGGCATGAAATTGGTTGCAAGCAAGTATTCATTAGGTAAATCTTCTCTAATGGCAGCGATGTCACCATTATCATGGTGGTGCTCTAAACGAGACAAATGATCAGCTACCTGATTTTCAATTTCCTTTTTATCTCGAATCTCTGGGTCAAGCTCTTTCAACAAGAGTGTCCTTCGGATCAGTCTAGGCTTGGTATCCTTCTTGGCTAGAAGGTACTTGAGTGCCGAATGGTCTGCGTATACCACAACTTTACTACCCACCAAGTAAGATCTGAATTTGTCAAACGCAAAACAACTGCAAGGAACTCCTTCTCAGTTATGATGTAGTTAAGTTGGGCCTCGTTCAATGTGCGACTGGCATAATAAATGGTATGGAAACTTTTGCCACACATCTTTCCTAAAATAGCTCTAATGACATAGTCGTTGGCATCGCACATGAGCTCGAAGGGCTTATTCCAATCTGGTGCCATGACTATAGGGGCATTAATCAACTTGTCTTTCAATTCTTGAAATGCTTTCAAACAAGAATCATCAAATGCAAAAGTGGTATTTTGTTCCAAAAGTACACATAAAGGTTTAGAAAATTTTTTGAGAAATCTTTAATGAAATGTCGATAAAAACATGCATGTCCCAAGAAACTTCTAATACCTTTGACACTTGTGGTTGGTGGCAATTGTTTTATTACCTCTACCTTTAATTTGTCAACTTCCAGTCCGCTCTTGGTCACTTTGTGTCTGAGAACTATGCCTTCCTTCACCATGAAGTGTCATTTTCCCATTTCAAGACTAGGTTAGTTACAATGCATCTTCGTAGAACAAGCTTCAAACTCTGAAAACATTCCTCAAATGTTTTTCCAAACACCGAGAAGTCATCCATGAACACTTCCAAGTTGTTCTCTATCATGTTTGAAAAAATTGACATCATCCAACGCTGAAACGTTGCTGGGTGTTACACAATCCAAATGGCATTCTTCTAAGAGTGAATGTACCATATTGTAGACTTTGTAGAAGATGTGTGTTAGTGCCAAGAGTCTTTTGCGTGCAAGTATACACGATTTGCAAGTAATACAACAGTTAAGCTGAGTATCGATCCCACAGAGATTGACTTGGAATTTGATTGTTTGATTGTTACTTGCCTTAAAAGAAAAGATGTTTGTTTTGAAGATTTTTTTGGAATAAATAAAAAGAAAAAAAGAATTGAAGTAAAACATTGTCAAGGAAGGTGTTCTTAGTGAATGATGAGTGTTGGCAGGGAATGCTTGGGTTTAATGTCGCTCATGCCAACCTCTGTTGGAAAACTGTCTTGGCATTGTTTGCCGAGCAGATTCAACACTAGCAATGCCTCTCTCGATGGCCATTTCCCTAAGTCAATTATGTAAAAAACCCTATATCTCTATAGTGTATGTTTTTAAATGAACTGAGTTGATTAAGAACCAATATATACTCCTATGGGGTAGATATTACTTCCGAAGTAAGTTCATCTACTTGAACGACTTTTCTCGAAGCTTCTCTCCCTAGTATTCAACAACTTTATCATTGCCACCCCAAGTCTGTTAAAATATTGGGCAGCAATAGGCCAAAAGTGCTAGCTCTCGCTTGGCAAAGTATTTAGGAAAAATTCAAGTATGCCGAATAGAAAAACTTTTGCCAAAACAGAATTGTCATTAAAGAAACTAAGGCATGAAATCAATGTTTAAACCAAACACCCCCCACAAACTATGAAATTAGTTCATAGTGAGGGATTTAACCAACAAAACCATAACCGTTTTCAAATACATCATCATAAAAATAAAAATAAAACTGCTTGAACCAAAGAGAATAGGTGAAAGGGGTCTCTCGATGCAGCCCTCGAATTCAGGCTCTCAGCCAAGTTGTTGAACCAACCTTCCATGGTGCAACCGACCGTCACTCATCGAGCACTCCAACACCTCACTCTGATCACTCAAAGTCTTCCCGATCTCCTCTCGTGCGATCTCTCAAAATGCTTGATCGATTGGTATTTATATAGGCGTGCAAGGGAATGGAATAAGATAGCTTCTTCATTTGAATTTCAAATGCTCCAAGGATAAGAGAACGAGTCTTATTCGATCAGTGTGATAGCTTATCAAGCTAGGGCTGATGTCATCATGTTGATGTTGCCTTGGCACACAAGATTGGCATGTCTTTGCCAACATAACTTGGCATCACCTTATCTGCTATTTTCTCGGAGGTTGATCAATTTGCGATCTTTTAGGAGCCTGATCATATCCTATTTTTTCGGGGTTCAATAGCCTCTTGGCATGGAATCAAGTTCACTTCTTTTCCAGCAAGTGCTTGGCACTATTTGGTCATTCTGTGCCAAAAACATATGGCATTCCCCTTACCAATCCTAATTGTGTTGCTTTCCTGCGCCTAATCATATTCCAAACCTGCAAAATAGCCACAAAACAACCCTTCACATTGGCATAGACAAAATACTAAACTCCTTATGCAAATGCATGATTCTAACAACCTAATGCAACTAAATGTACCTAAAAACATGCAATAGTAATGTAAAATTGGTATTAAAACAGTACTTTTGGAGAGGTAACACCCCCCAAACCTAACTCGTTGCTTGTCCTCAAGTAATGCAAAGAAAGAAAATAAAAAACTGTGAAAATGTTACCTCGACAAAATTTTGGTTGGAATGCCAATAGATGCTGGCAAGAAGAAGTTGGCTCTATTTCTGTCCTCAAGTAATTCAAGTGCAATAGTTTAACTCTAGTCTAAGTTCATGAAGAGTGCATGATGTGTAGGCAATATGCATCCAATATCCTTTCACTCCCTTAGCCCATTTTAATATCTAAACTCATATATTTATTTTCATCATTTTTTTCTTTCTTTTTCTTTCTTGCCAAGGGTTCTGATGGCATTAATTTAAGCTTGCTTCGTGACACTATTTAGCGTGAGTGATAAGAGGAAGCATACCATGAATCCCCACCTTAATCCAAACATCACTAGGCTTTCTCTTCAACTCATACCATAGGGTTTTGGACTTGAGAACTAAGAGGGACCAAACCATGAAGCCCCAAATAACTTATTATCCCTAGGTAGAGGAGAGTTTCTATTTTTTTATTGCCTTGGTAAGACATTGTCGCCTTATTAGTTTCTTTTTACATTGGCATCAGTTTTCAAAAAATATATATTTTTCAATCTAAGCATAGTTTCAAATAGTCTAAGTTTGCTAGGGAACTAGATACATATCACGTGTTAAGTGTAAATTCAATTCCCTAAACTAATGATCAATTGCCAAGCAATCATGGCATACTACCCTGCTAGCATGGCATGACAACTAAAGATTAAAATTTCCTCTTTGGACAGAAACCTATATCAAATAAAGCTTGCCTAACAGATGTTACCATCCTTCAAAATTAAATTGAGGAAAATTTTTCTTTTTCTTTTCTTCTTTTTTTACTGTTCGGTATGCAACTAACTATATGACCTATATGGCATGGTAAGCAAAAATGCAAAAATTTAGACATGGAATGCATGGCATGGCATAAATGTAAGGAAATACACACACCCAAACCCAGGTTGTGCATTGTCCTCAATGCATGAAACAACACATATACAAAATTAAAATAGAAAAATAAAATGCATGATCATGTGAATGCAATGTAATAGAATGTAAAAGAGTTTAGGAAGAGGAGGAATCCCCCTCATAGACTTCCTCTCGTGTGACTTTTGCCCGCTTGACTCGAGTCTTCCTTTTGAAAAAGCTACCACAATCGAGAGCTTTGCGTTTGATTCTAGTCATGGGTGGCTTTGCAACAGTGGAGGCTCCAACTTCCTCCTTTTTCTTGGCAGGTTCAACTGGCGGTGTAACTGGCTTAGCTTTGGGTGTTTTAACTAGGATTTCCTCCGATTCAAATGAGGAATCAGTGCTCGCGAATTCTACTTGCACTGGGGACACAAGAATTGTGGCATTGGATTCAGAACTGGCTGGACTGGCCAGCTTAATTGGACTAACTAAACTGGCTGGCATCTTTAGATTGGCTGGAAAGGTTGGCATGTCATCTCCATTGCTCGAGGGCTTGGCAGGGAAAATTGGGAATGGTGGCACCACTTTAGGGGATAGTTTTTCAAGCACCTCCCTAATAATAGCACCCCTCTCCTTTGTATAGTGCATCATCTTAAAATTAAGGTCCTTGGTTGCATCTAGCTTTTGGAGAATAATCTCCTAGCAATGGTAAACTTGGGACGGCACTACCAATGAACTGGTTGGCATGGTCTCTAGCACATTGCCCGTCTCTGACTTGGGTTTTGGCTTTGGCGTGGCAGCTTTGACCTTTCCCTTGCCCTTTTCCGTTGGCTTAACAGCCGTGAGATTTTTCTATATGGCAGTCCTGATTGTTGTTCCCTTTATAATCTGGCCTCGATCTTCATCAAGCCTAGGCTCATCATGGCACATGCAAATATTAGAAATAAGCAAGGGAAAAACAAGCTGCCTTTACCTTTCGCAGCGCACTTTTAAGTCTCATCGATGATGATTTTGCCAATGTTGATCTTGCACCCTTTGATAATAGAGTGCAACAAAATCAGCCTCTCTTCTGAGATGGTCTCATTGTGAGATGTAGGCAACATATTTTCCTTGATCTAGTGATTCCAGCCGCGCATCTCTGGCTTCAACGCCAACCTTTTCACCGTCTGGTGGCCCGTCAAAGAAACTGTCCAAACTGTGCCAGGCTCACATAAGTCTGCCAATAGTTTGTTGCATTTGGAAGTGGTCATAGATTCAACATAGTCAAAGTGTTCATCTCCTATATCATTCAAAGAAAATAGTGAGTTAACATACCCTTCATCAAAACGTATGAATTTGCCTCGAATCATCAAGAATAGAGAATCTTTTGTCACAAGATGTGCATAAAATTCTTGCACAATGGTGGCGTAGATCTCCTTTTTTTGTTGGCAGAAAGAACTCCACTTGTGCATGTCAACAATGGCCATGAACTCCGGTGGAAATCCAACAGCGGTGTCGGTTTGGAAGTCACAGTGCTTCTTGTACAAGAATGATCTTGAGGCAAAGCTTGTTTCAAACTTCTTGCGGCCTTGGCATTGTTTCAACTACCTTCCATGTAATGCTTAAGACGTTGTCCATTCACCTTGAAAATTTCTCCCGTCCTTAAGTTCTTAATGTCCACAGCCCCATGGGCGTATGGTTTAACAACTTTATAAGGACCTGACCATCTTGATTTGAGTTTTCCTAGAAATAGTTTAAGGCGTGAATTAAACAATAGAACATGCTGGCCTATTTCAAATTGCCTTGGCATTAACTACTATCATGCCAACATTTTGCCTTCTCCTTGTAGATCTTGGCATTCTCATAGGCCTGTGTCTTAAATTCCTCCAACTCATTGAGGTCGAGTAACCTCTTTTCTCCAACAACTCTCTATTCCATGTCAACTTTTCTAATGGCCTAGTAGGCTTTATGTTCAAGTTCAACTGGCAGATGGCATGGTTTACCAAAACTGAGTCTAAACGGTGAAGTACCCAAAAGAGTTTTCAAACCAGTCTTATAGGCCCACAAGGACTCATCTAGTCTCAGAGACCAGTCTTTCCTTGTTGGATTTACAGTTTTCTCTATAATGTTCTTGATCTCCTTGTTTGAAATCTCGGCTTGCCTATTTGTCTGTAGATGGTATGATGTGGCAATTCTTTGTTGTATACCATATCTATACAAAGCTTTAGAGATTAGATTACTTTTAAAATGAGTACCCTCGTCATGAATTATTGCTCTAGGGGCACCAAATTAGGTAAAAATGTGTTTGTGCAAAAACTTGGCAATAGCCTTGGCATCATTTGTTGGCAGGGCAACAACCTCTACTCACTTATATACATAGTCAACAACCACAAGAATATATACATTACCGAATGATGGAGGAAAATGACCCATAAAGTCTATCCCCTATACATCAAATAAATCTACAGGCATAATATTTTAAAGTGGTAGTTGGTGTCGATCGAAGATGTTTCCTATTTGTTGGCATCGGTCACATGCCTTGGCATAATCATAGGCATCCTTATATAGAGTCAGCCAAAAGAATCCAGACTACGGCACCTTGGCAGCAGTCTTCATCCTAGCAAAGTGACCTCCATATGGTGCAGCATGGCACAAATACAGTATGTTATGTTGTTCATCCTCGGACACACACCGTCAGATCACTTGGTCAGCACATTGTTTGAACAATATTGGCTCATCCTAATAGTATTGCCTAACTTCTCACATGAATCTTTTCTTGGCATTGTATGCCAAGTCTGGTGGAAGAATGTTGCTCACTAGGTAGTTGACAATGTCAGCGTACCATGGCATAGCATTAACTGCAAGTAAGTATTCCTCAGGGAATTCATCTCTAATAACTTTCGTCTTACCATCTTCAATGTGATGCTCTAAACGTGAAAGGTGGTTAGCTACTAAGTTTTCACTGCCTTTCATGTCTCTGATCTCTAGGTCAAATTCTTGAAGTAAGAGCGTCCATCGGGTTAATCTGGGCTTGACATCCTTCTTTGCCAAGAGATACTTCAATGCCGAATGATCTGTATAAACCACAACCTTGTTACCAATCAAATAAGATCTAAATTTATCAAGAGCAAATACAACTGCAAGAAATTCTTTCTCGATTGTAGAGTAATTAATTTGTGCTTCATTCAAGGATCTAGTGGCATAGTAGATGGCATGGAAAACCTTGCCATGTTGTTGTCCCAAAACTGCTCCAACGGCGTAGTCACTGGTATCACACATGAGCTCAAAGGGCTCATTCCAATTTGGTGCTATGAGTATATGGGCATTAATCAACTTCTCTTTAAGTTCCTGAAATGCTCTCAAACAAGAATCGTCAAATGCAAAAGTGGTGTTATGTTCCAACAACAAGCATAAAGGCTTAGCAATTTTTAGAAAATCTTTAATAAACTGCCGATAAAAACCTGTATGACCTAAAAAACTCTTTATACCTTTAACACTCGTTGGGGGCGGCAATTGCTTGATTACCTCCACTTTGGCTTGATCAACTTCTAGTCCTCTCTTGGTTACCTTGTGACCGAGAACAATGCCCTCCTTCACCATGAAGTGGCATTTCTCCCAGTTCAACACTAGGTTTGTCTTAATGCATCTCTTTAAGACTTGCTCCAAACTATGAATGCACTCCTTAAACATTTTACCAAACACTGAGAAATCATCCATGAATATTTCCATGTTGTGCTCGATCATATCATAAAAAATAGACATCATGCAACGTTGAAATGTTGCCGGCACATTACATAGGCCGAATGGCATCCTTCTAAAATCAAACGTTCCATAAGGGCACATGAATGTGGTCTTCTCTTGATCACCAGGAGCAATGGCAATCTGATTATAACCCAAATAACCATCTAAGAAAAAAATAAAAAGCTTTACCTGCCAATCTGTCTAACATCTGATCAATGAAACGCAATGAGATGTGGTCATTCCTTGTAACCTTATTCAGCCTTCTATAGTCTATGCACACTCTCCATCCGGTGATGGTCTTGGATGGGATCAATTCAACTTCACTATTTTGTACCACGGTCATGCCACCTTTCTTCGACAAACACTCTTTCATGCTCAAGTTTAGCCTTCTTTGGCCTTCAATGGTTATGCCATGGTACTCTTCCAGAATGATTTTGTGCATGCAAATTGTTGAGCTAATACCTCGGATGTCTTCCAAGGTCTGACCCAACGCTTGCTTATAATTTCTTAATATTGCCAGTAATCTCTCCTCCTCATCACTGGTGAGATCAGTGGCAATGATCACTAGCAGAGTTGAGTGTCTACCTAAATAAGCATACATCAAGTGATTTTGCAATGGCTTTAGCTCCAACTCTGGTGGTTCCTCAATTGATGGGTTAGGTTCTTTATCTCTCTACCGACCAACTGTAGTGGCTCAAAATATCTTACATCTTCAGCCTTTAAGGCTGATTCCTCAAGTTCCTCAAATAGTTTAGCCATGCCATCAAGCATGATGGCATCAAATTCTGTATCCTGGCATAACTATGCCATGTCCATAGAATAAATAGACTCCATCATCTCCTCGGCTTGACATTCATCAGATTCATCTACACACTTCAAAGCTTGAAACACATTAAAAGTAACATGCTAGTCATTCATACGCATTGTTAGTTCTTCTTTATGAACATCAATAAGAGCTCTATCCGTGGCAAGGAATAGTCTGCCTAAAATAATCAGAACATTAGCATCAACCTCATAATCCAAAATGATAAATCAGCTGGAAAGATAAATTTGTCTCCCTCCACCAACACATCCTCAATCTTACCCTTGGGATACGCATAGGATCAGTCTGCCAGCTAGAGTGTCACGGTAGTAGGTATTGCTTCTATGCCAAACTTCCTAAAAACTGACATTGGCATCAAGTTGATGTTGGCTCCCAAGTCACACAATGCCTAGCCCATAAATCTGTTACCAATTGTGCAAGGAACAGTAAAACTTCCCGGATCATTTAGCTTTGGTGGAAATCGGTTTAGGATCATGGCACTGCATCCCTCAGTGAGAGCAACAATTTCAAAATCTCCCAACTTTCTTTTTTTTGACAGAATGTCCTTCATGAATTTTACATAGTTGGGCATTTGCTCAAGGGCTTCTACCAATGGAATGGTAATTTGCAATTGCTTAAGAACTTCCATGAAGCGCTTAAATTGCTGATCCTGTTTATGCTTTTGAAGTTTTACTGGAAATGGTGGTTGTGGATAAACATATGTCGGCGATGCCGGCATTGCTGAGGTAGTGCTGGCATCTGGTTTGGCATCAATATGTTATTTGGCCTCAGTCTATTTGTTATCAATGTTGGCATCATATGTGGCATCATTGTTGGCATCGGTTCTGGCATTGGCCTTACCACTAGCATCATCTATTTTAATTTCTTCCTTATCTACTTCTCTGGCTTGTTTGCCAGCATTGGCTTGTCATTTTGGCAATTAACTAGTTGTCTGGCAGCCATCTCTGCCTCGCACTGCTTACCAATTCGAAGGGTTATGGCCTTGCATTGCTCATTGTCTTTGTGCCTAGCATCTTTAGTGTCACTTGGCAAAGCTCATTGGGGTCGATTGTTGAGTGCATTAGCAATCTGCCTAATCTAGACTTCCAAGTTCCTCATTGATGCTGCCAAACTCTAGATCATGGCATCATTCCTCTCCATGTATTCTGCTAGAGTGCCTCCTTGATTAAGTCTTTGCCCTTGCTGGAAATTGTTCTGGGCGTTCTATGGCATGGCATTCTGACTAAATGCATTCATGGCATTGTTATTCTACCTCTGGGCATTCTGGCGTTGGGCGTTATATTGATTGCCCCCTTGATTTCCCTAAGATAAGTTAGGGTGGTGTCTCCAACCTCTATTGTAGGTATTGGAGTTAGTATTATAATAACGACCATAATTGCCAATGAAATTTACCGACTCAGGGTTGGTAAGGCATTTATCCACATGGTGGTTCTCTCCGTAGATGGTATAGAATAGTTCTAATGCTTTAACTTCTTGGGACTCGTTGTTCTTTTGTAAAGTTCTCACCATGCTGATGAAATTGGAAATCTCAGCATGGATGGACGTTAGCTCATCGATCTTCAATTTCCTACTAGCTTTGTTTCTGGTGTCATACCCCGAAAACTGGTCTAGTTGGGGTTAAGTTCAGTGATCGAATATTTTGTACCGATTAAATAATTAGCTCAATCTTGTACCTAATTTGGAGAAATAAAGGTTATTCAGGCTAACTGCATCGGCCAATTCATTCAAATTGAAGGAATTGCCGTGAATCCCCCACATATGGGGTGATTCAACATTAAGGAGGACGTGGCCCCTTGTGGCATATCATGCCCACCACGTGGGCCCAAGCCAAGGGGTTTATACCCCAACATGCCATGTCTCCCACTTATGTGGAGCAAGAAGAATGCATGGCATTTGAAGTATAAATAGGGGGAGAGGGTGTGCGCAAGGAAAGGAAAAAATATAAGAAACAAATAAATTGGTCCAGTGATAGGTTGGTAAGCACGTGTTTTTCGGTTCGATAAATTTGAGTCTCTGCTATTGATTGGCTCAATGGGGTTGATACAGAACAACCGTCATCTCTTCTGAAAGCCAAGAATAAAGGTGTCGTTATCCGAAAGTCTTAAAAATGTCAGGTTGTCGAGGTGAGTGTAGTTGTGTCAAGGGATAGGCTCAGTGTCATCCTATTGCATTATTTTATGATTATGTTTGTATTTGTTTAAGGGCTCCCGTAGAGCAATTGTGTCAAATTTGATTAAAAAATCTGGTAAGTACCTAAATTGCTTTGATATGTGCAAATATGACTATGAAATGCTATAATTATGTGATCTATGAAATTAGTATGAAATGTGACATGATATGGAGCTAAGGCTCATTTTGATATTTGATATGACTTGAAAATTTTATAGACTACGTGAATTTGTGCAATTACGGACATTGGATACAATTGACATGCCATAGGATTATTGACCTCGGTTAAGTAAGGGAGGACTACGGTACAGGGCTACGGCCTATATGTGGGGGAAATAAGGATGGACTGTGTAAGGGATATATTTCTGGAGCTATGGCTTAAGGGCTACGGGCCATTCTCCGTTATATGTGTTGGTGTACAGGGGAATCCGTGTACCCAATGGTACCTAATATAATATGTGCCTATGAATTATGTTATGACAATATGATTATGATATGACTATGTGACGTGTAATATGTGAATATGAAAGCATGAGAATATGTGTAATAAGCATGAATTGAGCATAGTATAATATGACTACTTGTATATTTGCTTATCATGCATTTCATAATATTGATCATCCATTGTAATTGTTATAACTACCTCACTAGGCTATGTAAGCCTAACATGTCCGTCTCATGCATTTTCAGGACCTTGAACAATTCCGTGTTTTGATCGTGTTGTTGCAGTTGCAAGTCACGTCACTGCCATATATGTATGTTATCTTTTGCTATAAACTCCTAGTGAAGTGGCATATGGTCCAACTGGTTTTGTATAAGTCTTTCTATGATTGTATGATGACTTGGTAAAATGGTTCTAATGTATGCTTAGATTTGGATAGGTTAAAATGGTTAAAAAGTGCCTAAAATGAGCATAAGTTGAAAACTTGGTAAATGGATTTCGAACGCCCAAAAATATGATGTACCAATGGGAACATGATTTGTAAGTGTACTGGTAAAATTTGATAAGGTTTGGAAATCACCCAATAGGTTAATCCGAATAACAAAACAGTTTTGAACAGTTTACAAAAAGGTCACTAAATATTGTATCGTGTAATCCGATAGGCAAATGACCTCCGTCAGTGATGAAATTTCACAGGCTAATAATTGGTAAGATTAATTTTAGTATGATAACCTGAATTTTGGCTAACGGTCCTTAATTTGTAAAATTTACAATTTAATCACTAAGGTTAAGAAAAGTTTAAAATTGACCCCAACTCCGATTAAGTTTAGTAACCAACAAGTGGATAAGTTTTAAGAATAATCATTACTTAGATTAGGTTTTGAACTCTGAATCTGTATTCGAACCTCCGATTAGTCTTCCAATAACACTATCTGACCCGGATCTCTACCAAACTGGGAAGGGGGTGTTACAATTGTTGTATCAGAGCCTAGGTTTAGTCGATTCTAGGACTAACCAGACATCTGTTATGAGTCTATGTCTGCATATGCCACTTAGGAGTTATTTGAATATGTATTTTGTGACTTGCAACTTACACGATTTAATCTTTCTGTGTAACTTAGATCTATAATGTCTGGACCTACCGATAGAAGGGTAGTGAATGAACCTCATTCGATCTCCTCCTTAACTCAGGGGGACAATTTAAGGCCTAAAATCCAACCCGAGCGTGTGGGACAGAATGACCCACCACACCCTCCATCAATGCCACCCGCTTAGCAGGCATATCTGATGTCCATGTTGGACATGATTAAGCGAGTGGTGGTGTCCCTCCGTCAGGAACCACATCCTTCGCCTGCTAAAACCTCTTTACCTGCTTTGAGGGCTCCTGTTGACAAGCTCAAGCAATACCCTGTGTATACATTCACCGGCCAGGACTTGGATAACCCCGAGATCGTAGAATACTGGCTGGAGAACACTCTAAAAGTACTGAATAAACAAATGAAGTGTCCTGAGGAGCACAAGCTTGAATGTGCCCTGGCTTTTATAGCTGAAGAAGCCCAAAGCTAGTGGGATATGGCGACCCTCACTGTTCCTAAACATCGTATCACGTGGGACTTCTTTCTTCAGGAGTTCCACAAAAAGTATATCAGTGAGCACTACATTGTAGAAAGACGTAAGAAATTTCTCTATCTAAGGCAAGGGGAAGACCAGTGGAGCAGTATATCCACGATTTCTGCAAGTACTTAAGATATGGTGTCGAGATTATCCATATCGAGAAGGAAAATACATAATGTTTATAGATGGCCTTTGTGATGAACTTCGTCCTCTCTTCGTTGCCCTAGAAATTGAGGACTTCCAGACCCTTGTCAATCGGGCCATCGCAATCGAAGCTTCACAAAGAGCCTCTGAGATGAGAAAGGGGAACCAGACTCGACCTGATAAGAGGTTTCAAGATAATTCCAAGTCACCCACATCCCAGAAGAAGGGAAGACAATGGGACCAAAAGTGTGCTACCTACCAACAGTTGCCTCGATCTGGGTATGTATTGTTACCCGCACAACTTTAGTGGATAGCACAGGCTGTTCTACAAAGGGTTCCCAGACTCCCTTATATAACTTCTGCCGAAAGAGGCACTCGGGGCAGTGCCGTAGGCAATCCGGTTCTTGTTACCTTTGTGGAGAATTTGGCCACTTCATCCGTTAGTGCCTATAGAACCCTCAGGCTCCTACATCTGTAGCTTCTCATAATAATCATAATAAAGGGAGAGGAGCAAAGCCAGTACCATCCGAATCTGCAGGTAGACCTCGCAACAACAATACTCCTCCAGCTGGTCGTGACCCGTAGACTTTAGCTCAAATGTACCACGTTTGAGGTCGTGAGCAAGAGGATTATCCTGATTTGATTGCAGGTATGGTGGAGTTATGTTCTGAACTTGTTTATGCATTGATAGATCCTGGCTCCAGGCACTCTTTTATTAGTGAACCCTTGATTGAAAAGTATGCTTTAGAATGTGAACCTGTTGCTTCTGAGATACTTGTCTCAAATCTGCTAGGAGATAGTGTGGCTATTCAAATAATATATAGAGCTTGTCCCCTAAGGATCCAAGGGATCCCATTTTCGGCCAACTTCATGGCTTTACCCTTCCATGAGTTGGATCTTATACTAGGCCTCAATTGGCTAGCTGAACATCAAGCATGGGTGGATTGTTCAAAGAAGAAATTATATCTCCGTGGACTCAGCAAGGAGAGCATAACCTTGATGAAGTCCGAACCCGAGTCTAAAAAAAGTCTCATGTATTTCATGGAGTCTAAGAAAGATTTTAAAATCGAAGACGTACCTGTGGTGAAAGAATTCCCGATGAACTTCCAAGATTTCCTCCCACTCGTGAAGTTGAGTTTAGGATAGAAGTGTAACCTAGAACTACTCCGGTCTCCACTGCTCCGTATAGAATGGCTCCGGTGGAGTTGAAGGAGTTAAAATATCAAATTCAAGACCTTCAAGATAAGGGATTCATTCGACCAAGTTCCTCACTCTAGGGAGCACCAGTTTTGTTTGTCAAGAAGAAGGATGGATCAATGCGTCTATGCATTGATTATCGTCAATTGAATAAAGTGATGATCAAGAACAAGTACCCACTTCCGAGGATAGATGACCTCTTTGATCAGTTGAAGGATGCTTCTGTCTTTTCCAAGATAGATCTTCAGTCTGGATACTACCAAATGTTGGTGAAAGAGTCTGATGTTCCAAAGACTGCCTTTCGAACTAGATATGGTCACTATGAATTTTTGGTGATGCCTTTTGGGATCACGAATGCACCTGCAGCCTTCGTGGACCTGATGAATCGTGTATTCTGGCTCTATCTTGATAAGTTGTGGTTGTCTTTATAGACAAAATTCTGATATATTCCAAAGACTCAGCTTCTCCTGAAGAACATCTTCGAATTGTGCTTCAGACCCTCCGAGAAAAACAACTCTACACCAAGTTTAGTAAATGTGAATTTTGGCTGTCTGAAGTATCCTTTCTTGGCCACGTAATCTCTTCTGTGGGAATTCAAGTGGACCCAAAGAAGATTCAAGCAATCCTTGATTGGACTCTTCCGAAAAATGTGGGAGAAGTTCGTAGTTTTATGGGCCTTACAGGTTATTACCGTAGATTCGTTAAGGGATTCTCATTACTTTCAGCACCCTTAACGAAGCTTCTCCGCAAGGATACTTCTTTTGTGTGGACTGTTGATCAGCAAAGGAGTTTTGATAAGCTCAACCAAGTCCTCACTCATGCCCCTGTGTTAGTGCAACCCGAGTCGGGCAAAGACTTCATTATGTATAGTGATGCGTCCCACCTGGTATTAGGTTGTGTTCTGATGCAAGAAGCCAAAGTCATAGCTTATGCCTCACGTCAACTCAAGCCTCACGAGCTAAATTACCCGACTCATGATCTAGAACTCGCCGCAGTTGTGTTTGCTTTGAAGATTTGGCAATATTATCTCTATGGTAAGAAGTGTTATCTATACACTGATCACAGAAGCTTGAAATATCTCCTAACTCAGAAAGATTTAAACCTTCATCAACGTCGATGGATGGAACTATTGAAAGATTATGACTTAGTCATTGACTACCATCCTGGTAAAGCCAATGTGGTGGCTGACGCTCTTAGCCGGAAGGTCACTTCTTCTCCGAGATGCTTGAATGCTCACTTTCGACTTGAAAAGCATGGAAAATTAATAGCTGAGCTGAGAGTTCACTCCACCATTGTATCTCGAATTAAGGCACTCCAAGAAACTGATGAGGAGTTGCAACCCCTTATTGCTAAGGTCAAGGATAGCTCAGATCCTGACTTTGTTTTGAATTCTGAAGGGTTACTGTGTTTCTACAACCGCATTTGTGTTCCCGATGATGATGATCTTCATAACCAAATCCTAAGTGAAGCTCATTCAAGCCCTTTCTCTGTTCACCCTAGAGCTGTCAAAATGTACAAAGATCTAAAGGAGATATATTGGTGGTCTGGTATGAAGAATGAAATCACGGACTACGTAGCTAGGTGTTTGACTTGCCAACGGGTCAAAGCCAAGCACAAGGTACCTACTGGTCTTTTGCAACCCATTGAACTTCCGCAGTGGAAATGAGAGTGTATCACGATGGACTTCGTAAGTGGTCTACCTTTGACTTGAAAAAAAAATAATGCCATTTGGGTCATTGTGGACCGATTCACCAAGTCTACTCACTTCCTTCCAGTAAGAATGGATTTCAGCTTGCCTAAGCTCGCAGAGTTGTACAACTGTGAAGTCATTCGTTTACACAGAATTCGGTATCTATCATCTCTGATCGTGGCCCACGATTTACATCTCGGTTTTAGAGGACCTTATGCGAGGCCTTGGGAACGCGAGTGCATCTTAGCACTGCTTTCCATCCTTAAACTGACAGCCAATCTGAAAGAGTTATTCAGATTCTAGAAGATATGGTCCGAACCTATGTCATCGACTTTGGGAATACGTGGGAGAAATCCCTACCCTTGGTTGAGTTTGCGTACAACAATAGTTACCAGGCTTCAATTCAAATGGCTCCGTATGAAGCTCTCTATGGAAGGAGGTGTATAACTCATCTTTGTTGGACTAAACTCGGTGAAGGCAAGATGCTAGGTCCTGACTTACTTCAGGAAACTGAAGAAAGGACTACCATTATTCGTGACCGACTTAAAGCTGCCTTTGACCGACACAAGTCCTATGGTGATCTGGGTAGGAGAGATGTTCAGTACGAGGTTGGTGAGAAGGCCTTCCTCAAAGTATCTCCATGGAAGAAGATTCTTCGTTTTAGAAAGAAAGGAAAGCTAAGTCCCCACTTTATTGGTCCATTTGAGGTGATTGAAAAGATTGGACATGTTGCCTACCGATTAGCCCTCCTTGAGGAGTTAAGTCGGATTCACAATGTCTTCCATGTCTCTATTCTATGCAAGTACCAGTCAGATCATTCCCATGTGATTGAACCGGAATCTGTGGAGATTCAATCTAATCTGACATACGAGGAAGAACCTGTTCAGATCCTCGCACGAGAAGTTAAACGGCTTCGTAACAAGAATGTGCCCTTGGTGAAAGTTTTGTGGCGAAGTCACTCCGTTGAAGAGGCAATATGGGAACCCGAGAGACTATGCAAAAACAGTATCCTCATCTGTTCACCTGAAATGAAAATTCGAGGACGAATTTTCTTAAGGGGGAGAGTTGCCACATCTTGAAAACCGGTCTAGTCGGGGTTAAGTTCTGGTGATCGAATATTTTGTACCGGTTAAATAATTAGCTCGATCTTGTACCTAATTTGGAGCAACAAAGGTTATTCGGGCTAACCATATCAGTTTATTATTATTATTATATTTATTAGTAAAAAAAGGAATATGGCGTTAGTGGGGGGACCCACGGCCAATTCCTTTAAATTGAAGGAATTGCCGTGAATCCCCCACATATGGGGTGATTCGGCATTAAGGGGGGACGTGGCCCCTTGTGGCATATCATGCCCACCACATGCGCCCAAGCTAAAGGGTTTATACCCGCAACATGCCATGGCTCCCACTTATGTGGAGCAAGGAGAATGCATGGCATTTGAAGTATAAATAGGGGGAGGGTGTGCGCAAGGAAAGGAAAAAAATATAAGAAAAGAATAAATTGGTCCAATGATAGGTTGGTAAGCCCGAGTTTTCCGGTTTGATAAATTTGAGTCCCTGCTATTGATTGGCTCAAGGGGGTTGATACAGGACAACCGCCATCTCTTCCGAAAGCCAAGAATAAAGGCATTGTTATTCGAAAGTCTTAAAAATGTCAGGTTGTTGAGGTGAGTGTAATTGTGTCAAGGGATAGGCTCGGTGCCATCCCGTTGCATTATTTTATGATTATGTTTGTATTTGTTTGAGGGCTCCTGTAGAGCAATTATGTCGAATTTGATTGACAAATCTGGTAAGTACCTGCATTGCTTTGATATGTGCAAATATGACTATGATATGCTATACATATGTGATATATGAAATTAATATGAAATGTGACATGATATGGAGCTAAGGCTCATTTTGATAATTGATATGATATGACTTGGAAATTTTATGGACTATGTGAATTTGTGCAATTATGGACATTGGATACAATTGGTGTAATACCCCTTTCCCGTATTCATAGCTGAATACGAGTCAGAGATATCACAAAACATTTGTAAAACCCTCTACATTTGTAATTCGGTAAAAATTTTGATTCTTCTAAAAATATTACAATATATTTAGTTTCTATTTACAAATGTAGTTAATCGCGTATAGTTTAAATATAATATTTTAATCTTCAAATCGAGTTTAATTTCATGCATCAACTTATTAATTTAATTTAACTTTATGTAATTAATAAAACTGCCTAAAAACTTCCTGATTTAAAATTCATCCAGATACCAAATAAAATACAAATTCTATCAGAGCAGACATATCCTTTTAATATACATGCCATCTAGTAAATATCAAACAGTATCAAAAGATATCTTACTGATACTGATGTACCTATTATTAATTGATGATGTCTGTATATGCTCCTTACTTCAACCGTTTCTTCTTTCCTACGTGTAAAACAGTTACACACTAAGTATTTACTTAGTGAGACAATAATTCAAATTCAAGTGCAATAGTCATAATATCAATATTAATTATTAACAATGCATATGATCACTTTACCATTACATGCTTGTTAACATAAATAAAATATGTATATCAAAGTGATAAGATTAGATCTTACCAATACCGTTGCCATTTCCATCTGTAAGCTTTCAATGCTTACCAATACCTTTTTCCATTTCTATTTACAAGCTTTCAAGCTTATCTTCCTGTTTCTTTTTAATTCTTTTCAATTTATTTAGCCCAAGGTATCGAATTAACAGATTCTATGGACATGAGTCATCCCCCCATACCCAACCTTTCTTGAGTATGTATATTATTTGCACTCTACCGGGAGTGCTTAGCACCGAAGTGCTTCTGTATACTTACCGGAGTATACAATATATCCCTCATTGAGTTTTTATGAAATTACACCGAAGTGTTTAGCACCCGTAGTAAGTCTGTATACTCAAACCGTGCGTGAGTATACTCCTCAATGAGTATTTATAATATTTGCACTTTACCTAAAGTGCTTAGAATATTTATACAGCTGTTTATGACTCTATGGATATCCAACTATACCATCAAACCTCTATATCATACATTGGGCTTTATTTCATCATTTAAGTCATCAATGGCAACATATATCAATATATATCAACATTTAATAGTTCATAGCCGAAATAACATTCATATTACACCATCATCAATAACTAGTGATCAATGATTTATTTTCAACCTTTGACATATTTAAAATATGTCAAATATATGATCAATGACATAAATATCATGACAATATATAAACCAAGTAGACTCATTGCAAGTCCTATCGGTGATGTATGAAACATCCATGTATAATGTTATGTATGCATTGCACTCACCTGGGCCATGTATTAGTATGCCTCACTAAGTCCTCTTTGATCCTTTCCTTCATTGTAGCTCGAACCTCCCTTGATTCTAACTTAACTTCATAATTCAAATAAGTAAAATATTTGTTAGATCCCAATCTAACAATATTTTAGACATATTGTCTAATATAATCATTTGAGCACAAAATCTCCAAACATTTTCTTTTCTTCCTTGTATTGTTCAAAAACTCATTGTGGTCCTTAGTGACCAATTTGAACTTCCATTAACACTTTTCAAGCCTACTAATCAACCTTAGATACAAAGTGTATCAATTCTCATTTTCTAGCAGTTTGTAGTACCTCCAAAGAAATATTTCTATAAAATAATCTACAAATCAGAATTCGATTCCGTTTGTTCTGATACAAACTAGATTCAATAAGCTTTTCAACCATATAAATTAATAGCCCAAATTCAACTTATACGATTTTTGGAGAATTTTCGAAATCAATTTCCAGTATTAAATTTCGGAACAGCCTGCTATACTATTTTCTGACCTTTCACGACTTAAAAATTCATATCTTTTTACTCGGCACTCGAAATCAGATTCCGTTTGTTGGACACGAAACTAGACGAACAAATATTTACATAGGTATAAAATTCACCATCTAACCATTTTTGTAGAATTTATGGTAAATTTTCAAAGTTACTGCCACAAACCAGTTTTCCTACACAGCTTCCATAAACAACTTCAACTTTTATACTAATTTCTCCTTACTTCTCTACTTTTCAATTTAGTCCAATCACTAGCTTTAAACCACAAACTCATCACATTCTTCACCAAATAATTATTCACAATAATTCTCCCTAATTTTCCTTATTTACCAAAATAGTCACTAAATGCAAAGATAAGGATTCAAGCTTCTTAACTTTTGCAATTTAGTCCTCAATTCAACATTAAAAATCAGATTTAACCCCATACAAAACTTCAATTTTGATTTGGTCACTTAACTTTAACAAATTGTCAAAATGGTCACTAATTCAATTCAAGGTCAATTTAGCATTCTAACTTCATTTTCTTATCTCTAACATCATTAATAACACAAATACACTCCAAATTCTAAAAATTCAGATTTGGTCCTTCAACTTTTCAAGTTGCCAAAATGGTCCCCACACAATTTAACTTAGGGTTTTGCTTCTAAACAACAATTCAAGCTTACTAGATCATTATTTTAACATCACAAACCCTAAATTAAACTTGAATCCATAAAACCTAATCATCTTCATAATAATCAAAACATGTAAAACTTAAATCCCAACTCAATATCATGATTTTAACATCATACTAGCTTGATTTCAACTTAAATTCAATCATGGAATCATAAAAATCTCAAAAGCCCAAATTTGATCCATAAACCCTAATTTCTTTCTCATGTAAATTCTCATCAATCAAGCATGGATTCCATGAACTATTGATATCAAAAGATAGAGCTTGAAGAGTAGAACAACTTTGTAGTTGAAGAGATTACCTAAAAATCGAGTTTCGGGGCTTGAATCGAGGTTGGAAAATTTTTTCTCTTTCTTTCCCTAGACCTCACGTTTGTTGCTGGAAAAGATGAACATCTTGTTCATCTTTTTACCATTACTTTACACATATATCTATTAAATGAATATTAAATTCATTTAATAGTGAAATTACAATTTTGCCCTTTTTATCCAATGGTTGAGATTGATTTTATCATCAATCAAGGGCCAAGATTTAATCTTCCATTTTCTCTTTCCAAAATTGCCTTTATAACTTTTTAAATATTTCAAAATTGCCATTGGGTCCAAATGACCAATTTACCCTCCAACTAGTCTTTATTTACTAGTTTGTTTCCAAATTGTCATTCCATTACAATCTAACTAAATATAATTAGAATTCAACCAACCATAATAAAATATTCATAAAATAACAATTTATGACTTTTTCATAGCTTTTAGATCAGTCTCCAAAATTTCCATTCGATCCAATATACTGATAAATAATCATGTACTCAAAAATAAACTGTAGGATTCATCTTGAATCAAACTAAAAATATTTCCAACACTTGGAAATAACTTTTATAACCTTTCTCTAACATATGGAAAATTTTCAAAATTTTCCAGTTCGATCTGGGTATACGAATTCCACTTAAACTTTAATTGCGATTTTCCCAATAATTGAAGTAACAGATCGAACCAATAATTCCACATTCGATTCACACCCTTAGGTGATCTGTTTATTTATGAAATAAAAGCCCTTAACATTTGGAAAATTACAACTTTAGTCCCCAAACTTTACATTTTGGTCACTACCTTTTTAAACTTCAATTCCTATTCCAATTTTCCTTGGAATTCAACCAAACTTTAAGAATACCTTAGTTAATTCACTATCTATCACATGAGACCTTTGAACCTTAGAAATTTCTTTCCAAAACCCATAATTAAAGAAATCCCAACTTTCGTATTTTTGTCATTTTAGTCACTAAGTTAGCTTTTAAGCTATTATCTTAGTGCTAAATGACCCTTAATCAACTTAATAAATTTTGGGGTATTACAATTGGCATGCCATAGGATTATTGAGTTCGGTTAATTAAGGGAGGACTACGGTCCAGTGCTACGGCCTATATGTGGGGCAAATAAGGATGGACTGTGTAAGGGATATATCTTTGGAGCTACGGCTCAAGGCTACGACCCATTCTCCGTTATATGTGTTGGTGTACAAGGGAATCCGCGTATCCAATGGTACCTAATATGATATGTACCTATGAATTATGCTATGACAATATGATTATGATATGACTATGTGACATGTAATATGTGAATATGAAAGCATGAGAATATGTGTAATAAGCATGAATTGAGCATAGTATAATATGACTACTTGTATATTTTCTTATCATGCATTTCATAATATTGATCATCCATTGTAATTGTTATAACTATCTCACTAGGCTATGTAAGCCTAACATGTGCGTCCCATGCATTTTCAGGACCTTGAACAATTCTGAGCTTTGATCGTGTTGTTGCAGTTGCAAGTCATGTCACTGCCATATATGTATGTTATCTTTTGCTATAAACTCCTAGTGAAGTGGTATATGGTCCAACTAGTTTTGTATAAGTCGTTCTATGATTGTATGATAACTTGGTAAAATGGTTCTGATGTATGCTTAGATTTGGATAGGTTAAAATGGTTAAAAAGTGCCTAAAATGAGCATAAGGTGAAAACTTGGTAAATGGATTCCGAACGCCCAAAAATATAATGTACCAATGGGAACATGATTTGTAAGTGTATTGGTAAAATTTGGTAGGGTATGGAAATCACCCAATAGGTTAATCCGAATAACAAAATAGTTTTAAATAGTTTACAAAATGGTCACTAAATATTGTATCATCTAATCCGATAGGTAAATGACCTCCGTCAGTGATGAAATTTCACAGGCTAATAATTGGTAAGATTAATTTTAGTATGATAACCTGAAATTTGGCTAAGGACCCTTAATTTGTAAAATTTATAATTTAATCCCTAAGGTTAAGAAAATTTTAAAATTGACCCCAACTCCGATTAAGTTTAGTAACCAACAAGTGGATAAGTCTTAAGAATAATCAATACTTAGATTAGGTTTTGAACTCTGAATCTGTATTCGAACCTCCGATTAGTCTTCCGATAACACTATCCGACCTGGATCTCTACCAGATCGAGAAGGGGGTGTTACATCTGGTCCCAAGTTTGGCAACAGGATATTCAAAGTCATTAATTGAAATCCTCTCAAGTATGCCAACTGCCTCTGTGTAGTTTTTGTCAAGTAATGAACCGACTATTGAAGCAACAACGACAGTCCTTGTATGTGCATTCAATCCATTGTAGAAGGTTTGTATTTGGGTCAAATTTGAGAATCCATGTATAGGACACCTTTTCAATAGATCCTTAAATTTTTCCCAAGCATCATATAGGGTCTCATCCTCGTCCTGCCGAAATGTAATGATCTCACCACACAGCTTAGCAGCAAGTGTTGGCGGGTGAAAATGTGTTAGAAACTTCTGGCATAGGTCTCCCCATGAGGTGATAGAGTTAGGTGGTAAGGAATTGAACCAACCCATGGCTCTTTCTCGAAAGGAAAAAAGTGAATAACCTTAGCTTCACAGTGTCTCCAGATACTCTGGTTTGTTGAAATAATTGGCAAAACTCCATAAACTGCTTTAGATGTTGCCTCGGATCTCTACTAAGTGCTCCATCAAATTGGCCTATATTCAAAAGAGTTTGAATCATTACTGGCTTAAGTTCAAATTTTGGTTCATTTACCTCTGTGCCAACAATTCCTGACATTAGATTTGCAATGTCAGGTGCTGAATGTTCTCAGATTGGCCTCTCTTCTTCCGCATTAGCAATTGGGACATAAAAAGGTGGTGGTGCATTGTTATTGGGTGGATCTCCATCATTGTTCACCACTTCATTCCTTTGATTACCGTGATTCATTTCTCAGTATCTCTTCTTTAACCTCTGCAAGGTTCTCTCGATTTCCGGATCATATGGCCAATTATCCACCACAGGGTGGTTTATGGTCATACACCAATGAAAACAAAAACAAAGTAAAAATAAAATAAGACAAGTAAAAATTAAAACAATCAAATTCGTTGCAATTCCTGGCAACGACGCCAAAAACTTGTAGACTCTGTAGAAGATGTGTGTTAGTGCCAAGAATCTTTTGCATGTAAGTATACACGGTCTGCAAGTAATACAGCAGTTAAGTTGAGTATCAATCCCACAGAGATTGACTTGGAATTCGATTGTTTGATTATTGCTTGCCTTAGAAGAAAAGATGTTTGTTTTGAAGATTGTTTTGGAATAAATAAAAAGAAATGAAGTAAAAAGTTGGCAAGGAAGGTGTTCTTAGTGAATGATGAGTGTTAGCAGGGAATGCTTGGGTTTAATGTTTTTCATGCCAACCTTTGTTGGTAAACTGGCTTGGCATTATTTGCCGAGCAGATTCAATATTAGCAATGCCTCTCTCGATGGCCATTACCCCAAGTCAATTATGTAAAAAACCCATATATCTCTATAGTGTATGTTTTTAAATGAACCAAGCTGATAAAGAACCAATCTATACTCCTAGGGGTACATATCACTTCTGAAGTAAGTTCATCAACTTGAACGACTTCTCTCGAAGCTTTTCTCCCTAGTATTCAACAATTTTATCATTGCCACCCCAAGTCTATTAAGATATTGGGAAGCAATAGGCCAAAAGTGCCAGCTCTCACTTGGCAAAGTATTTAGGAAAAATTCAAGTATGTTGAATAGAAAAACTTTTGCCAAAACAGAATTGTCATTAAAGAAATTAATGCATGAAATCAACGTTTAAACCAAACATCCCCCACCAACTATGAAATTAGTTCATGGTGAGGGATTTAACCAACAAAACCATGACCGTTTTCAAATACATCATCATAAAAATAAAACAGCTTGAACCAAAGAGAATAGGCGAGAGGGGCCTCTCGATGCAGCCCTCGAATCCAGCCTCTCGGCAAAGTGGTTGAACCACCCTTCTTTGGTGCAGCCGACCGTCACTCGTTGAGCACTCCAACACCCCACTCCGATCACTCAAAGTCTTCCCAATCTCCTCTCGTGCGATCTCTCAAAATGCTTGATCGGTTGGTGTTTATATAGGTGTGCAAGGGAAGGGAATAGGATAGCTTCTTCATTTGAATTTCAAATGCTCCAAGGATAAGAGATAAAGTCTTATCCAATCAGTGTGATAGCTTATTAAGCTAGGGATGATGTCATTATACCAATGTTGTCTTGGCACACAAGCTTGACATGTATTTTCCAACATAACTTGGCATCACCTTAACCGCTAGTTTCTCAGAGGTTGATCCATTTGTGATCTTTTAGGAGCCTAATCATATCCTATTTTTTTAGGGTTCAACAGCCTATTGGCATGGCATCAAGTTTACTTCTCTGCCAACAAGTGCTTGGCACTATCTGGTCCTTCTGTGCCAACAACACTTGGCATTCCCCTTAGCAATCCTAACTGTGTTGCTTTCCTGCGTCTAATCCTATGCCAAACCTACAAAATAGCCACAAAAACAACCCTTCACACCGGCATAAACAAAATACTAAACTCCTTACGCAAATGCATGATTCTAACAACCTAATGCAACTAAATGTACCTAAAAACAAGTAAGAGTAACGTAAAATTGGCATTAAAAACATTACTTTTGGAGAGGTAACACATATGGACACGTGAACGTAGTTTTCTCTTGATCTTTTTGATTGATGGCAATCTGATTGTAACCCGAGTAGCGTCCAAGAAGCAATAAAATACCTTACCTGCCAACCTGTCCAACATTTGATCGATGAAGGGCAGTGGAAAATGGTCCTTCCACATGGCATTATTTAGCTTCCTGTAATCCATGCACACTCTTCAGCCCTCATTGTCCTTGAAGGGATTAGTTCATTTTTGTTGTTCTGAACCATGGTCATTCCTCTCTTCTTTGGCACACACTGTACTGGGCTGACCCAGGAGCTATCAAAAATAGGATAAATTATCTCGGCATCCAGCCATTTTATGACTTCTTTCTTGACTACGTCTTTCATGCTAGGATTCAGTCTCCTCTGGGTCTCGATTGTTTTGCCATGTTAATCCTCTAGAAGGATTTTATGCATACAGATTGTGGGGCTTATCCCTCGGATATCAGCAAAGGTCCATCCTACAGCTTGTTTGTGATTGTCCAATGTCTCCAGCAATCTCTCCTCTTGTTCATTGGTCAAATTGGCAGGAATTATTACTGGAAAAGTTGAGTTGTCTCCCAAGTAAGCATATTTGAGATGGCTTCTCAAAGTTTTTAGTTCTAGTTTTGACGGCTCCTCAATGGATGGTTTAGGTGCCTTGATTTCTCTTCCAACCAACTCAAGTGGCTCAAGTCTCCCAAAATAACTCATGACCTCATTCAGCATGGTCGGTTCCTCAGATTCTTCACTCGTCGTATCCTCATCATCCAGTTCTCTAGCATTATTTTCTGTGTCTTATCAAAGCTGTGTCATATCCTCATTGAAGATGGAATCTATGATCTTAACAACTTGGCATTCCTCAGGTATATCTGCACACTTAAGAGCTTGAAAATGTTAAACGTAACATATTGGTCATTTATATGCATAGTAAGCTCACCTTTTTGAACATCAATTAAAGTCCTACCCGTGGAAAGGAATGGTCTTCCCAAGATAATTACGACATTAACATCAACCGCATATTCTAAAATAATAAAGTCAGTAGGGAATATGAATCGATCTACCTTTACCAACACATCTTCAATCTTACCCTTGGGATGTGCATAAGATCGATCTGCTAGTTGAAGTGTTACTGTGGTTGGCCTTGCTTCAATACCAAGTTTTCTAAAAATTGACATTGGCATCAAATTGATGTTGGCTCCTAAGTTACATAGTGCTTTGCCCATGAATCTATTGCCAATCGTGTAGGGAATAGTGAAACTTCTAAATCTTTCAGTTTTGGTGGCAATCTATTGGTTATCATTGCACTACATCCTTCAAAAAGAGCAACAGTCTCGAAATCACCCAGCTTTCTCTTTTTGGACAAGATGTCCTTCATAAATTTGACATAGTTGTGCATTTTTTGGGGACCTTCTACCAATGGTATATTGATTTGAAATTGTTTAAGAACTTCTAAGAAGCACTTAAATTGTTGGTCTTGCTTATGTTTCTGTAGTCTTTGTAGAAAAGGTGGTGGTGGGTACGCAAATGCTGGCTCAATTGGTTTTTCCAAATTGGTGCTAGCATCAGATTGAGGTCTGGCATCATTAGTTTTTGCCTCTTCTTTCTCAACTTCCTTGGGTTCATCTGATGGCATCAATTTCTCATCATGTCAATTAGTTGACTGTTTGACAGGTGTCTCAGTCTCGCATTGTTTTCCACTTCGAAGAGTTACTGATTTGCATTGTTCTCTCCCTTTTTCTGAGCATCCTCTGTATCACTTGGCAAATTTCCCTAGAGTCTATTGTTGAGTGCATTGGCAATCTGCCCTAGCTGAACCTTCAAGTTTCCCATAGAAGATGCTAAACTTTGGACAGTTGCATCATTTCGCTCCATGTAATCAGTTAAAGTGTCCCCCTTTTTAGATCTCTGCCCTTGATGAAAATTGTTATATGATCTCTATGGCATCACATTTTGGTTAAAACCTGGTGGTGCATTGTTGTTCTATTGTTGGGCATTAAATTGGTTACCGCCTTAATTTGCCCAAAAAAGGTTAGGATGTTGCTCCCAACCTACATTATTATTGGAATGTGGGTTAAAATTATGATTGAAATTGCCAAAAAAATTTACCAATTCAGAGTTTGATGGGAATTCATCCACACGATGAACCTCTCCACAAATAGTGCATAATGGTTCCAGCGCCTTTACCTCTCAGACTTTATGAGGCTTTTGCATTGTCTTCGTTATATTAGTGAGATTGGAAATTTAAGCATTGATTGATGATAATGCATCAAGCTCTAATTTTTCAATAGTTTTTATTTCGGCTCCTAGTTTGGCAATAGGATATTGGTGGTCATTGGTGGCAATCCTTTCAAGGACATCAAATGCCTCTGTGTAATTTTTGTCTAACAATGAACAATTTGTCGAAACATCAACCACAGTCCTGGCATGAGTATTGAGTCTGTAATAAAAGGTTTCCATCTGGGTCTAAGTAGGCAATCCTACATAGGACACCTCCTTAACAGGTCCTTAAAATACTCTCAGGCTTCATACAAAGTCTTATCATTAGCCCGCCTAAAAGTAATGATATCAGTCCGCAGCTTGGCATTAAGTTTAGGTGGCTGGAATCTTAAAAGTAACTTCTAGCATAATTATGCCCATGAAGTAACTAAACCAAGTGGCAAAGAACTTATCCATGTTTTTTCTCTATCTCTCAAGGAAAATGAGAATAGTCTCAAGTAACTAAACCATGTTGCTGAAATAGTTGGCAAACTTCCATGAATTGCTTCAAGTGTTGCCTTGGGTCTCTGGTAGGTGATCCATCAAATTGACCTACATTCAATAGAGTCTAAATAATTACCGATTTAAGTTCAAAATTAGTTGTGTTTACCATTAGACCAATTAGGCTTGGCATCAAATTATCTATATTTGGTGCCAAGTGTTCTCTAATAGGTCTTTCGTCTTCCACAGCAACGGCAGCAGGGGCGGGCGGAATGTCATTATGTATTGGTGGATTCTCATGGTTTTTTGAGACACCATCTCTTCCCTCTTGTCCATTAAGAACCATTTCTCAAACTTTCTTTTATAATATGCGTAAGGTTTTTCAATCTCTAGGTTATATGGCCAATCTTTCGTCGTGGTGCAGCTCCTAGTCATACACCAAGAAAAACAATATAAGTAAAATATACAAACACAAGTAAAAAATCAAAACAATGAAATCCATTGCAATCCCCGACAATGGTGCCAAAAAATTGTCGATTGACTAACGCTTGGCAAATAATACATGAATGGGTGTAAATATGCCAATAAATAATGTTAAGTTTAGGTCTTTCTGCATGCAAGTATACACGGTCAGCAAGTAATACAACAGTAAGCCGAGTATCGTATCCACAAGGATTGTCCAAGAATTAAATGCCACGATTTTACTTGTGAATTTGAACAAATAAGTTTGAATTGGAATTTGGATTGTGGTTTAAGAAAAATGTAATGCAAGTGCAGGCAGTTTGGCAAACAAATATATTCAAATGGATGGTTGGAGTTGGCAAAGGATGCTTGGATTTCATGCTAGCTATGGCAACAATTGATAACTTCACCCTTAGTTTTATTGCCAAGCAGATTTAAAGTAGCATTACCTCTGTCGATGGCAATGCCCTAAGTTAATTGTGATTAACTCCTTTATGTCTATATTGATGTTTTTCAATAATTAACTTGAAAAAGTTTTAATCTTTACTCCTAAGGGGTAGACTCACTTTTGAAGTAAGCTCATCTACTTGAAAATCCTCTGTCGAAGCTTTCCACCTTAGTACACGGCAATTAATCGTTATCTCCTAAGTCTGTTAACATATTAAGAGATAATAGACATGCAATGCCAACTATCGTATGAAAAACAATTGAAGAAAAATACGTACTAGAAAAATAGACAAAAATGTCAAGGCATTCAATTATTAAAAGTTGAAAATAGCTGAGCGTTCATTGTAAAAACATCCTCAACCAACTTAATAAATTTAGTTCATGGTTGGGGGAACCATTAACACCATATTATTTTCAAATAAAACTATTGCAAAACTAGAATTAAAATAAAGAGAAATGGACAAAGAAGGAGATACGTCGATGCAGCCCCTCAATAGATCCAGAGTTCTCAATCCTAGCCTGGTCAAACCACAATTTGCCTTCTTCACCATGGTGCAGCCTCCTTGTTTGAGTCGGTCCCCTGGTTCATCGTTGGGATTCCTTTAAGTAGGCACTCATGGAAACTCTAGATTGAGTTTGAATTTGAAAGTTGGTTACACACTTGAGATAAGCGTATTATCCTCTTTATCCTCTCGCTTGAACTTAAGGCTAACTTGATCTTTGACCAACAGCTAACTGGCTGGGAATCAACTATCCTTCTTTTTCCAACCAAGTCTGGAAATCCTCGTCCTACTTTTTTAGCTCAACTTGGCATTTATTTTCTAGTTCATCGCTTTGCTCTGCCAATTGCTCATGTCCTGCTCTTGTCTTGCTCCTGCTCCTAACCTACCTTGTACACCAAAGCAAAGAAATACAACTTTACTCTAGTAAAAAAAACGTTCCTTAACTCCATAAGGCAAATGCATGATTCTGCTAACTAAATGCATGAATATATACTCAAAGGGAAGCAAAAGCATGGCAATATATGTAGGAAAATAGTACTTTTGAGGAGTTAACATGAGACATGCTAAAGAGAAAAAGGAACCTTCCCAAGGGGCATTGGTCCAGAACTTGAAAAATAAGAAAAAACTATTACGGGTAAAGTTAAGTTGGCCACTGTAAGTACTGCTAATCTAGTTTTTTGGTGGTTTTCCCCTTCTTTCTCAAAGATTATATGCTTTTGGAATGCAAGGGGGATGAATAATCCTCATAAAAGAAAGAAGATTATGCATAGAACAAATGCCTTGCATGTGGATATTATGTGTTTGCTAGAAACTAAGGTTAAATAGGATAGTTCTAAACTCATTCTTAAACATTTAAATGGTTGAGAGTATTGTAAAAATTATAGTCAGGTTGTTAATGGTAGAATTTGGATGGTTTAGAGATGTGTTATGCAAGTTTCAAGTTGTGCTATAACAAATCAAAGTATCATAGCTATAGGTATTTTTTGGAGGGTTTCCTTTTAATGTCACATCTATGATTGCAAAAATGAAATCCATATAAGGCTTCTATAGTAGCATTTGAAGGGGATTGTTGATCATTCTATGCCCTAGATCTTCGGGGGAGACTTCAACATCCACCTGCAAGCCTTAGAGTGTTTAGCTCTTGATGCAGCTGCTAACACTTTTGATATGGGTGATTTTCAGGATTGCTTGGAAGAGTTGGAGCTGATTGATCATATTTATTTAGGGTCTATGTTTACCTGGTCTAATAAGCAACATGAGGGGTTTATTGCTAAGAAGTTGGATAAGGTTCTAGTAAATTATGCATGGGTTACTATCTGAGTCATTTGTAGAATTTCAGGCCCCTGGTGTGTCAGACCATAGTCCTGTGGTGGTTTGGTTGGCTAAGGAAATCCTTGCAAATAGACCTAAGCCTTTTTAGTTTTTTAATTAATGGGCTCTTTACCCTGATTTTTTGAAGCTAGTAAGGGATTCTTGGCAACGGCCTGTGCAAGGTAATTCTATGCAGATTCTATTTAGGAAACTCAACGTTTGAAACTAGTTTTGAAGCAGTTAAATAATGAGCATTTTAAGGATATCTCAGGCCAAGTCAAACACAAGAGAATGCTCCTTGAACAACAGTAGCTTGCTAATATTTCATATGGGGTTGTGGATATTGCTAAAGAACAATTATTGCAGGATGAGCTTTTAGAGTTAGAGAAAGCTGAGTGTTTATTCTTTAAGTAAAGAGTTAAGGTACAGTGGTTGCAAGAGGGTGATCAAAGTTCCAAAATTTTCCACTCGGCTGTTGCAGTAAAGCTCAAGAAAAACACCATACGTGTGCTTGAAGATGACCATGGGCGAGGCTTGAGTCATTTGATGCTATATGTGCTGAAGTAGTTGGATTTTTCACTAAATTGTTGAGTAAGTCTGATCCTAATGTTTTACTCTATTCTGTAGAGACTTTAAAGGATTTGTTGCAGGTCTCTTTGCCTGATACAACTAGGGATGAGCTTGTAAGGAGAGTTACTGCTGATAAGATTAAGAGTGCTATGTTCTCTTAGGGGAATGATAAAGCCCTTGGGTCTGATGGTTACACTCTCTTTTTCTTTAAGAAAGCTTAGCATATTGTGGGATTTGACGTTGTGGCTGCAATTGGGTACTTTTTCAATGAATCATGCCTTCTATTTGTGTTTAATGCTACATCTATTACACTAGTCCCAAAAGTGCCAAACCCCAACAAGATGAAGGACTTCAGACCGATCTCTTGTTGTTCTTTGATTCATAAGGTAATTACCAAGATTTTAATGGGAAGATTGGTTCCTTATCTTTCAGGTCTGGTATCTCCTAATCAAGCTGCCTTTATCCTAAGGCAAAGCATAGTAGATAATACATTGTTGGCACAAGAGTTGGTGAAAGGGTATGCTCGAAAGACCCTTTCTCCTAGGCATGCTCTCAAAGTGGACCTTTAGAAAGCTTTTGATAATGTTTCCTTGGATTTTGTCCTAGTTTTATTAGAAGCTTTGGATTTGCCTCTCCAGTTTAGGGAATGGATCAGGAGTGTGTGTTGGCAAGGCTCTATAAGATGTCAGGATTACAACTTAATGCTTCAAAAAGTGAGTTGTTTGACTCAGAAATTTTAGAGAGTGTTATTTAGGCCATTAAAGTGGAAACTGGATTTTGTTTAGGGACCATACCTTTTCGTTATTTGGGAACACCCTAGTTACAAGAAAGCTCACTAAAAGTGACTATCATGCCCTATTTGATAAAGTCATGGGGAAAATAAGACAATGGTCTACTCAAAACCTAAGTTTTGCATGTAGATTGCAATTGATCAAATATATATTAATAGGGATCACAAATTATTGGTGTAGGTATCTCTTCTTACCAAGTGGTGTCCTTAGGGAGGTTGAGCAAATTTGTGCCCGGTTCTTTTGGAAATGGGCTGACATTCCTGCAAAGGGTGCAAAGGTTCAGTGGCAGCAGGTTTGTTGCTTGAAAGTTGAATGAGGGCTTGGTTTAAAGGAACTTGTTGTTTGGAGTAAGGCATGTTCATTCTACCTTATTCAAAATACTCTAGATGATAACGGTTCTCTGTAGGTGGCATGGATAAAAACTTACACTCTCAAGGGTATTGATTTTTGGGAAGTGATGCCTTAGGCTTCGATGAGCTGGACTTTGCAAAGACTCCTCAAGTTGCGAGGTGAAGCAGAACCCTATTTCGCAGTTTTTCCTAGGGGTGCTTATCGAGCAAGTCGATCGCGAGTTGGGCAGTGCTTGACTCATGCTCGTTTAAAAATTTTGCTGCTCGACTTGACTCGTTGCTCGTTAAGCTCACTAAAAAATTTACCTCATTTTTTTAACTAAAAGTAAAATTTAACAATACTATATGAGGCTTAATATAAACATAAATTAAAAAAAAATTAACCAAAAAATATCAAAAGAGTATATAAAGCACTTTCAAAGTCTAAATTCCAAACTAACAATCTACAAATACACCAAACTAGCATATTAAAAATAAAGTAACAATCCACAAGTTCACCAAACTAACATATTAAAACTAAAGTAACAATCCACAAATACATCAAACTAACATATTAAAAGCATTCTTGAAAAAAAAAGTGCAATGATACACAACCAATCTTGAAAATAAGGAAATCAATATCTCTTCACTCCATTCATTGTTGCTTGCAATTACTAAAAAATATTTTAAAAAATTAACGAGCTACTCGCGAACTTATCGAGTCGAGTTAGACTTTGCTCGACTTCACTCGTTAAGGTCTCAAGTCGAGTTTGAGTCGAGCCAACCTGAGTCGAGCGTTTACCGAGTTTTGACCGAGTCTAGTTCGAGCAGCTCACGAGCTGCTCAACTCGTTAAGCACCCCTAGTTGTTCTTGTGCTTGAGCATTTGAGTGCAGGGATAATTTGGAAGGTGATTGACGAGTGCATAATTTTTCTATTTTATATGCCCTTAATCCTTGTATTTTGAATGTTTTCAAGCTCATTTAGGTTACATTTAGGTTAGGATGTACATATTTGCACGTAGATAGGGAGTTACACCGTCTATGCTTAAATTGTTATATATATTGGTGTTTTTCATGGAAATGTGGTGTTTTGTGGTGTATGTGCAGGATGCTGGAGGAATGTTGGAGCAGAAGAGGAGCTGATCGCATGGCTAGAGCTGACGAAGCATAAAGAGTTGGAGATGAATCTATTTTTGCCCACGTGGACTTTCTCCCAAAACGCAACATTCAATAAAACAGGAAACAATTGGCTTTTTTTAATGAAGACGCACAACTTTAGGGGTACTAAAACCCTAGTTTCACTGTCTATATAAGGAAGACTTGGACGCTACTCAAGGAGAGACCGATCGACAGAGAGCACGATTTAGACGACAATCCTAGTCTGAGCTTGCAGAGAACCACCAGGGCAAAGCTAAACGATTCTTCTCATCGAACGAAGCCATCAAGAGAGGCTGGCAGCAAGCAGGCCTGCGGGAGTTTTGTCGAGGATGCTCGACTTCTTTCTTTTCTTGCTTGATAAATTGTCGTACTTTATACTTTTAATTATGGTTGCTTTACGCTCAAACATGTGCTAAACTTCTTAGTTGAGATTATTGCGTCCCAGGATTTTTATGTTTTGATTATTATATTTCAATTTTTTAGTTGTTTTTATCTTCATCTATTTTATTCATGTGCTTAATGCGTAGTTAATTGTAAGAGCTATTCGAGAGAGGCTTGTTAACTATTGATCTGTGGCTTAATATTCAAGATAGTTAAGTTATACAAACATGGACAGTGGGGCTAAGCTATCAACTTAGTCTTAAACTGGCATAGATATAAGTTTAGGGTTTCAACGACTAAATGGGAGTTCTTAAACAAATAACAGAGTTGTTAGGGTTAACGTAGACATGTATCACCTTAACTATGATGTTATTAACTTCTAGGCATCGAGAGAGTCAGAAGTTTATTAGAAAATCATGTCGAGTCGATGAAGAACCTAAAGGTTTACGCAGACATGTATTGCTCATTGCTACAGCATTGAGATAGATAATCAATCATATATCCTTAGCAATAATCCCAACCTCCATAATTAATTGTTAAGTCGCGGTAGTTTTTATCTTTATCATACTTATCGTTAGATTAGTTAAATTAGTTTTACTTAAACTGACATTCATCAATATTTGCAAACACATCCCCAAGTACGATAACTTCGTATTTATCAATCCAATCCTCGTGGGTTCGACACTCTACTCTCATTTTATTACTTTATACGAAGAGTATATTTGCTCTAAAGTGCATCACTACTCGACAAGCATCAAGTTTTTGGTGCCGTTTTTGGGGATCACAAATTATTGGTGTAGGCAGCTTTTCTTACCAAGTGGTATCCTTAGGGAGGTTGAGCAAATTTGTGTCTGGTTCTTTTGGAAACGGGCTGACATTCCTACAAAGGGTGCAAAGGTTCAGTGGCAGCAGGTTTGTTGCTTGAAAGCTGAAGAAGGGCTTGGTTGGATCTTAATGGGGATCAAAAATTATTTCATAGGTAGCTCTTCTTACCAAGTGGTGTCCTTAGGGAGGTTGAGTAAATTTGTGCCCGATTCTTTTGTAAATAGGCTGAAATTCCTGCAAAGGGTGCAAAGGTTCAGTGGCAGCAGGTTTGTTGCTTGAAAGCTGAACCAGGGCTTGTAATACCCTAAATCATGGCCTAGCAACATGTCATAAATTAATTAGAGTGTAATTGTATAAACAATCAACAAATTTGAAGAATTTATTAAACCTAGTGACTAAATTAGATGGATTGCTAAAGAGGTAGCCTAATCATGAAGGATCAAATAGTAACAAATTCTAAATGTAGTATTGCATGCAATAAGGATGAGTAATTAAGGATTTATGAAGCAATTAGACCAAAAATTGCCAAGTGGAGGCAAATAGCTAAGCCATGTGATAACACCATGGCCAAGTGGCCATCTTGCTATCATCTTCTCCACCTTGGACGAAACACTCTTCATTCATCTAGGAAGAGATAAACCACCATTGTTGAGGAAGAAAGCTTGCATGAGATCACAATTGCATGAAAAATTGAATAGGTAGGAAGATTGTAAGTGGATTCTAAATCCTTCCTCCCTAGCAACTTGTTTGAATGAGTGATTGATAATGTTGTTGTTGTATAAATTGAATTGGATGATTTCTATATGTGTTAGGAACATGCTAGCTTCAATTTGATCTTGAAATTTTGATTTCTAGTAACCAATTTGATAAAGGATATACATATAGTTGCTGGAAATTTGAGAATGAGTATATAGTTGAAAACAGTGTTGAATTGGGACTGTTTTGATAGAGAAAATGTATAAACATGTCAATTCAACATAGAACCCTGTTTTGATCATGTTTCTAGGTCAAATGAAGATTGAATTGAATAGATATGTTTCTGGAAAATGACTATACCTAATTGTACTAGTTAAATTAGGTAATGGACTGCCTAGCTGATGAAATGGATGTGCAATGTTGATCAAATAGATCAACTTAGGTTCAACATGATAATGCCCTATTTTAAGCACATTTCTAGGTGAATTATAATGACCCAGACATGTAAGAACATGGATATGAATGAAATTTCCATGTTAGGACCTTGCTAAAATAAGTTAAGAAGCTAGAAATTCAACCTAGTGTAATCTGCCCAGAATGCTCTGTTCTGGGTAGTAACTTTGAAAACTCACTATAAATTGTATATAATGAATTTAAGGCTGAACTTTTTATGGACGGTACCTTCGTATGTCTAAATTCATTAGGAGAAAACAGAACTAAATTCTGGGTTGTATAATGAAATGTAGAGAAGAAACACTAGGGACAGTGCAAACAGTCCTGTGTGGCAAATTACCCTGTCTTTTAAGTTAAAAACTAAATTAATTGGAAAAGAACTAAAATGAAAGCCTTATATGGTTATAAATACAATTTTGTTAGATTTCCAATGGTGTAAACCAATTGAAATTCTGATGTACAGAATGAAAGTTATACCTGATTAAGTGACTAGAGTGCAAGCTGCCTGGCAGCAGCAGTATAGGCAATTGCACACTATTTTGTGGCAAATTGTAAACTGTTTTGTAAATAGTTTTAGGACAATGATTCTACCTTGTTTTACATGAACTAGAATATAGAAAAGTGTAGTTAAGTGTAATGGGCAATGTATATGAGTTTTTTGCCATATTTGTGTATGTTATATGCTTGTAACATTGCTTGATTGAATGATCTTGTCTTGACATGTTTGTACTTGTAATGTGTTAGAACCAGGAGTAAACTTGGTGGAAGAGGATAGAGTGGATCATCCTAAATCCAAGAACAAAGGATTGTGGATCCAAGACTATCTAAGCTTGGAGTATTGTGAGTGTAGTTATCTCTAGGGTTAGGACTAGGTCCTAACCAATGCATACTTGTTACATTCATGAAATGATAAATGAATCAAATCATGAACTTGACCTAATAAGGGAAGAATGATTAAAGTAATGCATGAAACTTGATCTCAACCTTGTATACATGCTGATTCGATTGGTAAGCATGTTTAGTGATAACATTTGTGCTTGTATGCATCATGTGGCATATGAACAATGCTTAAAGAACTTGTTTGTAATGTTATCACACTTGGTGAAATAAAACATGAAAACTACTTGATATATGAGCTATGGCTTAATGGCCTAAGCGCCTAATATGAAATGAACTTGCTTGACATGATCTTGATCTTGAAACACTTGAATAAATGGTAAATCGAACAACCTTGGTAGCTAGTTGGACTAGGTAGAAGGGTATGCCTTAGAATCTAGAGCTCATTGTGTAAGGGTGGACTACGGTCCAGGGATAAGGCCCCTATTTGGTGATAGGAGGAGGGTACATATATGGTCTTTGGCGACAGTAGGAGGGTTTGACCAGCACTACGGTGCATCTTGTGGCGACAGTTGGTTGGAGACTCGATTACTTATACAAACTAAGTACCAAGGGGGTTGTTTAATTGATAATACATGAAATAACAATACAATAACACATGTTACTTTTCTTGAAAGCTATGATTAGTATGTTACTTGTCATGTAAGCATGACTTTCTTGATTTCTTGTTTTGTAAGCATGATGTGCTTGATTATTGTTCATGATGGCCGAATAATATGATCATTAGCTAGGATTACTCTAATGCTTGATATCCTTAGCTAGGATTCTTCTAATATTTGAAATCCTTAGCTAGGACTATCCTAATGCTTAAAACCCCTAGCTAGGTTCATACTTGATTAATTGACATAAAACTTGACATAACAAATGGTTAGATTTAGTTACTACCTCACTAAGTACATTCTTGTACTTATCACTCTCGTTTTCGTTCTTCCCAACTACAGGTTAAAGGATACGAGTGTTGCTTGATCTTGAAGCATGTTACCTTGAGCTAGAAGCAACTCACACAAGCTTTGCCTAAGTACGATTTCATACTTGTTTTGTATATCTCCTAGAATGGTGGCACTAGAATGTATATAGTTAGTTGATCATGCATTTTGGTACTTGTAAGTAATGCCTTGATGGGCCTACTATGTTATGAACTTAGTAACAAGTATGTAATGAACTTAAGTATCATGTAATTAATGGTGATTGTTGTTCATATGATGAAATTGTATTGGAATGGTCTAATGTTTAATCTAGTTGCTTTGAAACAATCAAATGCCTTGTTTGTTGAAGATGTATATGTCTTGCTTGAATTGAAAGTATTAAAAACCGAACCATGCTTGCTTACCTTCCATTCGAATTTCCTTGGGAAGTTTATGGTCTCATATGTATGATCATACCTTGTTATTGTGTTATGTATGTTTGTATAGATAGTCGAATGGTTAGGCATGAAATAAGGCTTGAATGGAAACTAGAACATGTAAATTGAATGATCAAAGAATCATGTTAGAAATTTTGGGTTAGGTGTACATGTATAAGTCTAAGGAACAAAGAAATGAAATGGAATTAGGTTGTTTGTTTAGTTCATTCGAATGATAGGTATAACATGAAGTAAATTGTATTGATAATGTAGTAACCTATAAAGTAAGTATAATAGGAAACAATTAGTGACCTATTCAATTACTTTAGTTTGAAATAAGAATCAAATATGAGCTTACTTGTTTGCTAAGTAAGTAAATATGGGTTTCTTGCATGATAACTAATGAATGTTTAGTTGCTTGTTAGTTAAGTAACTCATCAAATAAGGATGAGTTATCAATGTCTTGCTTGTTCTTGTATTGTATTGTCTTGTTCATTGCCTTGTATTGTCCTTGCTTTCTTTAATGTAACGCTCTCGAGCTGGTTTGCTACTAGCCCGGGTAGGGGTGTTACAGGGCTTGGTTTAAAGGAGCTTGTTTTTTGGAGTAAGGCGTGCTCATTCTACCTTATTCAAAATATTCTAGATGATAATGGTTCTCTGCAAGTGGCATGGATAAAAACTTACGCTCTCAAGGGTATTGATTTTTGGGAAGTGGTGCCTTAGGCTTCGATGAGCTAGACTTTGCAAAGACTCCTAAAGTTGCTTGGTGAAGCAGAACCCTATTTCGTAATTGTTCCTGTGCTTGAGCATTTGAGTGCAGGGATAATTTGGAAGATGATTGACGAGTGCATGATTTTTTTTATTTTATATGCCCTTAATCGCTGTATTTTGCATGTTTTCAAGCTCATTTAGGTCAGAATGTACATATTTGCACATAGATAGGGAGTTACACCGTCTGTGCTTAAATTGTCATATATATTGGTGCTTTTCATGGAAATGTGGTGTTTTGTGGTGTATGTGCAGGATGCTGGTGGATGTTGGAGGAATGCTGGAGCAGAAGAGGAGTTGATCGCATGGTTGGAGCTGACGAGGCATAAACAGTTAGAGATGGGTCTATTTTTGCCCATGTGGACTTTCTCCCAGATACACAACATTCAATAAAGCGGGAAACAATTGGCTTTCTTTAATGAAACTGCACAACTTTAGGGGTACTAAAACCCTAGTTTCACCGCCTATTTAAAGAAGACTTGGACACTACTCAAGGAGAGACCGATCGATAGAGAGCACGATTTAGACGACAGTCCTAGCCCGAGCTTGCAGAGAACCACCAGGGCAAAGCTAGACGATTCTTCTCAGCGAACGAAGCCATCAAGAGAGGCTGACGGCGATGAGGCCTACGAGAGTTTTGTCAAGGACGCTCATCTTCTTTCTTTTCTTGCTTGATAAATTGTCGTACTTTATACTTTTAACTATGGTTGCTTTACGCTTAGACATGAGCTAAACTTTTTAGTTGGGATTATTGCATCCTAGGAATTTTATGTTTTGATTATTATATTTTAATTTTTTAGTTGTTTTTATCTTCATCTATTTTGTTCATGTGCTTAATGAGTAGTTAATTGTAAGAGCTAATCAAGAGAGGCCTGTTAACTATTGATCTGTGGCTTAATATTTAAGATAGTTAAGTTATACAAACATGAACGGTGGGGCTAAGCTATCAACTTAGTCTTAATCTGGCTTAGATATAAGTTTAGGGTTTCAACGACTAAAAGTGAGTTTTTAAATAAATAATAGAGTTGTTAGGGTTAACGCAGACATGTATCACCTTAACTATGATGTTATTAACTTCTAGGCATCGAGAGATTCAAAAGTTCATTAGAAAATCTTGTTGAGTAGATGAAGAACCTAAGGGTTTACGCAGACATGTATTGCTCGTCGCTATAGCATTAAGATAGATACTCAAGCATATATCCTTAGCAATAATCCCAACCTCCATAATTAATTGTTAAGTCACGGTAGTTGTTTGTCTGTATCATACTTATCTTTAGATTAGTTAAATTAGTTTTACTTAAACTGACATTCATCAATACTTGCAAACACATCCCCAAGTACGATAACTTCATATTTATCAATCCAATCCTCGTGGGTTCAACACTCTACTCTCACTTTATTACTTTATACAAAGAGTATACTTACTCTAAAGTGCATCACTATTCGACTAGCATCAAGTTTTTGGTGTCATTTTCGGGGATTGGCAATTGATAATTACGTTGTAGTTGTGCTTAGGACTTTTATTTTAATTACATTTTGTTTTAGTTTTAGTTTTATTCTCAGGTATGTTCCAGTGCATGACCAGGAGATCCAACTCATATCCCATACTTCCAATCAATCTAGAAACCGAAAGAACCTTTCAGAGACTACTATGAGAAAACAAGAGTATGGATCCACCAGGAAACAAACGTGGGATTCAAAATGATCCACCACCAAGGAACGACCTTGAGAATGCACGCGATCTAGAAGATGTAACTCTAGGAGATGGACAAGGAGAAGTTTGAGCGGAACTCAATGGCCAAAATGGGCGTCCACCTGCCAGGCCTAGAAGACACATTAGAGGTATCATTGAGCCTGTCATCAAAAACCTTAATCCACCGATTGTGGTACCTGATCTAGGGATGACCCACTTTGAGCTAAAGCCCATTATGTTCAACATGTTCAACAATATTGGACAATATGGAGGATCCTCAAGAAAAGATGCTCGTGAGAACATCCAAGCTTTCTTGGATGTCTGTGATTGTCTCAGGCAACCAGACATACCTATCGATGCCTTGCGGCTCAAGCTATTCCCTTTCTCGCTATGAGATCGAGCCAGAGTATGGTTGAAGACTTGTTCCACATGATCCATTACATCATGGGACGACTTGTGCAGCAAGTTCCTACACTGATATGATCCATCGAATGTGCACACCCAGACACGAAGCAACATCATCTCTTTCCAACAATATAATGATGAATCTATGTATAAAGCATGGGATAGATACAAAGATCTGCTTCGGATGTGCTCGATCCTTGGATTTACAGATTGGCTACAAGTCATGATGTTTTATAATGGCGTCAATACACAAAAAATGATGATGATCGGGTCGTCAGCTAATGGCATTTTGCTCGATAGAGAACCTGACAAGCCTTTCAAGACACTTGATAGGATAACCAATACCGAGTACCAGTTCCCACGGGGGAGATTGAGGCCTGGACCTAAAGCAGTTGGAACACTTCAATTGGATGAGTCTCAGACTGTCATATCTCAGCTCTCTACCATCACCAACTTACTCAAGAACATGCAATGAACCTCCAATGTCCGTGAGGCAAAGGTGGTGTAATACACTAGTGAGCATTGTGATGGGGAACATCTATCGAGCGAATGCCCTCACCAACAAGAATCTAGATGCTACGTAGGGAACACAAACTGTAACAACAATCCTTACTTCAACACCTACAACCCAGCGTGGCGGTAACATCCAAATTTTGGTTGGGGAGGCAATAAAGGAAACTCAAGAGCACAACCAGCCACATAAACCGAACCTCCTAGATTCCAAGAGACTCAGAGGCAGAACTAGGGAGATTCTAACTCTAACTCTAATTCTTTTGATAATTCTTATCAATTGTTTATGGAAATTGTTCGTGTCATTATACAGGATCAAGCAGCCCACCTGAAGAATCACAGTATCATGCTCACAACGCAGGTTTCCATGTTGTAAAACCAGTAATCGATCATGAAAAACAACACTGCCTTGATTAGGTCTTTGAAGACTCAAGTTGGGAAGATTGCCCAGATGTTGAAAACGAGACCATCTGGCGAAATACCTAGTGACACTGAAGTCGCTAAGGCCTTTAATACAGAGCAATGCAATGCCATCACTCTTCGTAGTGGCATGTAATTGAGGACAGAAGCCAATTTTGAGGGAAGCTCTCAAATAGATCCTACTCCAAGCAAGCCATCCATTAACGCTCATACACCAGAGGAACCAACCCCTGTGTCTGATACAGTGAGTGACCTTGCAACTGACGACAAGGATAACAAAGCCAAGGATGCACCTGCATCCAGTAAGCCACAAGATGAGCCCAAACCACCACCTTTATTCCCTTAGAGATTGAAGGCTCAGAAACAAGATGCCCAATACCAGAAATTTCTAGAGATGCTTAAACAGTTGCATATCAATGTCCTATTTTTGGAGGCCATTGATCATATGCCTATCTATGTAAAGTTTCTAAAGGAAATCGTGAAAAAGAAGAAGAAGGTGAGTGATGTTAAAGTTGTCACCACCATGGGCGAGTTTGTGGTTGTGCTGAGTGATTTGCCACTCAAGATAAAGGACCATGGTAGCTTCACCATTCCATGCTCGATAGGCCATAACTACTCTGGTTGTACCTAATACAATCTCGGTGCAAGTGTGAACTTAATGCCAAAATCTGTGTTTAAAATATTAGGGATGGGAAAAGCAAGGCCGACGACAATGATTCTTCAGTTGGCTGATCGATCTCAAATCTAACCTGAGGGCGGAATAGAAGATGTGCTGGTCAGGGTAGATAAGTTTTTCTTCTTGGCAGACTTTATCATCCTTGACTGTGAAGCTGATGAGAATGCTCCTATCATCCTAAGGAGACCATTCCTAGCCATTGGACAGATCGTGATCGATTATGAGAATGGTAACTTCATCATGAAGATGAACAACGAGAAGATAACGTTCAATGTCTTTAGCACACCCAAGCACGTCGATGAATGTGAAGAATACCAACTCATGGAAACGAAAAAGCTTTTACTAAGGGATGTTTGCTTGAGATGTGCAACAGTGATACGCTCAGTTTTGATAAACAAACTAACCTTGATGAGGTTGTACACGACACTGAAGAAAAAGGTAAGGTTGCGGTCAAACAATCTATTATTATGCCTCGTAAGATATGTATGAACTTTGGAACTGTGGATTATGCTAAGTCTGAATCATCACCTAGCTATCCACAGAAACTTGCTATTCACCTTCTCCCCTCACAATTACAATACACATGTACAAAGGAGACTAATATTTTGCCTATTGTTATGCCTGTCAATTTAAAACCAAACCAAGATACTATATTGTTAAATGTGTTTTCCCATTATAATGAATCTTTTGGATGAAATATTACAAATTTTGAGGATGCAAGTCCTACTTTGGAAATGCATGAGGTTGTACATGTAAGTAATTATGACAAAAGGATGACATCCAGTGGAAACTCGTTCCAATTGAGGGAACGATGGATGAATTGGAGATCATCAAATGGCATAATGGACTCGTTTTCCTCACCTTAGATATTCCCTGGAAGCATTACAATCTGCTAATTCCCAACCTGGGCAAACTTAACGAGTTGATGCAAAGGTTAACAATTTTTAAGGGAGCACCGATCCTACGTGACAATATTGAACTTCCGTTATTGGATGCCTAGCACATCCTCATCTTATCCCTTTTTACTTTTTTGCGCTTACTTTTGTGCAATTTAAATTCCACATTTTTAGCTTTCACTTTCTTTTAAAAGTTTTCTTTAATAATTTTGGCAGTTATCACTCAAGGTTACTTGAGGGGCCCTCCACAAAGCAGGAAAATTGCATTTGAAAGAAGGTAATACTCCTCGGAAATCAGGAGAAGGATTTCAACCCACTTTTGCACCAATCACCCTCGTGCACTTTACCCTACACACTTTTCTCCTACCACCACAAACCTCTCATCAATCACACGCAATTAAAACCACCTCTCCCTTATTTCCAAACGCTACCCAAAACCCTGAATTAATTGGTCTTTCCCTTCTTCCACACTCTTGAGTCATGCTTATCACTCCGACAATCTTCCCCTCAATCTCACGCTCTCTTCCAACAATCGCCAAAACCATAAATGTGAATCGTGTTAGTGCCAGTGCTTCACCTACGACTCTGAAGCCCACCAAAATGAATCCATCCAAAAAACCCCTGCATCGACCTCTCACGGAGTCTCTAAAAGCCCACGAGAAGCCAATCCTCATAGAACCTTTTCCACTTCGGAGATGGAACAATGATTCGAGATCTTCAAGAATAGATAGCTACTCATGGATAAAGGATTGGAGTTCATAGGCACACATATGACCAAATTTGATGAGAACATTCACTCGGTGATCGAGACCCATGGATGGGAAGAGTTTGTTCTGCGCCCTGAGCAGATCAATGTCTTATGGGTACGCGAGTTCTACACTCATGTTACCAAGGCTACTAACACCACCATGTTTGTTTGAGGAAAGATGGTAAACTTCTCTGCTGAAACAATTAATATGTTATATAACCTTGATAATGTAGAGGAGGACCATAAGGATTTTGTGGCAACGGCAACCAACGCCATTCATGACGAGGTTCTACAAGATTTGTGCATCCTGGAGACTACATAAACGTAGAAATCCACCAATCAGAAGATTGTAAAACGGATCGACCTAAAACTAGACCCCAAGTTCTGAATCCACTTCGAGAATTCAAGAATAGGCCCCACCAGACACCACTCTACCATCCCCGTTGAGAGAATGCTCCTCCTAAACTCGGTGATGACTGGAAGATAGATCAGCGTTGGCAAAATGACTCACAAATCCATTGTCAATAGAGCAATTTCCTCTGGTAAGAAAATGTTTATACTCTTTCCCAGCTTGATAACTGTCTTATGCGAAAAGGCACAAGTTTGGGCTAAACCAGATGATGAGATCATAAAGGCCTCTACAAGAACGCTCCCAAAGAAGATACAGGGTCTCAAGGGACTGGTGTCCAGCTCAACACCCTTCAGCACCACAACCACGAATTCGCTGCGCACCACTTTGTTGGGTGCAATTTGCAGATTTTTTGAGGCTATTCTTTGAATATGTCTGAGAGAATAATTTGGCTATGAGTTTTGTGCTGAATCAACTGTCCCCAGGGTCTACCGAAGCATTTCTAGCGTTCCTAGAATAATATTTTATTGAGTTCTCTGCTAGCCAATCACCTAGAGATGACACTGACAGAGATAAAGAATAGGAAAAAGAGAAGAGAGAGGACAAAGAGAAGGAAGAAGACGAATAAGAGAATGAAGATGAAGACAAAATAGACGACGAAGATGAAGAAAAAATTCCCCTAGCCCTCATGCTGCTACTGCCAGGACAAGAAAGAGGAAGGTAAGTCCTGTTGCGCCTGCTCTCTGCCGATTGAGTAAGTAGACTCTTATTACCTAAACAAAATCCAATAGTTTCTCACAACCACAAAACACAATAACCATAGCCAAATAGATTTAGTTCATGGCTAGGTTCCAAAGAAAAACAAGATAAAGAATCCCTAGCATGAACCTAATTGAACAAGAAAGAAAAAGATGAAGGATGAAGCTTGTCGAAATCCTCCTTGCCCTAGATGCTTGTCGAAAATTCTCTCCTCTTGCTCTCTTCAAGTTGTCGAAATTCCCCTCTAATTTATAGGGCTAGGTCAAAGTCCTTCTTTGAGGAGGAAGTTAAGTTGGAATTAAATTATCTTTAAAGAATATAATTCTTTATTATAATTATATTCCTACTAGAACTTCTCATTTCTTCTTGTAATTTAATTCTTCTTTAATCTCTTCATGGAAATCAAATTCCTTTGGGATTTGGATTTGCTCCACGTCATCTTGGGCTTGTCTAGTCATCAATTTCGACTACCATATCACCTTCTTCTTTTTCGACAATTGCCTTGGCAACTGGCTCGGCGTCTCCTTCATGCATTGCCCTGGCAACTAGCTCGGGAGAGTTAGATTCAAGAAACGAATGAATATGATCTTTATTCAATCTATTGATGGTGAAGATTAATCTGGCTTAGGAATAAGTCAAGGATTTCAATGGCTAAGAGGAGCGCAAGATTGGTTGTTGTTCACCCTTGATTCACGCAGGGATGTATTATCAAGGCATGCACAAGTAGCTAGAGTTTCGACTTAGGGATAAGAAGAAACCATTGAAGAATGCTCTTCCGAACCTTGAAGGTTGCTACCCATACGTCCAAGTAGTTGCCCAACTAGTCGCCCAGGCAACCATCGATTAGTTGCCAAAGCAACCTCGTTGTGCAAGTTGCCACGGCAACTGAGTTTCCCGTGCACTCTTTTACCAAGACGATCCAATCGGCTATCACACCTCAACTCACGATAACCTGGCCTATCTCTCTCTCATTTGATCTCATCTTTTCCTTTACTTTATTGCTTTCTAGTTTAGTTATTAGTTAAACTCCTATAATCCTTTATTTGTGTTTTTACTTTTCACAATGCAAGAGACTAGATTCTTGAAGTGGCACCAATCCCTCTGGAGACGATATCTTTTATACTATAACTTGAAACGTGTATACTTGCACAATTGCGTAGAACTTATTACGCGCAACAAGTTTTTGGCGCTGTTGCCGGGGATTGGCAATAGCGACTTTTTTTTATTTTCTTGCACTTTCTTTTTACTTTTCTTGTTTAAGATTCAAAGGGCTAACAAACTTTGGTTTTGCATTGGTATATGACCAGGGCGAGACGGACTACACCAGAATATCCCTTTGATCCAGAAATCGAACGAACCTTACAAAGACTTAGACGAAGGATAAGAGTAGCAATGGCAAATCAAGACGGCAATTTGAATCAAGATGTTCCAGCAGAAGGAGGAGTGATTCTTGCACGAAACAGAACTATTCGAGACTATCTTGAAGAAGATCTTGATGGACTTAATCCAGGAGTTGTCGCACCTGAAATTGAAGCCGACCACTTTGAGTTAAAACCGGTAATGTTTAATATGATCAACACAATAGGTTAATTTGGCGGCTCAGCAACTGAAGATGCACGGCAACATCTGAAATCTTTCCTCGAGATTTGCAACTCGTTCAAAATACACGGAGTCACCCCCGATGTCTTACGATTAAGATTATTCCCCTATTCACTGAGGGATAGGGCGAAAGCATGGTTGAATAGCATTCCTGCTGGATCAATAGCATCATGGACCGATCTTTGTCGTGATTTCCTTGCTCGGTTTAATCCTACAAATTTGACTGATAAGCTTCGTAACGATATTACTTCTTTTCGGCAGGCAGATGATGAATCCATGTACGAGGCTTGGGAGCGATATAGAGAACTTCTACATAAATGCCCCTAGACGGATTCCCGGTGTGGACTCAAGTAACAATGTTTTACAACGCCGTGATTACACCAACAAGGATGATGCTAGATGCCTCGGCAAACGGCATACTCCTAGATAAGTCGCCGGAGGAAGCAATGCAAATTTTAAACAGGCTGGCCAAGAATGATTATCAATTCCCATCTACTAGAAGAGGAGGAGTTAGACGCCAAGCCATAATACATGAACTAGGATCATCGATTCAATTTCGCACAATTGGCCACTTTAACCAAGATGGTCAGAACATGCAAAAACCAAACAACACACATGAGGTCAAGGTAATGGATTCTTTTTGTAAGTTATGTGGTGATAACCATAATTCTTCTTCGAATGTATGCGAGAATCGGAATCCGGCTTCTATGTGGGGAATTACAATCGGAACAACAATGTGATGTCCAATACATACAATCCAGCTTGGAAGAAGCACCGAATTTTTCATGGAGTAATCCCAACAATGCTCTAAACCAGAACAATCAGAATGCACAAGCATCGGGATTCCAGGCAGAATATGACATGGCATGCGTTGCGCGGCAACAACCGACAACATCTAGTTCTTTGGAAAATTCTCTAAATGCTTTTATGATGAAAACTGAATCTTATATGGCTGAGAATAGAAACTTCATAAAAAGAACTGATGCTTTTATTAACAGGACCGAGATGAGATTGCAAAACCAAGAGGCGGCAATCAAATCATTAGAAAATCAAGTCGGACAGTTTGCTCAAAATTTGAATACTAGATCGCAAGGAGGTTTACCTAGCGATACTGAAGTCGCAAGAGGAACTGGCCATGAGCAATGTAAGGCAATCACCACTAGAAGTGGCCAACAACTTAGAGAGGCTCAAACCCACTCATCAAACAAAACTCCACAAAAAGATCAAGACGAACCTAGCGGCAAAGCCTCAGATGCTGAACCAGGAATTGCCGCGGCAACCGGCAATAAGCATGCCTCGACAACCGACGATAAAGATGCCTCGGTAACTTGCGATAAGCATACCTCGGCAACCCCAGTTGATAACGCCTCGGCAACTCCAGTTATCCCGGCAATGTCGTCAATCAAGTTTCAAACTAATGAAAGGATCGAAGATATCCGACTTCCACCACCATTCCCACAAAGGTTGAAGCGACAAAAGCAAGAATACCAATTCAAGAAGTTTCTTGATATCCTAAAGCAAGTCCACATCAACTTGTCATTGGTGGAAGCAATTGAACAAATGCCAAACTATGCCAAGTTTCTTAAAGACATTGTGTACAAGAGAACAAGGCTAGGAGAGTTTGAAACAGTTGCCGCAACAGAGGGATGCATGGCAATGTTGCACAATCGTATGTCACCCAAGTTGAAGGATCCCGGAAGTTTCACAATACCCTGTTCCATTGGAAACCACTATGTCGGGAAAGCATTATGCGACCTTAGGGCTAGCATAAACTTGATGCCTAAATCGGTTTTCCAGAAACTAGGAATCGGAAAGGCAAGACCTACAACAGTTATGCTACAGCTAGCCGACAGATCCTATGTACATCCAGAGGGAAAAATCGAGGACATACTGGTAAAAGTTGATAAATTTATTTTTCTCGCTGACTTTATTGTTTTGGATTGTGAAGCAGATGAGCATGCACCCATCATTCTCGGAAGACCATTCCTAGCAACATAGAGAACCTTGATCGATGTTGAAAAGGAAGAACTCACAATGAGGGTGAATGACCAGCAAGTTAAACTAAATGTGTTCCAAACACTAAGGCATGCCGATGATCCAGAAGAATGCCAACTTCTTCATGCCACGGCAGAGTTTAACTTCGACGAGGAATTTAGTTGCCTCGGCAACTACATTGCCGATTAAGAGGAACCTGAGGAGTATGAAGAACCGGTCGATGAGGAACAACAAGAAGAGGCAAATTGGCTAGTCAATCGACCAGGTACATACTTTGAACCACTGGATTACTCAGGTAAGGAAGGTAAACTCGAAAAACCCTCTATTGAACAACCACTGATTCTTGAGTTGAAACAACTGCTAGAGCAACTAAAATATGCATACTTAGGAACCGATAATACATTACCTGTAATTATTTCTTCTAAGTTACAGCCTGAGCAGGAAAAGAAGCTGATCAAGATGTTGAAACTGCACAAAAAGGCAATAGGGTGGACAATTTCTGACTTGAAGGGAATTAGCCCGGCAGTGTACATGCACAAGATTTTGTTGGAAGATGATCACAAACCTTCAATTGAGGCCCAGAAGAGACTGAATCATGCCATGAAAGGGGTTGTAATGAAAGAAATCATCAAGTGGCTTGACGCCGGCATTATATACCCTATCTCTAATAGTACATAGGTAAGTCTGGTACAATGTGTACCGAAAAAGGGAGGTATAACGGTGGTAAGTAATGAAAACAATGAACTCATTTCAACCAGGACTGTGACCGGTTGGAGGGTTTGTATGGATTATCAAAAGCTAAACAAAGCCACTAGGAAAGATCACTTCCCATTACCCTTTATTGATCAAATGCTTGACCGTCTTGTAGGTAAACCCTTTTATTGTTTTCTTGATGGTTATTCAGGTTACAATCAAATTGCCATAGCACCAGAAGATCAAGAAAAGACAACCTTCACATGCCCATACGGTACTTATGCCTTCCGAAGGATACCGTTCGGATTGTGTAACGCCCCGACAACCTTCCAAAGATGCATGATGGCACTCTTTTCAGACATGGTCGAAGACTTCCTTGAGATCTTCATGGGTGATTTTTCTATTTTTGGTAATGACTTCGACAGCTGCCTCGGCAATTTAGAGAAGGTGTTGACAAGATGTGAAGAAACTGATCTAGTCCTCAATTGGGAGAATTGCCATTTTATGGTAGATGAAGGAATAGTGCTCGGCCACAAGATTTCATCCAAGGGAATTGAATTAGACAAAGCCAAGGTGGACGTGATCAAGAGATTACCCCACCAAGTTAGTTTAAAGGAATTCGAAGCTTTCTTGGACATGCAGGTTTTTACAGGAGGTTCATTCATAATTTTTCTAAAATCACTAAACCCTTGTGCAATTTGCTTGAACAGGGTAAAGTCTTTGATTTTGATGAATCTTGCACCCAAGCATTCGAAACCCTAAAAGAAAAGCTTGCCTCGGCATCCATTGTCGTTCCACCATATTGGACACTACCTTTTAAGCTCATGTGTGATGCAAGTGATTTCGCGGTAGGAGCAGTCCTAGGCCAACGCACAGGTAAGACCTTCCATGTGATATACTACGCTAGTAAAACTCTTAATAGTGCCCAAGTGAATTATACAACAACGGAGAAAGAGTTACTAGTTGTAGTTTTCGCATTTGACAAGTTCTGATCCTATTTGATTGGTACAAAGGTAATTGTTCATACGGACCATTCGGCTATCAAATATCAATTTGCTAAAAAGGATGCCAAACCTCGTTTGATTCGTTGGATATTACTTTTACAAGAATTTGATATTGAAATTAAGGACATGAAAGGAACAGAAAATCAAGTGGTCGATCACTTATCACGTTTAGAACGCAATAGGGAGGAGGACGCGGATCTAGAGATATGCAATGCATTCCCAGATAAATAGATTTTAGTTACCTCGGCAACCATGGACGTGCATGCCTCGGCAACCCTTGACGCCTCGGGAACCATAGATGCACACGCCTCGACAACTCTCGACGCCGCAGCAGCCTTTGACGCGCACGCCTCGGCAATTCTGATAGCAGTCACCACGGCAGCTCATGCCTCGATAATACCCTGGTATGCGGATTTAGTTAATTTCCTTGTTTGTGGTATTTTACCTTATGGCATTACTCACCAAGGGAAGAAGCGGTTCTGCCATGATGCTAAGCATTACTTTTGGGATGAGCCTCTTTTGTTTAAACAATGTGCAGATCAGGTTATACGCCGATGTGTCCCTAAAGAAAAGCAACAGAATGTACTCCGGCAATGCCATTCTTCACCCTATGGAGGATATTTTGGAGGAACTCGTACCGCGGCCAAAGTTCTTCAATCCGATTTGTATTGGACAACATTTTACAAAGATGCCCAAGACTTTTACAAGCAATGTGATCGTTTCCAGAGGACGGGCAATATCTCTAGACGACATGAGATGCCGCTCCATAACATCACCGAGGTGGAATTGTTCGATGTATAGGGGATCGATTTTATGGGACCTTTCCCATCTTCATTCGGTAACCTCTACATTCTACTTGTCGTTGACTACGTGTCTAAATGGGTAGAGGCAGCTGCAGTTCCCAACAACAATTCCAAGACCGTACAACGATTCTTGCAGAAAAACATATTTACACAGTTTGGGATGTTGAGAGCAATTATCAGTGACGAAGGCAAGCATTTTGACAACAGACTAATTGCCAAGATGTTGCAACGCTTATGCATATCACACAAGATCACCACGGCATATCACCCCCAAACCAACGGGCAAGCAGAAATTTCCAACCGGAAATTGAAGGGTATACTCGTGAAAGCTATAAATCCCTCTAGGAATGATTGGTCATTAAGACTAGATGACGCACTTTGGGCATATCGCACTGCATTCAAAACACCCTTAGGTATGTCCCCCTTCCGACTTGTCTATGGAAAAACATGTCATCTACCGGTGGAAATCGAACACAAGGCATATTGGGCAATCAAGAACGTGAATATAGATTGGGAAAGTGCCGGACAAAAGCATTTCTTGGACCTCAATGAGATAGAAGAATTCCATGCACTCGCCTATAACAATGCACAAATCTACAAGGAGAAAACAAAGCGATGGCATGACAAAAAACTATTGTCGCGGTAATTCACACCAGGGCAACTAGTTCTCTTATTCAATTCTCGGCTAAGACTTTTCTCGGGAAAGCTGAAATCAAGATGGTCGAGACCATTCGAAGTCGTCAATCAATTCTCCCATGGTGTTGTGATAATCAAGTCCATCTCTGACAACCATGAATTCAAAGTTAATGGACAAAGATTGAAGCACTACAATGGTGTCCATGTGGAACGTAACAAAGAAGTGGTCACCTTAGGAGATGCATGAGCATGCTCTCCTTTCAATATTTTCTTTTTCTTTTTATTTTCATTTTTATTTTTAGGAGATAATTTATTTTTCTTCATTACCTTTAGTTTCCAGGTTTTCTTTGTTTTCTTTTCCACATCAAGACTCACAACCACTATGCTAAGGAAATTCACTACCGATTACTTGCCACGGCAACCGCAACAGATAATGCCGCGGCAACCTACATCGTGCATGCACAAGCTGACGCCACGGTAACCAACCCTAAAGATGCCATGGCAACCAAAGCTAAAGACATCCCGGCAACCACTGCAAAAGCCAAAGGTAAAGCACCTATGCCCGAATCAACTCCTAAGGAATCATTTTCTGATTTTCAGATTCGGACGAGTCCTCCATTGCACCAACAAAGACAGCACCAATTGAATCCTCCAAGAGAAAAGCCAATGACACTGATGAAGAGGACGATGAGGACAACCCCGTACAAGGATCAATTCCACCATCGGCAACAAGAAAACAACCATCGCGTTCAAGCAAGAAAATCAAGACACCGACCAAAAGGAAACTAATCATCTACGATGACGAACTCTTAGAGTAAGTCCTCGTATGCATTTTATTTTTCGTTATTTTTATTTTTCTTTCATGCATGCATTGAGGACAATGCCTCGCTCAAATTTGGGGGGATTGTTATTAGTAGTTACCATGTTTAGTTACATTCATCTTAAGTATTACATTTAGGATACATAAATTGCTTACCATGCCTTTAGTTGGAACAAGAATTGCTTAGATTTGATGAATATCCGATGATGACTTTGCCAATGCACTTAATTGATAGAATTTTTATTCTAGGATAACCATGGAAAAACTTAGAATTTTACTATGATGCTAAATTTGATGAAACACTGTTGTGGTTTGATTGATTTAAGGAATTCTAGTGAACTTAGGTTGATAATTAACAAATTGGGGGATTAGAATAAAAATTGGATGAATGCTAGAGGTGCCCGAAATTGGCTCTAGCATGTGCTAAAAAAACTGATCGCTAGAGGTGCCCGAAACCGACTCTAGTATGTGTTAAAAAAATAATCGCTAGAGGTGCCTGAAACCGGCTCTAGTCGAATAAATTAACTTAATAAAACTAAAAACAAAACACTAGAGGTGCCCGAAACTGGCTCTAGTTAAAACATGTTAAAAAGAACCCAATGAAGTAATTTGAAAACCTCTTGTTTGCATAGAATCCGAAAAATCAACTTGCACACAACTCCGCACACACTCACAAGCATTATAGTTTGATTCCGAGTAACTCCTAAGTTTTCTGAAAAATAAAAAGCCAATCATACTTTGTGCCCCAGTTCAGAGAAATGAAATCAAGTTCAAAGCTAAGTTTGTGAAAATTGAAGTCTTGGCAGGTAATTATGAGTTTGCATTGCCTGAGGACAAGCAATAGTTCGAGTTTGAGGGTGTAATAAGTGTTCAAAAGTACTATTTTTCTTACCCTTTTTACCCATATTATTGTTAGACTTGGGCTCATATTAGTTGCATAATTAGCCATTCATGCATTAATCCATGTTTCCTTCCCTCGTTGAGCTTGATTACATAACTTGGTAGTTTTGTGGGAAAATATGCTGCTTTGGTGTGTTTTGTGTGTATGTGCAGGATCACTTGCCAAAGCAAGGCTAGAGCTAGTTGCCAGGGCAATACATGAAGGAGATATTGAGCTAGTTGCCAGGGCAATGCATGAAAGAGACGCCGAGCCAGTTTCCAGGGCAATTGTCGACAAGAGCAAAGGTGATATGGTAGTCGAAATTGATGACTGGACAAGCCCAAGATGATGTGAAGCAAAGCCCAATCCCAAAGGAATTTGATTTCCATGAAGTGATTAAAGAAGAATTAAATTCCAAGAAGATAGGAGAAGTTCTAGTAGGAAAATAATTATAATAAAGAATTATATTCTTTAAAGATAATTTAATTCCAACTTAACTTCCTCCTCAAAGAGGGACTTTGACCTAGCCCTATAAATAAGAGGGAGATCTCGACAACTCAAGCAAGGAAGAAAGAGAGGGGAATTTCGACAACTCCAAGGAAGGCAAGAGGAGAGAATTTTTGACAAACATCTAGGGCAATGAGGATTTCGACAAGCCTTCTTCTTCATCTTTTTCTTTCTTGTTCGACTGGGTTCATGCTAGGGATTATTTATCTTGTGTTTCTTTGGAACCTAGCCATGAACTAAATCTATTTGGCTATGGTTATTGTGTTTTGTGGTTGTGAGAAACTATTGGTTTTTGTTTAGTTAATAAGAGTTTGCACTTTTCTATTCAAGGTTTATTCATTCTTGGTTCTTATTCTTGTTTGCGAGTGAATTGGGAGAGGATCTCGTGATTTCATCTATTTATCTAATATCGGGAGAGTTAGATTCAAGAAACGAATGAATATGATCTTTATTCAATCTATTGATGATGAAGATTAATCTGGCTTAGGAATAAGTCAAGGATTTCAACGGCTAAGAGGAGCGCAAGATTGGTTGTTGTTCACCCTTGATTCACGCAGGGATGTATTATCAAGGCATGCACAAGTAGCTAGAGTTTCGACTTAGGGATAAGAAAAACCATTGAAGAACGCTCTGCCGAACCTTGAAGGTTGCTGCCCAGACGCCCAAGTAGTTGCCCAACTAGTCGCCCAGGCAACCATTGATTAGTTGCCAAGGTAACCCCGTTGTGCAAGTTACCACGGCAACTGAGTTGCCCGTTCACTCTTTTACCAAGATGATCCAATCGGCTATCACACCTCAACTTACGATAACCTGGCCTATCTCTCTCTCATTTGATCTTATCTTTTCCTTTACTTTATTGCTTTCTAGCTTAGTTATTAGTTAAACCCCTATAATCCTTTATTTGTGTTTTTACTTTTCATAGTGCAAGAGACTAGATTCTTGAAGTGGCACCAATCTCTGTGGAGACGATATCTTTTATTCTATAACTTGCAATGTGTATACTTGCACAATTGCGTAGCACTTATTACGCGCAACAACATACACACAAAACACACCAAAGCAGCATTTTTCCCCACAAAAACTACCAAGTTATGTAATCAAGCTCAACGATGGAAGGAAACATGGATTAATGCATGAATGGCTAATTATGCAACTAATATGAGCCTAATTCTAACAATAATATGAGTAAAAAGGGTAAGAAAAATAGTACTTTTGAACACTTATCACACCCCCAAACTCAAACTATTGCTTGTCATCAAGCAATGCAAACTAATAATTACCTACCAAGACTTCAATTTTCACAAACTTAGCTTTGAACTTGATTTCAATTCTCAGAACCGGGGCACAAAGTATTATTGGCTTTTTATTTTTCGGAAAACTTAGGAGTTACTCGGAATCAAACTATAGTCCTTGTGAGTTTGTGCGGAGTTGTGTGCAAGTTAATTTTTCGGATTCTATGCAAACAAGAGGTTTTCAAATTACTTCATTGGGTTCTTTTTAACATGTTTTAACTAGAGTCAGTTTTGGGCACCTCTAGTGTTTTGTTTTTAGTTTTATTCGACTAGAGCCGGTTTCGGGCACCTCTAGCGATCAAATTTTTTTAGCACATACTAGAGCCAGTTTCGGGCACCTCTAGCAATCAATTTTTTTAGCACATGCTAGAGCCAATTTCGGACACCTCTAGCATTCATCCAATTTTTATTCTAATCCCCCAATTTGTTAATTATCAACCTAAGTTCACTAGAATTCCTTAAGTCAATCAAACCACAACAGTGTTTCATCAAATTTAGCATCATAGTAAAATTCTAAGTTTTCCATGGTTATCCTAGAATAAAAATTCTATCAATTAAGTGCATTGGCAAAGTCATCATCGGATATTCATCAAATCTAAGCAATTCTTGTTCCAATTAAAGGCATGACAAGCAATTTATGTATCCTAAATGTAATACTTAAGATGAATGTAACTAAACATGGTAACTACTAATAATAATCCCCCCCCCCAAACTCGAGTGAGGCATTTTCCTCAATGCATGCATTAAAGGAAAATAACAAAAAATAAAATGCAAACGAGGACTTACTCTGAGAGTTCGTCATCGTGGATGATTAGTTTCCTTTTGGTCGGTGTCTTGATTCTCTTGCTTGAACGCGATGGTTGTTTCCTTGTTACCGGTGGTGGAATCGATCCTCGTACGGGGCTGTCCTCATCGTCCTCTTCATCAGTGTCATTTGCTTTTCGCTTGGAGGATTCAATTGATGCAGTCTTTGTTGGTGTAATGGAGGACTCGTCCGAGTCTGAATAATCAGAAAATGATTTTGTAGGAGTTGATTCGGGCATAGGTGCTTTACCTTTGGCTTTTGCAGTGGCTGTCGGGATGTCTTTAGCTTTGGTTGTCGTGGCATCTTCAGGGTTGGTTACCGGGGCATCCTCTGTTGTGATTACCCGTGGCAAGTAGTCGGTAGTGAATTTCCTTAGCATAGTGGTTGTGAGTCTTTTTGTGGAAAAGAAAACAAAGAAAACCGGGAAACTAAAGATAATGAAGAAAAATAAAATATCTCCTAAAAATAAAAATGAAAAGAAAAAGAAAATATTGAAAAGAGAGCATGCTCATGCATCTCCTAAAGTGACCACTTCTTTGTTACGTTCCACATGGGCACCATTGTAGTGTTTCAATCTTTGTCCATTAACTTTGAATTCATGTTTGTCAGTGATGGACTTGATTATCACGGCACCATGGGAGAATGGTTTGAAAACTTCGAATAGTCCCGACCATCTTGATTTCAGCTTTCCCGGGAAAAGTTTTAGCCGAGAATTGAATAAGAGAACTAGTTGCCCTGGCATGAATTGCCACGGCAATAGTTTCTTTTCATGCCATTGCTTTGTTTTCTCCTGGTAGATTCGTGCATTGTTATAGGCGAGTGCACGGAATTCTTCTATCTCATTGAGGTCCAACAAACGCATTTGTCCGGCACTTTCCCAATCCATATTCACTGTCTTGATTGCCCAGTATGCTTTGTGTTCGATTTCCACCGGTAGATGGCATGTTTTGCCATAGACAAGTCGGAAGGGGGACATACCTAAGGGTGTTTTGAATGCAGTACGATATGCCCAAAGTGCGTCATCTAGTCTTAATGACCAATCCTTCCTAGAGGGATTTACAACTTTCTCGAGTATACCCTTCAATTCCCGGTTGGAAATTTCTGCTTGCCCATTGGTTTGTAGGTGATATGCCGAAGCATTGCAACATCTTAGCAATAAGTCTGTTGTCAAAATGCTTGCCTTCGTCACTGATAATTGCTCTCGGCATCCCAAACTGTGTAAATATATTTTTCTGCAAGAATCGTTGCACAGTCTTGGAATCGTTGTTGGGAACTGCAGCTGCCTCAACCCATTTAGACACGTAGTCGACGGCAAGTAGAATGTAGAGGTTGTCGAATGAAGATGGGAAAGGTCCCATAAAATCGATCCCCCATACATCGAACAATTTCATCTCGATGATGTTCTGGAGCGGCATCTCATGTCGTCTAGAGATATTGCCCGTCCTCTGGCAACGATCACATTGCTTGTAAAAGTCTTGGGCATCTTTGTACAATGTTGGCCAATACAAACCGGATTGCAAAACTTTGGCCGCGGTACGAGTTCCTCCGAAAAGTCCTCCATAGGGTGATGAATGGCATTGTCAGAGTACATTCTGTTGCTTTTCTTCAGGGACACATCGGTGTATAACCTGATATGCACATTGTTTAAACAAAAAAGGCTCATCCCAGAAGTAATGCTTAGCATCATGGCGGAACCGCTTCTTCCCTTGGTGAGTAATGCCATAAGGTAAAATGTCACAAACAAGGAAATTAACTAAATCCACGTACCAGGGTATTGCCGAGGCATGTGCTGCCATGGTGACTGCTCCCAAAATTACCGAGGCGTACGCGTCAAAGGCTGCTGCGGCGTCGAGAGTTGCCGAGGCGTGTGCATCCATGGTTGCCGAGGTGTGTGTGTCAATGGTTGTTGCGGCATCGAGAGTTGTCGAGGCGTGCGCGTCCATGGCTGCCGAGGCGACTAAAATTTGTTCATCCGGGAATGCATCGCATATCTCTAGATCCGTGTGCTCCTCCCTATTGCGTTCTAAACGTGATAAGTGATCGGCCACTTGATTTTTTGTTCCATTCCTGTCCTTAATTTCAATATCAAATTCTTGTAAAAGTAATATCCAATGAATCAAACGAGGTTTGGCATCCTTTTTAGCAAATAGATATTTGATTGTTGAATGGTCCGTATGAACAATTACCTTTGTACCAATCAAATAGGATCAAAACTTGTCAAATGCGAAAACTACAGCTAGTAACTCTTTCTTCGTTGCTGTGTAATTCACTTGAGCACTATTAAGAGTTTTACTAGCATAGTATATCACATGGAAGGTCTTACCTGTGCGTTGGCCTAGGACTGCTCCTACCGTGAAATCACTTGCATCACACATGAGCTCAAAAGGTAGTGTCCAATCTGGTGGAACGACAATGGGTGCTGAGGAAAGCTTTTCCTTTAGGGTTTCAAATGCTTGGGTGCAAGAATCATCAAAATCGAAGACTTTATCCTATTCAAGCAAATTGCACAAGGGTTTAGTGATTTTAGAAAAATTATGAATGAACCTCCTGTAAAAACCTGCATGTCCAAGAAAGCTTCGAATTCCATTAACCAAACTTGGTGGAGGTAATCTCTCGATCACGTCCACCTTGGCTTTGTCTACTTCAATTCCCTTGGATGAAATCTTGTGGCCAAGCACTATTCCTTCATCTACCATAAAATGGCATTTCTCCCAATTGAGGACTAAATCAATTTCTTCACATATTGCCAACACCCTCTCTAAATTGTCGAGACAGCTGTCGAAGTCATTACCAAAAATAAAAAATCATCCATGAAGATCTCAAGGAAGTCTTCGACCATGTCTGAAAGAGTGCCATCATGCATCTTTGGAAGGTTGTCGGGGCGTTACACAATCCGAACGGCATCCTTCGAAAAGCATAAGTACCGTATGGGCATGTGAAGGTTGTCTTTTCTTGATCTTCTGGTGCTATGGCAATTTGATTGTAACCTGAATAACCATCAAGAAAACAATAAAAGGGTTTACCTGCAAGACGGTCATGCATTTGATCAATAAAGGGTAATGGGAAGTGATCTTTCCTAGTGGCTTTGTTTAGCTTTCGATAATCCATACAAACCCTTCAACCGATCACAGTCCTGGTTGGAATGAGTTCATTGTTTTCATTACTTACCACTGTTATACCTCTCTTTTTCGGTACACATTGTATCGGACTTACCCATGTACTATCAGAGATAGGGTATATAATGCTGGCGTCAAGCCACTTGATGATTTCTTTCATTATAACCCCTTTCATGGCATGATTCAGTCTCATCTGGGCCTCAATTGAAGGTTTGTGATCATCTTCCAACAAAATCTTGTGCATGCACACTGCCGGGCTAATTCCCTTCAAGTCGGCAATTGTCCACCCTATTGCCTTTTTGTGTAGCTTTAACATTTTGATCAGCTTCTTTTCCTGCTCAGGCTGTAACTTAGAAGAAATAATTACAGGTAATGTATTATCGGTTCCTAAGTATGCATATTTTAGTTGCTCTGGCAATTGTTTCAACTCAAGAATCGGTGGTTGTTCAATAGAGGGTTTTTCGAGCTTACCTTCCTTACCTGAGTAATCCAGTGGTTCAAAGTATGTACCTGGTCGATTGACTAGCCAATTTGCTTCTTGTTGTTGTTCCTCATCGATCGGTTCTTCATACTCCTCGGGTTCCTCTTGATCGGCAATGTAGTTGTCGAGGCAACTAAATTCCTCGTCGAAGTTAAACTCTGCCGTGGCATGAAGAAGTTGGCATTCTTCTGGATCATCGGCATGCCTTAGTGTTTGGAACACATTTAGTTTAACTTGCTGGTCATTCACCCTCATTGTGAGTTCTCCCTTTTCAACATCGATCAAGGTTCTCCCTCTTGATAGGAATGGTCTCCCGAGAATGATAGGTGCATGCTCATCTGCTTCATAATCCAAAACAATAAAGTCAGCGGGAAAAATAAATTTATCAACTTTTACCAGTATGTCCTCGATTTTTCCCTCTGGATGTACATAGGATCTGTCGGCTAGCTGTAGCATAACTGTTGTAGGTCTTGCCTTCCCGATTCCTAGTTTCTTGAAAACCGATTTAGGCATCAAGTTTATGCTAGCCCCAAGGTCACATAATGCTTTCCCGACATAGTGATTTCCAATGGAACAGGGTATTGTGAAACTTCTAGATCCTTCAACTTGGGTGACATACAATTGTGCAACATTGTTAATTACAATTAAGAGAGCCTCCAAGCTATGGCGTATTCACGGCGTTGTAAACCATGGGAGAATGGTTTGACGACTTCGAATGGTCTCGACCATCTTGATTTCAGCTTTCCCGGGAAAAGTCTTAGCCGAGAATTGAATAAGAGAACTAGTTGCCCTGGCGTGAATTGTCGCGGTAATAGTTTTTTGTCATGCCATCGCTTTGTTTTCTCCTTGTAGATTTGTGCATTGTTATAGGCGAGTGCACGGAATTCTTCTATCTCAATGAGGTCCAAGAAACGCTTTTGTCCGGCACTTTCCCAATCTATATTCACATTCTTGATTGCCCAGTATGCCTTGTGTTCGATTTCCACCGGTAGATGACATGTTTTGCCATAGACAAGTCGGAAGGGGGACATACCTAAGGGTGTTTTGAATGCAGTGCGATATGCCCAAAGTGCGTCATCTAGTCTTAATGACCAATCCTTCCTAGAGGGATTTATAACTTTCTCGAGTATACCCTTCAATTCTCGGTTGGAAATTTCTGCTTGCCCGTTGGTTTAGGGGTGATATGCCGTGGCGATCTTGTGTGATATGCCGAAGCGTTGCAACATCTTGGCAATTAGTCTGTTGTCAAAATGCTTGCCTTCGCCACTGATAATTGCTCTCGACATCCCAAACTGTGTAAATATGTTTTTCTGCAAGAATCGTTGCACGGTCTTGGAATCGTTGTTGGGAACTGCAGCTGCCTCTACCCATTTAGACACGTAGTCGACGACAAGTAGAATGTAGAGGTTACCGAATGAAGATAGGAAAGGTCCCATAAAATCGATCCCCCATACATCGAACAATTCCACCTCGATGATGTTCTGGAGCGGCATCTCATTTGTCTAGAGATATTGCCCGTCCTCTGGCAACGATCACATTGCTTGTAAAAGTCTTGGGCATCTTTGTACAATGTTGGCCAATACAAATCGGATTGCAGAACTTTGGCCGCGGTACGAGTTCCTCCAAAATGTCCTCCATAGGGTGAAGAATGGCATTGCCAGAGTACATTCTGTTGCTTTTCTTCAGGGACACATCGGCGTATAACCTGATCTGCACATTGTTTAAACAAAAGAGGCTTGTCCCAAAAGTAATGCTTAGCATCATGGCGGAACCGCTTCTTCCCTTGGTGAGTAATGCCATAAGGTAAAATACCACAAACAAGGAAATTAACTAAATCCGCATACCAGGGTATTACCGAGGCATGTGCTACCGTGGTGACTGCTATCAGAATTGACGAGGGGTGCATGTCAAAGGCTGCTATGGCGTCGAGAGTTGTCGAGGCGTATGCATCCATGGTTGCCGAGGAGTTGAGGGTTGCCGAGGCATGCACGTCCATGGTTGCCGAGATAACTAAAATCTGTTCATCCGGGAATGCATCGCATATCTCTAGATCCGCGTCCTCCTTCCTGTTGCGTTCTAAACATGATAAGTGATCGACCACTTGATTTTCTGTTCCTTTCTTGTCCTTAATTTCAATATCAAATTCTTGTAAAAGTAATATCCAACGAATCAAACGATGTTTGGCATCCTTTTTAGCAAATAGATATTTGATAGCCGAATGGTCCGTATGAACAATTACCTTTGTACCAATCAAATAGGATCGGAACTTGTCAAATGCGAAAACTACAGCTAGTAACTCTTTCTTCGTTGTTGTGTAATTCACTTGGGCACTATTAAGAGTTTTACTAGCGTAGTATATCACATGGAAGGTCTTACCTGTGCGTTGGCCTAGGACTGCTCCTACCGCAAAATCACTTGCATCACACATGAGCTCAAAAGGTAGCGTCCAATCTGGTGGAACGACAATGGGTGCTGAGGCAAGCTTTTCCTTTAGGGTTTCGAATGCTTGGGTGCAAGATTCATCAAAATCGAAGACTTTATCCCGTTCAAGGAAATTGCACAAGGGTTTAGTGAGTTTAGAAAAATTATGAATGAACCTCCTGTAAAAACCTGCATGTCCAAGAAAGCTTCGAATTCCTTTAACCGAACTTGGTGGGGTAATCTCTTGATCACGTCCACCTTGGTTTTGTCTACTTCAATTCCCTTGGATGAAATCTTGTGGCCGAGCACTATTCCTTCATCTACCATAAAATGGCATTTCTCCCAATTGAGGACTAGATCAATTTCTTCACATCTTGCCAACACCTTCTCTAAATTGCCGAGGCAGCTGTCGAAGTCATTACCAAAAACAGAAAAATCACTCATGAAGATCTCAAGGAAGTCTTCGACCATGTCTGAAAAGAGTGCCATCATGCATCTTGGGAAGGTTGTCGGGGCGTTACACAATCCGAACGGCATCCTTCGGAAGGCATAAGTACCATATGGGCATGTGAAGGTTGTCTTTTCTTGATCTTCTGGTGCTATGGCAATTTGATTGTAACCTGAATAACCATCAAGAAAACAATAAAAGGGTTTACCTGCAAGACGGTCAAGCATTTGATCAATAAAGGGTAATGGGAAGTGATCTTTCCTAGTGGCTTTGTTTAGCTTTCGATAATCCATACAAACCCTCCAGCCGGTCACAGTCCTGGTTGGAATGAGTTCATTGTTTTCATTACTTACCACCGTTATACCTCTCTTTTTCGGTACACATTGTACCGGACTTACCTATGTACTATTAGAGATAGGGTATATAATGTCGGCGTCAAGCCACTTGATGATTTCTTTCATTACAACCCCTTTCATGGCATGATTCAGTCTCCTCTGGGCCTCAATTGAAGGTTTGTGATCATCTTCCAATAAAATCTTGTGCATGTACACTGCCGGGCTAATTCCCTTCAAGTCAGAAATTGTCCACCTATTGCCTTTTTGTGCAGTTTCAACATATTGATCAGCTTCTTTTCCTGCTCAGGCTGTAACTTAGAAGAAATAATTATAGGTAATGTATTATCGGTTCCTAAGTATGCATATTTTAGTTGCTCTGGCAGTTGTTTCAACTCAAGAATCGGTGGTTGTTCAATAGAGGGTTTTTCGAGTTTACCTTCCTTACCTGAGTAATCCAGTGGTTCAAAGTATGTACCTGGTCGATTGACTAGCCAATTTGCCTCTTCTTGTTGTTCCTCATCGACCAATTCTTCATACTCCTCAGGTTCTCTTGATCGGCAATGTAGTTACCAAGGCAACTAAATTCCTCATCGAAGTTAAACTCTGTCGTGGCATGAAGAAGTTGGCATTCTTCTAGATCATCGGCATGCCTTAGTGTTTGAAACACATTTAGTTTAACTTGCTGGTCATTCACCCTCATTGTGAGTTCTTCCTTTTCAACATCGATCAAGGTTCTCTATGTTGCTAGGAATGGTCTTCCGAGAATGATGGGTGGATGCTCATCTGCTTCACAATCCAAAACAATAAAGTCAGCGGGAAAAATAAATTTATCAACTTTTACCAGTATGTCCTCGATTTTTCCCTCTGGATGTACATAGGATCTGTCAGCTAGCTGTAGCATAACTGTTGTAGGTCTTGCCTTCCCGATTCCTAGTTTCTGGAAAATCGATTTAGGCATCAAGTTTATGCTAGCCCCAAGGTCGCATAATGCTTTCCCGACATAGTGGTTTCCAATGGAACAGGGTATTGTGAAACTTTCGGGATCCTTCAACTTGGGTGACATACGATTGTGCAACATTGCCATGCATCCCTCTGTTGCGGCAACTGTTTCAAACTCTCCTAGCCTTGTTCTCTTGTACACAATGTCTTTAAGAAACTTGGCATAGTTTGGCATTTGTTCAATTGCTTCCACCAATGGCAAGTTGATGTGGACTTGCTTTAGGATATCAAGAAACTTCTTGAATTGGTATTCTTGCTTTTGTCGCTTCAACCTTTGTGGGAATGGTGGTGGAAGTCGGATATCTTCGATCTTTTCATTAGTTTGAAACCTGATTGACGGCATTACCGGGACAACTGGAGTTGCCGAGGCGTTATCAACTAGGGTTGTCGAGGTATGCTTCTCGCAAGTTGCCGAGGCATCTTTATCGTCGGTTGCCGAGGCATGCTTATTGCTGGTTGCCGCGGCAATTCCTGGTTCAGCATCTAAGGCTTTGCCGCTAGGTTCGTCTTGATCTTTTTGTGGAGTTTTGTTTGATGAGCGGGTTTGAGCCTCTCTAAGTTGTTGGCCACTTCTAGTGGTGATTGCCTTACATTGCTCATGGCCAGTTCCTCTTGCGACTTGAGTATCGCTAGGTAAACCTCCTTGCGGTCTAGTATTTGATTTTTGAGCAAACCTGTCCAACTTGATTTTCCAATGATTTGATTCTTTGCCTCTTGATTTTGCAATCTCATCTCGGTCCTGTTAATAAAAGCATCGATTCTTTTTATGAAGTTACTATTCTCAGCCATATAAGATTCAGTTTTTATCATAAAAGCATTTAGAGAATTTTCCAAAGAACTAGATGTTGTCGGTTGTTATCATGCAAGAATCATTGCCGTGGCATATTCTCTTTGGAATCCCGATGCTTGTGCATTCTGATTGTTCTAGTTTAGAGCATTGTTGGGATTACTCCATGAAAAATTCGGGTGCTTCTTCCAAGCTGGATTGTATGTATTGGACATCACATTGTTGTTCGATTGTAATTCCCCACATAGAAATTCGGATTTCGGATTTCGCATACATTCAAAAGAATTATGGTTATCACCACATAACTCACAAAAAGAATCCATTACCTTAACCTCATGTGTGTTGTTTGGTTTTTGCATGTTCTGGACCATCTTGGTTAAAGTGGCCAATTGTGCCGAAATTGAATCGGATGATCCTAGTTCATGTATTATGGCTTGGCGTCTAACTCCTCCTCTTCTAGTAGATGGGAGTTGATAATCATTCTTGGCCAGCCTATTTAAAATTTGCATTGCTTCCTCCGGTGACTTATCTAGGAGTATGCCGTTTGCCGAGGCATCTAGCATCATCCTTGTTGGTGTATTCACGGCGTTGTAAAACATTGTTACTTGAGTCCACACCGGGAATCCGTGTAGGGGGCATTTGTGTAGAAGTTCTCTATATCGCTCCCAAGCCTCGTACATGGATTCATCATCTGCCTGCCGAAAAAAAGTAATATCGTTACGAAGCTTATCAGTCAAATTTGTAGGATTAAACCGAGCAAGGAAATCACAACAAAGATCGGTCCATGATGCTATTGATCCGGCAGGAATGCTATTCAACCATGCTTTCGCCCTATCCCTCAGTGAATAGGGGAATAATCTTAATCGTAAGACATCGGGGGTGACTCCGTGTATTTTGAACGAGTTGCAAATCTCGAGGAAAGATTTCAGATGTTGCCGTGCATCTTCAGTTGCTGAGCCGCCAAATTGACCTATTGTGTTGATCATATTAAACATTACCGGTTTTAACTCAAAGTGGTCGGCTTCAATTTCAGGTGCGACAACTCCTGGATTAAGTCCATCAAGATCTTCTTCAAGATAGTCTCGAATAGTTCTGTTTCGTACAAGAATCACTCCTCCTCCTGCTGGAACATCTTGATTCATATTGCCGTCTTGATTTGCCATTGCTACTCTTATCCTTCATCTAAGTCTTTGTAAGGTTCGTTCGATTTTTGGATCAAAGGGATATTCTGGTGTAGTTGGTCTCGCCCTGGTCATATACCAATGCAAAACCAAAGTTTGTTAGCCCTTTGAATCTTAAACAAGAAAAGTAAAAAGAAAGTGCAAGAAAATAAAAAAAAAGTCGCTATTGCCAATCTTCGGCAACGGCGCCAAAAACTTGTTGCACGTAATAAGTGCTAAGCAATTGTGCAAGTATACACATTGCAAGTTATAGTATAAAAGATATCGTCTCCACAGGGATTGGTGCCACTTCAAGAATCTAGTATCTTGCACTGTGAAAAGTAAAAACACAAATAAAGGATTATAGGAGTTTAACTAATAACTAAACTAGAAAGCAATAAAGTAAAGGAAAAGATGAGATCAAATGAGAGAGAGATAGGCCAGGTTATCGTGAGTTGAGGTGTGATAGCCGATTGGATCGTCTTGGTAAAAGAGTGCACGGGCAACTCAGTTGCCGTGGCAACTTGCACAACGGGGTTGCCTTGGCAACTAATCGATGGTTGCCTGGGTGACTAGTTGGGCAACTACTTGGACGTCTGGGTAGCAACCTTCAACGTTTGGCAGAGCGTTCTTCAATGGTTTCTTCTTATCCCTAAGTCGAAACTCTAGCTACTTGTGCATGCCTTGATAATACATCCCTGCGTGAATCAAGGGTGAACAACAACCAATCTTGCGCTCCTCTTAGCCGTTGAAATCCTTGACTTATTCCTAAGCCGGATTAATCTTCACCATCAATAGATTGAATAAAGATCATATTCATTCGTTTCTTGAATCTAACTCTCCCGATATTAGATAAACAGATGAAATCACGAGATCCTCTCCCAATTCACTCGCAAACAAGAATAAGAACCAAGAATGAATAAACCTTGAATAGAAAAGTGCAAACTCTTATTACCTAAACAAAAACCAATAGTTTCTCACAACCACAAAACACAATAACCATAGCCAAATAGATTTAGTTCATGGCTAGGTTCCAAAGAAACACAAGATAAATAATCCCTAGCATGAACCCAATCGAACAAGAAAGAAAAAGATGAAGAATGAGGCTTGTCGAAATCCTCCTTGCCCTAGATGCTTGTCGAAAATTCTCTCCCCTTGCCTTCCTTGGAGTTGTCGAAATTCCCCTCTCTTTCTTCCTTGCTTGAGTTGTCAAAATCTCCCTCTTATTTATAAGGCTAGGTCAAAGTCCCTCTTTGAGGAGGAAGTTAAGTTGGAATTAAATTATCTTTAAAGAATATAATTCTTTATTATAATTATATTCCTACTAGAACTTCTCCTATCTTCTTGGAATTTAATTCTTCTTTAATCTATTCATGGAAATCAAATTCCTTTGGGATTGGTCTTTGCTCCACGTCATCTTGGGCTTGTCCAGTCATCAATTTCGACTACCATATCACCTTTGCTCTTGTCGACAATTGCCCTGGCAACTGGCTCAGCGTCTCCTTCATGCATTGCCCTGGCAACTAGCTCGGCATCTCCTTCATGTATTGCCCAGGCAACTAGCTCTAGCCTTGCTTTGGCAAGTGATCCTACACATACACACAAAACACACCAAAGCAGCATCTTTTCCCACAAAAACTACCAAGTTATGTAATCAAGCTCAACGATGGAAGGAAACATGGATTAATGCATGAATGGCTAATTATGCAACTAATATGATCCCAAGTCTAACAATAATATGGGTAAAAAGGGTAAGAAAAATAGTACTTTTGAACACTTATCATATGTGCAGGATCACTTGCCAAAGCAAGGCTAGAGCTAGTTGCCAGGGCAATGCATGAAGGAGATGTCGAGCTAGTTGCCAGGGCAATACATGAAGGAGACGCCGAGCCAGTTGCCAAGGAAATTGTCGACAAAGAAGAAGGTGATATGGTAGTCGAAATTGATGACTAGACAAGCCCAAGATGACGTGGAGCAAAGCCAAATCCCAAAGGAATTTGATTTCCATGAAGAGATTAAAGAAGAATTAAATTACAAGAAGATAGGAGAAGTTCTAGTAGAAATATAATTATAATAAAGAATTATATTCTTTAAAGATAATTTAATTCCAACTTAACTTCCTCCTCAAAGAAGGACTTTGACCTAGCCCTATAAATTAGAGGGGAATTTCGACAACTTGAAGAAAGCAAGAGGAGAGAATTTTCGACAAGCATCTAGGGCAAGGAGGATTTCGACAAGCTTCATCCTTCATCTTTTTCTTTCTTGTTCAATTAGGTTCATGCTAGGGATTCTTTATCTTGTGTTTCTTTGGAACCTATCCATGAACTAAATCTATTTGGCTATGGTTATTGTGTTTTGTGGTTGTGAGAAACTATTAGATTTTGTTTAGGTAATAAGAGTCTGCTTACTCAATCGGCAGGGAGCAGGCGCAACAGGACTTACCTTCCTCTTTCTTGTCCTGGCAGTAGCAGCATGAGGGTTAGGGGAATTTTTTCTTCATCTTCGTCATCTATTTTGTCTTCATCTTCATTCTCTTATTCGTCTTCTTCCTTCTCTTTGTCCTCTCTCTTCTCTTTTTCCTATTCTTCATCTCTGTCAGTGTCATCTCTAGGTGATTGGCTAGCAGAGAACTCAATAAAATATTATTCTAGGAATGCTAGAAATGCTTCGGTAGACCCTGGAGACAGTTGATTCAGCACAAAACTCATAGCCAAATCATTTTCTCATACATATTCAAAGAATAGCCTGAAAAAATCTGCAAATTGCACCCAACAAAGTGGTGCGCAGCGAATTCGTGGTTGTGGTGCTGAAGGGTGTTGAGCTGGACACCAGTCCCTTGAGCCCCTGTATCTTCTTTGGGAGCGTTCTTGTAGAGGCCTTTATGATCTCATCATCTGGTTTAGCCCAGACTTGTGCCTTTTCGCATAAGGCAGTTATCAAGCTGGGAAAGAGTATAAACATTTTCTTACCAGAGGAAATTGCTCTATTGACAATGGATTTGTGAGTCATTTTGCCAAAGTTGATCTGTCTTCCAGTCATCACCGAGTTTAGGAGGAGCATTCTCTCAACGGGGATGGTAGAGTGGTGTTTGGTGGGGCCTATTCTTGAATTCTCGAAGTGGATTCAGAACTTGGGGTCTAGTTTTAGGTCGATCCGTTTTACGATCTTCTGATTGGTGGATTTCTACGTTTATGTAGTCTCCAGGATGCACAAATCTTGTAGAACCTCGTCATGAATGGCGTTGGTTGCCGTTGCCACAAAATCCTTATGGTCCTCCTCTACATTATCAAGGTCATATAACATATTAATTGTTTCAGCAGAGAAGTTTACCATCTTTCCTCAAACAAACACGGTGGTGTTAGTAGCCTTGGTAACATGAGTGTAGAACTCGCGTACCCATAAGACATTGATCTGCTCAGGGCGCAGAACAAACTCTTCCCATCCATGGGTCTCGATCACCGAGTGAATGTTCTCATCAAATTTGGTCATATGTGTGCCTATGAACTCCAATCCTTTATCCATGAGTAGCTATCTATTCTTGAAGATCTCGAATCATTGTTCCATCTCCGAAGTGGAAAAGGTTCTATGAGGATTGGCTTCTCGTGGGCTTTTAGAGACTCCGCGAGAGGTCGATGCAGGATTTTTTTGGATGGATTCATTTTGGTGGGCTTCAGAGTCGTAGGTAAAGCACTGGCACTAACACGATTCACAGTTATGGTTTTGGCCATTGTTGGAAGAGAGTGTGAGATTGAGGGGAAGATTGTTGGAGTGATAAGCATGACTCAAGAGTGTGGAAGAAGGGAAAGACCAATTAATTCAGGGTTTTGGGTAGCGTTTGGAAATAAGGGAGAGGTGGTTTTAATTGTGTGTGATTGATGAGAGGCTTGTGGTGGTAGGAGAAAAGTGTGTAGGGTAAAGTGCACGAGGGTGATTGGTGCAAAAGTGGGTTGAAATCCTTCTCCTGATTTCCGAGGAGTATTACCTTCTTTCAAATGCAATTTTCCTGCTTTGTGGAGGGCCCCTCAAGTAACCTTGAGTGATAACTGCCAAAATTATTAAAGAAAACTTTTAAAAGAAAGTGAAAGCTAAAAATGTGGAATTTAAATTGTACAAAAATAAGCACAAAAAAGTAAAAAGGGATAAAATGAGGATGTGCTAGGCATCCAATAACGGAAGTTCAATATTGTCACGTAGGATCGGTGCTCCCTTAAAAATTGTAATCCATTGCATCAACTCGTTAAGTTTGGCCAGGTTGGGAATTAGCAGATTGTAATGCTTCCAGGGAATATCTAAGGTGAGGAAAACGAGTCCATTATGCCATTTGATGATCTCCAATTCATCCATCGTTCCCTCAATTGGAACGAGTTTCCACTAGATGTCATCCTTTTGTCGTAATTACTTGCATGTACAACCTCATGCATTTCCAAAGTAGGACTTGCATCCTCAAAATTTGTAATATTTCATCCAAAAGATTCATTATAATGGGAAAACACATTTAACAATATAGTATCTTGGTTTGGTTTTAAATTGACAGGCATAACAATAGGCAAAGTATTAGTCTCCTTGGTACATGTGTATTGTAATTGTAAGGGGAGAAGGTGAATAGCAAGTTTCTGTGGATATCTAGGTGATGATTCAGACTTAGCATAATCCACAGTTCCAAAGTTCATACATATCTTACGAGGCATAATAATAGATTGTTTGACCGCAACCTTACCTCTTTCTTCAGTGTCGTGTACAGCCTCATCAAGGTTAGTTTGTTTATCAAAACTGAGCGTATCACTGTGGCACATCTCAAGCAAACATCCCTTAGTAAAAGCTTTTTCGTTTCCATGAGCTGGTATTCTTCACATTCATCGACGTGCTTGGGTGTGCTAAAGACATTGAACGTTATCTTCTCGTTGTTCATCTTCATGATGAAGTTACCATTCTCATAATCGATCACGATCTGTCCAATGGCTAGGAATGGTCTCCTTAGGATGATAGGAGCATTCTCATGATGAAGTTACCGTTCTCATAATCGATCACGATTGTGCAAGAAAACCGTATGCAGTTTAAGGGTGAGACCCATAGCTTGGAGGCTCTCTTAATTGTAATTAAAGAGGTTGTAAGGATTAAGATGGGCCAAAGATGTATAGATAAATCTTCGTTTATTCATGACCCTCTTTGTATAGCCCGGGGGTTCATATAGGCTTTTTAGTTTTCTTGCTAAGGGGATAATGAAAGACATACAAATTATCCAAAAAAAATCTCCGGGTAAACTTGACCAAGCGTGTGGTTACCAATCAGCACCAAACGTGTGGTCACCGGTCAATCTTGGTCACAGTCCAACCCACTCATTCCACGTATTAAGTTTCGTAAAATTCTATGTAATCCTCCAAACACCCAATCTTTGCCCCTTTCCTCTTGATAAGCCCAAACTCGAAACTCTGACAGGTGTTTCCTTTTAATCCAACGGCTCAAATTTTCCCATAATAATCTCCTTCGTAATTGTTGTGCTATTGTCTCTATCTCTACGAACTTCTGCAGATAAAAAACGAGACCAAATCAATCAAAGGAACATCTAAATAACAAAAAATAAAAATCTTCCACAAATAACTATAAATTATCCTATTTTTAGTTTAAAATTTTGAAATTTTTTAGGGCTCCCGTAATGTCATCGATTGAATTTCTACGACCGACGACGATAACAATCCACGGGAAATTCAGCACAAATTCTTGCTCTAATCTTCTTTACCTACATGGATTAAACTTCAAATCCAATCGGTTTAGCTTTTCGCAACAAAAACCGAACCGTTTCTTCTCCAATTCCAGCACTTCCACCCTAAAGAACGTCGGCGTTGTGGGAAACCGCGCGAGGTTAAATCTTTACGGAAGAGGTAAATTAAGGTTCAAAGAGAGCAAAATTTTGGCTAATTGTACAGATAACAGCGATTCGAAGTCGAGTTCCACCGAGAAAAATGAAAGCGAAGGTGGGCAAGGAGTGAGGCAGAAACAGAATCCTACAAACTCCGGCAGTTCGACCAGTCAGAGAGGAGAAAAGAGCGGAAGAAGCGGGCTTTGGTGGTCCAAAGGGAAGAAATGGCAGTGGCAACCAATAGTTCAAGCTCAAGAAATTGGCGTTTTGCTTTTACAGTTGGGTATTGTTATGTTCGTTATGCGTTTGCTCCGCCCAGGGATTCCGTTACCTGGGTCCGAGCCTAGGACTCCAACGACCTTCGTCAGTGTTCCTTACAGTGAGTTTTTGAATAAGATTAGCGCTAATCAAGTTCAAAAGGTGGAGGTTGATGGGGTTCATATAATCTTCAAATTGAAGAATGAAGGGAGTGTTGAAGAGAGTGAAATTGGTAAGTTTCAAGAGTCGGAGTCTTTGTTGAGGAGCGTGGGGCCTACGAGGAGAATTGTATATACAACAACTCGGCCCAGTGACATTAAGACTCCATATGAGAAGATGCTGGAAAATGATGTGGAGTTTGGTTCTCCTGATAAACGATCTGGCGGCTTCTTGAACTCTGCATTGGTAAGTTGTGGTGTTCTTTTGTACGCTGTTATAATTTGAGTGAAACTAGTTTAACTGCTTTTTTTAAGCTTTTTTTAGTATTATTAAACGAGTTTGATTTGTATTGGTTATGTTGGTGTAGTAGTTTTTTTGTGGTAAGCTGCCTTCTCGTAGTATGTAACTTAGAACATGAGAGTATCTTCTCTTGCTTTCTTTGGACTAGGAATCTTAAAGAGTGATCCCATGGGTCCTCTATTATTGGGAATCTATTTCCTCTTGAAGTGGCAGGAATGTAAAGGTTGTAGTTGGTGGGACTGAGATTAGTTACGATTTGGGACAAGAATATCTTCAGTTACTCCCATCCACTTGGTTCTTTTTAAGTCATGTTTCCGTGTACATCTTTTATGTGGGATTTTATTTATTTGACTTCCTCTCTTTTGCAGATAGCTTTGTTCTATGTTGCCGTTCTTGCGGGACTTCTACGTCGGTTCCCTGTGAATTTTTCTCAGGTTTGGATTTGCTTGTATGTTCTTTGAGTACTAAGATGTCTATGTGGCATTTATGGGTTCTGATCTGAATCATGCATGTATGCAGCCTACAACTGGGCATATTAGGAATCGCAAGTCGAGAGGTTCTGGGGGTTCAAAAGTTTCTGAACAAGGTGAAACAATAACTTTTGCCGATGTGGCTGGTGTTGATGATGCCAAGGAGGAGCTTGAAGAAATTGTGGTATGTTAAATATTCTTCTACTTAATTTACTTCCAGCAATTGGTATTTGAAGTAAATGCTCCCATAAATTCTAGTATTGTCTTTATATGTTTATGTTTACTGCCCAGGAATTTCTTAGGAATCCCGACAGGTATATACGGCTTGGTGCTCGTCCGCCCCGAGGAGTTTTGCTGGTGAGTTGATAAAGATTGTGTTTTTTCTGAAAAAGACTAGTTTAAACTTTATTTCATGCTGTTGAAGAAGCTTTTGGTCTAAGAAACTACTGGCTACGTGAAAAAACTTCATTAATATCTGAAAAATCATTGCATTAAGTTTGCTAATTCCATCTCTTGGTCTTATAATATCTTTCACCAAAAGCTTTTGGTCCTCTAAAGCTTTCTACTTGCCATTCTTGTCAAGGTAACTTTACAAGGCTTTTAGATGGAATTCAATGCGCTGACTGTTTCCACTCAGTGCTTTGATGCTAGTATTATATGATGGTTTCCTTGCATCATTAGCTCATTTCTAAAATTGAAATGTAGTTGGTATTTATGGTTGTATTTGTGATGCAGGTGGGTCTTCCTGGGACAGGTAAGACTCTTCTAGCTAAAGCTGTGGCCAGTGAAGCAGAAGTTCCATTCATAAGTTGTTCTGCAAGTGAGTTCGTAGAGTTGTATGTTGGCATGGGTGCATCTCGAGTTAGAGATCTCTTTGCACGAGCTAAGAAGGAAGCACCATCAATAATATTTATTGATGAGGTCAGCCTATGGGTTTTATTATTTTGTTGGAACAGTCTGTTTAACTTGATTTGCTGTAATTTTCTGACACCTTTCCTTGCACACAGATAGATGCTGTGGCTAAAAGTCGCGATGGTAAATTTCGCATTGTTAGCAACGATGAACGGGAACAAACTTTGAACCAATTACTTACTGTAACTTTCCCTGCATCATAGTTTTTCTTCCCTTTTGGACCTCTTGGCCGTTCCCCTTTGAAGCTAATATTTTGGAAATTGGAACTACATTGCAGGAGATGGATGGATTTGACAGCAGTTCCGCTGTGATTGTTCTTGGAGCTACCAACCGTTCTGATGTCTTGGATCCTGCCCTTTGTCGACCAGGGAGATTTGATCGTGTTGTTATGGTTTGTATGATGCACCTTGTTTGGATTAACTTGCTCAAAATTGGTTTTGCCATATCAACCAGTTCCTCCTTGCTCAACTCGTATCTCATGGTTGTTATGTCTGGTATGGTTTCCAGGTAGAGGCTCCTGACAGGATTGGAAGAGAAGCTATTTTAAAAGTGCATGTTTCTAAGAAGGAACTTCCCCTTGGGGAGGATGTTGATCTTGGTGACATTGCCTCTATGACTACTGGTTTTACCGGGTAATTCTTTTTCTACTTTGTAATATTTAAATACCACTGTTTCCCAATCTCCTCCTTCAGCCTCTCTCTCTTCTTAAATACCCACTTTTTGATGAAGTGGGAATAACTATATGATATTTTTAATTTTGCAGGGCTGACCTTGCAAATCTGGTAAATGAAGCAGCCTTGCTCGCTGGAAGAAATAATAAAATTGTTGTAGAGAGAATTGATTTCATTCATGCAGTAGAACGATCAATAGCTGTAACTCTCTCTCTCTCTCCAAGCATTATTTTGTTTGTGTATTTCTTACAGTTTTCTTGTTGGGATTTGTGACTGTTCGTTTTACATCTGGTGTTCAATTGTTTTCTTCACCCATGTTTTTGAAGAATTTACATCACATTTTTTCTTGTCTTGAAAGTTAAGTTTTAATGAGGGGAAAAAAGTTTTATGCAATGCTTTTATATTACTTTTTGCACTTTCTGATCGGACTATCAGTGGGGATAAAGGATTTTGACCAATTGACTGTGATTTACACCATTCTTCTTAGACATCTGTCTCACAAGATATGTAATTATACAAAACAAATGAGTAAATATTAAATTGAAATTGATTGACAAAAAGAATTATATTTCATAGGGCATAGAGAAGAAAACTGCCAAGTTGAAGGGAAGTGAGAAGGCTGTGGTTGCTAGGCATGAAGCTGGCCATGCAGTAGTAGGTACAGCTGTGGCAAACCTTCTTGGTGGACAGCCACGTGTTGAGGTAAACTATGGCAATAATTAATGTAATGTTCTCATACTTCCTTTATTTTATCTTAGTCTGAAACTCGGAAATGATAAAGAACATATGAAATTTGGTTGGAATTAGAAGTTCTGAACCTGCGGCCATGTAGCATATGGTTTAGGAGACTGCATCAACTGTTTTTGTCATGTACTAAAGATGGTCACATGGAAATCATTTTTATTGTGTCATTATTTAGTAGATGATAGGATTGTTAGTTATTGATCTTCCCAATCGTGTGTTTCTCTTTTGTTAACTGGGAGTTGGGAAGGTCAGGCAATAGTATACCTAGAGAAAAAAGGCTGACCAACTGTTCTCCAGGATGGATCCACTTTGACCTCTGTTTATGGATGTAAAAAATGAAATGTCTAGCATTTGGTGCCTTGAGTTCAGTTTCAGTTAAGGAAGTTGGATCATGTTAAAAAAAACCAAGTTTCTTCTTCCAACCCCTACCCTGTTTTTTACTGGGCGGGAAATTGTAATATCTGTACTTAATATCAACCTCAGAAACAGTAGTATACTATTTTCAAAGCTTCATGCACCATTTTGAAAATTAAAAACTGAAATTGGAGCATTAGGTTTCTTTACATATTACATCAATTTTCATTCTCTTTGGGTACATGTGGAGGTCCACTTGGTCTTGGGCTACACAAAGAATTCAGAATTGTAAGGTTCAACTTATGAAGGTTGGGTTTTTCAATAGAGACAAAATGTCATACAATGGACATAAATCATCCCAGCTTCTTTTGTTCACGTTAAATGGGTGATGTGGTTACCAGTTAACTCTTTCTTGTGTCTTCAGAAACTGAGCATACTGCCAAGATCTGGAGGAGCATTGGGTTTTACTTATACTCCTCCTACCAATGAGGATAGATATTTACTCTTCATTGACGAGTTACGTGGCCGTTTGGTTACACTTCTTGGTGGACGTGCTGCAGAGGAAGTTGTCTATTCAGGTCGTGTTTCTACCGGTGCACTTGATGATATTAGGCGGGCAACAGACATGGCATACAAGGCAGTAGCTGAATATGGTCTTAATCAGACTGTAGGCCCTCTCTCTTTAGCTACACTATCTGGTGGAGGCATGGATGAATCCGGGGGTGCAGGTCCCTGGGGAAGAGATCAGGTCCCTTTTTAATTTTTCATTAAATTTATTTTATCCTTTCTGTTTCAAATTCCTACACTATCTGTAATGAATGCTGATCCAGAATGGAACGTACAGGGACAGTTAATTGATCTTGTCCAAAGAGAGGTGAAAGCATTATTACAGTCTGCCCATGAAGTGGCCCTTTCTGTTGTACGTGCTAATCCAACTGTTTTGGAAGGGCTTGGTGCCCACCTGGAAGGTAATCTGTTGTGGATACCTGTTTTGTACGTCAAAATTCCTGGCCATCCTAATTGTTTTATTTATTTTATTGCTATAAGTTCTTGTTCTTGTATGGACATTGACATATTTTTGTGAGCACAAATTCTAATTGAAACTTATAAGAGATGTAACAGGTGATGATTGCCAATTTTTATTAGGTTAAGGCATCCTACCGTTAGTCATATTACCTTTACTGATATATTTTTTCTGTTTAGGGAATAATATGCAGAAAAGTTTAACTTTTACCTTTTAAAAAAAAACTCACTCGTCTCATTCCTGTGTTGAAACCAAACCTGTCTTGCTGTATGAAGAATATGTACCGCTATTTTGACAATGTTCCCTGACAAACACTTAGGTTGTACTTATCAGATCTTTAATGCTATTCGATGTTGGGTTGTTTAATTATCTTAGTACAATGGGGTTTCATATCCACATGTTATAACATCCACACTCTTTAAACAGTTTGAATCTGGTATTCAAGTTGATATTGTATCTTTAAAAAGGGGAAAGGGCAATAAATTATTACCTTTACTTCATGTTGTGGTCTAACGAAAGCTTTGTTTTATTCAGAAAATGAGAAAGTAGAAGGCGAAGAATTACAAGAATGGTTGAAATTGGTTGTTGTGCCAAAGGAACTAATCATCTTTGTCGAAGGGAAGCAAGAGTCTCTTCTGCCGGTTCAAGCGATCTCTGGATAAGTGATTTTTTGCTCATTGCTTGTCAACATTGAGCATTTGCATCGAGTCAACTATAGGCTATAGCTTTCTTCACCATCTTGACAGACTGACCTTGTTGATGAGCATGTTGTGGCTACCAGCATCGAAGCTCCCTTGTACATTTTTGCATATCTCAGCAAGGTGAGTATTGGCTTTATTTTTTACACTACCAGGTATTTTCATAGCTTTATTCTCACTACACTTGCTAGAGGAAACAGAGAAAACTGGTGGAGGTGAAAATTTATTTCCATAAAAGCCTTAAAACTTGTCGCGCTGCTCTCGGCATTATATCGACAAGTTTGGGTTGGTCTCCAACTCTTGTTCAGTTGTACGTTAACTGTTATTTTCGTCCGTCAAAATAGTCAATAACCGGTGGAGGTTAATAGTAATTGAGTTGTATACAAAATTATTCTGTGAAATATAACTTATTGCACATAAACGTCTTGGGTTAAAAATGCCCGTCTTCAGAAGAACATTGTACGTATAGTCTTCTACATAGAAAAATTATGTTCTAATAATAGCTTGTCAAGATAGAACCTAGAAGCATTGACATGAGATCGGTAGTGTAATTTCTTATATCTGTGTTGGACCTAATCATTTTGAACATGATATGAATGCCATTTAATATACAGGGTAAAGTACATGAATGGTCACCAAACTTTTAAAAGTTACATAATGGGCATTAAATTTTAGTTTTTGTTAAAAATGGTCACTAAGTTGTTAACTGACGTTCGTCGAATAATGTAATAGTCACGAAAATTTAAATAATAGCACATTTAATCATTTATATTTACACATTCAATCAATTTAGTTTTAATTTAACCTTTATTCTTGATGTTTAAACTAATTGAATGTGTTAATATTAAAGATTAAATTTGTTACTATACAAATTTTCGTAATCGTCATGTCACACAGTTAATAACAATTAATAGTTCAGTGATCATTTTGTAACAAAAATTAAAATTTAATGCCTATTATGTAACTTTTAAAAGTTTGGTGACCGGCTATTTGTGTGCTTTACCCTAATATATTTGTGTATATAAAGGTTTAATTTGGCATATGAATTTGAAAGTTTTAGCATGTGACGTGTGGTAAAAATGTTATGTTCTCACATTTAAATTATCAAATTTAGGTACCATATTTGAAAAAAAAAAGTCAAATTCAAGTATTGCATCGAATTGAAAAGCATAGTTATCAAATTAGGAAAAAGAATTGTTAAGTTCATGATCCGAATTGGAGAAAAATTTAGGTATCAAATTAAAAATAGTGATAAGTTTTAGGATGAGTTTATTACGCTCGACGAATACTGTTGAACATCATACTGTTGAACATCATTAAATTAATTAATAAAGATTTAAAATCTAAGGACTCAACGTATAATTATAAATTATTGAAATATATAATTATAATTTATTTAAAATAAAATATTAAATAAATTATTTTTTATATATATAATATTTTTTATTTTTTGTAAATAATTAAATCAAATATTAACTTTAGTCAATTTAAAAAAAATAGAAACCTTAAATCTTAAACTTTACATTGTAAACTTTAAACTCTAAATTATAAACCATAAACACTAAACCTTGAATCTTAAATTATAAATCTTAAAATCTAAACCTTAAATTTGAACATTGAGTTTAGGATTTTAGGTTTTGGATTTACAATTTAGGGTTTAGGATTTGTATTTACAATTTAGGGTTTAGATTTACAATTTAAGGTTTAGAGTTTATGGTTTAAAGTTTAGGGTTTATGATTTTGAGTTTTGAGTTTAGGGTTTATAGTTTGGGGTTTAAGGCTTAAGGTTTAGGGATTTTTATTTTTAAATTGACTAAGTTAAAATTTGATCCAATTATTTTTAAAATATTATATATAAAAAATAATTTAATTAATATTTTATTTTAAATAATTTATAATTATGTGTTTAAATAATTTATAATTATACGTTGAGTCTTTTAAATTTTTAATCTTTATAAATTAATTTAATAGTGTTCAACGGTACTCATCGTTAGTGGTGATTAGCGGTCCTAGTCGAGCTCGTAGAATTTTCCTAAGTTTTAATACAAAAAATTGTTGACACAATGTAGTGAGAACGTTTAGTATGATATGTTCAATTCACGTACTGTTTTTCCTGCTTAGGATTTTTTTTATATTTACTAATTTGTTTTATCTTTATACGACTAACATTGAAAAAAAAACTAAAATAAATATGCAGTCGCAGTAATAAAATCCAAGTATCACATTAACTTTGTTTTTGAATATTTATTAACTTATTTTGGTTTGTATATAGGGAGCGCATTTTTTATATGATTACGTTTTTAGAGTATTTTCGGTATTTATATTACTATTATTTTTAATTAATTAGGGATATTTTAATTGATCGAGAGGTTAAAAGGTTCTTATTATTTTATTTTATATAAGTTTAATTATTTTGAGAATGTAAACATTTTTTCACTTAATCAAAAAACTTCTACTCAATTAAATGGATGTCACTTGTTAACTGAGTGTCAACTTTGTGAAATTATTAAAATGTCATTTCTTTTAAAATTAAGATTAGTATTAGAAATAATAACCAAAGGTACATATTAGAAATAATTTTTCACAAATCGCTAAAATATTTTAAGATGATATCATTTTACCTTTATTTATTGAACAAACAAATAATTATATTTATCCAATATCATAATACATGGATGTATTTGTTTTTGTGTACAATTGAATGAAAATCAAAGTTTTATTTGTGTTGAACTAATATTTTGACATAATAAATTAAATAAAAAATGTTTTGGACTTTATCAAATATTCTAAAAATAATTCAAAGTCAACAAAACTTGAAAAATTATTTAAAAAGTTTTTTTAATTTAGCCGAACTTTTCAAAATTAGTATGCTCATTTTTGTACTTAAAATAATGTTTTTCAATGTTGAAGGCAAAAATGATCGATTCTTTTTTGGACAGTAAACACTTAATTTTTTGCTCCATCCATTTAGCGTAAAAGGATTGATCCCCTAGAAAAATGGATTGATTTATTGTCGGCACAACGATTATATATTTGAAAAAAGATCGATCCCTTGAGAAAAAAGGATCAATCTCTTTAGTTATAAATGCTGAAACTTTTGTAGGTAATAATTATTTTGCATACTCAAAGGCTATGACTCATCATCCCCAACGGTTAGAAACTCATTCCACACTATATAGATTCCACAAGGACACTTGAAGAAAGTCATTACACCTATCCAAGCTTAACGATCAAGAGAAAAAATATTTCTTTATTTCTCTTGTACTTATTGTATGGAGTACCTCATTGTTTATTCTTTGTATTCTTTCTTAGTGAGCTTAAATCTTTTTAAACACCCACCTTAAGAGGTATTTTTGTTTACTCAAATCAAACCTTGTAAAAGGGAGAGATTCTAGTTTAGCCTTAGAAAAATTATTTCTTTATTTCTTCATTTCTCTTGTACTTATTGTATGGAGTACCTCATTGTTTATTCTTTGTATTCTTTCTTAGTGAGCTTAAATCTTTTTAAACACCCACCTTAAGAGGTATTATTGTTTACTCAAATCAAACCTTGTAAAATGGAGAGGTTCTAGTTTAGCCTTAGAAAAATTGGAGTGGTTCTATCTTAACCATTGAAAAGATAGGTGATATAAGGTTATGCATTGTCCTTAAAGGCAAGAAATTCAAGTTAGTGAATTTGAGAAATCATTGGTTGTGGTAAGATAAGGTAGTGTATGTAGACTTGGTTTAGAGTGGTTCTAACTTTTATTTCGGTTTCCACCAATTCATTCAAGAAGCCAATTCAACTCTCTTGGCGATTTTCGGTTAATCAATTTGATCCCAACAATTGGTATCAAAGCCTCGTCTCTATCAAAGGTCTCACAACCCAGAGAAAAGATCATTAAGATCGAAGTCTATTGTTCCAAGAAAATGACTAGCGGGTCTACAATGATAAATTTTGAAGAAAGTCGCTCTATCATGTATCCTCTTCTATTCAAAGGAGACTCATACTTCCAATGGAGAAATATCATTAAGTATTTCATCCAAGCATTCGATTTTGATATTTGGGAAATAATCAAAGATGGTCACATAGAATGTAACACCCTAGTTTTGGGCCTAGAGGTTTATAGGCTAGTTAGACGATCCGGTGGATCGGGTTGGAGATTCGAGTCGGCTTCGGTATTAAAATTGAATTAAATGTTTTTGAGTAAGAAAATGTTTGGGAAAAATATTCTAAAATCCTTATTTAATATATTGAAAGGTATGCTGGAGGTATAAAGATTGGTTTGGATTGTTTTTTAATGTCAAATGATGTTTATTGATGGGTTGAAATGTTAGATTGTGGCTGGGTTGAGTTTAGGTTAAGTTGGAAGGTATTTTCAGTTGTTTTCGAAAAGCGTTTGATAGATGTTTGTGAGGAAAAATGGAAAAGATGTGTTGTTGGGATTATGGATGCATGGTGATGCATTAATCCTCTGTTGTTATGTGATTAAAACAGGGGAGAGTGATCCTAAGGTCGTCGGTGAGGCTTCAGATGCTTGCTTTCGCATCGGCGATTAAAGCTTTACGTTGTCGGTGAGTGAGGATGTAGATTTCAACATTGAAATGATTTAAAGGTGGTTTATGGGAGTTTAAACTTAGCCTGAAATGCTGGTTTAATCTCGGAAGTAAGTATATAGGGATTCCTCTCTCAATCGTGCTTTTACAAGATGATTTTTATGCACTTATTTTTAATAACATGGTACCTACTGTTAAAGCATGTTTTGAGTATATTATATACTGGTTTTGATTATGAAATGATGATGGATGCACTTGGTAAGTGATCCATGTAAGTATGAGTTATACTTGTTTTAAAGCATGATTTGTTGCTTTAGAAATGGTTTTAAATTCATGCATATAAAAACAATGAGGTACATGGTTAATAATGAATTATATTAGCAAGTGATGTGGTTTAAAATGTTATCGGATATAGTTGGTTGGCCATAGGATTGATAGTGCACTATAAAAAGTCGCATTGGATGTCGATGGGTTTATACGGTATACCAAATACTCCATCTAAGTATCCTAATGGCTGAGGGGTTATATGGTACCCAAAACTCCCGTTAGTGGATTATGTATCTAACCGATGATTGGGGTTGGTGTCCCCGGGTTGTAGGTGGTACCGTAATTCCGGTTGAGATGGTATGAAGTATTGTGAGGACACTTGTTGAATCCGTGTATAAGATGTTATATTTTGGAAAGTGGAATTTGTCTAATGATCACTTAAAAGCCAATATAATTGTTGATGTATCATGTTGATGTTATTGATGTATAATGGTGATTTATACATGTTTACTCTTTAAGCTTTGCATAAGGGTTGTTATGCATGAGAAGGCTTAAATTGAGGATTAGCAATGAGATTTGTTGTTGGTTCATGATACATGTTCCATATGGTTTAATATGTTGATTTTTGAAAGTGTTAAGTGCATGGTTTTCAAGGCATGATGTTTTATACGGGTAAACTACTTTTGGAGAAGTGTTTCGGTACGAGCAAGAGCATTATGGCAAGGTGTATTAATACGCATAAGTCGTATCGATACAGTTTTGGGCTACTAGAATATGAGATTTTAAAGGATGGCAAGGCGTATTGATACACTTGCTCATGTACCAATACGGGCAGCTGTTATTTTAGTTATTGGGATGTTTGGAAGCTTCTATTTCTTTTGTTTTGGTCCCTAAATGTTATGTACGCAATTGGATGTGTTTGAATGTTCGATATGTGTTGATTTTTGACATATGAGTATAAAATCTGAATAATTAAAGGTTGGTAACTTTAAAATGGGCTAAGTCCCTGTAGTTTTCCAGAATTGCAATTTGGTCCATAAATTGCAATTGTGTGCAACCAGATATCGTTTTGATGCCCGATTGAGTTGAGTTTTCACCTGCTACCAGTATGCACACCCTAGGTTAATATGTTGCATTTAGATAAGATAAAAGAAAAAATGGTCATGTTTCGGGTTAATCTTTCCAGGTTTGTTTCGACAAACCTAATGTAGCTCGTTCGGTTCGGTCTTATGACTAGACCGTATCGAGGGGGTTACATTAGGTGCTATCAGAGCCAGGTTTGCGATAAATGGGATGATGTTGTGATTTTTGAAATGTTTTATTTGAATGATCCCTATTGATTGCTATGCACAATGGTTGTTATATGCACGTTGGTTGCTTTATGCCATGTTGGGGTATATTTTGGGGACACATTACCTTATTACTACAATCTGAAATGTTTTTGAGTTGAAATGGAAGTCTTGGATCCTTGCTTAAAGCTGACATGATTGTTTTGTTTTGGTGTATTATCATGCCTTAGATATTTTAGCATGATGGGGCCGAGGAGAGAGTTGCGATTGGGTACGATTGTTGCTACCGTTGGGTAGAGAAATTAGGAGGATGTTGTACCTCCTGAAGGGTTGCCACCCCCTCTGCCTATTCCATCTAAGAATGTGGAGCAAGCACCACCTGCGCCAGCTGGTCTAGTGTTGGCTGATATGGCGCCTTTGATACAGGTGATGACTAGAGCTTTCCACGCTGTTGTTGCTGGAGAGCATGTGCCTGCGCCAACTGTTGGGAAAACGAGATTTCTGTTAGAACGTCTCTGTAGTTTGGGAGGGGTTGAGTACTGTGGGTTGTCACCCAAGGAATTCGAGGCATAGATGGCTAGTACTGTTCGAATTTTGGACAAGATAGGGTGTAATGACGCCCGTAAGTTGGGATGTGATGTATCCCTATTGCAAGGTGATGCTTATAGTTGGTAGACAACTGTAAGTGCGGGTGTGGAAAAAGGGATTGATCTCTTGTCTGTCCAACAGTCATATATTTGAAAAAGGATCGATCCCTTTAGTTATAAATGCTGAAATTATTGTAGGTAACGGTTATTTTGCATCCCAACGGCTATGACTCATCTTCAACGGCTAAAAACCCATTCAACAATATATAAATACCACAAGGACACTTGAAGAAAGTCACAACATCAATCTAAGCTTAATGATCAAGAGAAATATTCTTTAAATCTTTATTTCTTTATTTCTTTTGTACATAATATATAGAATACCTCATTGTTTATTTTTTTGTACTCTTTCTTAGTAAGCTTAAATCTTTGTAAACACCCACATTGTGAGGTATTATTCTTTACCCAAAATAAAAAATTGTAGAAGGAAAAGGTTCTAGTTTAGCCTTAAAAAAACTAGAGTGGTTCTATCTTAGCCATTGAAAAGATAGGGGTTGTAAGGTTATGCATTGTCCTTAAAGGCGAGAAATTCAAGTTAGTAATTTTGGGAATTCCTTAGTGGTGGTATGCTAAGGTAGTGAATGTAGACTTGGTTTAAAAGTTGAATCACTATTAATTAATTGTACACAAAATTGTCCATCTTTTATTTCAGTTTCTACCAATTCATTTAAGAAGCCAATTCAACCCTCTTAGCTATTTTCGGTTGATCGATTCGAGTCCAAGAATTTGTACAATTGAATCAAAACTAAATTTTCATATATGCGATTGTACCAAATCGAAGTTTATATATTATATTCCGTATTTGATCAAAATTCATGTTTAAATTTGTGATTTATCCCTTAACATTATTATAATGATATTTTTGTGTTTCCACACTTTAAAATATTCATTAAATAAAATAATTAAAAATCACTTATATGAAAATCAAATTTACATTCAATATGATTTATACACAAATTCTTTATCACTCAACTCGTGATCATTTAAATAATTTTTTTGGGTAAACATCATTATTGGTTACTAAAGCATTTTCACTTTCTTATTTGGTCACCAAACTATTATTTGTGCAAAATCGTCACTAACATTACATTTTATTTTCCTATTTTATTCACTAATGTTACTTTTCTTTTCTTGTTTTGGTCACTAATCTATTGATTCTTTCCTATTTTAGTTACTAAACTATTCTCGCTTTCATGATTTTCTGTAAGTCTTTTAACGTCAGGTGCCCAAAATAGTAAAAAGCGTAACATTAGTGACTACTTTGTCAAAAATGATAGTTTGGTGACCAAAACAAAAAAGCAAGAATAATTTAGTGACAAATGGTGATGTTTACCCTAAATTTTTAAATATATACTATTATTAAATTTATGATTGAGTTGATATTATCAGTCAATTATGTGCCAGCTCAATTATGAAATTATTAAAATATATTTTTTCTTAATCTATAATTAGTATTATTTTAGTGACATCTTTTTCTTTCCATACTTATATGTAACGTTTAAATAAATAAAAAATAAAGATCACTCATCTAAACATCGAACCTACATTCAATATAATTTACATATATATCCTTTACAAATCGACCTTTAATCATTATTAAATATTTCTAAAAAAAATATGTTTTATATAAAATACTTTGTACAAACAATAAATACGACAACATTCAATTATATACTTGTTGGAAAAATGTGATAAAATGGTAATTTTGAGCCATGTTTCTAATGGGTAAAGATGGATATTATTCTACTTTATGAGACTTTTACAACGGTATCTCATATGCTCAAAACGGATGAGTAATGAATGAGAAATTGATGCTCAAAGTAAGGAAGTGTGAATTGAGAAAAGGAAATGAAAACCACCAATCTCACATTGATGTGATAAATGGAATGGGAAGTGTTTATATACACTTACTCACTTTGTAGTTATTGAATAACTTGAGTTGAATTTGTACCTCGTGCGTAAGAGGGGTGTGAATCTAATCCCATTCAGGTTGAGGTGCACCCGCACGATGTGGGCGACGCAAATGTTTGAACTGGTCAGGCCTTGCATGGGCCTATAGATATTTTACCACTTCAAATTAATTTTTCCTTTTGTGTGACAAGCATATTATTCCGAAATTATAAGGATTTTTTCGGATTTGATTTTATGCTTGCAGTTCATGCAAATATCCGATAAAGGACAAAATCGAAATTTTGGTTTAGTCACGTTTAACCTAATTTTCCCCTATAAATACATGGCTTCTTTTCGGTTTTAAAACGCACGAAAAATACACAATTTTTCAACTGCTTTTCTCTCTCAAAAAACCTGCATTATTTTGGTGATAGTCGAAGGCTCGAGTTTGTTCGTGATTACTCAGTTGTGCTGCCGAAGATAATCATCTGCTGTTGTATCTTGGGAGACCTACGACCGAAGATTTCTAGCACCGAAGAGCGGTCGAATCTGTCTTAAGGAAACTGTGTTCGTGCAGGCATCAGCAACCATATTTTCGGTTATTTCGAACTTATTTTATGTTATTTTGAATCTTGTTTTTATTTTTATAATTTCTGTTCTTCTTTTCTCCCGCTTAATATTAAATTATTTCGACTTTAACCCTATTTGTCCAACTATACTTTGTACAAACAAGAAAATTTGTCCTAATTATTTTTGATCACATCTTAGTTTATAGTGCTACTCTGGGATATCACTACCAGCACCTACGAGTAGTCTTACAACAGAAGAAATGTTTCTTTGGTCAGGATAGCATAGAGTATCTTGCTCACATTATATCAACAGCATGAGTTGCTACTGATCCTACCAAGGTTGAGGCTATTTGGAACCGGATATTTTCCAAGTCCATTAAATATTTGAGGGAATTTTTAGGGCAAACCGGATATTATAAAAAAATTTGTCAGGCATTATGGAGTGAGCATCATACTCTTATCCAACATGCTCAAAAAAGACAACTTTACTTGGTCCCTTGAAGCTACTTAAGGAAGCCATGTGCAAGGCCCTGGATTAGCCTTAACTGACTTTGCTAAGACAATCTACCTTGAAAGTTGAAACAAATGCTAGTTCAAGAGCTCCAGAAGGGAGACCAATTGCATATCTCAACAAGGTACTTGGTTTTAAACACTGTGATCTTTCCATTTATGAGAAAAAACATGTTACTATCCTAATGGCAGTAACTAAGTGAAGAAATTATCTGGAGGGAAGGTCTTTTATATTAAAACTGATCACGCGCCATTGAAGAATCTCTTAAAGCAGAAATAGACTACTACAATTCAGAAGAAAGGCTTCACAAAGTTACTTGGGTTGGATTATGTCATCAAATACAGGAAGGAGAAGACAAATTTGGTAGTTGATGCTTTTTCTAGAAGCTTTGATACAGAGCTATGGGTCTGATGAGTTGGCAAAAAATTCATTACTTCACATGGTTCAAAAATTCAAGTATAGTGTTGGTTGGAATTGTAATTTTTCCGGTGATATGATTCAGAAGTTGAAAATCGAGAAAGAAATGTTCTTGTTGGGTTGTTGAGGAAAATCAGAAAAATGGAAGAGGGGGAAGAAAGATTGGCTGCATCATTCATGTGTGCTGATGTTATGGTTTTTTATGTATTATTGATTAGGGTTTCAAAATTAGATGGTCTTTTATGATTTAGGGTTTTGGAATTTAGAATTTTTTATGGATCAAGGTTTAAAATTTGAGGTTTTTGCAGATTAAGGGTTTTCTGTGGAGATTTTTTTGCAAATGATGCTGCCCCTAGATTTTGTAATGTAACTTCAGTTTGATATAATTTTAGGTTGAGAAAGAATATTTCTGTTTGATATAATTTCATCTTGGCAAAGAATATTTTAGCTTGATATAAACGAAGCTGCCCTAACTTTTGTATAATGTAATTTCAATTTTGTGCTTTGCATTTGGATATAATTTCAGCTAGAGAAAGAGTAGAACTTACAATAGAAACTGGATTTTCACTTGAAAATATTTGCATTTTCAGGTAATGCTTGTACAAAATGGGATATGCCAATAGAATGGAAATCCTCTGGGTCAGAGGATTTTTATCCTATGCCAATATAAAATGAGACGTGTCAATCAAAGAGTTAGTTGCACCCAGTGGAATTTACTGTAAACAAAAAAAAATCTAGGGACTTTCATAGTTAAACCTTATGCATTTGTTGTAAACAAAACGTGGACAATTTAATAGGGAATAATCTATCATAGAGTTTGTAACATTGATTCTGGATGTGTCTGAGGTTGTACTTAGGGTGAGCATTCGATCGATCGAGTAAAAAAAATTGAGTAATTCGAGTTGTCGAACCCTATTTTATGACTCAAATTTTATTTGAATTGAGCTTATGAAATTCGATTTGAGTTTAGTTTTCAAGTTTCTGTACAAATTTAATTATAATTATTTATAATATTATATACGAATTGATTTTAATTTAAACAACTTTCTGTAATCATATATATGTGTTATATTTTGATACACAAACTATGTAAAAAAAATTACACAACCCTTCATATTTAACTAAAACCTAAATCTCTAGCTCTAACACCCTAAAATCTAAACCTTAAACCATAAATCATAAACTCTAAATTCTAACCATAAACCTTAAATTCTACACCCTACAACCTAAACCCTAAACTACAACCTAAATCTCTAAACCCTAAAATTAAAAGGCTTGTGTATCAAAATATTTGCATATATATATATTCATATTATTTTTCACATGTGTAGTAAGATTTGTAATGTTATTTCATAAAAAAATATCATGTAAAATTCTAAATATATTTCCAATATTATTTTTAAATAAAAAATTTTGAGGATAAATTATTGATGCGAGTATGAAAGAATCATGAAATTAATGAAAAGAAAAAATTTGTAAAAATATATAAAAGTAAATTAAATAAAATACAAAGTTAAAGTACTAAATTAAAAAAAAATCTTATGTGAGTACAGCTTTCTGTACAACATTTAACCATCGGTTAGACTGTCATATTAGGTCCCCACTGCCACGAGCTCAATGCGTCCATTGCGAATTTTGTTCAAGATTTATTTTATTTTTTAGTTTGGATCAATCACAAGTGATGGAAAATACCAACCACCAAACTCTATTTCTCCCGAGCAAGGAGCCAAATCAACCCACCATTTTTTTGAACAGATTGTTGTCATTTGTTGATAGATGTTGATGATTTGTTATTGGTACTATTTTTTAGCTTTATAGCCCCTCGTGTGTGTGCATCAGAATCTCAGGTCCCTCCAAATATTTCACACAATCATACCATTTCGTCTTTCCTTTGTAGCTTTCTGGAGTGGGGCTGGGGGCATCATTCTATCATCGTTTTCAAAACAAATTCAGACCCATTCCTGCATTTCTTTTTATCAAACAGATGGTGACAGAGGGAAAACAGTCATGACTATTGTTATTAGGGACGACCAAAAGTCGGTTCAAGCCGACATTTCGTTAAATTTGTTCAATCGAATCGACTATTCTCCTTGTAATTTTCTCGTGATTGTATAAACTCTTGATTCATACATCTATGATGCAAAATGGTGTGGGTTTTTAAGGCCTTCTCCTAAGGTTACCTCTTCTTCTAGAAGATCAAAGCCATTTGTGGCTCCTGCTGTTGATTCTCAGAGAAACGCTGCCATTGAGGACTGCATCCAATTTATCAACTCTTCTGCTTCTTTGCCTAGATCACGTTCTGTTTCTGCTACTTCTCATTGAACTCTGGTGGCCCTACATAAATCATCCGGTACTGTCCTCAGTGTTCCATATGGATATGTGTCAAAAACGGGTATATGGACATACCCATAGCCATGTTCAAATAGGTGTAGTGTAGGTCATATTTTTAGTGGTAAGATATAGTTTGATGGAAATTATTAAACATCATCCTAGTAGGTTATGTGCATCTTCCTTTTCCCTTTGAAGAACAATGAAGTACTTATATTGTCAGAGATGGACGCATCTCTAAAAATTGCCATATAATTTTATTAATATAAAAATTCACACTCGTAACATTAAATTTTGTGTACGTCCATGTATGTTACCTTAACTGTGTGACGGAATATAAGTCCAGACAACAAACTATGTAATCACTTTAACTATAGCGACTAATAGTGTTATTAATTTAGACCTAATAACATTATAAAAGTAGAGATATCAAATTAAGTCTCAAATTTCAACATAGTGGAAAGGCTAACACCGCAATTAGGCAGTTGTGTTTTCATAGGTCTTCAAATCAATCCAGCTTGATCCACATTGATTAGTAAAGGTGGAGAGCATCAAATTTTCTACCATGAAATTTAATATAGATTGTTAAAGTTATTACAAGATTCAAAGAGGAGAAAATCCCCAACCATAAATCACATGACATTGTTTTCAGAATGAGGCGTGTGCATTAGAATCTGTTAGCTCTTCTGTCAGAGAATTGGCTGAGCATACTTAGCTTTCTTCAGGGTTCGTCCTTATTGTTTGTCGATTGGCACCCAATTATTCGTCACATAAACTCCAAGAGCTTGATTTGGACCCAAATGGTTAAATGACTCGAACAAATAAACTAAAATAACCCAAACCTGTGAAGACCCAATCGAATTCAGAATAACCCCAACCCAAAGCAAACTCTGGTCGAATCGATAATATGGTTAATTGTTGTCATTAGGACCATTTAGAAATCTAATCAACCATATTTAATCAATAAATAAATTTATTATAATTTGGTTGTACACTTGAACCAATTTTTTAAAATTGTTTTTTTTGAATAAACAAATCACGTCATCACTTTATCTGCGAAAGGGCCGGCCCTGAGGGTTGGCAGGAAGGGCGCCTGCCCAGGGCCCACTATTTATATATTTTTAATTATATATATATATGTATAGGGGATGAGATCTAGTTACATAATGTAAAACTCATTTAGTTTTACACTAATTCATGGCTATTAGATGAGTAAAATGGATGGATGAGATTAACATTAAAAAATGTGAAGATTATCACTTGGAAAAAAAAAATAAGAAAATAATCTTAGCCATTAATTACCATCATCTAACGGTCCAAAAAAAGTGTAAAAGTAATTGAGTTTTACACAATGTAAGTAGATCCTAACCCTATATATATCCACCATCTCTAATTAAAAAATTTATTTAGTGTAAACATTAATGAGTCTTAGTGTCATAATTGAGATTTTAATGTTAGTTTAATTTTTTCTAATATTTGGTATTATGGGTTCATTTTTTTCAATACTTGTTTGTGGCTCATTTTTTCAATACTTATTATTAGAGACTCAATTTTTTTTTTCTCAATATTTGTTATTAGGGGCCTACTCTTAAAATTCAATTTTTAATATTTGTTATTAGATGTCTATTTTTTTCAATACTTGTTATATGAGGTCCAATTTTCTTAAATACTTGTTATTAGAGGCTCATTTTTTTCACGATATTTGTTATTAGGTCATACTCTTAAAATTGAATTTTTTCAATATTTGTTATTTAGGGAACTGCTCTTGAAATTTATTTTTTTCAATATTTGTTATTAGGGGTCTAAATTGTTCAATACTTGTTATTTGTGGTCCATTTTTTTAATACTTGTTATTTGAGGTTCAAAATTTCCAATACTTGTCATTATAAGCTTATTTTTTTTCTAAATATTTATTACTAGGGGATACTTTTAAATTTCAATAACTGTTATTAAGGTCTACTCTTAAAATTCATTTTTCAATATTTTTTATTGGGGATTAATTTTTCTCAATATTTATTATTAGAGGCTTCTTTTTTAATTCAATTTTTTATTTGTAATTATGGACGTTCTCTTAGAATTTATTATTGTCAATTTTTTTTAATATTTATTATTAGAGGCCTAGTTTTTTGGTTTACCCAGGGTCTCTAAAATCTCAGGACCGGCCTTGAACTGCGGCAGCTAACGGTAATAAACTTGGACTATTAATAATATTATAAAAATAGATGAATAATAAATTAAAATAGAGGGATTAAAGATCAAAATCTCAACATAGCTGTAGGAGGGACTAAAGCCATAATTAAACCTTAATACTAACATCATACGTGCAATATTAAATCTCCAGGGTCCAGGGAGATCATTTTGTTTAGGTTTATGTCAAGCACATACATTGAAAGCCGATAACTATAGAAGTGTTAAAAGGGTAAACAAATAGAAATATTGATCTGATTCAATCACTAACAGCAGATATGCAACAAGCACACACTGTACGTAGTTTCTATTTAATCACTGTTGCAAAATATATATGTATAGTAATTCATCAGATAAGATTAATCAAACATGTTAATTCAGTTGTTTAATTAAATGTTTGAATGAAGACAAGCATATAAATTCAAAACCTAAACTGTTAAATGAATGTTCCAACCAGGAATCAACCTGGCAGCCAAGCTGCCACTCTACTTCCATTTACCAACATCATGAATCCATATATCCAACTTCAAATATATCAGTGTTTTTACGGGCATTGGAAGTGCGAGCAGTGCTGTTTTTGTCTTGGAACTTTTGTTGAGAAGTGGATCAGTTTCGAGCGAGTTCCTTGGCTGCAGAAGATAGAAGATGGATCGACCCACCTTTGTTCTGAGGTCTCAATTAGAGTATTAAGGCAAAATCATTCTTCTTCTTCTTTTGAAAAGAACAACCCAGAAAGATGGGTTTTAACCTTCAAAAAAAGAAAATGAAACAATCGCAATTAGCAACACTATACTGAAGGAAAATGAATACAAAAGGCCAAATTCAAACAAAAAGAAAACTTTTGAAAATTGCAATAAACAGTGACTTTGGGTATGTTTTAACGTATAACGCAAGGCATGATACATAAAAAGATGCAGCACCCAAAAGCTATCAAACAACTAATATAAAACAAACAACGTCTCATCATATAACGAAAATCACATAAAAAAACAAGGGAAAACGCATAATTCTTTAAACGTTTCTAAAAATTGAAATTTGATCAACTAAGTAATCTAGTAACGAAAATTCCATTAAGCATTTAGGTTTTCGAATCCGTAAGTGTAGTAAAGATGGTAAAGATCAATCACAATGAAATAGCGAAAATCGAATTAGAAAGAAAGCAAAAAAGAAAATCTCTCTTTCAAAGGAATTTATATGATCGAAGAAGAAGTAAACTGAAACAGAAATTAGCAGAATACTCGGTTGAAGATCGTTTGAAAAAAAGAAAAGAATGAGAAGGATTTGAAGAGATATGCAATTAAAATTAAGTATTCAGATTGCTTTATAATTTTCAATTACCATAGTAAATAATAAATTCTCTTTTTTATGGAAAAATAATTATTTTGGGACTAGTTTGATATAAACAAAGCAAAACCATCGTTTTGGATTTATATACAAAGAAGAAAGATGAAGAATGAAACATAAGCAAGTTCATCGCTTTTTCGAGCAAAGAATATGCAACTAAAAAACCTACCTTTACATTTTCATAACAAATACTACTGCCCGTTGCTCTCATTTCACTTCCAAAGCTAGGCAGCTTTTACCCATGCAACCCCAGTTTAGCCAGAAGATGGCAGGTAGCAGCTTTGGCGAAAAAAGAAGAAAAAAACCCCAATAACGTGTTAGTCTTGTGAGGTAGCAGAATACTCGAAAAGAAGGCGTTTGGAAGGTGCAGATTGTAGGAGCATTCGTAGCCGGCTTGTAAGCTTGTAGATCAAGGTCCACTGCATAGCCATCTCTGAGTCTTTTAGCTGCCTAACTATGGAGGCCTAAGAGAGAGCGAGAGATGAAACCATTAGAAAGCGGTATAGGATTCAAGGGATAAAACAAAATTCAACACTGGTTCGAGGTTTTATGAAAGCCTATTGAGCCACAACCAAATGATTAGTGAAACAGAATCAAACAAAGCTCCTTCTGTAATATTGATTTCTGGGGAAAAGAAAATCAAGGATGACGGAATTTTAGATTCACCTGCAGACGTTTCCCGAGCTGGACTTCAACTTCTGTACCAAAGGATATATTACTGGCCAAATATTTGAGAGGGTCAGAGGTAGGATCAACAGAGAGCAAACTAGGGATTTGTGGTGCATACACTAGCCTCCACCTGGCCTGACCAAACTCTCCCTTCCCTTCAATTCTTGGCATCAGTGTCTCAAGTGTTGCAGTTGCAAGCTTTTTAAACGCTAGTTGGCCATCACCTTCCAATATAGACTCAGCCAATAGACTCTCAAATACTCTAGCAGCCTGTGCTCAAGGGAAATTTACAACAAACAACTATAGTGCATGAGATTTTTCATTCTAAAATATGAATTTGGCAACTGAAAACAGGATGATTAACTACATTGAAACCTAGGGCAAAAGTTCTACACGTCCAACCTAACCTTATAATTCCCTGCTGCATATCACAACTATCTTGTTAGAACAACAAAACCCCATTGACACAGAGGTCAGACACATGCATTCAACAAGAATGCAATTATGCAAAACAAACTATATGATATTCAACTTTCTCATTATGTCTCAAGCGAATTTGCACAGCGTGGCAAAGAAAGATATTCCAGTTCCAGAATGGTTTGACATAATCCTTCCTTGACAAAAAGCTAATACATTGTATAAAACAAAAACAAGAAATTATCGATCATAGTTAAGAATGATATTTCATTAAATGATACCATAGAATGCAACTCTGGACAAGAGGTTATAACCTACTTCCTTAGGTTAAAACCGGGACAATGGCTTACAAATCATGTTAAAGAAGAACCAGATCATTTCAAGGACACAGTGGAAAGACAAAAATGACACTGTACCTCAGTGGATGAGAGAACATCCTGCTCCACAGAATGAGTTGAGGTCATCGTCAACTTGTCCTGCCAATTGCTGGCTCGACTTTGAATCCTGAATTGCCATTCCGACCCAACCAAAGCTAAGTCCAGCATTGGATCTAGACCATGCTCAGGTTCAAATTTAGCGAGGTTTAGATGTTCCCTCTTAAGCCTCACCTGCATTTGCAGAAGTCAACATCAACATATCAAATTCACTAATAAAACCAGCCCACCAGAAACAGATTTGGAGACAAAAGAAATTTAAACAAGAATGATTAAAATTGTGTAATTGGATAGAGTTATCCTATCCGATGTAAATCCTATCAGATAAGTAGTTTAAATATATTTAAACATAGGCTAACTCCTATGTTAAATGTAGATAAAGGTTCTTTCAAAAAAATGTAGATAAAGGCTATCTCTAGAATTAGATTAACCTAGTGAGACTAGAACTCTATGTGTATAAATACTTGTATTTCAAATTGTATACAGTGAATGAGAACTGTACTTCTCTTTACCAGATCACTATTATCTACAAGAATAACATAGAATGCATAGGAGATAAGATCTCACTTGAGTTGCAACAAGATTCACATCACCATTCTCAAATGTTAAAATGCCCTTGGGTTTAATCCATTTTGGATGAGCTAGGCCATTCAACTCGAGCTCCCCACTAACAGCGAAGTTAAGAATCAAAGGATAAACTATCCTCAATTCTGGTCCTAAAAGAACCCTCAAATCACTAAGGCGGACATCAAGACTTGGTTTAATGTTCACTTGCTCTATCTCCTTAACTTCAGCTGATTTATCTGCACAAAACAATAAATGGTTCATTTGGATGATCAAAGACAAATAACACAGATAAATTGACATGCAACAACAGATAAAAAGGCCACAATTTCACAGAAATTCAGTAAATATAAACTGATGGTATATCCTTTTTCTTCATTTCAGGAAATTGATATCATCTCTTATTCTCTTTAATAAGAAGCTTCACCCACTCATTACCGCCCTAATTTGTGCAGAAAATAAGAATAAAAGATAAAGATATGTTTAAGGTCAATAGTATTGAAACGCAAGACATCTCGGTTTTAGAAATGAATAGACAAGCACATGTACCAATCACTTCTAATACAAAATTTCACCAATAGAAATTTCATAAATCACTGTCTTTTTATTCTAAAATAAAGATTTGTTTATGTTTAACTTAGGATTGATGTAATCTCACAAGTAAATGGGTGATAAATGCAACATCATTTCATCAACTAAGAGGTGCCAAGAGGGATATTTAAAAGGATATGTTATAAGGCACTGCATTAAATAAGATTTTTTTTCTAGATTAGCCATGAAGTCTTATCCAGTTCTTGAAAAAGAAACATTTCAACAATATCTACAGAAAAGTCCAGAAAAATCATATAAAAAGTAGACTTGATTTTTATTTTAGTATCCAGTGAGTGCAAGAGGAAACGAGATGGCATCAGAATTGAAAATATGGAATAAAGTATACTACCAGAGAGTTGTGCGAATTTGGTCCTTGAAAAAGCAGGTTCAGAACAGAAAAACCGTGAGACATGTGTAGAAGCAACTGCTTGATTGATTCCAGCACCTGGAAGCACAGACTGGTTTGATGCCAACCTAATAAAAGGTGCAGGTTCACTACCCTTATCATGAGGCAAATATGCCTCTCCATGGCTCAATTTAATATTCCCCGAGATGTTTGGCTGCAGTATGGAACCAGTTATCTGCAACTGAGTGTCAACCTGGCCACTGATTTCAGCAAGATGTCAGTTCTCCGCAATGGACTGGTTTGGATTGGAGTCCAAACCATTACAAATTGCCTTAGGAACCAACCCAACCCAACCCGAAATAATGTAGTTTAACCTTCAAACTAAGTTAAAACATGAAGAAAAAAATCATTCCAAGGTTCGGAGGGTGTACTGTGGATAAGGAATCTCATTTATTTCCGTAGATTGTAGATTGATGAAAGTTAGGGAATTACATTTCCTAATTTCTAGCAGCTGAAATTTAGGGATTTATCAATAATTAGGTGCAGATATTAGCTACTGATTTTATGTAATTAGACATCCATGGTAAAAGATAGGAAAATGTTATAGTTTAGCCTTGAAAAAAAAACTATATGGTTCTATCTTAGCCATCCATTGTAAAAGATAGGAGAAGAGGTTCTACATCAAATATCCAAGCTGAGACTTTGGTATGTGTTAGTTGTAGATAAGATAAGTTTAACTTAGGTTTATTTATTTTACTGTAGATAAACTAAAGTAGTATAGATAAACTAGATCTCTATCTTAAGAGATAAGAGTTGCAAATCTAAAAGTCTTCTAACTGTAAGTAAACTCTCTGTAATTAAGTCTTTAAAAGACTACTCTTGTAAAGATGTATAATTAATGGAAATACTGGGAAACATATTGTTTCAACACTTTCTACATGGTATCAGTTTAGGCTAATCAATCCTTTTTGCCATCTTTAGCCCTAGCCACCATGACCAATCCTGTCCATTCAGGAAAAAATTCAGGAACCAGTAAACTTCAGTCTGTTGCTGGTTCTCCTTCCTCTTTCAACATCAATGATGCTTCTCCAATTTCTGTTACCCTCACGGCTCATGAAGGTAACAAAGGTAGACTGTTTTTTAACACCAACATTGCTGCACCAACATGGATAATCGACTCATGAGCCTCTGATCATATGACTGGGGACAAAGGATTGTTTCACACATTTCCGACCACATCTTCTTGCTCTTTTATACGAACAACAGATGGTTCTTTATCACCTATTGCAGGGAGTGGTTTGGTTGTAATAAATGAGCATATATGGTTAAAAGATGTGCTTTTTCTACCAGATTTGACATACAATCTCCTTTCTGTCAGTAAGCTGTCAATGATTTGAAATGTGTGACTAAATTTACTTTCAACACTTGTGAATTGCAGGCAATGGGCTCGGGGAAGAAGATTGGCAATGCTAGACTGTATGGTGGGCTCTATGTGCTTCATGGAGAGCCGCTTCCCTCTCCCATGTGAGTATGTATCTGTAATTCAGGATAAGGATAAAACCTTATCTCTTTGCTGTATCTTAGACAGATTATTAGGCAGATTATGGGGCTTAATCTTAGGGATTTATATTTTATTTATTTGTTACCTAATTTAGGGATTTTTTACTTGTATATATATCCTATATTATGGTGAATAAAAGTAGAGTGAAACTTACAGTTTTACACCAGTTTCTACATCCAACTCAAAATTTCAATAGTTTGTCTTCTTCTTTAGTTTCAACTTCTGAAAACACCAATGATGTTATGCTGTGGCATTTTCGGTTAGGTCATCCCAACTTTTATTATTTAGCAAAGTTGTTTCCAGCTTTGTTTCTCCATAAAAAGCCACAATCCTTTCATTGTGATATATGTCAACTTGCTAAGCATACCAAGCATTCTTATTTGCCATCTGTCTATAAGACTTCTAAACCGTTTTCTCTTATCCACAATGATATTTGGGGCCCTTCTAAGGTAAAGAATATAAATGGTTGTCGATGGTTCATCACCTTTATTGATGACCGTTCTCGTACTACATGGACCTATTTAATGAAAGAAAAATCTGAGGTAGAGCAAATCTTTAGGAGATTTTATAATATGGTAGTGACTCAAGTTCAGAGTCAAATTCAGATTTTGCAATATGATAATGGGGGAGAGTATTTTACAAAAACATTGGGATCTTTCTTTCGAGAGAAGGGAATTGTTCAGATTAGTTCTTGTCTGGACACTCCACAACAAAATGGGATAGCGGAAAGAAAAAACAGACGCCTTTTAGAAGTCACTAGGTCCTTACTTTTATCTCATAATGTACTTAAACAATATTGGGGTGATGCTCTCTTGACAACAACCTATCTAATTAATAGAATGCCTAGTAAAGTTCTAAAATTTCGAACCCCAAGGTCAGTTTTTCTGGATTGTTATCCTAATTTTAAACATATGTCATCTATCCTTCCTTTGAGAGTTTTTGGGTGCACTGTTTATGTCCGTAATAATAGTCCCTCTACGTCTAAACTTGATCCTCGAGCAATAAAGTGTCTTTTTTTAGGGTATTCTTCACTAAAGAAGGGCTACAAGTTTTACTCTCCTCATACCCATAAAGTCTATGTTTCTATTGATGTTACATTTTTTGAACAGACTCCATATTTTACTCAGTCTGCAATTCAGGGGGAGAACTTTGATGAATTTTAGCCTTCATATTTTTTTCAGCATGACCAGTTTCTTCCTGTGCAGTTACCTTCTACTCTTCCTACAACCTCTTTGTCATCATCAACACCAGTAAATTCTACCAGTCCTCAACCTATCCATCTAGTGAGTACTACACCTCCAGAAAGTCCCAAATCTACTCCTATGATCCCTCAAAGAACACAAACTACACAACTCCAAAGTAAAGAGTTGAGTGTCTACAAAAGGAGGCAGAAATCTATTCCAGAGGCCATCTTACAGTCTGACATTTGCCGAGATTGCAACTGAGTCCAATTGCCTCTGAAAATGTGGAAGGTAATGGAGGTGATGAAGGTAATGAATTATCCCAAGTTTCTACTCCTAATATGGATCATGATGAGTTACCTATTTCTAAGAGGAATGGTGTTAGACAATGTACAAAACATCCTATACAGAGATTTGTTTCTTATGTGAATTTAATGTCTTCTTTTAAAGCCTTTACAGTCAGCTTAAATGAGATACAAGTTCCAGCAAATGTAGAAGAGGCTCTCAAGGATCCTAGATGGAAGAAAGCAGTAGAAGAAGAGATTGAAGCTTTGGAAAAGAATGGAACTTGGACCATGGTTGATTTGCCACAGGGGAAGAAGCCTGTAGGCTGCAAATGGGTATTTGCAGTGAAATACAACTCTGATGGCAGCATTGATAGATACAAGGCGAGACTTGTGGCCAAGGGTTTCACACAAACATATGATATTGATTACAAGGAGACCTTTGCTCCCGTGGCCAAACTCAACACAGTTAGAGTTCTACTTAGTTTGGCAGTCAATGAAGGATGGGGACTTCATCAGTTAGATGTGAAAAATGCTTTCCTTAATGGAAGGCTAGAAGAAAGTCTACATGAGTATTCCTCCAGGAGTGAAGAACGAAATGGGAGATCGAAGAGTGTGCAAGCTGGAAAAATCTCTCTACGGCCAAAAGCAATCACCTAGGGCCTGGTTTGAGAGATTTACCAAAGTTATTTTGAGAAGTGGGTTTAAGCAAAGTCAAGTTGATCGTACACTCTTCATCAAGTTGACACCTAGCAGAAAAAGAGTAATCTTGATTGTTTATGTTGATGATATAATAATCACTGGAGATGATCTCAGTGAGACTAAAAATTTGAAGAATCTACTGAGTAGTGAGTTTGAGACAAAGGACTTGGGAAACTTGAGTTATTTTCTGGGAATGGCAGTGGCAAGATCAAGCAAAGGTCTGATTATTAATCAAAGAAAATACATTCTGGATCTCCTATCCGATACATGAATGTTGGGGTGCAAACCTGCAGACACTCCAATAGAGACAAACTTGAAGCTGAAGAAAGAAGGAACTCGAGTAGATAAAGAGCAGTATTAAAGATTGGTTGGAAAACTTATATACCTATCTTTGACAAGACCAGATATTGGTTTTTCTGTTAGCATTGTAAGCAACATATCGCAGATCCTAGAGAAGATCACCTTGAGGCTGTATGCAGAATATTGAGATACTTAAAAAGGACTCCAGACCATGGTTTATTCTTCAGGAAATCCGAGGACAGAACAGTGAAAGTCTTCACTGATTTCAGCTGGCTGGAGAGTTAACAAAAAGGAGGTCGACTAGTGGCTATTGCACATTCGTTTGGGGAAACTTGGTGACCTGGAGAAGCAAGAAACAATCTATTGTTTCTAGAAGTAGTGCTGAAGCCGAATACAGGGCGTTAGCACTAGGAATCTGTGAAGGCATTTGGTTGCAGAGATTGATGAAAGAGTCGGAGATGAACCAAAGTGAAAAATTCGAGATTTTATGTGATAATGAATCTGCCATCAGGATTGCTAAGAATCCAGTCCACCATGATAAAACAAACATGTGGAAATTGATCGACATTTCATCTCAAAAAAGGTCAATGGTGGAATAGCAGATTTATCTTATGTACCCACTAAAGGGCAGCTAGCAGATGTGCCCAAGGCTCTACCAAAAGCAACCTTTGATGGATTCACATCCAAGCTGGGACTATACAACGTATACTCACCAGTTTGAGGGGGAGTGTTAGTTGTAGATAATATAAGTTTAACTTAGGTTTATTTATTTTACTATAGATAAACTAAAGTAGTATAGATAAACTAGATCTCTATCTTAAGAGGTAAGAGTTGCAAATCTAAAAGTCTTCTAACTGTAAGTAAACTCTCTGTAATTAAGTCTTTAAAAGACTACTCTTGGAAAGATGTATAATTAATGGAAATACTGGGAAACATATTGTTTCAACACTTTCTACAGTATGTGTACCTACCAGCTTGAGGGGGAGTGTAGATTCCTGTGATCATTGTCCAATGGTGACAGATTTCAGCTAGGAAAGTATGGGAAAACCCAGCTATGCCTACATCTTTCGCATCAGAAATTTCAGCCAGGAACTACTTCAGTTTCCAGTCCTGATATTCCAACTAATGCATCAACCATCTCAAACGTACCATAAGTTGAATGGCAATAACTACTCCTAGACCATAAATGGCAGAGGAAAGCTAAAGACATCTCAGGATGGCAAAGGGAAACTGGAAGACATCTTAGGAGGGATACAAAAACTAGCAACAACTGCACAGAGATGCAGAAACCAGCAACAAAAGCTCAATAACATGGTTTTGTCCTGACCATTCAAATCAATGACTCCTGAGAAAGAGGAGCATTTTTTTCTCTAAGGAACACCACATGAAATTTGAGTTGCTTTCAAAGAGACTTTCCAGCAAAGATGCTGATCTATTTGCATTTGAATGCAAAATCTCAGGCCTCCATCTCAGAGAAGGTCATCAATGGATCAAATTTGCTCCCACAGAAACGGCATCACATCCAAGATCCAAGCTGGTGCTCTACTATGTTTACTCACCAGCTTGATGGGAGTGTAGATTGTATATTGAATTACATTTCCTAATTTCTAGTAGTCGAAATTTAGAGATTTATCAATAATTAGGTGCATATATTAGCTACTAATTTTATGTAATTCTTCCTAGATTAGGCACCTTTTGTATACTTCAAATATGTGCTATTCTTATCAATAAAAATCAGGAAGTAAAGAACAATTTTCTCTACCCCAAAATCTCTATTATTCTACAATTTCAATGCAATCTGCTCATTGGTTAGATTGCAAAGAACCAAGAAAAAAGAAAATGAATATGAAATTGAACCACTACACAAAATGGGACAGAGATAGGTCTTCATTATTTATTTTGAGAGAAAATGATAGACCATAAAAATATTCCAAAGAAAGAAAGAAAGATTTACCTCAAGATGTTCTTTGCCCGTACTTCGAGAAATTCACATTTCAAGTTAATTTTATCACCCAGGGATGCCTCACTTGTTCTAAGTGGCAAATTCCCTTTTACAAGCAGCTTTTCCTTTCTGCTAACCCTGCTCTCCAAGGATGCAATGCATAACTTATTTGCTTCCACTTTTACAGTGCCACCAATATTTGTAAGTGGTTTTCTGAGTATTGGTGAATATATAGATGCCCTGTGGAATGACGCAGATCCATCAAGCACGGGCTGTTCAACTGTGCCTCTAACCTGGCCATTAAAAGACATAAAAGTTGATAGTTAATACTAAACAAATCTAGCTTAATTATGCAAATTTTTCACAAGTGATTAGGTATTTCTTCTGCTAACCCACCTGCAGCGCGATATCAGCGTTGCCGTCAATCCAGTCTGCATAAGGAGATAATGCTGTAACCAACCTCATGCCCCCATCCTTTATATCAGCATCTATTCTAACTTCTCCTGCATCTAAGATGTTCCAGTTGAAACCTTTATGGCTTTCTGCTAAATGAGCATCCCCACCTTCTTCTGTTCTCTCTAGAAAGGTTTTTTTCTCACTAGCTTTATCAGTTGACTCCTTATCCCTTTCTTTCACCCAGCCAGGGACCAACGCTCTCCTGCTTTGTTCTGTTTCTGTTTCTGTTTTTTCTTCCTCAGACATTCTATTTTGGACAAAAGTAACAGGAATACTTCCCTGTATGTGTACATGACCATTATGGATGCTTGGTTCAAATTTGGCATTGAACAGAAAATGGCTGCTTGAGGTTAGCGAAACAGCACCTTCAGCTTGCCCAAGTTCGGTGCCTCCAACAGTACCACCATAGAGGCTGATTCGCACATCACATTCTGGTTTTGCAAGACTCCCTCTGAGGTTTCCTTCCATGTGTAATACGCCCTTAATAGGAGCCAGCCATTGTCGCAAAGAATAAACAGCTTCAGTGGCAGATGATTCAATAATCTGTTTTAGAGTAGGAACTAGACTAAATGGGAAATGTAGAACAGAAAAGTCAAGGTTGGTTTTTGGCCCCAACAAAGTCCCATCAACATGGATTGTTGCATAATCCAATTGGATAAAACTCTTCTCAAGTCGTAAACCATCGTTACTGTATGCACCCACAGCCACAACACGTCGAGTGTTATAGCTTCCCCACTCCCAATCCTTTCCATGAAAGTCAAAGTTTGCCTGAAAATATTTACAAGAACCAATATATCAAAAGAAGTATACTGCATGGTAAAATGTTACTTGAAATGATAAATTGACAATCTTTTTCTTCCAAATAAATGCAAATGGAATTAAAACATTTACAAGCCCCTGTACGAACTATGAAGTTCAGGGGACAAAATGAGAAGGTCCTTGTAGGAGCCTAGATCTCCAAAACCAGCAGCATAAGTTAAAAAAATTAGGCTCTTAAAAGTTGTCAGGTCCCCTCCATTATTGTAGGTTGTTAACGTGTAAATAGAAGAGTTTTAGTTACTTTGTATTTGTATTAAGTCAGTAGTTTAAATTAGTCTAACTCTTATCCTACTTATAGATAGAGAGAACTTAGAATAGTCCTAATTAGACTAAACTACCTGTATAGTCTTTTAAAAAGACTTTTCTATAAAGTGAATTAATTAATGAAAATACAGAGAATAAATCTGAAATTTTTCTCTGTTCAAAACCTCTATTCTTCATGGTATCAGATTAGGTTTTTTCTTGTCGATCCATAATTAAAAGACCTAGACTAAATGGCCATTGAGGCGAGTTCTGCAGCTGGTCTATCCCAAACCAGCATTAGTGATACATCTACTACCATCACCTCTCATAGACTTACTGGAAACTATTATCTTCCTTCTACTGAAGATTTCCAGAAAATTTTCAGCCAAATGACAGCAGCCAGCACCTTAGCTCTTACTTCTACTGAAGGTAATCCTTCTTGTGTGAGCTTGGCTAGTCTTGATACTCTAACCACTTGGATTGTCCATTCTGGGGCTTCTTACCATATGACAGGGAATATCACCTTGTTCAAAAGCCTTCAAACATTGAGTTCTCCCTCATACATCAAAACAGCAGATGGCTCCTTTTCCGAGATTGCAGGGAGTGGTTCAGTAAAACTTAATCGGAATATTACTTTACCTTCTGTTTTATATGTACCAAAGTTGGCTTGTAATCTACTCTCTGTTAGCAAACTTTCTAAGGATCTCAACTGCACAACTAAGTTTGCTTTCAATTTTTGTGAATTTCAGGCGATGGATTCAGGGAAGGTGATTGGCAAGGTTAGGTCGTATGGGGGGCTCTACATTATTCAAGGACAGACAAATCAAAGCCTCTCTCTTCATACTTCTATTTTTGATACTTCCAATGAAATCTTGTTATGGACCTTTTTAATGAAAGAAAAATTTGAGGTTGTGGGGATTTTTAAAAGATTTGATGCAATGATCGAAATCCAATTTCAGAGTAAAATTCAAATGTTTCATACTAACAATGAGAGTGAGTATTTCACTAAAACTCTAGGATCATATTTTCAAACCAAAGGGATTGTTCATCTCACTTCTTGTGTTAATACACCCCAACAAAATGCGATAACCAAAAGAAAAAACAGACATCTCTTAAAAGTAGCTAGATCCTTACTTTTTTCTACCAACATACCAAAATACCTTTGGGGGGAAGCCAACCTTACTGTTACCTATCTCATTAATAGGATGCCTAGTAAAACCTTGAAATTTCAGGTTCCTAGAGATGTGCTACTTGAATATTTCCCTAATTTCAAACCCATATCTTCTACTTTACCTTTGAGAGTGTTTGGGTGTACAACCTTTGTCTATAATCATCAACAGTCCAAGGGTAAGTTAGATCCTAAGTCTATCAAGTGTGTGTTTTTGGGATATTCTTCAACTCAGAAGGGCTACAAGTGTTACTCACCTATTACCAAAAAGACATACACCTCCATGAACGTTACTTTTTGCTTTTTGCTCCTCCATGTCACTAGGTTACCCCAAACAGAGGAACAATAACCACTTACTGATCTTCTGTCAGTTACTTCTCCAGCCCAGATGGAATCAGTGAATCTTTATTGTTCTATCATCACTTTTCTTGAAAATCAAGTGTGTTTTTGGGATATTCTTCAACTCAGAAGAGCTACAAATGTTACTCACCTATTACCAAAAAGACATACACCTCCATGAATGTTACTTTTTTTAAGAACAAACCTTTTTTTACCAAATCTGAAATTCAGGGGGAGAATACTAATGATGAATTTCAGTTTTTTGACAGATCCCAAAAACACACTGCTGTTGATAATTTCCAGTTGAGTTCAACCCTCCAGCAGCCCACTGTTGCTGGTTATTTACAGCCCAAATCAGCCATCCAGCAACCCACTATTGCTGTTGATAATTTCCAGCCGAGTTCAACCCTCCAACAGCCCAATGCTGCTGGTTATTTACACCCCCAAACAGCCAACCAACAGCCCACTATAGCTGGTTATTTACAGCCCCAAAGTTCACCTTTGCTGCCTACTGCTTAACAAATTCAGGAAAATCAGAATGTTCACCCAGAAATTTCCTCTCCTATCTCTCAAAAATCACATACTCATACCACTCCTTCAGCACCCTTACCTCCTAATTCTAGACTCCCTAAAACTCCTCAAGGAACCCAAAATACAGCTCGTGAAAGAGAAAAAATCAGTGTCTACAAAAGGAGAAAAAGGTCATTTTTGGAATCTGCCATACAATCTGGTTTTTGCCAAGAACTCAACTTCAATCCTATTGCCTTTGAAGATCATGAAAGTAATGAGTTACCTGGTAAGGATTCAGTTAATAATGACGTTCATATTCCTTTTATCGATACTACTGACCTTCCTATTGCTCAGAGGAAAGGTGTAAGAAAGTGCACTAATCATCCGATACAAAGATTTATTGCATATGGAAAATTGCAGCCTTCTTTTCGAGCATTTACGACTAAAGTTGATAGCATCCAAATTCCACAAACAGTTGAGGAAGCTTTGAGAGATCCTAAATGGAGAAAGGCTATCAAAGATGAGATAAAGGCTCTTAAAAGTAATGAAACTTGGACCTTGACTGATTTGCCACAAGGGAAAAAACTTGTTGGCTACAAATGGGCATTTACAGTGAAGTACAACTCTGATGGAAGTGTGGAGAGATTCAAGGCAAGATTGGTAGCAAAAGGATTCACACAGTCTTTTGGGGTAGATTATCAGGAAACTTTTGCTCCTGTTGCCAAGTTAAATACAGTAAGGGTTCTATTATCCTTGGCTGTAAATGAAGACTGGAAACTCCATCAATTAGATATTAAAAATGCCTTCCTTAATGGCAACCTAGAGGAAGATGTCTACATGCAAGTGCCTCCAGGAATGGAAGAAAAAGCAAGTGACCAAAAAGTTTGCAAGCTAAGGAAGTCCTTATACGGCCTAAAACAGTCTCCAAGGGCTTGGTTCGAGAGGTTCACCAAAGCTGTTGTTAAAAATGGTTACAAACAGTGTCAAACCGACCACATGTTGTTTGTAAAATTGGGACCAAGTGGAAAAAGGGCCATCTTAATTGTCTATGTGGATGACATTATCATTACTGGAAATGATGTTGTCGAAATAGAGAATCTGAAGAAGCTATTATCCAAGGAATTTGAGACTAAAGACCTTGGAAGTCTCAGATACTTCTTGGAATGGAAGCGGCAAGATCCAAAGCTGGGATTGTTATTAATCAGAGGAAGTACATCCTTGACCTACTCCCAGAAATAGGAATGTTGGGATGCTAACTTGTAGAAACTCCTATGGACAGCAACTTTAAGCCAAGGAGGGAGGAAATGGGAGTTCCATTAAATAAGGAACAATATCAAAGACTCGTAGGTAAACTAATTTACTTATCTTTGACCAGACCTGACATTGCTTTCTCTGTTGGAATTGTAAGCCAACATATGAATGATTCAAGAGAAGAACACCTTGATGCAGTTTACAGAATATTGAGGTACCTTAAAATAACCCCTGGACATGACTTAATTTTTAAGAAAAGTGATGATAGAACAATAAAGATTTTCACTGATTCCAGAGAACTAACTAACAGGAGATCAGTAAGTGGTTATTATTCCTTTGTTTGGGGTAACCTAGTGACATGGAGGAGCAAAAAACAATCAGTGGTAGCAAGAAGCAGTGTTGAAGCTGAGTATAGAGCACTAGCTCTCGAAATTTGTGAAGGAATTTGTCTAAAAAGACTACTTTCAGAATTGAATTTTAATTGTAGCAAACAAATTGAGCTACAAAGTGATAGTCAATCAGCCATTAGTATTGCTAAAAATCCAGTTCACCATGACCGAACTAAGCATATTGAGATAGATAGACATTTTATCTCAGAAAAGGTGAACAACGAGCAGTCAAACTCAACTTTGTATCTACTAAAAGTCAACTAGCTGATGTTCTCACCATGGCGCTTCCAAGAAGCACCCTTTGAAGAAATCAGAGTTTTATTAGAATTACTCTGTTAATTTCGATGTACAACAGAAAGTCTTTTTAAAGACTTTTTACAAGGAGTTTTATCCTTAGTAATTAACTACAAGGATAGGACTTTTATCTCTTTACAAAGTTTAAATAAAACTAAACTACTTGTTAGGATAAGATTACATCTCCTAATAGAATTATAACTTTACTAGGATAAGATTACAACTCCTAATAGAATTATAACTCTATTTTACTCGTGCTAACCAACACCCTTGACGAATTTACATCCAAGTTGGGACTCTACAACGTATACTCACCAACTTGAGGGGGAATGTAGGTTGTTAATGTGTAAATAGAAGAGTTTTAGTTACTTTGTATTTGTATTAAGTCAGTAGTTTAAATTTAGTCTAACTCTTATCCTACTTATAGATAGAGATAACTTAGAATAGTCCTAATTAGACTAAACTACTTGTATAGTCTTTTAAAAAGACTTTTCTATAAAGTGAATTAATTAATGAAAATACAGAGAATAAATTTGAAAATTTTCTCTCTTCAAAACCTCTATTCTTCAATTATTTTTTTCTCCACGTTACTTCCTAAAACAAATTTAATCACCAATGAACAAGTATGGCTTCTAGAATTCATGGGTTGGTCCTAGACATGAGAATGGTAATGAACTAATGATGAATATAATCAGAAGTATGGACTGCAGCTTAACCCACTTAAAGGAATCACTTTAAAGATGGTGAGGTTCCATTCAATATGTTTATCTATGTCCACGTACTATTAAACATCAAAATCACGATTCTCGAAACTTGGTATAATTTTGAGCTTGAGATTAACTTTCTGTCTGTTACCTTGGGAGTGATGGGAAAACATTAACAAATACACTGGCAATGTTCACATCTTATTGTTACTGAGATGGAGATAATAACAGACTTTAACACCAGATTTTAGTAAATGATCATGAACAAATACTTTACGTATGATTGATCCAGTTTCATTATGCACCACAACAAGAATCTTGACCTGTTACTAATTTTTGCACCCGTATCAATCACGTGAATACTTGATGAACAATAACTTTTTAAAGTTTATTCATCTTATGCACAAATGGAAAACTATACCTTTGTGTCTCCATTGCCTCCACCACTTGCATCAAGAGAACCATGCCAATGACCCTTAAGTTCTGCTAAACCTGGGAGACTTAAGTCTTCAAGAACAACATCATCTAATGCAGTATAATGACCATGAATTACCTAAAAGTTCATAGAGAGGATAGAAGCATAGAGAAGCATAAGAACTGAATTTTGGTATGTTTCAAATGCAGTTCATTTCATAGAAGTTACCAGAGATCAGGTATTGACCAAGTACCTCAAGTAAGTCTTGAAGACTCTCACTATGTACCCCCACCGATTGCAAACTTTGAATGAAAAAATCCTGCAGGTAGCACGAAGAAACATGCACGGTCATAAAGATTTTAACTGAAAGGAATAGATACCAAAGAGATCTCCATAATACAAAGAAAACAACTATAGTGCTAAGAAACAGGAAACTTTCAACATAGAGCATTCCCTCACTCTACTCTTATGGAATGTCCATAATGACTAAAAGGAAAAGCAAAATGCCAGTTTACATGTAGGAAGCCTGATTACAATAGGTCCTCTTTGGGTGGGGGGATGGTTGAAAATTTCTACTCATATGCAATGTATCTACTTAAGAAACCATCAGTCACTCCATAATCCTCCTTAGATGTTAAGTTCCATCGTTTTGCATGGACAGTTGAAAATTTCTATTAATATGCAATGCATTTACTTAAGAACCCATCAGATACTTCATAATCCTCCATAGATGCTAAGTTCCATCATTTTTGTTTTGCATGAATATTGTTCTATAACTCAGAAATAGTTAAGCGCCAATAACATTATACTTTCATGTATAGACATCAACACCAGTTCTAATCAAACACCAACTTTACAATAAGAGAATTTCAGTAATGTTCGAGACCATTTGATATTCTCATTTTTCATTTTGGAAGAACTTGGCTAGGAAGAAGTGATTAATAAAATTTCTATCATGCAAAATTTTGCTTCGTGTAAAATAGTTGTGGTGAGTTCGCACGAGTGGCTACGATGCAATGACAAAACTGAATATAATCAATTTCAGTAAATAAAACCAAAAACAACCTTTGATCTAAAACGAACAGCAGGATCTGTACTCCGAGACAAGAGTCTTGCAAGTGGAAGCATCTCAGCAACATCAGCTCGAGGAACGTCCAGTCTCATCCTCCACCTTCCCATAGAAGATATGACACTACCAAGACGGCCAGTCATTGCTCTTTTAAACAAGCCACCCCTTCCCTTTTCAGAAAGGTTACTATCCCGGCTGCCAGGCAATACATATTCACCTTGAAGAACATAACGGCTACTAATTTGTTCTAAAACAGTTTTTTCAAGGGTGATCTACAAAATTCATGGCAACCAATATCATCAGTCACATTGTTTGCAGTGTCTATATCTTGCAATACAAGAGAATAGGTAAGGCGCCTTAGCAATTTAACCTTTAGCATCCAATACTAGAAAAAATGTTGTTGCAAAAATCCAAATGAAGCAAAAACTCAGCAATTACTAATATGAGTGATAGATTTTCCAATTACAAGACTAGTAAGATAAATAACCAACATTATTTTTATATATTAAAGTTGATTCTAGTCAAACAAAATTTAGTTACATAATCTACAATAGTTACTATAGTACAAATCAGAACAAGGTTGGAGGTCAGTTTCAGAGAAAAAGTACAAGTTCTTTAAAGGAAAAGCATTAGAAGACATGAGGAGTTTAAATACAAGAGAGAAATTCATGTATAACTCAGAAATTTAGGGAAAGAGTCTCAAAGTGAGAACTCTGCCTTTTCGATATATCAAAAGTAGTTTACAAGCTAAGTCTTTTATAACGACTTGGTACATAAAGATAATTACAACTAGGACTACTTCTAGCTATAATCTACTAATTATCTTTATCTACACTTAGAAGAGAGCTAGTGCAAATCTAAACTACTACTAGATAACAAGTATAAAGGGATTAGATCTCTTATCTTTACTCGTCCATAATCTACACTTCAGTCCTGAGTCCATGACATCAGCGGTAAGTTACTTGCAACAACAAAGCATCAAATTTTGCTCATCGAATTGACAAGAAAAGATATAATTGTGTAGCAACCACAACTAGTAAAAAGTCAAACTTAAATTCAGACTTGGTCAAAGAAATTCCCAATCAAGTAACATCAAAAAGCATATATAATCACACAAAATTCACGTAAGAGAACCCAATCAACCAGAATAAAAAAGACACGTGAAGCTACATATACTTACAACATCACCACTCCATCTAGCGGCCACATCTAAGACTTCACCAAGCACACCGCTGAATTTAGGCCGGAGCACAGATAAAATACCATGACCTCTTCTTTTTAGGAAATTAAGCTGTATTTCTGCCTGAAAATGAAATCAAAGCAGAATCAACAACCAATTTTAGGTCAAAATCACCAATAACAACTGATATATCAATGACAGTCATCATCAAATTCCAAAGGATCCCATCTAGCTTGACATGGAACACAATGTTTCAGGTGGAGACCAGAAACAGCTTATGACCATCTACACTTATTTTAGATATAGGATAGACTAACTTTTAGATCCTTTCTTGTCAAATTAATAAGCTATGCACATAATCTTCTCTTCTCTCTCTTAAGAGATAATTTCCATTATCTCATTTTAACTTTAATCTCGACTATTAGGTTTAGTTAAGTCTTGACAAGAAGGCCCACATCAAAACTTACCCGCTGTATTGTTCCACGAAGTGAAGCAAGCTCCAACTCATCAAGTGGCAAGTGGCGTATCTGCAAAAACACATACACATGGGCATGAAAGTTTCAACTTCATTACTCCTTTTGCTTTCTTATTAAGAACACTTGATAAGACTAATGCTAACAAACTAAACTGGAAAGATCTGAATATACCTCCAAGGTAGCAGAATGCAGAGGGCATAAACAAACATTAGCTTTCAGTTGCCCCTTTTGAAGAGAAAAAGAAAATAGTTTTCCATTTTCAAGTTTTCCTTAGAGCCAAAATGTTGCACAACCTCAACTGCAAGACTTTCATCTGGCCTACCTGTGGCATCTAACTACACAACCAGGGAGAACAAATATTTTCTTATAAATAACTGAGCAAAAAGAATGAGAAATAGATATAATTGTATACGATAAGAATACGCTATGGACCTCTACCACAAATATTATATTTGACAATGAAATACTTGACATTCTAAATGAAACATTTACTTGTATTCTATTTAGCCCAAATAAACAGACAAAAAAACAGACTTCACATGAAAATAAGGATCTCGATGATATGACATATATTACTATTTATTTGACACAACTTTGTGATGTCTTCTTATCTTTTCAGAAATTAGATCATGCACGATTAAAAACCTAAAAGAATTACAACATGGTAGATAAGTATGACATTGATGTTTCTGTGTCAAATTGAGACACTAGATCTCAATGAAAAGAGGCACTTATCTAGTTAGCATATACAAATAGCAATGCATATTCCAATTAAAAAAAAGGAAGAATAATGAAGCAGTAAAATAAAAAATAATTAAGTTAGCCACATGTGTTGAGAATGACTAAGACTGCAGTCAACTAGACCCACATTGATATTTATGCAACTTATAGCACTATCTTAATTTTGATTGATATACATGTTATTTCCCTTTTATGCACCAAGTAGCAACCATCTTATCAATGATATATCCAATTACGAGGATCTAACAGAAAACTTCACCCTTTGCTCCCAACCCTAATCTTAAGTTATATAAATGGCCATTATGTTGGTTATAAGCTTTGAATATCCACAAAAAGCTAACTACATTAATATACTATTAAAGTTGAAAAATAAATAAGCATAGGAATATGTAAGTTTAGACGCAGTAGAGTTAATGTTGTAATTAAACTGTATTAGTAGAAGTATTATTAAAGTCATGTACCTAAGGCTAGAGTTAGAAGTCGGTTGTTAGTAGGACTCTGTTGGGATATTTGCTTTGATATAATAATTAAAAAACTGTTTTGGACTAAATTGAAAAGATTTCAAAAATGATTTTAAGTCCAAACAACTTAAAAGGATGTTTGATGGATTTTATAAAGTTTTAGAATGATTTAAAATGTTATTAAAGTAGCCAAACCTGAGTTTTTCAAGTAACCGTACCAATACGGTATTCCCCGTATCAATACGTCTTAGGGTTTCAGCTGCAGTCTATTTGCAACTGCCAAAACTCGTACAGATACAAGGCTTGCCCGTATCGATACGGAGATGGGTCGTTTCGATACGCTGTGTAGCGTTTCGACACGCCCAGCTTTAAATGCTCAACGGTTTTTTGAAAAATCCCTAACAGCTAGTTCCCTGCAGCATGGCGAACACCTGTATCGATACGGTACATAGGCATACCGATACAAGTACCGATATGCACCCAGGCGTTTCGATATGCAAAGCTGCATCAGATTCTAATGGCTAGTTCTGAAGAAAGGCGTACCGATACGGCTACCCGCGTATCGATACAGAGAGCTTCAAAACTGCAATTAGATGAAGAACAGATTCCTAAGACTATTGAGGAAGCCTTGTAGAATCCTAAGTGGAAGAAAACTGTTGATGAAGAAATTGAAGCACTTGAAAAGAATGGTACATGGACCATTACAGATCTTTCCCAAGGTAAAAAACCTATTGGATGCAAATGGGTGTTTGCCATTAAGTACAATTCAGATGGCAGTATACAAAGATATCTACCTATCACTAACAAGACCAAATATCTCCTTTCCAAAGTTAAACTCGGATGCATGTTTGAAGTTCAACAAAGTTAAACTCGGTCCTAAGGCAGATAAAGGACTCTACCAGAGGCTGGTAGGGAAATTAATCTACCTATCACTAACAAGACTAGATATCTCCTTTCCAATGAACATTGTTAGTCAACACATGACAGACCCAAGGCAGGAGCATATGGAAGCAGCAAAGAGGATTCTGAGATACTTGAAAGGTACACCTGGACATGGTTTAATATTCAAGAAGAGTCTTGACAAAACTGTTAAGGTATTCTCGGATGCAAGTTGGGCTAGTGAACTGACAGATAGTAGGTCAACCAGTGGTTATTGCTCTTTCGTATGGGGTAATTTGATAACTGGAAAAGCAAAAAGCAGACAGTAATTTCCAGAATCAGTGTAGAAGCAGAATACAGGGCATTAGCCTTGGGAATGTATGAAGGAATCTGGTTAGTAAAATTGCTCGAAGAACTTGGGATGAAAAATTCCAGATTTTTTGTGACAATCAGTCAGCCATTCAAATTGCCAAGAACCCTATTCAACATGATAGAACAAAACATATTAAAATAGACAAACATTTTATCGCAGAGAAGTTGACCAGTGGAGTGGCTTCATTAGAGTATGTTCCAGCTAAAGAACAAGTGGCAGATGTACTCACAAAAACACTACCAAAAGCCTTTTTCAATAATTTTTTATTCAAGCTGAGATTATACAATGTATATTTTCCAGCTTGAGGGGGAGTGTAAGTTTAGATGCAATAGAGTTAATGTTGTAATTAAACTGTATTAGTAGAAGTATTATTAAAGTCATGTACCTAAGGCTAGAGTTAGAAGCCAGTTGTTAGTAGGATTCCTAATGTAACTAAAAGTCCTAGTCTATAAGAGCCTGTAAAGTATGTAGCACATGTAAGAGTTAACTTACTCGGTACATCGAAATTAGAATAGAATTCTGTTTCTCGTCAGAATATAAGTTACTAAACTGTTCACTTCATTAAAATGGAGTTTTGAAAAATCTTTGAATAGAAAAGTTAAGCAATGTGCTTATTAATTAAATAAGACATTGCTATACTATAGGAGTTGTCAGAAACACTTTTTAACAGTGACAACTCTTGCAAGGAAGGCAACAGATTTTACGGATGCATAGTGTTTTGAATAACCCCACAAATTCTCAAATATTGCTATGCAAACCAAGTAGGCAACCATTTGAAATTTTTTATATCTCAAGTTAAGTCTAAGAGTTTTCCTGCATCATAACTGAGTGAAAAATTACAAGCAAACGTCTTCACCACCTTCAGCTGACATTCAGTGAGGCATAAGAAATCACTTCCAAAATCACAGTAGACACCAGGAAGCTACAAAAAGAAACTTTAAAAAAAGAGAAACAATAGACCAGTTACAAATAAGACATTACTATAATATTTAAATTTTCAGAAATATTTTCAATACTAAACTTTTGAACATAACATGCTATAAAAGATTAATTGAAGGAGGCAACATTCAACTGTAGAAAAGCATTTTTCTAGCTTTAGGAAAAACTAATTAATGCATAAAGCAGAATTTAAGTTTCTGCAGAAAAGAAGAAGAAAACAGAATTGATTTTCTGTTATTGAATATTTTTCAAAAAATTACATCCCTTTACAGTGAATTTATAGACTCAAGTATTGGACTTTAGTTACAATTAGGAGTCCTAAGTACACAAGACATCTAACTCTATCTTTTAGGAAGTAAACTTTAATTTAAACTACTATTTACATGAGGACTCTAACTCTTTCTTTAAACTTTAATTTAAACTACTATTTACATAAGGACTCTAACTCTATCGGATAATCTAACACTCCCCTCAAGTTGGAGAATATACATTGTATAATCCCAACTTGAATAGAAACTTGTCGAAAGAAGCTTTTGGTAGTGCTTTTGTAAGTACATCTGCCACTTGTTCTTCTGTAGGAACATAAGATAAAGAAGCTGTCCCACTAGTAATCTTTTCTGAGATAAAATGCCTGTCAATCTCCACATGTTTAGTCCTATCATGGTGGACTGGATTTAGAGCAATTTGTATGGTGGACTGATTATCACAAAAATCTCAAACTTCTCCTCTTGGTTCACATTTAGCTCCTTCAATAGCTTTAACAACCAAATTCCTTCACACATTCCCAATGCTAAAGCCCTATATTCTGCTTCAGCACTGCTTCTAGATACAACTGTTTGTTTCTTACTCCTCCAGGTCACTAGATTTCCCCAAACAAAGGAGCAGTAACCACTAGTTGATCTCCTTTCTGTCGATTCGTTTGCCAACTTGAACTTGAATAAATCAAACAGTCCTTTCTTGAGTCTTTTTAAATAGCAATCCATGCCGGTGTCCCTTTCAAGTATATCAAAATTCTAATTGCGGCTTCCATGTGATCTTCCTTTGGATCAGTCACGTGTTGGTGATAATATTAACTAGAAAAACAATGTCCAGTCAGTTAATGACAAATAAATCAATTTTCCCACTAACCTCTCGAAATTTACCCTTATCGCCTTTAGGGCTTGTGTCCTCTCTATTGAATTTTAAGCTGCTTCCATGGGAGTATCAACTGGTTTGCATCCCAACATTCTTGCTTCATTAAGTAGATCAAGAACATATTTTCTCTGGTTTATCACTAGACCTTTGCTCGACCTAGGAACCTCCATGCCTAGAAAGTATCTGAGCTTTCCTAGGTCTTTTGTTTCAAACTGTGTATTTAACAACCCTTTCAAGTGACTTATCTCTTCATCATCATCACCTGTCGAATAATGTCATCCACATATACTATTAAAATAACCCTTTTATTGCTAGAGGTTACCTTAATGAAGAGAGTGTGATCGCCAAGGATTGTTTGTATCCATTTTCTAAAATCACCTCGGTGAATCTGTCAAACCGGGCTCTAGATGACTGCTTCAAGCCATAGATGGATTTATGAAGTTCGCAAACTTTTCGATCTCCTTTTATCGACTTCAAGCCCGAAGGCACTCTCATGTACACTTCTTCTTCCAATTTTCCATTAAGAAAGGCATTCTTAATGTCAAGTTGATGAAGCTTCAGTCCTTGTTTACAGCCAAGCTTAAGAGAACTCTAATCGTATTTAGTTTAGCTACGTGGAGCAAAGGTCTCATTATAATCAATTCCATAGGTTTGAGTAAAACCCTTGGCCACCAACCTTGCTTTATACCTCTGTATACCGCCATCGAGTTGTATTTTATGGAGAACACCCATTTGCATCCGACCGGTTTCTTGCCTTGTGGAAGATCTGTAATGGTCCAAGTATCATTCTTTTCAAGTGCTTCAATCTTCTCTTTAATGACCCTTCTCCACTTAGAATCTTTTAGAGCCTCCTCAATAGTGTTAGGTATCATTCTTTATCTAAGCAAGTGTAAAAGCCTTAAATGATGGCATTAGATTACCATAAGCAACATACCTGAATGGGGTATTTTGTACATTGTCTTACCCCTTTCCTTTTAGCAATAGGCAAATAATCAAATTCAAGTAAATGAGAGGGAATCTCGGCTAGAACATTACCTCCATCATTTTCATTGGCAACTGAATTCAAGTCCAATTCTCGGCAAGTGTCAGATTGCAAAACAGTCTCTGGAATAGTTTTTTGTTTTCTGGTATAAACTTTCAATTGCTTAGGAGGCTGAGGGGTTTGTGAGGAAGGTTTGGGTGAATTATGAGAAGTAGTAACAATAGGTGAAGGATGGGAAGCTGTAGGCGTAATAATAAGTGAAGAAGTAGAAGGGTTTAAAGGAGTATGAGGTTCAAATAACAAAGGATTATTAGTAGGTATTAACTCTAAAGGTAAAGAAGGATAAACCTGATTGGTAGGAGGCTGAAAAACATCACAATTCTCCCCCTGATTTGCAGCCGTAGGGAAATAAGGTTCCTGTTCAAAAAAGGTGAGATCCAACGAAGTAAAAAATTTCTGAAAAGGAGGATGATAACATTTGTAGCCCTTCTTAAGTGAAGAATACCCGACCAAGACACACTTCAAGGATCTGGGGTCAAGTTTTGACCTAGAGGGAACATAATCTTTCACAAACACAATACAACCAAAAACTTTGAAAGGGAGAATAGAGGACAGCGGTTTAAAATTGGGGTAACTCTTCAAAAAAAACAGCTCTAGGTGTTCTGTATTGCAAAACCTTACTGGGCATTCGATTAATGAGATAGGTTGCAGTTAACAAAGCCTCACCCCACAAATACTTAGGAATATTACTAGTGAACATCAAAGACCTAGTTACCTCCAACAAATGCCTATTTTTCCTTTCTGCAACCCCATTTTGTTGTGGTGTATCCACACAAGTGCTAAGTTGAACAATCCCTTTTTGTTAAAAAAATCCCCAAGGACTTGGTAAAATATTCACTCCCATTATCAGATTTGAAGATATGAATTTTACTTCCAAATTGGGTTTCAACCATATTGTAAAATTTCTCAAAAGCAGAGGCTACTTGATTTATCCCTTAACAAATATGCCCAAGTTGTTCTACTATGATCATCAATAAAAGTGACAAACCACCTACTTACATTCTTCACTCGAGAAGGACCCCAAACATCTTTGTGAATTAATGAAAAAGGTTGGGAAGGTTTGTAGGAAGATGGTAAATAGGATGCTTTTGTCCATTTAGCGAGAGGACATATATGGCATTTAAAAGAACTTGGTTTTCTATTAACAAATAATTCAGGGAATAATTTAGCAAGATAATGAAAATTAGGATGCCCTAACCTAAAATGCCATAACATTATATTATCAATTTGCCCTAAAGAAGTCAAAGAGCAAGAAGTATTTGGTAGGGTAGATGGTTGATTTCGAGGACATAGAGACCATTTTGCAAGCTAGCGATTGCCAAGCATCTTCCTCGAATTCATTGCTGCAAAAAAACAACAGATTGATGAAACTGTAATGAACACTTCAAATTCTTGGAGAGTTTACTATGAGAGAGGAGATTGCAAAGTAGATTAGGCACAAACAAAACATCTTCAAGCAACAAATTATCGTTAATGAGACTGAGCCACTTCCTTTGATAGGAGAGAAAGAGCCATCTACTGTTTTAATAGAACTTGTAAAAGATGAATCGAAAAACTAAGGAATAATTCCCTATTACCAGTCATGTGATCGGATGCTCAGTCGATGATCCATCTTTGATGCACCTTTGGTAGAAAAAAAGTGCAGAGGAGAACAAGTATTCTCAGATGCTTGTATCCTCCACGAGGGCTAAATCGCTTCACAGTTCTTGTCGAACCGAAATTTACGGAAAAAACTCCAATCCAAAGAAAGATGCTCTGCTATGGACAGCATCTCAAAGGTTGTCGAAGGGGATCCCATTAAGAATTCTAACTATGATCGATGTTAGACTGATACCATGTAGAAAAGCAATTTTCTAGCTTTAGGAAAAACTAATTAATGCATAAAGCAGAATTTAAGTTTCTGCAGAAAAGAAGAAGAAAATAGAATTGATTTTCTGTTATTGAATATTTTTCAAAAAATTACATCCCTTTACAGTGAATTTATAGACTCAAGTATTGGACTTTAGTTACAATTAGGAGTCCTAAGTACACAAGACATCTAACTCTATCTTTTAGGAAGTAAACTTTAATTTAAACTACTATTTACATGAGGACTCTAACTCTATCTTTAAACTTTAATTTAAACTACTATTTACATAAGGACTCTAACTCTATCGGATAATCTAACATCAACATTGTTTTATCTCAGTTTAAGTCTAAAACTTTCCTGCTTCAAAATTGATTGAAGAATTATTGAAAATTCAAAAAAGGCTAGCAAATTTCATCACCATATGATAAGATTACAATTTGGATGATGTTAAGTGTGTAAAATTACTATATTTTTACAATTTGGCTGATGTTAAGTGTGTAAAATTACTATATTTTCTACCCTTTTCTCATAATTATTGTTAGATTTAAGCTCATATTAGTTGTATTTTAGACATTCATGCATAATTACATGGTTTCCTTTGCAGACTTGCTTGATATCTCCTTTTGGTTGTTTTTTTTGGGAAAGATACTGTTGGTGTGTCTTATTTGGTGCAGGTCAGAATTGCCATAGCAAGTAGGGAATTGTCGTAGCAATTGATGAAAGATTGTGAAGAACACCATGCTGATTGCGTAGCAACGATGACTGGATAAATCCACATAATTAGGGATAAGCACGAAGAGATAAGGATAAATCCCAAAGATTTGGATGCCCACACAGCATTTAATGAAGATTTAAATTCAGATTTGTGAAGAGTTTCTAAGGAAAAAGATAAAAAAATTATTATTTCTTTTATTCAATTTAATTCAAATTAAACTCCTCATCAACAACAAATTTGACCTAATAATCTCTTATAAATAGGAACCAAGTCGCAGCCTTCAAGGGGAGTGTTCGATTGGAGAGAAAAAGAAAGAGGGTTGTTCGATATCTTCTTCTTCTTCATTGTTTCCATTTGATTCAGGTTGAGAATTTTTATCTTGTATTTCTTTTGCACCCAACCATGAACTAAACTAAATTGGCTTGGGTTATTGTTTTTTGTAGTTGTAAAAACATTTGGATTTGTTTATATTTTTATTGCAATTTAAATTCAAAGTTTGTTCATTCTTGGTTCTTAATTTGATTGCAAGTGAATTGGGAGAGGATATCGTGAATTCATCCATTTATCTAGGAAGAGTTAGATTCAAGAAACGAATTAGCATGGTTTTCATTCAAACGATCTTTGGTGAAGATTAATCCAACTTAGGAATAAGTTGCGGATTTCAACAGCTAAGAGGAGCGTAAGATCGGTTGTTGTTCACCCATGGTTAACGCAGGGATGTATCACTAAGGCATGCACTATTGACCAATGTTTCAAGTTAGGGATAACAAGAAGCCATTAAAGAACGCTTCGCCGAGCTTTGAAGAGAGTCGTCTAGTTGCCAAGGCAATTGCACCATTCCCAGTTGCTGCAACAATTATAATTGCTCAGGCAATTCAACTGGTTCTAATTGCCAAGACAATTACATTGCTTCAGCAACCAATTACTACGACGATCCACCCAACAATCACACCACGACTCACGATAACCCGGCCTACTCTCTTAAATCGATTACTCATTTCTATTTACTTTATTCTGTTTAGTTTATTTTACTTGAATTTTATCACCTTCAATATTATTTCTTTTATAGTGTAATAACTTAAGCAAAGTGGCCCAAGTCAATCCATGTGGAGAGGATACTCGATACTTATCATTTATTACTTGTGACGTGTTCACTTGCACCATTTGCGTATCACTCAAAACACGCAACAGCTGAACAAAAAAACATAGATAAGATTACAGTTTGTGTCTAAAATAGCTCACCAACAGAGGACAATAGACCCCTGGAAGCTACAAAAACAACTTAGGCCTTCCTCACTAACCCAGCTATAAAGGCCACACTAGGCGATCACTTATTTGCTCCTCTTTATACCAACTATTCTCAATAAAAGCAACATCCATTCACAATTTGAACTCAAGTGTTCTTTGGCCTTTCCTCCCCTTGAGACTATTAAGGAACAAAAAATAAAATAAAATAAAATAAATCATCTATGCTAAATTGACACGTTAATACAGAAAACTAAAGTTTTAAGTTCCTCGTGATGGGAAACTATAAGCAGTCTAACAAGACCCTGAACACAAATACAAAAAAATGTTGTAGTATCTTAGGGAGAAAGTTTATAGACAATACCTTGATAGAGTCTCGAGATATGCTCAACTGCCCAATCAACTGAGGTGCCAGCATTAACTGATTCAGTCTGAGACCTGAGACTGATAATTCACCAACAAGACTATGTCTGCTTCTGTTATCCATCACTTTCTCAGGTTGCCCATCAGGACAAAATCCTTGCTCACTAGTAATAGAAGGCTTGAGAACCTTGCCATGAAATTTTATTTTTCCAGTTGCTTTCAAATGTGTAGGCCTTGGAGAATCAAAAGTATAAGAAGAGACTAGACTGAAAAACTCAAAACCACGCATACGCAAGTCCAACTCTACTCCTTCAACAATAAACGGCACATCGATCTTCTCATTGAACTCTTTTCTGTTCAGCCAGTATTCCTCAGGGTATGAAGTTTGAACTTTTGTAAACAAGTCAAAAGCAACAGATGAAGAATTAACAATAATACAATCGGGTGAAATCATAATATCTCCCCGAGCATCACTTAATGACCCTTCAGCTTTTGGTGCAGTCCACTTGATATCAAACCTCCTAGGTTCAAAGGGAGTGTGAATTAACCAACTTAAAGATAAGCAACACCAATGTGGAAACAAAAAGAATATTAAGAAATAAAACTAAGTGTCCTCATCAATCAACTCAAATAAAGGAGGCAAGTGAATCGGCTTACGGTTTCAAAAGTGATCCGGAAAGTTTTGTCTCTCCACTTAAATCCCCTAATTTGAGTGGTATAAGATGTGCATAACCTGGTACATATCGCTGCATAATCTTGTCAATGGACAAATTTCCTGAGAAATTTACATCCATTGCTGTATCATCTTCCTCACCCTGTGGAATTTAAGTAATTGTACATCAGAAATAAGTTTTAAATATATCAGTATATTTGTATTTCCACTTTCCCTATCTAGTTATAGCCTTATAGGGGGCACAAATGCTAAGATTTTAAAAAATGCCAACCCATCCAGACAAAACAAATTACAAACAATCGTATTAGAGTAGTAGACTATGTAGAATAACAGAGATTTTGAGGTAGAGAAATCTGTTCTCTATATCCTAATTTTTATTTATAAGAGTAGCACATATTTATAGTTTACAAAAGTACCTAATCTAGGAAGAATAACATAAAATCAGTAGCTAAATCTGCACCTAATTATTGATAAATCCCTAAATTTCAGCTGCTAGAAACTAGGAAATGTAATTCACCAACTTTCATTAATCTACAATCTGCAGACTACACATAAAAGTAAATAAAAGTCATTATAGTAAGACTGTAGGTTGTAGACGTAATGTTAGAGATTAACCTTTAGAAGTTAATCCTTGTTGTACTAGTTATCTACTAGAAGTTTGGATCAACTCTATTACTATCCTAAGTATAGATAGAGATGACATCTAGAGTAGTCTAATCTGAGTTAAACTATTGTACCTAGTCTACTATAAGACTATGTTGTAATCAATACTTTTGAATTAATCAGACAACTTACACTTGAGTCTTCGACCAAAATACCAACTATCTACAAAGACCAACACTAAGAATAATTGAAGAAGCAATCATGGAAGTCCAGACAATAAGAGCTTCAATATATAAAATTGTCAGCCAAGTTATGTAATTCAGATATCATAGCAAACAAAGAGATCAAGACAAAAGGAATGAAGCAGAACGGAGATGCATTCAACATGGACTAATCCAATGTCATCAAGTGTTTTCTTAGCCTAGCAAAATGAGCAAGAAAACAAAATTACAAAAATACCTCCGGACAAAGCCATGCGTTTCCTGCCCCTCGAATTTCCCCACCATCTACAAGACTAGCTCTGATGCCATACAAGTCAGCAACCTATCACATATGAGTTATGACATGAAATTTAGAAAAAAACTGTCCACTGCATTGACATTCAAAGAAAAGTTCATCTTAACACAAGATTTTCTATTTAAAACAACGTACACAGTTATCAGTGTTAAAGGTAAAATTAGCAGACAGATCTGATAATGGAATACAGTCAAATGCTGCCACTGCACCAGCCTCCTTGTTTTTCAACATTGCTTCAGACGCAGAGGATGAAGGGACGTCAAAAACAGAGTAAGATGTCTTTCTAGACACCATTCCACTCCCCACAAAAATAGGAGCAGTCAGTGGACCTTGACAGTTGAACACAGCTGTCACAGAACCAGCCAACTGCAATCAGGATAGAAAGCAGATACGGAAAATTGAGAAATGAAGAGAACCATATTACTAAATTCCTCAAGAAGTCAAACAGTAAAGAAATAGAAGTGTAGGAGGAATTAAATATCCTACACTAGTTAGATCTAAATAAAGAGGAAGACAATGATCATAATAACAATTGATGCATCACTTGATAAGAATGAAAAAGTCCTACAAAACATGTCATCCAAAATATCTAAGAATGGTAATGGTAGCAGTCAGAAAAAAGTTACAATGACGATATGTGCATACCGGAAACGACAAAGGCTTCATTTTGAAAGTTTTCATCAGAGCATTTACTTCCACACATGGAACCTGAAAATAAAGTGATGGTGACACAATCAGAAATCTGGGGAAGAATACTCAGTTGTCACGAAAGAAAAGGGAGCTTTAAAGTTGGTTTTTAGTAACACCCTTACCACAAACTCGGGACAAATGAAAATTTTAAAGTGTAATAATCAGGCTAACAGTTTATAGTATAACAACTTTATCTTCTTGTGGAGTAAAAGGAACTTTGATTCAAGATATCTTCAATATGATATCAACTACAAGGGGTGAAAACACATGGGAAGATCAAATTTTTTCGAACATGAGGATCATGTCAAACATCATACATAAATCAATTAGCAGCAGGCAATTGACAAATTTGAATACAACACCACAACAATCCCTCTAGCATGCAGGCACAATATTAGCTACTGAAACAAATTGACAAGCCTACCTCTTTGACAACAAAGAGTAAATATGAATAAATAACAAAAGAATTTGGCAACAAACAGCTTGGGTTCTCATGCTAAGTTGAGTATCCTACTCGAAACAAAATCAGAAGTGAGAAGAAGCCCAACCTAAACAAAGTTCCTTAACCCAAACTTGAATGATATGGATAACATTACTTAACAAATAGTATGCTCAAAACACAAAGAAATAACTTGACCCTGCCATCCAACTAAAGGATTTCCCCCTTTTCAATTACATGAAAAATGCCCAATAGTTAAACTGCATAACCGTTCAAATCCATATTCATTGTAGCACATTTATTAGCATCACTTTTAGTATGATAAAAATATGAGTTCTTTCAGTGTAATAACACAGTTCAATTCAGAAGCCATGTTCTCAAAACATTGAATAAAGTCTGGCCAGAATATATGCGAGGGCATACCTGACACATCAAATGGAACTTTCCTTCCTCAGGATGGATGCCAAAAACTCCAGAAGCTTCTAAAGGAACACTGCCAAACCAGCCGCTTGTATCATGCAGGAATATTTGCTGACCCCGGAAACATAAACCTGCCGAAAGGTCCTGTAAAAGAAAAAACCATGTCCTCGTGAAAACCAGCCACTCCTTTGCTGGATCAATTCTTAGATGCAAAACTCTAAGTTCTTTTTGTGGTATAAGACCATCTTTATCAGATGCTTTAACCACAATGGCTGCAAGAGAAACCTTTCAACTAACTGTACTTCAACCACTTCTGGTTCTAAGACAACAGGAGAAGAGAAACATTAAAGTTAAAGAAAACCATATCTCCATAACACTACCAGACTAAAAAACAACTAAAACTGTTTAAAATCAAATATCAGCCAGAAATAAAGTACTTTTGTATCATGTTCACGGAAACTGTATAAAACAAAGTACACCAAACACCACCTAAAAATAACTAAAGCATTCAAGAGTATCTCCACAAAACATCAGAACAGAAACAAAGTACTTTTGCATCATGTTCACGGAAACTGTATAAAACAAAGAAAAGTCTCAATCATGCAACAAAATCCATAAAATCGACCTTCAGATACCAAACTAGCAACCCAGAAAAAATAATGTTTTCCAGTGCCGGTGCCACATTATCAAAAACTCATCATGCATCATATGGGCATTAAGTATACAGAACATAGTAAATTAAAAACCATGCAACAATATACGAAAATGGTTGTATATTCATTTATAAATATTTGTTTTACAGTATTAGCTACAACTAGATACTGCTAAGTTCATTTGTGTGCTACAAGAAATATTTGAATTGATATGGGAGCAGGTAATGGTATATAGAAGATGAAAGAGGACATACAGAAAAGCATGACGGAGAATCATATATTTGAAAGGCCAATCCTGTCGCAACAAGCTTTCCCTGAAGATTAGGAAATGTCTCCCCTCTTGACATGCTCAAGACAACCTGAAATTACAAAGTTGACCAGGATATATATCAATCAATCATTACTTCTACACTGTAACTACAGTATTCAATCTTTTTCCATTCATAGCAGAATAAAGTCCTTAACAAAGTTGACCAGAATATAGATATCAACCAGTAAGTACTTCTAGTATGAAAATAAGATAGAGGCAATAATAGTATCATTCACTTCAGTTAGGGGAAAAGAGAACCATCGGTTGATGGACAGTTACTGAGTTTTGTGATAACGATATGGTTTACTTCAGTTTGGGGAAACAAGAACTATCGGTTGATGGACAGTATACTGAGTTTTTAGAAATCGAGCCAAGTTCCTTTGAAACTGAACCGGTTTGAAATAAATTTAAAAACAAAAATCTTTAAATTTTATTTTTTTTAGCTCACTTATATTACATTCGTTTTCCTTCCATAGAAAAACAGTCACAAAACTTGGTAGAAAATTTTCAACTTATTAAGGCAGGAAACAGAAGCTCTAGAGCTTAAAACGATATTATCTGACACCATGGTGGAAATTCATAAAACTTGTCCCTCCAAAGGCAGGGTGGGGTGGACTCAAGTCATGCTGCTAAACTCATTTAATATCAACCATTCTATGAGCCAACAGTCATCTGGTCTGTTCGTAGAGTGCTCGACTCTTAGTGGTCAGGTTCAATCCCTGGCAACCTCAAATATTAAAAAGAAATCAGCCATTCTATAAGCTAATGTCAGAGTTATGATGCTAATACATCTACCTCATCCTTCATCTGTCATGCTATTAAAAGTAGAACACGGAAGCCGTTGAGAAACTTCTATGATGTCAACAATGAAATTTAAGTACACAAAAGTCAATAGCAAAACAGACAAAAGAGAACATAAACAACAAATAGGTATCTACTCGCCACTCGAAAGGCAACTTTGAACATGGTAGCATAATGCATATAAAATTACTAAATTAACCCTATTGCAGTCAATAGATCACAATATTAAACGTAGGTTTATATAATACCATAAAAGACACGCAAATAATAATATTTTTTTAGAAACAGGGAAGTCAGAAAAGCACCTCACCAGTGGCTCTTCCTTTAAGCCATGTGATTGGAATTTCTAAAATTCTTTCAAAAAGCTGTTGGAAAAAACAAACAGGAAAACCACATATATATCAAGATCATGCTTAACCAATGCAGACAGAGAAGTTAATCATTGCATCAATTTTCTATATTACCGGAACAAAGAGGTTGGAAATTGTTAATTTTGCACCCCATTTCTGATCTAAAATATCAACAAAAACATCTGCAGACAACCAACCACCGTCTTCAGACACCAAATCGGATCTCCAAGTTTTGCAGTTGCCACTGAGTTGTACGTGCAGATAACCATAATGATTTTGGAACTTCACATATCCATTGACATTCTCCATCTCTCTACAACCATTATCAAACATTTTAAAAGATGGAAATAACAGAGAGCATCTCTTGTTTAAAACTGTTTCTTGATGTGGTAAATGCACCAATAAACAAAAAACTGATTGACTAAGTGTATATGGATTATTTCAGGGAAGGATTGTACTACAAGAGTGAATCCCTAGTTACAATACATTTCAAATACTTTGTTTGGCTAACCACAAGAATGAATTCAGCGCATCGTACCGACTCTGGGCCTGTATTAGGACAGGACCAACAACATGCATTAAACTAAGTCACAAGAAGCCAAATCCCCAAATGTAGCTAAACTAATTAAGTGCTTGTGAAAGAGACAAAATGCCAGAAGAGAGCAAAGCTCACTCGCCTAAAGACTAAATATGTCTTTTTTTTCCTTCTCCTCAATGAATTATTCAGTGATAACCATTCGAGCTTTTTATATGTATATTGGTATTCCACATAGGATTAAGAGCCAAAAGGTTTTATGGAATTCTATTAATAACAACGGAAAGTTTTATTGCTGGTCCAAGGTACATAAGTAAGAAATCATTAAGATATATGAAAACAATGTACATATGCATGAAGCAAAAAGGTAGCAGAGGAGTTTGCACCTGGGCTCGCTGTCACCAAATGCTAGCAGCATCAGTGTTCCACCATTGAAATGGACAGAATCCACAATAACTGGAAGCGTCCTCTTGATGCCCTCATTCTGCATCATATCTACCTCACCAACAAACTCTGCAATAATATCTTCAACCTTTGGAACCACAACAAATTTAAGCTTTCGAAAGGATCCCGATAAAAAATGGGAAACATGTTGCCCTATGCTGTCAGGAATAGAAGGCAATCTAAATTTCAAGCCTAGTGGCCAAAATGTGACTGAATGGTATGCTAAAGGAGTGTGGTCAGACTTGATGAAAGTAGAAGGAGATGCATGACTCCTTTCACCCTCAAATGCATTCTCATCCATATTCCTATTTACAGCATCATAAAACAAATCCTCACAACCTATTTTAGAACCCACTGTTTTAGCATCTCCGGTAGTATTTCCATCATATGGAAAATTTTTGCAATTTTTTGTGAATCCACTAAGTCTTTCAACAGTCATGAGAAATGGATCATGTAAGAAATTGAAATTTTCGAAAGTGCCATTGTCGTTAATACACCGGTTTTCTGTCTTTTCACATTGTTCTCCATACTGGTTATAACTGAGTAAACTTCCTTCAACAGAAGTTCCAGCACTAGAATCATCTCCATTTTTAACCAAGAGGGTACTAGGAACCGATAAATCATAAGTTCCAGATGACCCTGAAAAATCACCAGAGTCCTTTAGGGACATACCCTGGAAATATGCCAGCGCTGCTGATGCGCTACGCTCAAGGATACGTCTCTTGGAAGCAACACCAGCAGAAGAAGTATCGCCCCTATTAAACTTTTTCTTAAATTGACTCCTTTTAAGCCCTTTTATAACTTTTGACCACAATGTAAGCCCTGGACCTGGGATTTTTACACCAAATGATTTCTCCAATTCTGCATGCTTTGTGTCATAATCAACACTGGTGTCTACACAATGATGATCCCTCCAATGCATTTTCTCATCCATGCATGAATGTGACTTTGAGTTTTTCATTTCAGCTGAAGGACCTATCTCTTTAACCGTGTCATCTTCAGATCTATTTGAACTTACCTCCGAAACAATGTATCCCATCTCTGCTGCTTTCCTAGCATCATAATCCCTCACTCTAACCCAGAGAGTGGCTGATTCCTCTCTGGCAATCCTCCTGCTTTTAGTACGATAATCAATCCCTTCCTCTCTAGATAAATGCTTCTGTAGACCATTTTGAGAAATAGGTATCCCCAGCCAAGTGTAATCCTTCTTTTGAGCAATAAACACACTCGGATGAGACAAAACTGCATCTATTACAATCTTGCCTCTCCTCAAACTTGTCAAAAGGCCGAACACGAATTTTCATACTGGGAACCTCACCACAAGAAAACTCTTCACTGTGAGGCCCAATAGAGCATGCTTCCAATTTGATACTTAATGGAGAAAGTCCCCTAACCTTACCAAAATCAATCTCACGCTGTATATATTCACTCAGCACAGAACAAACTGAAGGCAAAAGCTTTGTTTCCACAAAACCTTTAGCTTTCTTCTGTCCATACCAAACCAATAAACACACACCAGACAAAACAGCAGCAAGAACGGTGCATCTAACCAACAGTAATCCCTCTTTCCACAATGTTGACAATGAACTCACTAGATCCTTACTCCCAGAAACAGACTTCTTAAGACCTTTGGCGACAAACCCATTTCTCAATCCAATAGTTTCCCTAAACAACTCAATGTTTTTCCTACAAAAAAGGGAAAATCTGATTGCTTGCGCGATCCAATCATTCTACTTCTCAGCGGATACATGTTTTCGTATTGCTCTTCTAAAGAGCCTCCCTCTATCAAAAAAGATGCAACCTACATTGCTTCTTTGACCATTTAAAGAAGCTCCAAGTGGTATCCCGAGAAATGGGGAACTGAGTTTGAAGCTCATTCTGTTCTTCCACTCATACAATCATTTCTGTTGGAAACCAAAAACCTCTTTTTCTCTGTCCCCAACGAATTTAAATTATCTTAAAGTTTCCAAACATTCCAGAGTAACCCTAAAATTTACAAATTTGTTCTTTAAATATATATATATATATATATAGAAAAAAAAGCTTCAGGTTTTTAGGTAGAGAAAAAAATAAATGAAACCTGGAAAAAGTAATGCATGAAAGTTTGAGAATGCTAGCGACTTCGTTGTTCTTGATTCTTCATTTGAATGTTTTTTCCTCCCTTGCTTTCTCTTTTAACAAAAGAATCGGCAATGGGCAATGGGTTGATCATCTGGCTTTGCTTTTGAATTCCGAATTTGATGAAGGTTTGTTGACGAAAACGCAGTGAGCTTAAAATACAGCGAAATTAACTTAGAGTAGACTAATTAATAATAATTAAAATAAATGAAATATTTAATTTACTTTTTTGTAAAAATATATAAGGTAAAGTTTTTAAATGATTACTAAAATTTATTAAAAAAATAAAATGATTATAAAATTTTTAAATATTATAAAATAATAATTAAATTTTATATTTTATAACAAAATAATAACAGCAAGGTTAAACTCAATTAATTGTTAATGGCAAACTCTATGTACTTGTCGTATCCTCTTTTCTGTCTCCACATCATACTCTTTCTTTTTACACATAAGATTAATAAAATAATTAAAAAATAATAATTTCTACTTTTGACTTTTAAAGTTCATCTTCTTTGTCTCTTCACTGCTATCAGATTTATGGTGAAGTTGCAAGCCTTCCATTACTTGTGATGAGTACGACAAAGAGTTCACCGATATTATTTAGAAAAAAACCGTCGGTGAAGGCCGTGTAAACTTTAGTTTGTACGTGCCTTTTAGTTTTAGGAATTAAGTTTTAATTTAGAGTTTAAGGTTTAAGGGTTTAAGGTTTAAGTGTTTAGAATTTAATGTTAGTGTTTAAAATTTAGAGTTTAGGGCTTAGAGAGTGATATTTAATTTTTTAGGGTTAAGATTAAGAATTTAGGATTTGAATTTTAATATCAAAGTTTTACTCTTATAATAAATAGACCCGAGAAAAAAATGTTTTGTCATTGGACCGAATTTTCTAATAAATTAATAGATTTTTTTTCTCTAGAAGATTCCCAGTTCAATTTTAAAAGGACTTTGTTGTTTCTTTTAGCATATTTTTATGTAATTCTTTTGTTTGTCTTATGTCTAGACCACAGCTTGAACTAACATGCGACTTAGCAGAGATTATAATAAATAATGTGAAAGACGAGGACGCCCAGAATAAACTCGCCCTTTTGATGAATGTGTATTTGAATTCATAACTATTGTCGCCGCCTGCAATATTTATTAACCAAACAAAGAACAGATGCATATGAGATGAATTTTCAGTTTCTAAAGAAAGAAATAAAGAAAACCTTGAAGAGGAGAGAGAGAATTGAGCCAGAGAATCAAACAGATAAAGAGCTTCACTGCCATGAAAACTTAAACAGTAAATTTATCAAATTTGGAGCAAAGAACTGCTAAAACTTTTTCCCTGAAAAACAAACAAATGCCAAAATGCGGATCTCACTGGTTGGCCTTGTTTTTCACCATGGATTTTATGGTAGCAATAAAGGGGTTTTTATTTAAGAAGATGATAAGTCAAAGTCAAAGTCAAAATAAAATTATTTTTTTTATTTTATTAATCCTACGTGGCAAAGGAGAGAATGATGTGGAGAAGAGTAAGGTGATGTGGCAAGTAAGTGAGTTTTCCGTTAAGAGTTAACGGGGTTTAACGTCTCAGTTACCATTTTATTATAAAACACAAAGTTTAATTGTTATTTTGTAACATTTGAAAATTTGGTTATCGTTTTGTTTTTTAACAAAGTTTCAGTGACCATTTGTGAACTTTACCCAAATATATATTATTATAAAATATTTTTAATATATGATACCAAAAATAGTAAAAAAGATTTCTTAAAATTATGGACGTCTTGTATAGGTCTATTGTGTGGCAGGTTAAAATGCGACTAATATACGGTGGCACATGTTTTCTTAGTTACAGGTTACCAACCAATTTCAAACCGATTTTGGTTAACATTTTCTGTTGGCTAATGAAATATTTTACCTCTAAACTGTTTTTTTAACATTTTAGATGTCGAGTTAAACGTTTCCCTTTGAACTTAGAAAGTGAAATATGTTCGTAATATTTTAGGTTTCCTAACTACTCAAACTGCTTTTGGGTAACATTTTAGGGGCAAATAAAATGTTTCACTCAACTTAAAAAGTTAAACATCTCGGTAATAATTTAGGTTCCCTAACACCAAACTGAATGTAGGTAACATTTTAGGTGTCGATCCCGAGACTGAATTTCATTAACATTTTAGAGTCAAACTGAATGCAGATAACATTTTAAGTGTCGATCCCGAAACTGAATTTCATTAACATTTTAATGTTCGAACCCCAAACTAATTTCTCGTAACATTTTGAATTCCCTTTAAACTTAGAAAGTGAAATATGTTCGTAATATTTTAGGTTCCCTAACCACTCCAATTGTTTTTCGGCACCTAAAATGTTAATATTTTAGGTTCCCTAACCACTCAAACTGCTTTTCACTAACATTTTAGGTGGTGAGTAAAATGTTTTAGTGAACTTAAAAAGTTAAATATTTCGGTAATAATTTAGGTTCCTTAACGCCGAACTAAATGTAGGTTACATTTGCTGATCCCAAAACTGAATTTTATTAACATTTTAGAGTCAAACTGAATGTAGGTAATATTTTAGGTGTTGGCCCCCAAACTGAACTTTATTAACATTTTATTGATTTTTGGTAACATTTTGGATTCAGAACGCAAAACTGATTTTCATTAACATTATAGGTCACGAACCCTAAACTCATTGCCGATAACATTTTAAGTGTCGAACCCCAAACTAATTTTCGGTAACATTTTAGGTGTCAAACTTGAAACTCATTTTAGGTAACATTTTAGGTGTCGAACCCCAAACTGAATTTCATTAACATTTTACAGTCTGAACCCCAAACTGATTATCGATGACAGTTTAGGTGTCAAACCCCAAATTGATTACCGGTAACATTTTAGGTGCTGAAACTAAAATTGATTATAACAATTTAGGTTCCAAACCCTAAAATGATTATCGACAACATTTTAGGTGCCGAACCCCAAACTGATTATCGATAACATTTTAGGTGATGAACTGAAACTGAATATTGATAACATTTTAGGTGTTAAACCCGAAACTGAATATCGTTAACATTTTAGGTGCCGAACCTTAATTTTACCATTACAAATCTTTTATAAATATTTCTACACTTACCATATTTTGTAGAAATATTTTAAAATTATGGTAAGATTTTCTACAACCATTTTCTTTTCAGGAACATACATCTACACTTCATTCATCAACAACATCAAGAATGATGAATTATTTGAGTTGATTTCTACAGAGGTTAGCAAATTAACAAGGAAGAAATTGTCTTCATTATAAGCCAAAATCCTCGTTGATGAGCCCGACCCTAAAGCTCATTACATGCTAAAGATATGTAATGCAAGCGACCTTCAGAAGATGTTTAGGAGATACAACTGTGTAAGGGTACAAACATCGAGTTGTATGTAAATTTTGATGAAGGTGTTAGTTCATTAAGAATCCCAGGAGGTTCTCCATCTTATTAAAATGAAGATTTTTTGTGTACGTAATTCTAGGAGACGACATGAGAAAGAATAAATAGTTGAGGAATTGAACGCCACATATGATATATCTACAGACTACAACAACACGGAAACATATTCTTCTTCCATTCATTTTAATTAAACTAAGCTTAGTAGCAATGAACCATGTATCAAATTTTAGATCGTACTTTTTAATCTAATCATAGTTTGTGTTTGTGTTGGTGATCATATTTCTCAACACTTATCCGGTCCTCGAACGAACAAATGTAGCAAATGTAATGGGATTTTGACAACTTAATCAGAGCTAAGTATATCGTTAAACACGTTCAGCATCATTTTAGCATTGATAAGTATTGATACTATACTTCACGTTTTGATATTCTTCAATATGAACATAAAATCTTACAAGATATGGTAACATTTAATGTGGACGTTCTCGTTATAAGTATCGAACCTCTTATATACATTTCGATACTCCCAATTATATATGAACATGTAACTATAGATGAACGTGAACATTGTACACGATTAGCATCAAAACTTTATAGGAATGGGTACATTTTATATGTTTGAGTATCAAAACTTTTAGTTATGTTACAAATAAGATCCCTGACAAGAGAAGGCGTGTTAGGCGCATACAATAGAGAATCCTGATCATGAGATGACGTGTCAGCAACATGCATAAGAGATTCCTGACATGAGTCGTGTCAGAGTACAAGCACTCAGGTTACTTTCACAATAGGTTTGGATTGAAATTACTATTTGTGTTGTGACTTGTGAGTATTTCATATTACATTGACGATAAGCAAGCAGTTGTTAGTTTCCAAATGTAGTATGGCATTATTTGTTTGCCATAAGGTTAGTTGGATCGTGTTCATATCTGTAGCTGAAAAAATTTATTGCAACATAACACAGCCATGAAATAATCAAAACAGACTTGTAGAACATCGTATAGTTTTCAGGTATTTTCTTTTGACTTCAAATTTCTCTAGTTTTTTTGTACAACCTTCTTACTTCATCCATATTAACCATTTTCTGCAATTATGCATTTTGAATTTGAATTTCCCTATTTTTAGCCAACAACGTTTGAACCCGATTTCTCAATTCTTCAACAACGATTGAATTTTCATCATTCTCAATCCATTTAAAGAAATCATAGCGGCTCTACAAATGTGCAAAAGAAATTCAGAATAAAGCATTAAGCAAAATACTGGAACAGTAAACCCAACTTATTACTTAATACCTCAGGGCCTCTAGCTCATCCATAAAATCTATTCCCTTTTGCTCCGTGGTACAGTTGAAGTGCAAACTGGTGATTGCAATCTACAAGAACAGTGAACAATGTTTCCTTCGGGACGTGAATTAGAACTTTCAGTAGACATCACGAAGGAAAACTCAAACAGTTGGCATTGCACTGTGCAAAGATGGAAGTAGAGAGGATTATAAGAACAATATATAATTTGGCATGACAAGCGTCATATATTGTCAAATAAATATTCCTTAATCTCAAATGAATATAAAAATAACGTAGTATAGAGAGAATAAGGGTCGATCCACAAAGACTGTGGAGCTTCTGATGTAGAGAGGTTTTGATTCTGACTAGTGAGAAAATAAAAATAATGAGGGGTTTTGATAGACTAGAAACTAAAGGTAAAATAATAAAAACGAATTTGGAGAAAATGACAGAAGCGAATATTTTTTAGAAGAAAATTAATTAAATAAATTAGCCTCAAGTTTTGCTTAGCTTCAATTCAAACTGATCATCGAAAAAGGATTTTACTCCAGATACATACCGGTTACAATCTACAAGGCCCAACCCTTGTAACTTGTTTTTCTCTCCGGTAAACCAATAATCCAAAATCAATTTTTGAATTTCAGTTTTCTGGTTAGACTAACCACGACTATCGTCATTAAAATAAAACAATTTTAAATTTGGAAAAACCTGACTCGGACTAAGTTGTCTCGATGAGAATAGAATCCAATCTCATTTTCCTTTAGCGAATCCGTCGCTAAGTGTTTTCGTAGGAAGTTGAATTTGGCCGATCCTTCCTCCCAACTATAAATATGAACAACATTCAAATCAACGTTAGCTTTTTGAAATGAAAACGTAAAGATTTTTAATAGAAATGCCAATTGCTAATCTAAGTTTCCAGAGAATTGAGAATGTAATACGAAGATGTTGAGTGCTTTTTAATTCTCACAAGGTGAAATGAAGCTTTGCTCTAAGCCTTTGGCTAATAGAAAAATTTAGCTAAGCATGATTATGGTAAAGATCATACTTGCATTATAAAAGAAAAATAAATAAAAACTTTAAGCAAGAACTAAAGAAAAGAAAGAATTTTATAAAACTTCAAAAGTAAAAACAAAACTAAGAATGGGAGATGATAGATAGCTTCCCCAAATGGGGTATTTTATAGTATTCTAAAACCCTAAAAATAACCTAAAAATATTAAAAGATAAATCCTAAAAATATTCAAATTAAATCCTAAAAGATAATTTCTAAGTTTTGAAATTCAAATCGTAGCTGATATGCTATCTGTTGTTGCTGACGTCACCTTCTGGAAGCTGTTGCCGTCATCTTCTAGAAGCCGTTGACTGGATGCCATGTTAGACTTCATGCCCAGATTCATGCCCACTAGCCCAGCCTTGATTCAAAAAAATAAAACTGCAGAATTTTGTCTTTTAAGTGTAATTTCCATAATTGAAGTCTTGTATAGAAAACACACAAAAACATTCAAATCAGCAACATGAACTAACTATTAAAGGCATAATTAAAGATAAAATAGTAGCCAAATAAACTACTTATCATGGCAAATAAAATAAAATAAAAGGAAATGAAATTTTAAATTTGCAGAAATGTAACTGAAATAAAATTAAATGAAGTCCATCAAACATTAAGTTCATACGCATCAAATTCCAAAAATATTAACAACTTCAAATGTGATTATATTAAAGTCTAGTCATCTGTCTTGCAGGTACTGAATTCTTGACGAAGGGAGGTCGTTTCCTTACGAAACTCTGCAAACTGAGAATCAACATGCTTACGAAGCTCAGCAAACTGAGAGTCAACATGGTTTCGAAGCTCTGTGAACTACGAATCAACATGGTTACGAAGGTCAGCTAATTGTGAATCAATATGTTCATAACAAGTAACCATGTAGTTAAGTAGTAACTTCATCGTAATCTCCTCTCAATTTGTAGAAAAAACTTGTTCATCAAGCGAAGGGGAATGTTCTTCCACATTTTTTGTGTTGGCGGCATCTTTTGAGTCCTTATAAATCCAATGATTTTTACAAAAGAGGTATCTGTATTTTCAGGCCAAATGAATGTCAATCTTTTCCTTTAAAGGGACAAGTGGGTTCAAAGAAAAATTGACATCATTATTCTGAAAGATGTGTGTAAGGACACAAGTATATGGAAGAGACGTTGAGGCCCCATGACCCTTATTGACATCAGATACTAGATGGAGGAAAATGATTTTGACAATGTTAAAAGCAACCTCGATTCGATATTATCTTGCGTAGGATAATTGCGCTCTTGCACCTTCAAATGCCTAGATACATAAGCCTCAACTTTTTCGTCTTGCATCAACACACACCCTAAACCAACATAAGATGCATTACTATAAACCAGAAACTCTTTTCCTAACTCATGTTAAATCAAGGTTAGAGCTTGCATCAAAGCTTCCTTCAACTTCTCAAAATCGTGTTGTCCCCCCTCTATCCACTCAAAGCAAACATCCTTCTGTAACAACTTAGTCAATGGAGCAGCAACCTTTGAGAAATCATCCACAAAGCGACAATAATAACCTGCCAACCCCAAGAAATTACGAACCTCCGTCACTGACTTAGGTAGTTTCCAATTCACAACCGGCTCAATCTTTTACGGATCCATACCTTTCACTGAAACAACATCACCAAGAAAAACCACTTCCTTAATCCAAAACTCACATTTGCTAAACTTAGCATAAAACTGATTGCCCAATAAGGCTTACAAAACAATTCGCAAATGTCGATCGTGATGTTCCTCGGTACATGAGTACACAAGAATATCATCAATAAACGGTACCACGAATTGATCCAAGAATTCATAGAATACCTGATTTATCATGTCCATGAAAGATACAAGTGTATTTGTTAACCCAAACGGCATTAGTAAGAACTCATAATGTCTGTAGCGCGTGCAAAAATCTATTTCAGCACATCTTTATCCTTGACCTTCAAATGATAGTATCCATACCTCAAATCAATCTTAGAAAATATCGTAGCACCCCAGAATTGATCAAACAAGTTGTCAATTAGTGGAAAATGATACTTATTCTTAATCATCAACTTATTCAGTTGTCGATAATCAATGCACATCCTTATAGTTCCGTCATTCTTTTTCACAAACAACATCGGAGCTCCTCACGGTGAAATACTAGGTCGAATGAAATCATGATCTAACAACTTCTGGAGTTGCGTCTTTAACTCCTTCAACTATTTCAAAGCTATGTGATATGAAGCAATCGACTCTGAAGCTGTATCCGCATACGTCTCGATGTAGAACTCTACCTCCCTATCCGATGGCAACCTAAGCAACTCATCTGGAAACACCCTCGAAAAATCATAAATAGTACAGATATCCTGAACACGCACCTCCTTAATATTCGGGTCCATAACATAGGCCAGATATGCTTGACACCCAAATTCTAGCAACTTTTACGCCTCTAAAGCCGAAACAACATTGGATAAGAATTTAACATTCTCACCCACAACCACCACTTCATAATCCTTGGAAAGTTTCAATGAAAATCGCTTGTTTTCAAAATAAACAATAGCTTTATTCTTGGCCAACCAATCCATACCTAAGATTACGTCAAAACTATGAAACGACAACTCCATCAATTCAACCGTAAATACATGGCCTTGAACCATCAAATGACATCTTCTAAATAGCCTCCTAGAAACAATCGTCTCTACGAAAGAACTAGTTACTCGCATACCCGCATTTAACACTTCTACAGGTATATCAAGCAATTGTGCATGCTCACGCAAGATATATGAATGTGTAGAACCAAAATCTACTAAAAAAAGTAAAGACATGGACTGCAAAGTAAAAGTACATGCAATCACATCCATTTCATTCCTTCCCTCGTGATACGGACACTCCCTCGTAGGTCCTCCACTCTCAGATTGAACAACCACAGTTGAGCAACAGTCCTCTGACCTTCCTCCCTACGCTGAAAATTACCTCGATCGCGCCCACAACCTCTCTGTGGTGCAACAGTTGACACAAGAGCCTGTCCATCCTTAGCGAACTATAGACAGTCACGCCTTATGTGATCCTTCGAACCACAGTTCGAGTATGTACCAAGAGTTCCTCAACACTCTCCTAAATGTCGCCTCCCACAATGCTCACACTCGAGTGCTCGAACATAGGTGTTCTGACCTTGCTGCCCACGCTCGCGTTACATCTACCATGTCTCTGATCAGGGTGATATCTTTTATCTCAGTTTCTCTTGTACTGACCTCCAATAATATCTGATTTAGCAACTCTCTTCCTAGAGCTAAAACTTCTCGTATGAGAGGATAAACCCAAATTATGCTCTATATCCTTAGTTTGGGTAACCAAAACATCAAAATCAGTATAATCTAAAGCTAGCATGTAAGTCTTCACCTCCTTAACCAGCCCATATAAAAAATGATCACATCATTGACGTTCATTGGGGACCAGTTCAGGTGCATACTGGCTCAATCGAACAAACTAGACCTCGTATTTTGATACAGTCATATTACCCTGAACCAACACCATGAACTCGCGCTTCTCTTTCATCCTAATATAGGGAACCCAAATACTTCTTCTGAAAAGTAGCACCAAAGAACTCCTAAGTCACATCTGCATGCGTCATACCCGCGATAGTAGTCGACCACCAACTATAAGTATCTATCTAAAGCAAAGACACGGTACAACCCAACTTACAAACATTCGTGCACTCTATCTGACCAAGAATCCTCTAGGTACTCGTAAACCACTCCTTAGCAGCTTTAAGAGCTAATCCTCTAAACTCAGTGCCTCTCAATCTACACAAACATTCCAATAAGAGTCTAAGATTAGCAACCACTACAAGTGCTGGTGCAAGCACGTGCACTCCAGCCATAGCTGCTTGGAACGCTCCAATCATGACCTAGATCAATGATGTCATATTGCGAAAAAATGGCGCTTACGGTGCTTGAGGCATACCACCTTCGATTCAGTACCAACAGGAGGAATTGGTGGAGGAAGTGATAATTCATTGTTATGCCCATCCTCAACATTACTAGTATTAGCTCGAGTCTCTCATCTCGATCCCTTTTTTCAAAAACAATATAAATCTATGACATGAAAATGCAACACTGAAAATAATTAGGCTAGCTTGAAGTAAGAATCCAAGATGCTCATGTTTCAAAACAAATCATTTCACACTTGTAGTAATAAGGTAATATGTCTCCAAGCTTTTACCCCCAACGTAACACATTTCGACCATAGAAACATAAAATCAAACACTATGCATGTCATATAATCAATTAACAATATTACAACCAAAACAACTTACCTCCCAACAATCATAATCTGGCACTGATACCACCAAATGTAACCCCCTTGACCCAGCTTAGACGTCAGACCGAACCGAGCAAGCTACATTGGGTTTGCCGAAACAAACCCAAAATGATTTACTTTAAATTAGGTCCTTTTTGCTTTTATCTTATCTAGAGGCATATTTAATCCCTAAGGTGAACATGCTGGCATCAGATAAATTCTCATTCGAATCGGGCGTCGAATTGACATCAAATTGAGCGTATTAGCAGTCTAGGGACTAAATTGATATTCTTGAAAACTATGAAGACTTACTTAAATCTAAAGTTACCAAATCGTAACTAATCAGGTTGCATGCATGCCGGTTAAATTTCAACTTAAAACAATCATCCAATATCATCAAATTGCGTTTACAAGAAAGAGTGACCATTTTGCAAAGAATCAAACTTTAGTAAAGCATTTACCAGAAATAATAGTATAGGTACCGACACACCCCTTGCCCATATCGATACGGATCTTGTTTATAAAGGGTTTCGGTACGGTTCCCCGCATACCGATACTAGTGGTTTAATTCCACAACATGGAATTCTAGTAGCTAAATCACGCACCAATATGATAACCCATGTACCGAAACCAAGTTTAATTATCAAAGGGGTGTACTGATACGAGGCTAGGCATATCGATACCCCTTTGCAATTTTGCACAATTCTGAGCCTTATTAGACCTCGCGTACTGATCCCTGAGGACACATATCGGTACGACTAGGCTTATAATGACCTCTTGGCCAAACATATGACACTTAGGCTCAACCAAAAACACTTCAATGATTATTCCTGTAACGCCCCAAATTTGGGCCTAGAAGTTAGCTAGATAGGTTAGACGATTCAGGTGAACCAAATTAGGCGGTTCGAACTAGTTTCAGGAATTAATTCATAATAAATTGTTTTAGCTAAAATAAAATATGAAAAATGGTCTAAAATGTTTAATCAATATATTGAGGGTTTTGGTAAACTCAATTTGATAAAATAAATTCAGATTAAATGATATTTTGGGTTGGTGACTAAAATGTAATGTTTCAAAACTATTTTTGGTGACTTAATCGAAAAAGAGTCAAAACTTAGAATCTTTAAGAACCTAATCTACCGATGCTTTTAATCAGACTTTCCCTTAATTTAGGCTATTTTTAAAGGGTTATTAAATAAAAATAAAATAGATTTAATTAATTTGGTTTTAATAGCCAATTTGCTTTTCTCACGTAACTACTTTTGCTTTCAACTTTTCTCTCAACTTTTCTTAGCAACCAAACTAATTTTCTTCTTCTAAAATTTCCAGGAATCAACTCTTTTTTATTTCATTTTGATTCCTCAATTGATTTTACATCAAACCTTGCTTATTTGCTTGGAGATTTCACTCAAGTCATGCCAATTAAGGGGGATGTCAACCATTAGAAGTGATTTTCATTTCTCTCATCTAATCAAAGGTTCTTTACTGAAATTCCCAAGTTCTTGATCCTTTACAATCGATTTTTGTTATGGGTTGATGATTAAATCAAGATTAATAGGGTTTCAAATGAGTTTTAATAAGAAATTGATGGATCTTTGTTATGGATTTGATTTGTGGTAGTCTTGATTAATTTAGATCACATCTAAAGTATATTTTAATGTTATGAGAAGGGATTTACAAAGGAAATCCCGAAACTAATTGAATTGCTAATTTTCTAGGTTGTTAATAGTTAGATTTTGAGGTTTTTATGGTGTTAAAAGGTTGCTGGAGGTATAAAGTGATTATGTAAGTGTTTTTAGATGTCGTTATTGTTAAGATTATTAAATTAATAAGTTGTGGTTGGGCTTTGTTTAGGTTGTGTTTGGTGATGTTTTTGGTTGTTTTGGAAGGCGTTTTGATGGTTTTTAGTGAAGCAAAGTTAGGAATTGTTGTTGCTAGGATTGTGGAATCATAATGATGCATTAATCCTTTGTTACTGTGTGGATAAAACAAGGGTGATTGATCCTACAGCAATTGGCGAAGTTTTGGAAGCTTTAGACGCTTGATTTTGCATCGACAAGTGGAGCTTTGTGTTGTCAGTGAGTGGAAATGAGATTTAAAGCTTTATAAAGGTTTGAAAGTGATTTTGAGAGTTTAGATTAAGCTTGAAACGTTGGTCTAAGCTTGGAAGTAAGTATTGGACGTTCTCGCTCTCATTTTCAGTTTTATAAAATATATTCTCATGCTCTTGTTTACGGTTTTGATTACCTACTGTTATATGCATGTCTTAGCAATGAAAGATGTTGCAAGTGATCATATGCTGATGATTTATGAGTATGGAAAATGTTTTACAAAAGGATTTAGAGAGTGCTAAAATACATGGTTTAATGTACTAAAAAATTGGTTTGATTGATGCATATGAAAAACAGTGATGTAACATGCTTTAATTGAGTATATTGGCAAGTGGCAATGTTTAAATGTTATCAGATATAGTTGGCTAGCATAGGGTTTAAAGTGCACTATAATAAGTTGCCTTATGGTTCGTTGAAGGTGTGGGATGCCACCGTGTTTTTCTCCAACCATTGAGAACTGCAACCGTTAAGGAGTGGGATGCCACCATATTTTTCTCCGGTTGGTGGATATTATTTACATCATAACCGTTGAGGGGTTAATTGTGTTGTTTGCTCCAGTTATGGATGTATATGAAGTGTTCTAGGGAACCACTTGTGAAATCTGTGTATCCGATGTGTTTTTGCAAATGGAAAGGTTTGGTTTTGGGTCACTTTAATGCCAATATATGAATTAATGTATCATGATAAATGAATAATGTTTGTATAATGTGATTTATACATGTGGTGCTCTTTAAGCTTTGCTATTGGAAGAATAAGCATGTGAAGGCTTAAATTGAGGTTTGCATAATGGTTATGCTAGAGATCTATGATACATGTTTTGCATATGGTTTAATATGCATGTTTTGGAAAGACAAAAGAAGCATGAGATATTTTTGGCATGATGTTTGATACATATTTTAAAGACAATGGTTTTAAATGCATTGATGAGTGTTTTTAAGAATCCCTCACTAAGCATTTTGTACTTACTCTCTCCTTTCTCATCAATGGAGAGAAGTAAGCTTATGGGGCAACAAGCAAGCAAGGAAGAATCCAAGAGTTGAACTATTTCAAGTATGGTTTTATAAATACTTAGCAGTAATAAAGACAATGTGATCAAGTTGTAATTGGGAGGGTTGTTTTGGATATGTTCATTTGGTGTTTTAGACTTGAATGATGGTTTATTCTTTGAATTGGGGGCTTTGGGGAAGTTTAAGCATGTTGGGTAGATATCATGCCTATAGGTCTACCTTGTTGTTGTAAAGTTATTCTTCCATATCATAGTGGTCTTTGGTTAGTATGATGTTTTCTTAATGTTCCAAGCATGCTGTTTTGAGAGTTAGAGAGTGTTTGAGGCAAATTCGGATTTTTAGGGAGGTTTTAAAGTGTTTCGAATATGCATTTTCTGCTAAGCTATGGGAAGGTTTCGAAACCAGCCTCAAGGTTTTGAAACTAGGAGGCATGAAGGTTTCGAAACCATCCTTAAGGTTTCGAAACCAGGAGGCCAATTTTGGCTACTGGAGTACAGGTTTTGAAACCAGTCAGAGAGGTTTCGATACATTTCACGAGGATGGTTTTGCAAAGTTGAAAAATTGTTTGAAATGTTATATTTTGGTCCTATAGCATGATTTGTCAATTCAATGAGTTCTAGGTGTCCTTTTGAGCTGAAAATTTACATATGGGTCTAAATGTTGTTTAATTTCAGAATGGTGCTTTTAATTTCGTATGGGTCCATGTAGTGTTGTGTTTCTTTCATTTTGGTCCATGTTTTGTATGATTGCTAATTAAATGAGATTGGATGATTATTTTAAGCTAAAACTTAATTGACATGCATGTAACCTGATTAATTAAGGTTTGGTAACTTCATATTTAAGTAAGTCCTCTCAGTTTTCTAGATTTGTAATTTAGTCCCTAATTCGCTAAAACGCTCAATTGGATGTCAATTCGACGCCCGATTTGAATGAGAATTTATCTGCTGCCAGTCTGTAGACTTAGGAATTGATTAAACATCTAGACAAGATAAAAAAGAAAAAAATGGACCTAATTATAAGTAAATCATTTCGGGTGTTCTTCGGTAAACCCAATGTAGCTCGCTTGGTTTGGTCTGACGTCTAGGCCGAGTCCAGGGGGTTACAATTCCAACACCATATCCATTTAAGACTATCAAAATACCACTCAAACATGGAATTATATACATCATGGAAACAATGATAGTCATCAAAGTAAACGTATACGCATGATACCTACCCAACATGCATAAACTTTCCCAAAGCCCTCAACCAAACCATAAACTAACATACAAGTCCAAAACACCAAATGGAACATATACAAAATAGGGAGAACAAAAACAACCCTCCCAACTTACAACCTGATCACATTGCCTTTATTACTAGTAAGCTTTTAGAAAACCATACTTGAAAAGCTTAACTCTTGGATTCCTTCTTGCTTGTTTGCTGTCCTATAAGCTCACTTCTCTGCATTGATGAGAAAGGGAGCGTAAGCACGTAATGCTTAGTGAGAGATTCTCAAAAACATTCATCAATGCATTTAAAACCATTTGCTTTAAAACATGTATTTAACAACATGCCAAAACATCTCATGCTTCTTTTATCTTTCCAAAAATTTGCATTTAAACCATATGCTAAACATGTATCATGGATCTCTAGCAGAACTATTATGCAAACCTCAATTTAAGCCTTCACATGCTTATTCTTCCAATAGCAAAGCTTAAATAGCACCACATGTATAAATCACATTATACAATCATAATCCATTTATCATGATACATTAATACATATATTGGCATTAAAGTGATAAAAAACCAAACCATTTCCATTTGCAAAAACACACATCGAATACACGGATTTCCCAAGTGGCTCCTTTGACCACTTAAACATACATCCTCGAACCAGATCATGGTACTACTACCCCTCAACGGTTATGATGTATATATCCACCAGCGGGAGAATTCTAAGCAATTACCCCTCAATCGCTACATTTCCCATGGTGGAGCAACCCCTCGACACACATGAGGCGACTTATTATAGTACACTTTAAACCCCATGGCTAGCTGACTATATTCAATAACTTTTAACCATTGCCACTTGCCAATATACTCAATTAAAGCATGTTACCTCACTGTTTTACATATGCATCACTCAAAACAATTTCCAATACATTAAACCATGTACTTTAGCATTCTCTAAATACTTTTGCAAACCATTTTTCATACTCATAAATCATCAATATATGATCATTTGCAACATATTTCATTGCTAAAACATGCATACATTAGTAGTAATTAAAACCATAAACAAGAGCATGAGAATATATTTTATAAAACTGAAAACGAGAGCAAGAACGTCCAATACTTACTTTCGAGCTTAGACAAGCGTTTCAAGCATAATCTAAACTCCCAAAATCACTTTCAAGCCTTTATAAAGCTTTAAATCTCGTTTTCCATGCTATAGCGACTAAAAATTATTGAAGGTTTCCCATTTTTCTTGAAAAATTAATTTTTGGGGGAAATTTCTTAAAAATAATATTTTTGAAATAAATAAAACTGGAGTCGCCACCGGCCACTTGGATTAGGTAGACCGAACACTGAAAAACAAACCAGAGATTAAATGAGTCAGTTACGAGTGGGGAAGTGTTCGAACCCCTACCATGCCCAAAAATTGGTACCTAAGAGTTCGTATCGTATTTACTAAGAAAAATTAAAATTCAATCCAATTTAATTACTAACCCCTAAAAATGCATGTATGCATGGTTATACAAACCGAACAACCTAACTCGCAACCCACGATAATCAAAGGAGATGGCACCTGAGGACTCAAGACGACACTCCCACTAGGATATTGAGTCCTCGAGAACTAAGCTAAACTAGTGCAATAAATTAAATATGGAAATTTAATTATGCATGAACAAAATACTAATGCCAACATAAACAAAAGGTACCATAAAATACATATAAAGGACAACTATATACATATATATAATATGAACTATACATTATAACATATTATTATAAAAGACTATTTACGTATATAGAACGTACTGTTATACACTATATTCATTGATGAGTGCTTTATTTTGTTATTATTTTACCATTAATTACTCCTTGTTGAATCCTTAATATTGTTGATTTGGGTCGATTTTATTCATTTCTGTGCAGGACTTCAAATTCTATAAAGCAGCGTTAAAAGAGCATGTTTTGCAGTTTTTTTATTTTCTAGAATCATGGCTGAAAACATGGGCATGACGAGGTCTGACGTGGCAGATTCTGGTAGTCTAGTCAGCAAAAGCTTCTAGAAGGTGATCCAGCCAATATCACCTAGAAGGACGGGCATGCGAGATTTTATCAGGATTTTAGGATTAAGTTTGAATTTAAATATTTGAGAATTATCACTTTATATTTGGGAATTATCATTTTAGGAATTTATTTGATTATTTTTAGAATTATCTTAGGTATTTTATTTTAAATATTTTAAAGGTTTTCTCAAGCTATAAATACCCCCTTAGGGTGAAGCTTAAAAGATGTACTTAGCTTTTATTTGTTCTTAAGAATTCTTACTTTTATAAAAGTTTTCTTTCCCAATTTCGTTTTTCCTTAGTTTTCATTTTACTTTCTTCAAAATATGCTAATTATGATTTCTATCATGCTTAAATAAATTTTCAATTAGCCAAAGGCTTAGGCAACAACTCAATTCATTTTGTGAGAATTGAAAAGTACTTATAATATCTTCGGATAACATTCCTAGTTTTCTGGAAACGTAGATTGGCAATCAGCCTTTCTTTTAAAATCTTTACACTTTCATTTCAAAAAGCGCGCATTGGTTTGAATTTTGTACTGATTTAAAGTTGGGAGGAAGGATCGGCTTGTAGCATATTCGACTTCCTATGAACACACTTAGCGACAGATTCACTAAGAGAAATTAAGATCGGATTTGATTCTTATTGAGACAACATAATTCAAGTCGAGCTTTTCTAACACTTAAACTGCATTGGTGCTAGCAACGATAGTTGTGGCTAGTCCAAGTAAAAATTGAATTCCAAAGATTGCCTTTGGATTATTAATTTATCAAAGTGAAAAGTAAGTTACAAGGGTTGGGCCTTGTAGACTGTAACCAACATGTATCCGGTGTAAAATCTTTTTCGATTATCAGTTTGAATTGAGGCTAAGCTAAGCTTGAGGCTATTCCATTTAATCAAGTTTTCTCTTCAAAGTTTACTTCTGTCATTTTCTCCAATCTATTCTCAAACTCGATTTTACTGCTTACATCTGCTTTTTACATTAAACCCCCATCTTCTTTACTAAATTGCTAAAGTCAAAATCAAAACCTTTTTACATCAGCAACTCCTTAGTCCCTACGGATCGACCCTTCTTCTCTTTACTACGCTTTTTATTTATTTATTTTGAGATTAAGGACTATTTATTTGACAATTACGACACTTGTCAAATTAGCATCGTTGCTGGGGACTTTGACAAGATTACTGATTAAAGTTTGTTTTGATTTATAACCTAGAAGAATCCGAGAAAACTAGCATATTTTGAACAGGAGATCAAAGCATTAGCCTGAGACTACACATGAAAATGGGATGATAATACGATATGATGACAATGCTGCAGTTGTAACACCCACTTCCCGGTCTGGTAGAGAACTGGGTCGGAAAGCGTTATCAGTAAACATATTCAGAATCAGAAGCTTAATCGGAGTCGGAAACTTATTCAAAAGTTCTACTATTCTTATTTAAGGCTTAGTGAACCTAATTATCAATTACCGACTCAATATGGGGTCAATTTTAACCTTTTTCAAACTTAGGGACTAAATTGTAAATTTCATAAATTAGCAATCCTAATCCAAATTCTTTATTTCCAACTTGTAACTAAGCTGACCAATCATTAATCTGTGAAGTTTCGTCACTATCGGATATCGTTAACCTAATCAATTAGGCCATATAGTTATTAGTGACCAATTTGCAAACTGCTTAAAACTTATTTTTATTCTTTATAATAGAATTAGCTAACATTGTATCGATACCTTAAGGTCAGTATCGATACGCTAAGCCTAATTTCAGATTTTCCAGATTCAAACATAGCAAAACTATATCGGTACACTTGGGACTGTATTCTTTGTTTCATGCTAAATTTGGTGTTTGGATTGCTACGTTTTTGAAGATATAAGAAAGTAAGCCTTCTTGATTCTTATGTTATTGTAATCTAGGGTTTGCATGTGAACTTTTGCTTAGATGTTAAATTTTGTTGGAGGACATTGCATTTTGGTAGATAGAGATTTTTGGTTTAAAAAGAAAATTTATATGAATGGATGATTGGTATATGAATTAGATGAATGATGAAGATATATATACGAATGAATATAGCACTCTTCTTAGTGGATAAATGCTTGGTTTATTCTAGATGTTTGAAGAGGGATAATTTGAGAAATTGGTGGTGTTTGAACTCGATACAATGGACTATTTCTGGTGACAGTTTAGACCTGTTTTGGTTTGATGTCATGGTTAAATTAAGGGATTTTAGAGATTTAAAATGAACATTTAAAAACGCTGATAGATCGAGAGTTTAGGAAGCTAAACTTGAATGATTACTTAGACTGTAAATTGAATTCGAAATTGGTTATGCTCAAAACAGTTTGTAACGGTAGTTTTGATAATGTTAAGAGTCTTAGAAAGTTTGTCTCTAAGTATATTGCTGAATTCAATGTGTTTAAAGGCTCGGTTAGGGAACTTGATCTTATGTTTATGTGTTTAATTGTTAGAAAGCATGATATGCACCTTAGGTGTTTGGTTGTGTAGGAATATAACAACTTTGGGGGCTGATCTTAATGCTTTATTAAATTGTTGTCATACTTAGACAAGAAGGGAGACAAGCTAGAGGGGGAAAGACTCAAGGGCTTAGAGTTACAAGATCAAGACTAAGCTTGGGGAATTGTGAGTGTATTCTTAATTTTTATGCATAATCCAATGTTTAATTGTGCGCTTAAATACGTGAATGGTTGACTAGATATAAATGTCTAGTTGCTTGGAATTGGTTGAAATAGGGGAAGGTAAGCATCAAGGTAAATTCGAATGATGATGAATGAAATGTGACTAGGTAGATGCCTTGTAGCGTTCTGTGAATTGGGAGTACAATAGTTCTTCTAATATCAAAATTGTCTGAATTTACAAATGTTGTTAGTGGGTCATGATATAAGAAAGAGATTGTTATTGGCATGCCAATAGGATATATATATACTGAGCTCAGCCTGAAATTTAGGACTAAGGTCCCCTGAAAGGTACAAATGTACCCTTGTTCGATATAAAAACGAATAATCCAATGACATGATGTCATTGCCTGCTAATGATGAAGTTGAATTGGATATACTAGATTGAATTCTAGTATGTAATATAGATTTCAACTACGGTTGCTTGTATTTTATATATACCTATGAATAAATACTTGATGTTTAATCAATCTCGATCGATCTACTCTACTAGCCGGATTGTGAATATATTTCTCTTTGCATATACTTGTTATTTGAATTGTTTGCAAGATTACCTTCCTAACTACTCACCCTATTATGTTCCTGAGCTTAATCCTTGCCAACCCTAGCAAAGGGATCAAGCAAAGTCACCTGAAACTTACAATGTATGTTTTGAAATTATATTTTGTTAACTCCAATAATGGTGGCACTAGAACAAAAGTTTTATGTATTAATTTGGGCAGGGTTAGATGGCTTGTATGTAAGTAAGTGAATTATATAATTCTGATGGATTTTTTATATGTACGTATGAACGTATGTGTGCCTTGTAAATAGTTGATATGAAGGCTTTGATCTTTTCTTAAATGGATTAGTAATTGCCTAAAACCAATATATGAAGATGCTATGTATGTGGTTGCTTGGTGTGTGATCATACGAGTAGGTTGTTGCTTATATATAGACATATTGTTGACAATTGGAGAATGAAATTGATTTGAAATTTAATAAAAATAATGGTTGATTAATTTATGCACTTCTATAATCATGATTGGTAATATCATTTGCTTGTACGAAATGCTTGGACGCCAGGTATGTAATTATTCAAGACAATGGCCATGAGATTTTGATGCCATGAACATGTTCTGGAGTGCTGCGCTATGTGAAACGATATAGGTTGCTGGGATTTATATATTGAACTTCGAATCATCTAGTTTGGGTAATTTAATATGGTTTGTTTTTATGATTCAAATGTCAATAACATGTGTACGTTCATCGTATGAATTTCTTTTAACCTCTAATAGTTTTGCATCCTTCTGAATAGCTGAGTTTGAAATTCTTGATTACAATTTAAGTGGTTGGATACATCTTCTGTTGAATGATTATTGCTACTTCTATCCCAAATCTAAGTAAATTGATCTCTAACTTGATAGTCAAGTTAGACCGTCTACTTTGAGCTTGAAATTCCCTTTTAGGCCAGGGAGGGTACTACAATTGGGTACTACAATTTGGTAATCAGAGCTAAGGTTTAGTCGATCCTAGGACTAAACCAGTCTAGGTTGTGTCATCTATCGTACTAAGTGCCATCTAGGAGTTGAATAATTGTGCTTATGACATTGTTTGATCGAATCTCCTTCAAATGTTGATTTCAGATGTCGGAGACACATCTGGCCCGAGATGGAAATAGCCCGATTGGCTCCTCCAACGAAGTGGGAGTGTTAGTCTGAATCAGGATCAAGTAGATCCTTAAAAGACTGTAGAACCACAGCCTGGGGCTCCTCAGATAAATCAAATCCAAAAGGAATGTTTTCTCAGCATGACTGAGATGTTTAACCAGTTCATCACTACAATGAAGCAAAATGACTCCCTATTCCTACAGTGAGCCATTCGAAAGCTCCTATTAACAAATTGGCTCAGCACCGAGCCTATACTTTTACGGGATCAGATGAAGATAACTTGGAAGCAGCTGAGTACTGGTTAGAGACCACTATCCGAATCTTAACCAAACAACTTCAATGTTCTGATCCACACAAGTTGGAGTGTGTTATGGCCTTACTTGCTGATGAAGCCTTGAATTGGTGGGAAACCACAACTCTTACTGCTCCGGAGAATTCTGTTACCTGGGAATACTTTCTGAAGGAATTTCGTAAGAAGTATGTGAGTGAACAATATTTAGCTGAAAGAAGGAGACGTTTCTTGCATCTTAAGCAAGGTGGAAGACCTGTAGAACAATACATCAATGACTTCTATAATTATTGTAAGTATGGAGTTGAATATATCAAGAAAGATGAGGACAAATGTAGAATGTTTATCGAAGGTTTGAATGATGAGTTGAGCTTGATGTTTATAGCCCTCAGAATAACTGACTTTCAAGGTCTGGTAAATTGTGTTATTGACACAGAATCTCGGATGAAAGCTGCTGATAAAATAAGGGAGAACTTTTCCAAGAAGGATAAAAGACTCCAGAGTGATAGTAAATCAACGTGGCCTTCTAAGAGATCGAAGGGCCAAGGATAGAATTATTCAAGCCAAGTTGCTTCACCAAGGGAGAACTACATCCCGAAGCCTCAAACTATAATCAAATCTTCTTCTTCTACAATCTCTATTAATAGCTCAAGAAATATGGCTAGGGAACCTCAATCTCGACACTGCAATATCTGTTAGAATTATCATTATGGTCAGTGTAGGAGACAATCAAATGCCTGTTTTCGGTGTCGAAGTATGGATCACTATGTCCGAGATTGTCCTCAACCCTCCGACAAGCCCCAAGTTAAGGTAGCCTCCAATTCAAATCAAGCTCCACCTCCTAAGGGAAAAGGGCTGAGACAAGCTCAATCAGGAAATTCGGGAAGAACTCGGGGCCATACTATTACTCATCAAGAGTCCCGGACCTCTGCTCGGATGTATCACATTCGAAGCCGTGATAACGAAGAAGCACCTGATGTCATAGCAGGTATTGTTGAACTAAATAATAGTCCTGTATATGCTTTAATTGATCCGGGATCTACTCATTCCTTTATTCTCTTTCCTTTGATTGAAATGTTGAACCTGAATTCTGAAATTGTTGATCAAGAACTCCTAATTTCGAACCCTGTGGGGAAATGTCTAGCCCTAAATGTTCTATGTAGGGAATGTCCTTTATATATCCAGAACATTCCTTTCCCTATTAATCTTTATGTGTTGCCCTTCTATGAATTCGATTTAATCATGGGTTTAGACTGGTTAGGAAGACACCGGGCTTGGGTAGACTGTAATAAGAGAAAATTATACTTACGGGGCCTAGGAAAAGAGTCGATATCCCTTATTAGCCGAAAGCAAAAAAGATCGAATGCTTTAATTGCTAGTATACTCAAGACTATTAAAACCGAGTCTGATCTAAATTCAATTCCGACTGTATCTGAATTCCTTAATGTTTTTTCTTGAGTAACTTCTGGGATTGCCACCAAATCGAGAAGTTGAATTCAAGATCGAGACTCAACCGGGAGTCAATCCCATATCCATTACTCCTTACAGAATGGCTCTAGTTGAATTAAAAGAGTTTTAAAAGCAGTTGCAAGAACTGCAAGACAAGGGGTTCATTCGACAACTTAATGAGGTTATGCGTAGATTATCGACAACTTAATCAAGTCACGATTAAGAATAAGTACCCGCTTCCGAGAATTGAAGATTTGTTTGATCAACTGAAGGGTGCTTCATTTTCTAAGATTGACCTTAGATCGGGGTATTATCAAATGAAAGTAAAGGAGAGTTGACATTCCCAAAACTGCCTTTAGAACTCGATATGGTCATTACGAGTTCCTAATAATGCCATTTGGTCTAACAACCGCCCCTGCTGCATTTATGGATCTTATGAACAGAGTCATCAAACCCTATTTGGATAGATTTATAGTGGTCTTTATTGATGATATTCTGGTTTACTCAAAGGATGAAGAGGAGCACTCAAGACATCTTAGAATTGTTCTTCATAAATAGACTCTATGCCAAATTTAGCAAATGTGAATTTGGTTACCTAAAGTCTCCTTTCTTGGGCACGTAATTTCAGCCGAAAGAATCAAAGTTCACCATAGAAAGATTCAATCTATGTTGTAATAAAGAGCCCCGAAGAACGTTGGGGAAGTTCGAAGCTTCCTTGGCCTGTCCAGTTACTACCAAAGATTTGTTAAGGGCTTTTCTATTTTAGCTACTTCGTAAAAATACGAATGAAGAGCCCTGAAGAACGTTGGGGAAGTTCGAAGCTTCCTTGGCATGGCCGGTTACTACCGAAGATTTGTTAAGGGCTTTTCTATTTTAGCCGCACCTTTGACTAAGCTACTCCGTAAAAATACACAATTTGTCTGGTCTAAGAATCAACAGAGGAGTTTTGATCAGCTGAAAGAAGTTCTCACCCGAGCTCCTGTTTTGACTCAACAAGAATTGGGAAGAAAATACATTGTGTTTAGTGATGCGTCCCATTTAGGCTTGGGGTGTGTTCTAATGCAAGGGGCAAGGTAGTGGCATATGCTTCCCGAAAATTAAAGTCTCATGAATTAAACTACCCAACTCATGATTTAGAGCTTGCTGCGGTAGTTTTTGCTTTAAAAATATGGCGGCATTACCTATTTGGAGAAAGATGCTATTTGTACACCGATCAGAAAAGCCTAAAATATTTCTTGACTCAAAAGGAACTTAATGTCAGGAAAAGGAGATGGATTGAACTCCTTAAGGACTATGATTAAATCATAGATTATCATCCGAGGAAAGCCAATGTTGTGGCTGATGCACTCAGTCGACAACATTCCCGAGGTAAGAATTCGATTAATCAACCTTCCCCTAGCCTTTTTCGAAATACAGCTTATATGTATCATCTAAAATATTTCTTGGTAAATTTTTGTAGCTTCCTCTTCCATCAATGCCCACCTTTGAATGGTTATAAAGAAATGGACCCTAGCTTCTATTCGAATCCAGTCTTATATTTTATCAAGAATCAGAATTTTACAACAATCAGATCCCAAACTGCACAGAATTAAGCTCAAATTGGATGAAAATTTGGAATCAGAATTTACTATAAAAGAGGATGGATTGCTCTATTTCAGGAGTAGGATGTGTGTTCCTAATGATCTAGAATTAAGAAGAGAAATTCTACATGAAGCCCACAACAATTCTTTCTCAATACATCCTAGTTCAGTGAAGATGTATAAGGACCTAAGGAGCCTTTATTGGTGGCCCAGAATGAAGCCTACTATAACGGGTTTTGTGTCTAAATGTCTTGTTTGTCAAAAGGTGAAAACCGAACATCAGGTTCCCTTAGGACTTTTACAACCCATTGAGATTCTGCAATGGAAATGGGAACAGATAACGATGGATTTTGTTAGCGGTCTACATTTGCCTCCCAAGAAAAATAATACAATCTGGGTGATCGTAGATAGATTTTCTAAATCTGCCTACTTCCTCTTTGTTCAAAAGAGTATGAGTCTAGATCAATTAGCTGAACTATATATACGAGGGATAATTAGACTCCATGGTATTCCTACTTCAATAATCTCGGATCGAGATTCTAGATTTACTTCTAGATTCTGGAAATCCTTACAAAATGCCCTTGGGATTATGACCGATCTTAGTACAACATTTCATCCTCAATCGGATGGGCAATCTGAAAGAACTATACAAGTCTTGGAGGACATGCTTTGGGCATGTGTAATTGATATCGAGAAAAATTGGGAGAAGGCCTTACCCCTGGCTGAATTTTCATGCAACAACAGTTACCATTCTTCTATCAAGATGACTCCCTTTGAAGCTTTGTATGAAAGAAGATGTAAAACTCCTCTATGCTGGTCAGAATTGAGGGAACACAAATTATTGGGACCTCAATTGCTTCATGAAACCGAAGAAAATGTGTAGATTGTTTGTATACGGTTGAGGGAAGCCTTTGATAGGCAAAAGACTTATGTTGATCGAAAAAGAAAGGATATTCATTATAATGTGGGAGACAAGGTATTTCTCAAAGTATCTCCTTGGAAGAAAGTATTTCGGTTTGGAAAGAAAGGGAAGCTTAGCCCTCGGTTTATTGGACCATTTGAAATTTTAGAAAGAATTGGCCTTGTTGCTTACCGGTTAACTCTTCCAGAAGAATTCAGCAAAATACATAATGTATTCCATGTTTTGATGTTCCGTAACTATCGGTCTGATCCTTCTCACATCCTTGAGCCAGAAGAAGTAGAATTAAACCCATACTTATTTTATGAAGAACCAATCCAGATACTACATCATGAGGATAGAAGACTTTGGAACAAAACTATATCACTTGTTAAAGTGCTTTGGAGAAACCACGAGAATAAAGAGGCAACCTGGGAACCTGAATCTACCTTGAGGGAGCAGTTTCCACACTTATTATCTCTAGGTAATTTGAGGACGAATTTCCTTAAGGGGAGGGATTTGTAACACCCTAAGTTAGGATTGGATGAATGCTCTTTAACCTTAGTATAATTGCAATTAGATGGCTAAAAGATTATAACCCTTTTTGGTGACCAAATTCGAAACTTCCAAAACCTGAGCACCAATTTAAAAGTGACCTAAATGCAATCATTGGGGAAGCCTAGTGTTGAATGCTAATTTTATAAATTTAAATGACTTGTACATATGGCTTTTGATGATTTGTTACACCTAGGATCATTATCCTTTGATTAGTAACTTTTTATTAAATGAAGAGTCATCTCTTCCCCTCGGTAGAGAGAGACCGAAGCAAAAACTGGTTAGAAAAGTTCATAGGTCACCTTGAATGTATTCCTTGTTTCATGCTAAATTTGGTGTTTGGATTGCTACGTTTTTGAAGATATAAGAAATTAAGCCTTCTTGATTCTTATGTTATTGTAGTCTAGAGTTTGCATGTGAACTTTTGCTTAGATGTTAGATTTTGTTGGAGGATATTGCATTTCGGTAGATAGACATTTTCGGTTTAAAAAGAAAATTTATATAAATGGAGGACTGCTATATGAATTAGATGAATGATGAAGATATATATATACGAATGAATCTAACACTCTTCTTAGTGGATAAATGCTTGGTTTAATTTGGATTTTTGAAGAGGGATAATTTGAGAAATTGGTGGTGCTTGAACTCGATATAGGGGATTGTTTCTGGTGACAGTTTAGACCTGTTTTGGTTTAATGTCATGGTGAAATTAAGGGATTTTAGAGATTTAAAATGAACATTTAAAAATGCTGACAGATCGAGAGTTTAGGAAGATAAACTTGGATGATTACTTAGACTGTAAAATGAATTCAAAATTGGTTCTGCTCAAGACAGTTTGTAAGGGCAGTTTTGATAATGTTAAGAGTGTTAGAAAATCTGTCTCTAAGTGTATTGTTGATTTCAATGTGTTTAAAGGCTCGGTTAGGGAACTTGATCTTATGTTTATGTGTTTGATTGTTAGAAAGCATGATATGCACCTTAGGTGTTTGGTTGTGTAGGAATATAACAACTTTGGGGGCTAATCTTAATGCTTTATTAAATTGTTGTCATACTTAGACAAGAAGAGAGACAAGCTAGAGGGGGAAAGACTCAAGGGCGTAGAGTTACAAGATCAAGACTAAGCTTGGGGAATTGTGAGTGTATTCTAAATTTTTATACATAATCCAATGTTTAATTGTGTGCTTAAATACGTGAATGCTCGACTAGATATAAATGTCTAGTTGCTTGGTATTGGTTGAAACAGGGGAAGGCAAGCATCCAGGTAAATTCGAATGATGATGAATGAAATGTGACTAGGTAGATGCCTTGTAGCATTCTGTGGATTGAGAGTACAATAGTTCTTCTAATATCAGGATTGTCTGAATTTACAAATGTTGTTAGTGAGTCATGATATAAGAGAGAGATAGTTATTGGCATGCCAATAGGATATACATATACTGAACTCAACCTGAAATTTAGGACTAAGGTCCCCTAAAAGGTACAAATGTACCCCTGTTCAATATAAAAATTAATAATCCAATGACATGATGTCATTGCCTGCTAATGATGAAGTTGCATTGGATATACTAGATTGAATTCTAGTGTGTAATATAGATTTCAACTACGGTTGCTTGTATTTTATATATACCTATGAATAAATACCTGATGTTGAATCAATCTCTAAGAATTTGTTAGAAATACAAATCCTGTAAAAATGTTGTCTAATTCTGCTCATAATGAATGATTATAAGATTAAGGTATATGAATCAAAGATCCTGTAGGTTCGAATTGGTATCATTAATATGAGAATGTGGTCTTGATCGATCTACTCTACTAGACTGATTGTGAATATATTTCTCTTTGCAAATACTTGTTATTTGAATTGTTTGCAAGACTACCTTCCTAACTACTCACCCTGTTATGTTCCTCAACTTAATCCCTGCCAACCCTAGCAAGGAGATCAAGCAAAGTCACCTGAAACTTACAATGTATGTTTTGAAATTATATTTTGTTAACTCCAATAATGGTGGCACTAGAACAAAAGTTTCATGTATTAATTTGGGCAGGGCTAGATGGCTTGTATGTAAGTACGTGAATTATTTAATTCTGATGGATTTTGTATATGTACGTGTGAACGTATGCGTGCCTTGTGAATAGTTGATATGAAGGCTTTGATCTTTGCTTAAATGGATTAGTAATTGCCTAAAACCAATATATGAAGATGCTATGTATGTGGTTGCTTGGCGTGTGATCATACGAGTAGGTTGTTGCTTATATATATATATATATATATTGTTGACAATTAGAGATTGAAATTGATTTGAAATTTAATAAAACTAATGGTTGATTAATTTATGCAATTTTATAATCATGATTGGTAATATCATTTACTTGTACGAAATGCTTGGACGCCAGGTATGTAATTATTCAAGACAATGGCTTGTTATGAGATTTTGATGCCATGAACATGTTCTAGAGTGATGCGCTATGTGAAACGATATAGGTTGTTGGGATTTATATATTGAACTTCAAATCATCTAGTTTGGGTAATTTAATATGGTTTCTTTTTATGATTTAAATGTCAATAACATGTGTACGTTCATCGTATGAATTTCTTTTAACCTCTAATAGTTTCGCATCTTTCTGAATAGCTGAGTTTGAAATTCTTGATTACTGTTTAAGCGGTTGGATACATCTTCTGTTGAATGATTATTGCTACTTTCTATCCCTAATCTAAGTAAATTGATCTCTAACTTGATAGTCAAGTTAGATCGTCTACTTTGAGCTTGAAATTCCCTTTTAGGCCAGGGAGGGTACTAAAAGTGGGTACTACAGACTACACTCACCTTGATTTTGAAGCACTAAGGCTCACAGATAACAATTCCTTTATTCCTAGCTTTGGTTAGAGGTATCGGGTCGTCATTTTCCAATTCTTGAGCTAGGTAAACAAAAGAATGGTATTAGAATCGGTACATCGACATCAAAACTGATATTAGAATTCAATATAGCCTTTAGCCAAAATGCTTCCACGAATTGGTTATGAACCCTACATTTCAACGTGAAATTAGTCATAAATTATCCATGGATTTCTCAAATTGATGGAGGGTTCCTTCTTACCCGATCGATAGCTATGGATTGGGACTTCGAATTCAAAGAAAGCTTGAGCATAAAGAGGTCAATACTAGAGGTGCATACTTAAGAGCTCAAGGTTGAAGACAATGGAGGTATGTGGTTTTTCTTTCAAAGTAAGGAGGTGGACTTGGTCTCGGTGAAGCAAGGCAAAGATGAGCATCCTTTTTTCTTATTCATTTTAAGAAGATTAAAAGCTTTAATCACTCCTCACCTCACTTGAGGCCAATAGTAGCGTTTCCTACCACCAAGTGTTTACTAAACCAAATTAAGAAATTATTTTCTTTCAATTGACAATTGAATGGCAATTGGTTAGATTTTCAGAGATGTTTCACGTGGGAGGGGCAAGCTAGGTGGTGATTTATCACCTATTCCCTTTTATCTTTCAATTGTAGCTTTCGAAACAGATTTGAATAGAGGACCGTACCGATACCCTCTTAACCGTACTGATACAGTTAATCCTAGACAGGTAAGTTAGTTGAAATTTGTTATACCGTACCAATACAGTACCTACTGTATCGATACCCTTAACTCAGACTCAACATTTTAGACATTTCTACTGGGTTCTTAATTAGGGGTTGGACTTAATCAAAGTCCCATATCAATGAAAGGGGTCCTAAATCAATGTCGATACAATATTTAAGCTTGTTTGGTGTAGGGTTTCCAATTGCCAGAACCCAATTCTGACTAGACCGGTTTTTGGGATGTTACAACAGTTGTCATTGATCAAGAAGGAAATCCAAAACTAACCCACGACAATAAAGAAAAAGCCATTTCTCCTTTTTGATTTTATAATAATAAGGTAAGCTTCATAGCTCCAACCTATACAAGGCCGCCGCTTACTAGATCTAGAAGCGGGGTGGAGTAATGGTTAACTTGTCAGGATCATGATCTGTAGAATGCAGGTTCGAATCCTGCCCCCACCTAATCAGTTGAACATTGTTCTTCGTGAAAGAAGATAACGACAACAACAAGAACAATGACGACAACAATCTGAACTAGATCTAGAAACACCCTCTGACGTTGAAACACACTTTGAATTCGACAACATAGAGCAGATTTTGATGGAAGACGACGACCAAACTATTCGAGAACTTGCTGTAGCACTTAAGATGGGTTTAATTCATCTTTTACCGACTTTTCATGGTTTTCCCAGTAAAAACCCGCACAAACATCTTAAGGAATTTCATATGGTTTGTTTAAGTATGAAACCACAAGAAGTATCCGAAGAACAAATTAAACTTCGCGTTTTCCCTTTTTCGTTGGTCGATTTGGCTAAGGATTGGTTATTTGATTTGCCGTCTAATTCGGTTACTACATAGACTGATATGGCTCGACTTTTTCTTGACAGGTTCTTCCTTGCAGCCAAGGTGAGTGAATTGAGGTGAAGCATCTTAGGAATCCGACAAAAAGATGTTGAATCATTATATGAGTATTGGGAGAGGTTCAAGAAGTTATGCGCAAATTGTCCACAACACGGACTGTCGGAACAAACACTTCTCTAATACTTCTATGAAGGCTTACTCCTTATGGAGATAAAGATGGTCAACACAGCAATTGGAGGTGCACTAGTAAACATGACTCTGACTGCGGCTAGAAATTTAATTTCTACTATAGCTGCTAACTCTCAATAGTTTCGCCCTTCCAATGAACCCTCTCAATGAACCCTTTCAACGAGTTCACGAGGTAAGTATAGTTTCTTTAGAAATTAAAATTGAAAGTTAGCTAATATAGTTCAATCTCTTGTTAGAGGCAAAATAAGTACAACTAGACTTTGTGGAATTTGCACAAAGCCGGACCACCCTATGGATTGATGTCCAATGTTACAAGAAGATGTCGTACAAGTAAATGCAGTAGGTAATTTTTTGGGACCTCCCCAAAGGCCTTACAACCCTCACGCCAACACCTATAATCTGGGGTGGAAGGACCATCCAAACTTCAACTATGGAACAAATCCCAGACCAAATCAAGCTTATCAACCACCTGCACCACAACAATATCAACCACAAAAACCTTCGTTGGAGTCAATTGTTGAATGCTTGGCACTATCCCAGGAAAAGTTTCAACTAAAGTCCAAAGCACACTTTCAAGAGTTAGATAAGAAAATGAGTCAACTGGCTCAGGCTGTAAGTCGTTTAGAATCCACGGGGAAGCTATCGTCCCAAACCAAGGTGAATCCATGAGAAAACGTTAGTGCAATCACCCTTCAGAGTAGCACTATTATTACACCATCAGTCCTAGAGGATGTTGCCGTAGAATCCCAGAAAGAAGACGAATCGAGATCCCAGAGGGAGAAGGAAGAAGTTGATGCAAGATCCTGGAGGAAAAAGATGGATGAATCACAAACTCCTCCCACACCATCTCCCTATGCCAACGCCATCTCCCTTTTCGTCGAGATTGGTTAAACGTGATAAACAAGCAGAGGAAAAGGAGATACTTGAAGTTTTTCAGAAGGTAAATTTACGTGAAAACGTATCATCTGTTTTTTAGCGTAGACTTCCACCTAAGCTAAAAGACCAATGTATGTTTGCTATTCCTTGTAAAATTGGTAAAGTAGGAATTAAACGTGTTATGTGTGATTTGGGTGCTTCCATAAATGTTATCCCACTTTCTATTTACAATTCACTTAGTGCATAGCCTTTGAAGGAAACAAGAGTGACAATCCAGCTCGCTAATAGATCCATCATTTACCCGAAGGACTCCTTGAGAATGTACTAGTTAAGGTAAATGACTTAATTTTTCTGGTAGATTTCTATGTCATCGACATGGAAAATGACCAAACCAACTCTTCCTCTAATATCCTTCTTGGCCGCCCCTTCCTAAGCATGAACACATACGAAAATCGACGTTAGAAGTGAAATTCTTACCATAGAATTTGACGGTGATGTTGTTAAATTTGATGTTTATAAGGCGATGAGGTACCTAGATAATGTTGCAAATATTAGTTTCATTGACGTTTATGAGCCTTTGGTATAAGAGTCTGTTGAAACTAACTTATCCGATGATTTGTGCAGGGAATTGGAGAATCACGACAAAGAAATTAGGGAGTTGAAAAATATTTATTCTACTTATTCTGACTTGCGCCTAACTCCTTTGAAAACTAAAATGTTTCATTCCATTTTGCAGGCACCAAATTTGGAGTTAAAATTACCGTCGGATAAATTGAAGAGTAAAGGAGATATTTTTTCAGAAAATAAAGGAACTACATGATCATAGAATTTCTCATTGGGAAGTTCTCAGTTGGACGAAGAGCATGAATTGCAGGAAGTATTTGTCGCAGTACCTGTAGTCTGAATCAGGTCATCGAGCTAAACGATGTTAAATAAAGTACTTTAATGGGAGGAAACCCATTTTATTTTATTTTATTTTGCTTAATTTCTATTCATTTTTAATTTAATTTAATTAATTAATTTTTTGCCTTATTTTATTTTGTTTTGAAATTTCAGGTACCCTAAATATTTTGAATCAAACTAACGATGATTTTTGATCGAGCGTAGCAACTAGTCCATGAAGGCTCTTTAAGCATGTACCAGTAGTGGAATAACCATTTTAATTAGAGGGTGCATGTTAGCACATCCCTTCACCATCTCTAGGCGCACATTAGCTAAACCATTGCCAATTTAAGGTACATGTTAGCCAAACCCAAAAACATCTGCCACCATTTCACCACTATCTCCCTATCTTATTCCTTATTCTAAAATTTGAAAAAAATAATAAATGGGTTTAAATAAAGATAAACCTAACAAATCCTCATGGACCCCACACCTTTTTGACCATGGTTCCGTTTCCTTATTTTGAACAAATACCTTTTTCTTCTTTTTATCTAAGAATCACTCATGTGATTCAATAACCCTACACCCCTTTCTTTTTTCCCTCTCTGCCGTATACCCAAATCAGTCACAATCTTCATCACGAGCCTTTATCCGCATACACACAATGGTGAGAACAAGGCAACAAGAGAACTGAGCTTCTATCCCACCGGTCGTTCTCGGCGGCCGCGACCGTCATTAAACACGAAAGTTTCTCTATTCCTTCTCCTACGAATTTAATTTTCATATTGAGACAATATGTTTTAAGTGAGGGGTAGAGATTTGCTTCGAATTTTTCCTCGCTTGTTTATATGTTTTGATTTAAGTAGCCTTAGTTGATATCTGAGATGTTTTGTTGCCAATCCTGATTTTTACCTTATTGCATTGATTACCTTATGAGTTTGTGATTCCAATTTTATCGGAATTAGGGTGCATGATAGTGAAATGGCATGATTAGTGTTTGTTTTAAATCTTTCTTGATACCCATGCGTTTGTTAATTGATATGTTTCTTGACTCAGTACAAATTATACTTTCTTGTGAGATTTGAGCCTAAACGAGCAAACTTTTTTATTTTTGCTCATTTGTTCGATTAAGTGTGCTGGACTAATATTGATATTCTAGAACTTGTGAATGAATATATATCGAGACTACATGTTTTGAGCTTGATGCTTTAATATGATAGGGGAACTTAGGATTAACCCACTTCTCTACCCAAAATTGCCCACCCTTTTGTATCCCTTAGTAAACCATTTTGTGCCTTTACCCTTTTTCTCTACTTAACCGCATTATAAACCCGAAGACTTTTATTTATACCCTCTTTTGTTACCCTTGTCAAGACAAAGATTGATATGTTCCACAAACAAAGAAAAAATATATGAATAAAGTCATTAAAGAAGAAACATTTTAAAGTCATAAAAAAAACTGGTTGAACAGTGCTCGAACAGAAAATAAATAGCAGAAGAAAAAGATTCAAAAAATAATTCAGTTGTTTGATTTTTGTTACACTTCTTTGCATTTTTTACTCTTCTTGGTTCGTGACTTGATCTTATATATATTTGCATCTCTTGTCTTGATGTTAACCTATATTTTTGGCCTTTTCCCCTACCTTTACCTAAGCCTCGTTACAACCTTTAAAGACCCTTTGATTAATGCATCTTGTTCAATTTTTGTGGTGTAGACTTGATTTTCTTACAAGCATATGGTAATTTCATATTTGATTCCGGCTTGAGCGATTTCTTTTACCTTAAACACTTTGATCGACAATGAGCGAATCCTTGTGAAGTATTGAGTTTTGTTATACTGAAATTAATGGACTATTGGGATATCTTGGTCTTGCTTGCACTCATTCCTAATTATGTTTTTTACTTGATTGTTACTTTGTTTCCGATACTTGTTGAAATCTTGACTCATTTGGTTTTCTTTTATATATTGTAAGATGAAGGATAGTAACTTCAGATTTCTTTTATTTGACTAAGGCATGCTTGAGGACAAGCATTGAATAAGTGAGAGGGAATTTGATGAGTGCTTTATTTTTTTACTATTTTACTGTTAATTACTCCTTGTTGAATCTTTAATATTGTTGATTTGGGTCAACTTTATTCATTTCTACACAGGACTTCAAATTCCAAAAAACAACGTTAAAAGAGCATGTTTTCCAATTTTTTATTTTCTGGAATCATGGCTGGAAACATGGGCATGACGAGGTTTGATGTGGCAAATTCTGGCAGTCCAGTCAGCAAAAGCTTCTAGAAGGTGATCCAGTCAACATCACCTAGAAAGACGGGCGGGCAAGATTTAATTAGGATTTTATGATTAAGTTTGAATTTAAATATTTGAGAATTATCACTTTATATCTGGGAATTATCATTTTAGGAATTTATTTGAATGTTTTTAGAATTATCTTAGGTATTTTATTTTAAATATTTTTAGGTTTTCTCAAGCTATAAATACTCCCTTAGGGTGAAGCTTGAAAGATGTACTTAGCTTTTATTTGTTCTTAGGAATTTTTACTTTTATAAAACTTTCCTTTCCCAATTTCGTTTTTCCTTAGTTTTCATTTTTCTTTGTTCAAAATATGCTAAGTATGATTTCTATCATGCTTAACTAATTTTCCATTTAGCCAAAGGCTTAAGCAACAACTTAATTCATTTTGTGAGAATTGAAAAGTACTTAATATCTTCGAATAACATTCTCAGTTTTCTAGAAACTTAGAATGACAATCGGCCTTTCTTTTAAAATCTTTACACTTTCATTTCAAAAACGCGCATTGGTTTGAATGTTGTTTTGATTTAAAGTTGTGAGGAAGGATAGGTTTGTAGCATATTCGACTTCCTATGAACACAATTAGCGACGGATTCGCTAAGGGAAATTGAGATCGGATTCAATTCTTATTGAGACAACATAATTCGAGTCGGGCTTTTCTAACACTTAAATTGCATTGGTGCTAGCAACAATAGTTGTAGCTAGTCCAAGTAAAAACTGAATTCCAAAGATTGAATTTGGATTATTGGTTTATCAAAGTGAAAAATAAGTTATAAGGGTTGGGCCGTGTAGACTGTAACCGGCATGTATCCGGTGTAAAAAAATTTTGATGATCAGTTTGAATTAAGGCTAAGCTAAAGCTTGAGGCTATTTCATTTAATCAAGTTTTCTCTTCAAAGTTTACTTTCGTCATTTTCTCCAAATCTATTTTCAAACTCTCTTTTACTACTTACATCTACTTTCTACATTAAAAACCCCCACCTTCTTTAATTAATTGCTAAAGTCAGAATCAAAACCTTTTCACATTAGAAGCTCCTTAGCCCCTGCGGATCGACCCCTCTTCTCTTTACTATGCTTTTTATTTATTTATTTTGAGATTAAGGACTATTTATTTGACAATTACAACGCTTGTCATTCATATATTATAAAATACTATGTAAAAAACCATATAATATGCGGTTCTAATTTATTAAATAGTCATAATAAAAAAAGGCAAAAATAGTAAGTTAATTAATATAATTAAAATGATTAACATAATTCAAATCACACCATAAATATATATGTACATATATATCTATTCAAACTGAAATAAGATGTTTAATATTATTAAATATATATGCTATTATTGATAAGTGGTTAATTTGGGTACTATTTTATCTTTAATTATGTCCTTAATGATTAGTTAATGTTTCTGATTTGGATATTTTTGTGTGTTTTCTATGTAGGATTACAATTCTGGAAATTGCACTAAAAGGCAGAGTTCTGTAGTTATTTTTGTCTTGGAATCAAGGTTGGGCTAGTGGGCATGAAGTCTGACGTGGCATCCAGTCAGCGGCTTCTAGAAGATCCAGTCAGCAGCTTCCAGAAGGTCTAGTCAGCAATGACAGATAAGTAGATCAACTGTGTTTTGAATTTCAAACTTGGAATTAACTTTTGTTTTTAGAATTTAAATTTGAATATTTTTAAGATTTATCTTTTATCATTTCTAGGTTATTTTTAAGGTTTCAGATTACTATAAATACCCTATTGGGGTAAGCTAGAAAATCATCTCTCATTCTTAGTTTGTTCTTTCTTTTGAAGTTTAATAAGATTCCTTTTTTTACGTTCTTGTTTTTGAGTTTATATTTATTTTCTTTTAAAATGCTAAGTATGATTTTTACCATAATCATGCTTAGCTAATTTCCCAATTAGCCAAAGTCTTAAAGCGATGCCTCAATTCACTTTGTGAGAATTAAAAAGTACTTAATATATTCGGATAACATTCTTAATTTTCTAAAAACTTAGATCAGCAATCGGCCTTTCTTTTAAAATTTTTTACACTTTTATCTCCAAAAGTGTGCGTTGGTTTGAATGTTGTTTTGATTTAAAGTTGGGAGGAAGGGTTGGCTTGTAGCATATTCGACTTCCTGTGAGCACACTTAGCGACGAATTTGCTAAGGGAAATTGAGATCGGATTCGGTTCTCATTGAGACAACATGATTGGAGTCGGGCTTTTCTAAACACTTAACTACATTGGCGCTAGCGACGATAGATGTGGCTAGTCCAAGTAAGAACCGAATTCCAAATATTGCCTTTGGATTGTTGGTTACAAAAGTGAAAAGTAAGTTACAAGGGTTGGGCTTTGTAGAATGTTACCGGTGTGTATATGGTGAAAAGATCTTTTTCGATGATGAATTTGAATTAAGGCTAAGTTGTGCTTGAGGCTATTCCATTTAATTAGTTTTCTCTTAAATTTACTTCCGTAATTTTTCTTATTTTTAGATCCACTTTATTTTTAATTTCTACTTAGTTTTAAAAATCAAACCCCCCATTTTCTTTACTTTCACTGCAAAGTCATAATCAAAACCTCCAGATATCAGAAGCTCCTTAGTCTTTGCGGATCGACCCTTCTTCTCTTTACTATGCATTTTTATTTATTTTATTTGAGATTACGGAATATTTATTTGACAAATACGACGCTTGTCAAATTGGCATCGTTGACGGGGACTTCGGAAAAGTTACTATATAGTTTATTTTGATTTACGACCAGGAAGAATTCGGGCAAACTAGCAGATTTTGAACCAAAAATTGAAGCATTAGCCCGAAGACTACACAGACAAACGCTTCGAGAAAGAAGACAAATACAACAGCAAGAACAACAACAACAACAAATCGAACTAGATCTTGGAACACCTTCTGACACTAAAACCCACTTTGGATTCGACAACGTAGAGCAGATTCCGATGGCAAAAGAAGATCAAACTATTTATGAACTTGTCGCGGCACTAGAAGATCAACAACTTTTGTGCATCACATTCCCGAATGGAGAAACACCATTCGCACTCAAGACGAGCCTGGTACATCTTCTACCGACTTATCATGGTTTGCCCAGTGAAAACCCGCACAAGTATCTTAAAGAATTTCACATGGTTTGTTTAAGCAAGAAACCATAGGGAGTATCCGAAGACCAAATCAAACTTTGTGCTTTCCCTTTTTCCTTAGTCGACGTGGCTAAAGATTGGTTATTTGATTTACTGTCCAATTTAGTTACTACATGGACTGACATGGCTCGACTTTTTCTTGACAGGTTCTTCCCTGCAGCCAAGGCGAGCGAACTAAGGTAAAACATCTTGGGTATCCGACAAAAAGAAACTGGGTCATTATATGACTCCTAGGAGAGGTTCAAGAAATTATGCGCAAATTGTCCACAACATGGACTGTCGGAACAAACGCTTCTCCAATATTTCTATGAAGGCTTACTCTCTATGGAGATGAATATGGTCGACGCTGCAAGTGGAGGGGCACTTGTAAACATGACCCCGACTACGACTAGAAATTTAATTTCAACTATGGCCGCCAACTCGCAATAGTTTCGTCCTTCCAATGAACCCTCTCGATGAGTTCACGAGGTAAGTACCAGTTTCTCTAGAGAATAAAATTGATAAGTTGGCTGACATAGTTTAATCCCTTGTTGCAGACAAAAAAGGTAAAGCTAGACTTTGCAAAATATGTACAATGACGGACCGTCCCACAGATTGTTGTCTGATGCTACAGGAAGATGTTACTGCACAAGTAAATGTAGTAGGTAATTTTCCGGGACCTCCCTAGAGACCTTAAAATCCTAACGCAAACACATAGAATCCGGGATGGAAAGATCATCAAGGCTTCAGTGATGCGCAGAACCAGAGACCAAATCAAGCATATCAGCTGAGACCACCTCCACAACAACCGTATCAACAATCGAAGTCGTCATTAGAGTCTACTGTCAAAAGATTGGCACTGTCTGAACAGAAAATTCAAAATCGCACCGAAGCCCATCTACAAGAGTGAGATAAGCAAATGAGCCAACTGGTTTAGATAGTAGGATGACTCGAGTCTCAAGGAAAATTACCTTCTCAAACAAAGACAAATCTGAGAGAGAATTTAAGCGCCATCACTCTCCAAAGTGGTACCGTTGTTACACCAAAAATCGTGGAGGAAGGCGCCCAAAAGAAAGATGAAGAGAAAGCAGTTAGAGTATGCCCAAAGACCAATCATGAGATGATTGTATTTATATACTTTCTTTACCATGTTTTTGAATAAAGACATTGCCATTATTATTTTTCAGTCATATTTTTGTGTCTTAAATAAACTGAAATATAATGAAGTTCATATAATAATATGATTGTTATTAAAAGATCCTTAGCTGAGTATTATTATGGGCTTGGACAATAATAATATGTTCGAGGCTAACATATAGTTGATTGATGACAATGAGTTGTTATTGGCATAGAGATGTCAAAATTAATATATGAGTATGTTGTTAGAGAACAATATATTGGATTGGCCCGCTATGAGTATGTCTTGGATTATTATGTTATGGTCACAATATTGCTCATGGTGGTGACTACATGTATGATCTTTAGACTTGAGATCATTACTATCTCAACATATATTGTCGTATGTTTTGATACAGTTAAACATGCTCCGTGACTGGTCACGTTATAAAGACTGATGTTGAACATATCACGATATATGTATTGGGGTATGAATGATCAAGATAGGATTTTTCCCTCCTACATAATAGGAGTTATATCACAAGCCACTTAATTGAGTGAGACTAGAAATGCATGACCATGCTCGAACAAGTTGATATGAGAAATCATAAGTTGTTCGTTTATTGTAGTCTACTCTAGATATCAAGAAATATTAGATGGGCTATACAAGTGTGACTGTTCCAAGACTTGTGCCTATTCTAGATATAAGGGACAAAGGGATATAATACATAAAGAAGCTAGTCACGAAGATATAAGGGACAAAGGGATATAATACATCAAGAAATATTAGCATGCTAATGAATTGATGAAATCAATAAGGGCCTAATATTAAAAGGTATAATGATGAGATTATAATGAAAATCCCCCCATAAAATCTAAGTTAATCTAACCATCCAATATTGACCCTCGTTAAGACCTCGATCGATATTATATGGGTTTTGCCAAAGCATTGGCATATAAGTCTATCTTGGTTAAATGCAAAAAATAAGCAAGTGATATTTTCTAGTTGAAATATTGGTAATAACTTAGCTAGGTTATTCTAATAGGATTAGAAACCTAAAGGTTAGTTATTTGGACAAATCATAAGATGATTAGAACAAGAGTTGTTCACCAAATGAAGGAGTTACATGAGATGTGATTGGCAAAGTGTTGCTTACCTAAATAACCATTCTCCTAAGTGGAAAACCAAAGCTGACTTAGGATAAGGGTGAAATATGGATCTTTTACCACTAGAAAACTTTTGAGAAGTTTTCCGAAATTAAAATACGAGGGTTTTTAACTTTGAATAAAATAGTGGGAGTAATTTATTAATAAAGACCTTTTTATAAATTTTTAAACTTGGTAAATTTAATTACTTTATATGTTTCCATTGTTGTAGAATTAATTGCAAATAACAACACACTATCATTGCGATCGATCCTTAAGAAGGATAAGCTGAATGGCTTGAACTTCCTTGACTGGTTCCGTAATTTAAGAATTATTCTCAAGCAAGAACGGAAGGAATATGTCATTAAAGAACCCGTTCCTAGTGATCCGACAACTACTGCTTCTAGAGTTGAAAAAGACAAATATAAGAAATACATGGATGACATGTTAGACATAGGATGTCTAATGCTTGCCACCATGACCCCTGAGCTTCAGAAGCAACATGAGAATATGGTTCCATACGATATAATTCAAAACCTCAAGGAATTGTATGAGGGGCAGCACGTCAAGAGAGGTATAAGACCTCTAAAGCTCTATTTCAATGCAAAATGGCAGAGGGATCTCCTGTAGGAGCTTATGTCATCAAGATGATGGGCTATATCCAAACTTTGGAGAAATTAGGACTTCCTCTTAAGGATGAATTGGCCACTGATGTCATCCTGCAATCGTTGTCGGATAGCTTCAATCAATTTGTCCTAAATTTCAATATGAATGAAATCAACAAGACTTTACCGCAGTTACTTGGCATGTTACAAACTGCTGAAAGTAATATGAAAAAGGTTGGACCTAAGCCCATTCTGATGATCTGCAAGGACAAAGGAAAGAGAAATAACAAAGCAGTGACAAAGCCTAAGGGCAATGGCAAGGCCAAACCCAAAGGAAATGATGCATTGAAACCTAAAGGATGAGTGATCAAGGAAGGAAAATGTTTCCACTACAACAACACTAGACACTGGAAAAGAAACTGCCTTGCTTACCTTGAAGAGGTCAAAAAGGTGAAGGCAAATGGAGCGTCTGTTTCAGGTATTTATGTTATTGATGTTAATCTGTCAACATCCACTTCTTGGGTATTAGATACCGGTTGTGGTTCTCACATTTTTACTTCTTTATAGGGATTGCAAAAGTGAATGAATCTGGCTAAGGGAGACGTGGACCTAAGAGTGGGAAATGGAGCAAGGGCTGATGCATTAGCTATAGTGACACATGTTTTACTTTTGCCTAGTAGACTTGAATTAAATTTAGAGAATTTCTATTTTGTGCCTAGTTTGACTAAGAACATCATTTCTATTTCTTGTTTGGACAAGATTGGTTTTGAGATAATTATGAGGAATAATTGTTGTTCATTTTATCTCAATAATGTCTTTTATGGGTCGGCACAATTGATCAATGGTCTTTACATTTTGGATCAAGATAATACCATTTATAACATAAATACAAAAAAGTTAAAAACAAATGACTCAAATCAAACTTACTTTTGGCACTGTCGTTTAGGCCATATAAGTGAGAAACGCATATCAAAGTTCCATAAAGATGGATTCTTAGATTCATTTGTTTTCAAACAATTTGATGTGTGTGAATCTTGCTTGTTGGAAAAAATGAATAAGGCTCCATTTAATAGTAAAGGTGAGCGAGCAAATGATTTATTGGGATTAGTACATAGTGATGTATGTGGGCCAATGAATACACAAGTCAGAGGTGGGTTTCAATACTTCATTACATTCACTGATGACTTTAGTCGGTATGGGTATATTTACCTTATGCGCCATAAATCTGAAGCACTTGAAAAGTTCAAGGAATTCAAGAATAAATTACAGAACCAATTGGGCAAAGTATTAAGGCACTTCGATCAGATCGAGGTGGAGAATACTTGAGCATAAAGTTTGATGAACTCCTAAAAGAGTGAGAGATTTTCTCAAAGCTTACACCACATAGTACACTATAGTGGAATGGAGTTTCTGAGAGAAGGAATCGAACACTGTTAGACATGGTTCAATCAATGATAAGTCATAGTGATCCTCCGACTTCTTGCTGAGGACATGCACTTGAAACAGCTGCTTTCACACTAAATCGTGTTCCATCTAAATCGGTTCAAAAGACATCATATGAGATATGTACTGGGAAGCATCCTAATATGTCTTTTATGACAATTTGGGGTTGTAAAGCTTATGTCAAACATCAAATGTCTACAAAGCTCGAACCTAAATCTCAAAAGTGCATATTTGTTGGATATCCTAAAGAAACTAAAGGATATTATTTCTTCAATCCTAGCGATAACAAAATGTTTGTTGCTTGAACGGGGGTTTTTCTTGAAAGATAATTTCTCTCAAAGAATGGGAATAATAGAAACATTGAACTTGGAGAAGTTCAAGAACAACATATCAATGAACCAGAGGTTGAGCAGGTTCTACAAATTATTGAGGAACAATCAACAGATTTATAAACACAGCCATTGCGAAGGTCCATAAGAGAACTCCATTTACTTGAGAGATTGATTTCTCGTTACCACACATAGAGACGTTCTTCTTATATATCAAGATGAGCCTAGAACTTATCAAGAAGCAGTAACAAGCCCAGACTCTAAGAAATGGTTTAAAGCCATGAGGTCTGAGATGGATTCCATGTCAGTAAACCAAGTATGGACTTTGGTTGAACCACCTAAAGGGATCAAACCTATAGGGTGTAAATGGGTTTTCAAGAAGAAAACCGACATGGATGGTAATGTACAAACATACAAGGGGTGATTGGTCGCTAAAGGTTTTCGACAAGTTCATGGCATATACTATGACGAAACTTTCTCCCCTGTTGCTATGTTTAAATCCATCCGGATCTTACTTGCGATTGCTACATTCCATGATTATGAAATCTAGCAAATGGATGTCAAAACCGCTTTCCTTAATGGGAAAGTTGAAGAAAATGTGTATATGACAAAACCATAAGGTTTTGTTGCTCCAGGAGATGCGAGAAAGGTTTATAAGCTATAGAGGTCCATTTATGGACTAAAATAAGCTTCTCGAAGTTGGAATCTTCGTTTCAACGATGCAATCAAATAGTTTGGTTTTATCAGAAACGAAGATGAGCCCTATGTCTATAAGAAGGCTAGTGGGAGTATTGTTTCCTTCCTGATCTTGTATGTAGATGACATACTCATCATAGGAAATGATATACGTAATTTACAATCTATCAAGACTTGGCTAGGCAATTATTTTTCTATGAAAGATTTGGGTGAGGCAGCATATATATTAGGAGTTAAGATCTATAGAGATAGATCAAGACGACTCCTAGGTCTGAGTAAAAGTACATACATAGATAAAGTGCTAAAAAGGTGTAGCATGGAAGAATCCAAGAAATGATTTTTACCTATGAGACATGGTATATCGCTCTCGAAGGAAATATGTCCTTCAACACCACAAGAGAGAGAACGGATGAATAAGATCCCATATGCTTTGGCTATTGGTTTTATCATGTATGCCATGATATATACTCGACCAGACGTATCGTATACCTTAAGCATGACGAGTCGGTATCAAGTAAATCCCAGTGAAGGTCACTGGATTGCAGTTAAAAATATCCTTAAGTACTTGAGAAGAACTAAGGATACATTTCTTGTATATGGAGGTGAAAGAAAGCTTAGTGTAAAAGGTTACACAGATCCTAGCTTCCAAACTGACAAAGATGACTCACGATCGCAATCTGGTTTTGTATTTTGTCTTAATAGAGGTACTGTGAGCTGGAAGAGTTCAAAGCAAGACATAATAGCTGATTCTACAATAGAGGCTGAATATATTGCAGCAAGTGAAGCAGCAAAAGAGGCTGTTTAGATCAAGAAGTTCATATCCGAACTAGGGGTTGTTCCTAGCATATCAGATGTTATAGGACTCCATTGTGAAAACAATGGAGCAATTACACAAGCAAAGGAACCCAGATCTCATCAATGATCCAAACATATTCTAAGGCTCTTCCATCTCATTCAAGAGATCATAGATCGAGGAGATGTAGAAATATGCAGAGTACACATGGATGATAACATTGTTGATCCCTTGACGAAGCCTCTAACACATCAGAAGCATGATTGTCACACTGTGTCACTCAGTATTAGACATGTGAGTGATGGTCTTAGTGCTAGTGGGAGATTGTTAGAGTATGCCCAAAGACCAATCATGAGATGATTGTATTGATATACTTTCTTTACCATGTTTTTGAATAAAAGCATTTCCATTATTATTTTTCAGTCATATTTCTATGTCTTAAATAAACTAAAATATAATGAAGTCCATATAATAATATGATTGTTATTAAAAGATCCTTAGCTGAGTATTATTATGTGCTTGAACAATAATAATACGTTCAAGGCTAACATATAGTTGATTGATGACAATGAGTTGTCATTGACATAGAGATGTCAAAATTGATATATGAGTACGTTGTTAGATAACAACATATTGGATTGACCCGCTATGAGCATATGTCTTGGATTATTATGTGATGGTCACAATATTGCTCATGGTGGTGACTACATGTATGATCCTTAAACTTGAGATCATTACTATCTCAACATATATTGTCGTATATTTTGATACAATTAAACATGCTCCGTGACTGGTCGCACTATAAAGATTGATGTTGAACATATCACGATATATGTAGTGGGGGTGTGAATGATCAAGATAGGATTTGTCCCTCCTACATAATAGGAGTTATATCACAGGCCACTTGATTAAGTGAGACTAGAAATGCATGACCATGCTCGAACAAGTTGATATGAGATATCATAAGTTTTTCGTTTATTGTAGTCTACTCTAGATATCAAGAAATATTAGATGAGCTATACAAGTGTGACTGTTCCAAGACTTGTGCCTATTCTAGATATAAGGGACAAAGGGATATAATACATAAAGAAGCTAGTCACGAAGATGTTATGTCGAATCATGACTTCTTGTAATTTAGATGACCATGATATATTGCTAGATATCACTCATGGTTTGTAATATTAGAATGGTTCTAATAATTGCTACTAATGTAGGGTCACACCCAAGGGTTGAGTTGAGAAAATATCAAACGAGTTATAATTGTACAATTTTATTGTACATGGATGAAATATATAATTAAAGTTAATATATATTTGATATATGTGTAATTTTAATCATCCTGGATTTTTTAAATATATATTAAAAGAATGTAATTATGATTAAAATTATTTTAATAGATATAAAATTCAGATTAAATTACCCTAAGGGTAGGGTAACTGCATATAAAAGGAGAAGTATGGCCTAGCAGACGTGCTTCTTGCTTAGACGAGTTATTCTCAAGAACATTTTTTGAGAAAAGAAATATTTGCTCTCAACCGGGTGAACTAAGTAGAGGCCAAGATGTTATCGTGGAGGCTTGGGATTTGAACTGATCGTGACTGCACTGCTGACTTGCTGTTTTTCCAGGAACCCAAGGTAAATCATGCATCATTTCTTCTCGAATTCGATTGATCGTATATGGATTCTTGTATGAGATCGTTGGATTATTTTTTTGCTACGCCATGGGGTGTACCGGCGATCCTAATAAAAGCACCATTGCGCACCATACAAGTTACGCCTGACTCATCTCTCACTCCCTTTCCCTATGCCATTCCATCCATTTTCCATTGAGGTTAGTAAAACGAGATAAGCAAGCCAAAGAGAGGGAAACCTTATATATATTCCAAAAAGTGGAAATTAATATCCCACTTCTCGAAGTAATCCAAAAATTGCTACGGTATGCAAAGTTCCTAAAAGAATTATGCACAAATAAAAGATAGCTTACCGAAATTAAGAATGTGAATTTGGGAGAACACGTCTCAGTCGTTTTCTAACGAAGGCTTCCACCAAAGTTAAAGGACCAAAGTATGTTTGCTATTCCTTGCAAAATAGGTAAGATTGGGATAAAACGTGCAATGTGTGATTTAGGCACTTCTATAAATGTCATGTCTCTTTCTTTGTACAACTTACTTTTTGCCGAGCCTTTGAAGGATATGAAAGTGACGATACAGCTGGCTGACTGATCCGTGATATACCCAGAAGGACTCCTCGAGAACATTTTAGTAAAGGTAAACAAACTTAATTTTCGGTAGATTTTTATGTCATCGACAAGGAAAACAGCCGATCAAACACCTCTTCAAAAGTCCTTCTCGGTCGTCTCTTCCTTAGTACGGGAAATACAAAAATAGATGTAAGAAGCGGAATTCTTACGATGGAGTTTGACGGCGAGGTCGTTAAGTCTGACGTTTATAAAGCAATGTGATATCCAGATAATGTTTCTAGTATCAATTTTATTGATGTTATTAAACCTGCCATTGAGGAATTTATAGAATCCAACTTTGTTGATGATCTATGCAGGGAATTAGAGGACTTTGAAGAAGAGATCAGGGAGTATGAGAAAATTTTCTTGATTGATTCTGATTCAAGCTTTGTTCCCTCAAACTCTAAAATTTTACCTTCCATTTTGCAAGCCCCTCAAATTAACTTGAAGCAATTGCCGGAACATTTGAAATATGCGTTTTTGGGAGAATGAACCTTGCAGGTAATTATATCGAATAAGTTGTCCAAAGAAGAGGAAGATGACTTGGTGATGGTATTGCACGCATATAAAAAGGCCATTGGATGGACCATAGCTGACATCAAAGGGCTTATTCCATCAACGTGCATGCATAAAATCAAAATTGAAGATGGGGCAAAACCATCTCGAGAAGGCCAAAGGCATCTTAATCGTCCAATGATGGAGGTGGTACAAAAAGAAATTCAAAAACTACTTGACACCAACATTATCTACCCAATATCCGACAGTAATTGGGTACGTCTAGTCCATGTGGTTCCTAAGAAAACTGGAGTAAAGGTAATTGAAAACTCTAAAGGTGAGCTAGTCCCTACACGAATTCAAAATCGATGGCGAATTTGCATCGATTATAGGAAGTTGAACTTTCTAACTCAAAAATACCATTTTCCACTTCCTTTTATTGACCAAATGATAAAGCTATTAGTTGGTAAATCTCATTACTATTCTCTTGATAGGTTTTCAGGTTTCTTTCAGATCCTAGTGGCACCAGAAGACCAGGAAAAAACAATGTTTACATGTCCCTTCGGTACTTTCGCTTATCGACGTATGCCATTCAGCCTTTGCAACGCTCCCGCTACGTTCTAGAGATGTATGCTTAGTATATTTTCTGACTATTTCAAGAAGAGAATTGAAGTCTTCATGGACGACTTCACGGTATATGGTAATTCCTTTGGTGAATGTCTCTTGAATTTAACCAATGTTCTGAAACGATGCCTTGAATACAACCTTGTGCTTAATTATGAGAAATGCCATTTCATGGTTGATAAAGGTTTAATCCTTGGTCATATTGTTTCTTCTGATGGAATTGCGGTCGACAAGGCCAAAAATGATATTATTCGCTCACTCCTATACCCCACTACTGTGAGGGAAGTTCTTTCGTTTCTTGGTCATGTAGGATTTTATTGTAGGTTTATCAAGAATTTTTCTAAGTTAGCACAACCACTTAGCAATTTGCTACAAAAAGACAAGGTTTTTGAATTTGACGATGAATGCAAGGAAGCTTTTGACGTCCTTAAAGAAAAGCTCATTTTGGCACCTATAGTACAACCGCCTAATTGGGACTATCCCTTTAAAATAATGTGTGATACGAGCGATTCAAGCGTTGGAGCCGTGCTTGGGGAGAAAATTAGCAAAGAGCCTCATGTGATAGTCTATGCGTCTAGGACACTAGACACGGCTCAACAAAATTATTCGACTATCGAAAAGAGCTTTTTGCTATTATTTTTGCCTTAGATAAATTTCGCTCATATCTTCTCAGTACTAATATTGTTGTTTATTTTGACCATACAACTATAAAATACTTGCTAAGTAAGAAGGAGGTGAAACCCTACATGATCCGGTGGATTTTACTCTTACAAGAGTTTAATCTTCAGATCAAAGATAAAAAATGATGTGAAAATCTAGTTGCCGATCATTTGAGTCGTCTCCCTATCTCCCAACTTGATGCGCCAGTTCGAGAAAAATTCCATGAGGAACATCTATTTTTGACGCAAGCAATGGTTCCATGGTATGTCGATATGGTTAATTACTTAGCCACGGGGGTACTTCCTTCAGATCTAAACCGTTCCAAGATAAGTAGAATCAAGCATGAATCTCGGTTCTTTATTTGGGATCATCCATATCTTTGAAAATATTGCTCGGATCAAGTAATTTGGCGATGTGTTACCGAAAGCGAGGTAAATTCTATCCTTATTTTTTGCCATTCTTATTCTTGCCATGGGCACTTTGGACCGAAACGAACTGCGCACAAAATTCTTGAGTGTGGATTTTATTGGCTAAATATATTTCGCTATGCTTATACATTTTGTAAATCCTGTGAAAAATGTCAACGCGATGGCAATTTAAGCTGTTGGAATGAAATGCCTCTTAATCCAATTCACGTTTGCAAAATATTTGATGTATGGGGTATTGACTATATGGGTCTGTTTGTTTCATCCTTTGGTAACTGTTATATAATTCTAGCTGTTGATTACGTATCGAAATGGGTAAAAGCTAAAGCTACTTATAATAACGATGTTAGAACTACTGCCGAATTTCTAAAAACTTCTATTTTTTCCAGTTTCGGCACTCCGAGAGCAATAATTAGTGACCAAGGAACACACTTTGTTAGTCGCATCGTCGAGGCACTCATGAAGAAGTATGGCGACCCACCGAATCGGTTTAAGGCTTACCACCCTTAGGCGATTCGGTTAATCGCATCGTTTAGTTTCAAACTAACGGACCACCCTTAAACTAACGGACAAGCGGAAGTTTCGAATCGAGAGATCAAGATGAATCTCGACAAGATTGTAAAGCCTAATAGGAAAGATTGGAGTTTGAAACTAAACGATGCCTTATGGGCATATTGTACCGCTTACAAAGGTCCTATCGGCATGTCCCCATATCGCCTAGTATTTGGTAAACCATGTCATTTACCTGTTGAACTAGAACACGGAGCTTACTAGGCAGTTAAATAATGTAATATGGAAATGAATGCAGTTGGTGAAGCATGCAAATTACATCTTCGAGAACTTGAGGAAACCTGTATAAATGTTTACGATAGCACTCGCATATTTAAAGACAAAAGAATTTAATGATCGTAACATTTCTTTTAAATCTTTTTTCGTTGGTCAAAAGGTCCTATTATTTAATTACAAGTTTAAACTTTTTGTAGGAAAACTTAGATCAAGGTGGCTCGGACCTTTTACGGTAACTCACGTTTTTCTTCATGGTGCGATAGAAATCAAAGATGAATCTGAGGCGCAGTTTAAAGTTAACGGTCAAAGATTGAAACCGCACTATGAAAACACTCCAGTTGGTTTAATCGAAGAAATTATTTTGGAAGAACCGGTAGTTTGAATCAAGTCATCGAGCTGAACGACGTTAAATAAAGTGATTTAATGGGAGGCAACCCATTTTATTTTAATTTTTATTTTGCTTTATTTTTATTCATTTTATTTTTCTTAAATTTATTTTAATTCCAAGAACCCCGAATATTTTTTTGAGTGGAACGTCGAGCGAACCATGGAGACATTGCACGATTAGGAGAGACCAGTTTATTTTAGGGTGCATGTTAGCACATCTTCTCACCATCTCCTGGCACACATTAGCTAAACCCTTAACAAGTTGTGTTGCATGTTAGTCAACCCAAAGTCATAATCCTTTGACATCATCTTCTCAGCCCATTCCACATCATTATCCTATTCCACTTTTAAATTTTAAACCCCCATGGACCCCACCTCGTGTGATGAACCATATCACCTTTTGCTTTTCAAACAAATTTTTATTATACCTAAACCCTCACGTGACCAATTTTATAAGCCTCACCTTTTCCTTTTGATTTGTTCACCAGCCGCACTCATCCTTTCCCCCTTCTTTGTCTTCTTTACCTTCACCCATACTCACCATTGTACGTACCAGAGAACAAGCACGCCCGTCACCGCTTTGTGCCACCTTAGTTCGTTCAAATTCTGAGCAACTTCGACTTTACACCACTGCCTCCTCTTCCTAACAGTGGTGGGCGCCGGTAACAACCAACTACTACGCTTTTAGTCGAATTTGCGTCTTCACCCGTCTGTGACGCTTCGCCGATCGTTCCACCACCATTTGTCGGTCATTCCAGTCGCTCCACCCACCAGCACAGTGACGTTGCCGTTTCTATATCACGATGAAACTGCCCTTCGTAATCGGCTTTATCCTCATCATTTTGATCGATGCCCATTGCCAATTCGTCTCGCTCAATGCCAGATGATGTCCCCTCCTATTCCATGCACTCATCCATCCCGGACCAAGCTGAAGAGGTAAGTTCTGATCTGATATCTATTCGACCATTGCTAATGTACCATCCCATTTTTGGTTATACAGAGAATTGAGATTCTGGATTTCCTATGGGCGGTCCGTCGATAGAGCAACTAGATTTTGTCCATGAACAACCTATATCATCTTATTTTGGCAGTGAACAGCCTGCTTCGCCTTCCTTTGCGGCTAGTTCGGGCGACAGCACCATACCGACTAATATACCAGATCAACACGAACGCTCCGAGCATAATCATCGTGGCCGAACCTATACTTTGATGACGACGACGCTTTGCGATTCAATAGCGTCCGACATCATAAGTTTTAGGTTTACAAATATATTCCTTCCCAAACTCTCGGCACTTTACATTTGCATGACTCTGTCATGCAATTTTTCGATGCTATTAGCTGGACATTTTACTCTGAGATTAGATGTAGCACATAGTATGAGTTGGATTTTGAATTTTATGCTACATTTTCATTTTTGAAAGATCGAGTTGTTACTGTCAATTCGCCTGATGTTATATCTTATAGGTTGATGGGTCAGCATTTTAAAATGTCTGTTATAGATTTTAATTTTTCTATGGGATTCGTGACGGATGTCGCGGATCATGGGTATCTAATGGCTTTACCTGAGATTTAGTAGGATTTTGATACTGACCTAGCTTACGAAGGACTTACTGGCTTGGCGGTTCGACGTTCGATGCTCGCTCAATGAAAGGATGGCGCATACACAACCCTGCGCTTCGCTACATTCACCAGTTTCTAGCATACAACTACTTAAGACGTAATGATACTACGTCTAATTTAAGTAAGGTTGAACTATTCTTTTTATGGTGCATGCAAACCGGTACCAAGGTAAACATAGGCTTTTGGTTCGTCGGCGCTTTCGAGCGAGTTGTGCGATCCAATCGCCCACTCATTCTTGGACCTTACATTACTCACCTTGCATCTCACCTTTTTCCATTGACTTTTGACAGTACACAATTTACTTATGCCTTTGCAATGGATGCTTTAGAGATGTTTGGACACAATGGGACTTCTAGCCGGTACCCTCGATGCATCCTATATCATTCCTCCGGATACCATTACACCTCGTAATACGTGTGTCTTCCTTCGGAGGATCGTACCGCAACTACACAAGAAGAGAACCCACAGTTGGACGTGCACAAAGAGATCCACGAAGTACACGGTCGACTCAACTCCATCGAAACTCACATTGCCGAGATTCTATCTTACCTTCGCCCAGGCACATCTAGACGTGGCCGTGGCCGTCGTTAGATTGGGGAGTATCTCTATTCCCTCTCTTGTACTTTCATTTACATATTGGGACAATATGCTTAAGTCAGGGGTAGAAAACGCTTGCATCAAATTTCCTATCTTTTGTTTATATGCTTGAAATTGAGTTGCCTTGGTTGATTTGTTGAAATCTCTTGTTATTAATCTTGAATTTTGCTTTGTTTCATTGAATACTCTATGAGTTTATGATCACTCTTTTATCGGATTTATGATGCATGATAGTTAAATGGCAAGATTGGTATTTTTCTATTAAATTTTGCTTGATATTCCATGAATTCATTAATTGATATGTTTCGCGATTCAATGCACAATACACCTTCTTGTGAGATTTGAGCCTAAACGAGCATACCTTTTTATTCTTGCTCATGTTCTTGATTGAGTGTGTCGGATTAATTTTGATGTTCTAGAACTTCTAATTAAATGTATGTCAAGACTACATGTTGAACTGGATGTTTTAAAATGATCAGGGCACTTAGGATTAACCCACTTCTCTACCCAAATTGTCTACCCATTAATATCCATTAGTGAACCAATTTTGTGTCTTTACCCTTTTTTCTTTGTTTTCCCCATTACTAAACTGAACCCTTTTTTATTTTACCCTCTCTTGATACTCATGTCAAGACAAAGATCGGATTGATCCACGAAGAAGTTTGAAAAATAGAAAAAAGAAAAAATGGGCAAGAAGCATTCGAAACAAAACAAAAAAAAAAGAAAAAAATAAAAAATCTACTACTACAAGTGTTCGAACAAAACACAGAAAAAAGGACAGTGAATAAATGTTCGAATAAAAATAGCTTCTGACGTGTACCTTTTCCATTTACTTTTCATTTCGAATCTAAAAAAAAAGAAAAATTACATATCTTTGGTCTCGGATCACCGCCGTGCATGGTGGTTGAGGTTGGTGTCGCCGATGAACGATACCTTAGGGCTTTTGTCACTTCGCCTTCTCTTTTTATTTTTGTTGGCAAGTGTTTGATTTTTAGATTTTCAGAAAAAGATATTAAAAGAAAAATGGGTTTTGGCTTCGTTTTTCTTAGATTTTTCTAAATCGAATTTGTTTTTTTGAAAATCTAAAGTTGGATTCAAGTTCTAGAGAAGGAGGCATTCGTTTTGGGGTTTGATTTTGGGTAAGTCGGCGTCGGCGAGCGACGATCGACAATAGTTAATGGCGGTAGAGGCGGCGGAGGCCGGCTGAAATTTGGGCACCATTTTTGAGTTCTTCAAGAACTCTTCAGAGAGTTTTTCAGAAAGGGTTTTGATCTTGCTTTAGAGAAAGTAAAGAAGTGAGGGTTGTTTTTATTTTCTAGTATTTATACCTATTTTAAAAATCAGTTTAATTACCTAATTAAATCCATCCGTCCTTAGTAAATCCCTTTGCCAGCCCTTCCGTGTTTCTAAATTTCCTACGCAGTCCCGGATAATTTCTAAAGCTTTCAATTTCGTCATTTCTCTTAAATTTTGGTCCAAAGCCAGAGGGGATAATCACCCATCTAGTCCCTTCTATTTTTAATTCTTGCCTTTAAATTTTGTTATCGTCCATTTAATTAACATATCATGCTTTATAATATATGTTACCTTATATATATTTATGTTATTTTTTAAAAACAATATATGTTATATATAGTAACTAGAATATATGTTAATACTTTATATACATGTTGACTAATCTACTTTACATTCTATATATGTTATAGTAATTATATATATATACACATATATATTTACGTAATATTCTATATTTATGTGTTACCTTATATATGTGTTTATTTTATTTCCTTATATGTATATCAATTATCTTATTTAATATATATATATATATATATATATATATGATAATTGATCAATACGTACTTATTTCAGTTTGATTAGATATATATGTACATATATATTTATGGCGTGATTTGAATTATGTTTATCATTTTAATTATATTAATTAACTTACTATTTTTGCCCCTTTTTTACCATAACTATTTAATAAATTAGAACCGCATATTATATGGTTTTTACATAGTATTTATAATATACGACTATAGTGTATAACAGTACGTTCTATATACGTAAATAGTCTTTTATAATAATATGTTATAATGTATAGTTCATATTATATATATGTATATAGTTGTCCTTTATATGTGTTTTATGGTACCTTTTATTTATGTTGGCACTAGTATTTTGTTCATGCATAATTGAATTGCCATATTTAATTATTGCACTAGTTTAGTTTAGTTCTCGAGGCCTCGATATCCTAGTAAGAGTGTAGTCCTGAGTCCTCGGGCACCATCTCCTTTGGTTATCATGGGTTGCGAGTTAGGTTGTTCGGTTTGTATAACCATGCATATATGCATTTTTAGGGGTTAGTAATTAAATTGAATTTTAATTTTTCTTAGTAAATACGATACGAACTCTTAGGTACCAATTCTTGGGCGTGGTGGGGGTGTGAACCCTTCCCCACTCATAACCGACTCTCGAATCCGTTTAATCTCTAGTTTGTTTTTCGATGTCCGGTCTACTTAATCCAAGTGACCGGTGACGACTCTAGTTTTATTTATTTCAAAAATATGATTTTTAAGAAATTCCCCCCAAAATCAATTTTTCAAGAAAAATGGGAAACCTTCGGTAATTTTTAGTCGTTACAGCATGGCGACTCCGCTGGGGAGAAATTTTGTTTTCAAAAACAAAATAGAGAGTCAAGCCGTAGTTAGGTTCGTATTGTAATTATTAAGAATATTTAAATTTGATCTAATTTAATTTTTTTATTTCTAACCTTATTTGTTTATCGCTTTTTTCATCATGTAGTAGTCTTAGAACCTTTAGGAGAGAGTGGTTACTTCGCTTCGTGGGGTTTTCATCTCTGTATAGTGTTGTAATTCGCTTTCAGAATCTGGTCCTTATATTTCATGGGGTCCACACCCCCGTATGGTATATGGGTTGTATCCCCCCGAACCGATGTTCTAGTGACAGTTCGGGTAGCCTTTTATTTAGAATTTAACCGCATATAGTGAGACATAGAGCCCACCTGTTAGGGTTGTGCCGGTACTTTGTCCGTTTAGCTGTAAACTTGTTCAGGTCTTTTATGTGCATTTTTGTATGTCTGTTTATGTATATTTTAATTGATTGACTTGAGTGCTTTTATTGCGTCTGTATATTAACCATTTATTTGGATTATTCTCATCAAACTGAATCAATTCTCTTTTGTGTTTGTCCATTTTCCTTTTGGTGCATTGCATTCTAATGACATGAAATATAGGTATTTATTGCGCAAGTATTCATCATGTAGAATGCAATCATAATGGACAAGATGTATCATATTTAGATAAATCGAGCAAATTTTGAGCATGGTCAGAAGAATAGCGAGGGTCAATCATATGAAGAGCTTAAATCAGATAGTGTAACTGATACTCATGTTGAAGGCGAGCGAAATGAAGTGTAAGAGTTGAAGAAATAGATGGTTGAGATGATGAATATGATGACTGTTATGGCCAAAGGCAAGAGATTTATAGAACCAGAAGAAGGGACAATCAAGAGTCAGAATGAAGACATCGATGGTTAGAATATCACTCCTAAGCATGATAACATCGGTAAATGCAACAAGTTGAAACCTTTTTGTGATTCCTATCAACAAACCAGTGGGAGATACATCTGATTCAAGCTTCCAGGAAACAAAAGTAGGTCCAGTTACCACCTGATTCCTGTGAGGTACACCGAGTTACTCTCGATGCTTGTTGAGAAAAAAACTTATCATCCATATTCATTATGTTCCAAAGAACCACCTTACCCGAAAGGTTACAACATACGTGCTAGGTACAGTTACCACCTAAGGAATTCAGGTCACAACACCGAGAATTGTGAGGCTTTAAAGAATCGAGTCAAAGATCGTATCAAGACATGTATATTGAGTTTCGAATATGAGAAGACTAGATTCTATGAGACAAAAATCGCTTGAGGGGCAAAGTTGGAAAGAAGTCAGTATCCAAGGGAAGGCTTGGATAACACAGAAGCGAGTCGCTCTAGCGAGTTAAGTTCAAAGGTCAAAGATAGGGGCATCCCAGAGGAGGGGCATTCATTCGAGTATAACTAGCTCAGACATGAGAATGATATTTTGAGCGAGAAGTTGAAGAGTTTACAGGATAATCATCATAAACTCTACTGTGTTTCAGAAATGAGGGTATGGGTAACACTTTAGAAGAATGGAAGAAAAATATCATTCAGCTGAAGAATAACTTGTGATAGTGGAAGCAAAGAGGTAGGGCCTGTGAAAATAAGGTTCGATTATTGTCACAAAAGTTGGAAGATGCTGAGAGTCGATATAATACCCTTCAGAAAGAGTTACAAGATAGCTTAGATATGAACGAGATTTTGAAAATAAGTCTGCAACAGAGTGAGACCAAATCCAACACCTTTCAGTTAGAGAGTGAAGTACTCAAAGAACAAACAAAAGAGCTCATGACTTCTTTGCATACGAGTGAGATTCGTGTCGAAGCCTACAGGCAAGTTGGTTATGAAAGTGTCGAAAAGGTAACTCTCTAGCTACGAAGAGCTGCGCGAGAAATACAAGAGAATGACAAGGACATGAAGAGTGTCATAACCCAAGCTCGTAAAGTAGCCCAACAGGTGGCAGATTTGGCTGACGAAGCAATGCCATTCGAGAGTAAGAATATTTGATGTAACGAGCCTTTTTGTTTAATGAAAGACTTTCTACGATGATCAATTTGTGACTAATATCTTCTTGCATTCATGTTTGCATTGCGTTGATTCAAAAATATTCCATATTAGGGTATTTTTATAAAAGAGAAGATGTTCTGTAATGTACAGAGATTGATAATGCTACGGTTGGGAATAATCGGAGCATGAAGTAATTAGAGAGTTGACAAAAGTGGGGCACCGAGTACACAATAGAGACCTATAGAATATTGTCAAGCTTTTGTACGCAGACATCCAATCTTTATAGAATTCCTCCTAAAGGACTATTTGTGAAGTAACACTTATTTTGCATTCATTATGATAGTTTATACTTATTATTTGCCTTTTATATTTTAGACATTTATGATGCATTTCACATATTAATTAATTAATTAAATTTTATGGGCTCAATGGCAGTATTCAGGGACCAGTTGATAGAAAGAATAGAACAAACACTAGAGTAACTAGATGATAGATTTAAGAAAGAGCTCAAGAAGAAAGAAAAAAATGGATGTTTTCATTACAAAGGAGCTTTGCCTAGTCCCTGATTTGGTCATTCCTTCGGGTTTCAAGGCTCCAAGATTTACGTAGTATGATGGCACCAATTGCCTGAGGGTTCACTGGAATATGTTTTGCAAAAAAATGGAAGGATATGTAAAGAATGAAAAGTAGTTGATCCACTACTTCCATGATAGCCTAACAGGACCAGCAGTAGTATGGTATAATCGGTTGAGCATAAAGCAAATTTGATCTTGGAGTGATATAGCTAGCACCTTTTTGGGTCAATATAGATATGCCTTGGATTTAGCACCAACTCGACAGTTTCTTCAAGGCATAAAGATGAGGCCAAATGAGACCTTTAAGGAATACGCCTTGAGATGGGGAAATTTGGCAACCCAGGTTCAGGTTTAACCTCTTATAGCCAAAGAAGAAATGACTCCCCTATTCCACGTGACTCTTTCGATCCCCTTCTTTGTTAAATTGCTAGAGAAATCAAGGAGCAGATTTGAGAATTTTATGAAGATAGGGGAAAGAATAGACTAGCAATCCAAGAAGAAAAATTGGAATCTAAGTTTAAGTACCAAACCGAAGAAGTAGAAGAAGAAAAAGAGGTAAATGAGTGCCACTTTCAAAGTTCTCGTAATCACAAAAGAAGAAGAAATATCGATTCTTCTAAGACATCAAGGAAGATTCCTCGAACAAATGCAAACTTGGAGGTACTTGGAGTATTCATTGCAGACATTTGACCTCATTTAGTTGAAGGACGCTATCTCACTCCTAGAACGGAAAAGAATATACCCAATCTATCTACCCACAATTTTGACCCGAATAGCACCTGCAATTTCCATATGAGGGTACCAGGGTACCCTATCAGGATGTGTAGACCATTGTTGGAAGAGGTCAAGAAACTTATCAATAATGGGGTTTTGACCTAAGAATTGATCCAGCAATGGGGAACAAGGGAATTTGGGCAAGTCTACATGAAACCAAGAAGGCCAGAATAAGTTGGCATCTGAATGAGGATTGAGGCCCCATCTTTCACAATTGTTTATTTTTGCATTGAGGGGTTCCTTTTGAAGTAATTCATGGAACCAACTCTGCTACCTTTTGGCCCGAATGTAGCAAAGATCTTTTTATAAGGGGCATATGTCATGTTGAATGATTTTTATTCCAATGATAAAAGCATTTTGCTTAACATACAATGACCTTGAAAACATATATATATGTATATCTCTTCCTGCCTTTGTAGGTTACTGGATGTCAATTGCAAGATGTGACATCGATTCTGAGATCAATTTGATGTTGTGATAACGATAAAGTTTAATTTTTCCCTTAATAGACTGGTTAGAAGTGCAAGATTACTACTCTTTTGATGATATTCGATGAGGAAATAGCTCCAAAATTTAACCATACAAAGTTGCCTGAAATTGAAATTCTAAGCGTAGCCTTCTATGCACCGATAGATTATAATTGAAATAAAAGTATATGTGCATAATATAAAAGAAAACAAGAATAATAACGAATGAATGGAGAAAATGCACTCCTATGTTCGAAGCCTAGTAATAGGCACATTCGGATAAGAGTGTGGAGTTTTTGGGGCACTCCTCTGAAGCGATAGGATAAATAAGGTTGCAATGCACCATCCAAATAAAAAACCTTAGCTTCATGAGTGATGGTAATATTTTCAAATCATGACAATGCCGAGTAACTCGGGGTAATGTTGTTTGCTCCATCATTATCCTCGAGACAAAGGACTGTGATGAGTTGATTTCCCTAAATAATAATAATAAATGAGGGGAAGAAATAGGAATGAAAAACAAGAATAAAGGAACAATAGTATGAGTACAATTGGAAGCACACATTCGCACTAGAATGTTATTCTTAAAATGATATTTTTGCACTCCAATGGTTAAACAAGTTCATTTTTTGGGCGGAGCAAAAAATGAGAATTGAGAAGGAATAGTTTTCTGTAGCAACGTGATAATCATGAGGATGAACCGAGTGTTACAAAGGGGACTTCACGACTTCGAATCGTCACAACATTCAAAGTTTTTACAAACATAAGCTATGCTTAGAATGATCACTGAAAGGTTGAATTTGAGACACTCGTGCACTTGATATCTAGAGCTCCTATTCTATTTTCTTTATTATTATAATTTTATTTTCAAGGTCATGTATGTTAATCTAAAAGACACCCTTCATAGGAATGACGATCAACAAATTGACATTTTAAGAAAAAAAAAGATTTTTATGTATTACTTCAAGGATGAGATTCAGAATACAAGGTCGTGGATGCAATTGATCAATCTAATGCAGAGTAATGACCCATCAATGACTGTGATGAAGATGAGGGCAATAGTTTATATGTCAGACGACTCAGAGGGCTTGAAGCAGATTTTGGCCATAACACTTTGATTGGTTCATAGATTGGAAGGATGAACCTGGACAAAAATAAGATCGCAGAGTGTGAGGAAAAAATTAGAGGTTTGACATTGTGCAAAAAATTTGATTTTCTTATCATTTCTTCCAAACATCAGTTTTAAAAATGTTTGGCTTTTTTTTGAATTTTGGTTAGTTTAAATATTTATCATTTGCTTCGAACATTAGTTTTCAAAATTTTCTGGCATTTTCTCCCAATTTCAATTTTTGAATATTTATCATTTCTTCCAAACATTAATTTTCAAAAATCTTTGGCATTTTTTTCGAATTTGGATTATTTCAAATATTTATCATATGCTTCCAAACATTAATTTTCAAAACTGTTTGACATTCGAATTTTGATTCTTTTAAATGTTTATTATTGCCTCCAAACATCAGTTTTCAAAAATGTTTGGCATTTTTTTTACAAATTTTGATTCTTAAGATATCTATAGTTTTTCTCCCAAACATTAGTTTTCAAAATGTTTGGCTTTCTCTCCAAGTTATATTTTCAAAACGACTGCCATCTTTTCAAAATAATTACATTTTTGCTTTACTTTATAATGAGAATTAAAGCATAAGGGTCGAGATTTGGTTCTCCTCGAGATACTATAAGAAGAATAAGATTGAGTTTAGGGAGTGAAGGCATTTTACTTACCTTGGTGATGAGACAGATGGAGACTTCGAGCGCTGAATCAAAAACGAGAAAATTAGTTGAACTCAAGACTGAATGTAGGCAATGGGATGTTGAAAGTCCCTATATAAGAGTAGTATAGGGACTAGAAGAGGGATTTATGAAAATGAGTAGAGACCTTAAAGACATGTAGAAAAAGATTTACTCGTACAAGAAAGAAGCGCGAGTCAAATGCGAGATAGATATTCGATAAATGAAGATGAAGAGCATACTGCAGAGATATGGAGTGAAGAAATCTGAGTATAACCTTTTAGGGAATAGGGTTTTAAAAAGTAAATTTGAAAAGAAAAGAGAGAAAAAAGAAAAGAAAGAAAAAGAGAAAAAAGAATAAACGAAAGAAAAAGAGAAGAAAATATTACAGTGCATGCATCATATAGAGATCCCTATGTTAGGGGCATGCTAATTTAGAAGCATTTTTCTTGTTTTAAACAGATATTTGAATATTAGCGAAGATTTTGATCTCCAGCTTCATGTTAAAGAGGTAGATCGCATCAAAGATTTTATATTGGTAGCCATGTTGGTGTGAATTCAGATTAAAAGAGATTTCGGTAGCCGAGATGGCATGAATCTAGATCTTATGTCCTTCGGGCATCATGATAAGTCCTTCGGGCCACCGATAAGTTCTTCGGGCATGGTGATAAGTCTTTCGGGCCATCAGTAAGTCACTCGGGCATGATGCTAACCTTAATGTGATGTCAAGACCGATAGAAACTGGGGCATCATTTTAAGGGATCGGTAGCTTGTTGGCGTGACTCTAGACTAATAGATATTTCGGTAGCTGGGATGACATGAATCCAAATCTTAAGTCCTTTAGGCCATCAATAAGTCCTTCGGGCATGATGATAATTCGTTCGGGCATGGTGATAAAACCTTCGGGCCATCAATAAGACCTTCTGGCATGATGTCAAGCTTTCTTTTTGATGTCGAGACGAGTACAAATCGGGGCATTGAAGAGTTTAAAGCTTGAAAGAATTGGCTGGGGAAGAGCGAAAAGTTTTAGAAGAACCCGTGATTTCAAGGCCGGAGACAGGGAAGTAGGACAAAAATGAATGCTTTCAGTCTTTGCTCTGTTCTCGTTTCACGAGAACAAGGAAAGAGGGGCAGCTGTAATCACAAACATGGTACTACTACCCCTCAACGGTTATGATGTATAAATTCACCAGTGGGAGAATTCTAAGCAATTACCCCTAAACTGATGCGTTTCCCATGGTGGAGGAACCCCTCGACACACATGAGGTGACTTATTATAGTGCACTTTAAACACTATGTCTAGCCAACTATATCCAATAACTTTTAACCATTGCCACTTGCCAATATACTCAATTAAAGCATGTTACCTCATTGTTTTGCATATGCATCAATCAAAACAATTTCCAATACATTAAACCATGTACTTTAGCATTCTCTAAATCCTTTTGCAAACCATTTTCCATACTCATAAATCATCAATATATGGTCATTTGCAACATCTTTCATTGCTAAAACATGCATATAATAGTAGGTAATCAAAACCATAAACAAGAGCGTGAGAATGTATTTTATAAAATTGAAAACGAGAGCGAGAAAGTCCAATACTTACTTCCGAGCTTAGACAAGCGTTTCAAGCTTAATCCAAACTCCTAAAATCACTTTCAAACCTTTATAAAGCTTTAAATCTCGTTTTCCATGCTATAGCGACTAAAAATTACCGAAGGTTTCCCACTTTTCTTGAAAAATTGATTTTGGGGGGAATTTCTTAAAAATCGTATTTTTGAAATAAATAAAACTGGAGTCGCCATCAGTCAGTTGGATTAGGTAGATTGGACATCGAAAAAAACTAGAGATTAAACGAATTCGGGATTCAGTTACGAGTAGGGAAGGGTTCACACCCCCAACACACCCAAAAATTGGTACCTAAGAGTTCGTATCATATTTACTAAGAAAAATTAAAATTCAATCTAGTTTAATTACTAACCCCTAAAAATGCATGTATGCATGGTTATACAAACCGAACAACCTAACTCGCAACCCACGATAACCAAAGGAGATGGCGCCCGAGGACTTGGGATGACACTACCACTAGAATATCGAGGCATCGAAAACTATATACATATATATATATATATAATATGAACTATACATTATAACATATTATTATAAAAGACTATTTACGTATATAGAATGTGCTGTTGTACACTATATTCATATATTATAAAATACTATGTAAAAAACCATATAATATGCGATTCTAATTTATTAAATAGTCATGGTAAAAAAGGGGGCAGAAATAGTAAGTTAATTAATATAATTAAAATGATAAACATAATTCAAATCACACCATAAATATATATGTACATATATATCTAATTAAACTTAAATAAGATGTTTAATATTATTAAATATATATGTTATTATTATGTGCGCATATGTATGTATATTGTGTATATAGGTGTTATATATGAGTGTATTAATATATGTGTGTATGCATATTATATATGTATGTTATGTATGTGTCATTATTATTTGTTTAATGTATGTATGTTTATTATCTATTTAGGCATAAATGTATGTTTGTATGCTTATATGTGTATATTTTGCATGTATTATTGTATTAGTAATGCTATATTATGTGTATATACGTATGTATTATGTGTATATGTAATGTGTAATAATGTTTGTATATTATGTGTAAGTATATTTATTTATATATGTATATGTGTATGCAAGTAAGTATGTTATACTATATGTATTTATTATTATTATTATTATTAATGTTAAATGGGTTATAAGTAATAATATAAAAATGGATATGATTTAAAGCCCAGTCTTTATTAATGTTCATGTCCATTTACAAATAAAAAATCCAAACTATAATTACATGGTCTGTTAGGCCCAATTAAATCCCAAAACCTGATAACCCTAAAACCCTAATTTGTTTATCCTTTTGAGCAGCCCATTTCTGACCGTTGGATCAGAGCGAAAGAAGAGGAGACCACTCAGCTACTCCACGGGCGCGTGCATCGACGCTTCGACTCTCCCACTCTCCACGCACGCACGTACTCTCCCTGATCAATGCCACGTGTCCTCGTCATTGGCGATCAAGGCCACCGACTCCTCTAGCCATCATCACCTGCAAAAATAGAGGCATTGAGACTGTTAGAAGAAACCTATTTTTTATGTCTTCCTAACTAATGTAATCAAAAAGAAGAGATGCGATCTAGATATATATGATGTAAAAGAAATCCATGTACTCAGTTTTTCCAATCAATAGAAGAAAAAAAAAGCTTCTGAGGTATATTTTTTCCATTTACTTTTCATTTCGAATCTAAAAAAAGAAAGATTACATATCTTTGGTCTCGGATCACCGCCGTGCATGGTGGCTGAGGTTGGTGTCGCCGATGAACGACACCTTAGGACCTTTGTCACTTCGTCTTCTCTTTTTATTTTTGTTGGCAAGGGTTTAATTTTTAGATTTTGAGAAAAAGATATTAAAAGAAAAATGGGTTTTGGCTTCATTTTTCTTAAATTTTTCTAAATCAAATTTATTTTTCGGAAATCTAAAGTTGGATTCAAGTTTCGGAGAAGGAGGCGTTCGTGTTGGGTTCGATTTTGGATACGTCGGCGCCGATGAGCAGCGGCCGAAAGTGGTTAACGACCGTAGAGTCGGCGGAGGCCGACCAGAATTTGGGCATCATTTTTTATTTCTTGAAGAACTATTCAGAGAGTTTTTGAGAAAGGGTTTTGATCTTGCTTTAGAGAAAATAAAGAAGTGAGGGTTGTTTTTATTTTCTAGTATTTATACCTGTTTTAAAAATCGGTTTAATTACCTCATTAAATCCCTTCGTCCTTAGTAAATCCCTTTGCCAGCCCTTTCGTGTTTCTAAATTTCCAACGCAGTCTCGGATATTTTCAAAAGCTTTCAATTTTGTCCTTTCTCTTCGATTTTGGTCCGAAGCCAGAGGGGATAATCACCCATCTAGTCCCTTCTATTTTTAATTCTTGCCTTTAAATTCTGTTATCGTCCATTTAATTAACATATCATGCTTTATAATAAATGTTACTTTATATATATTTATGTTTTTTTTAAAACAATATATGTTATATATAGTAACTAGAATATATGTTAATACTTTATATACATGTTGACTAATCTACTTTACATTCTATATATGTTATAGTAATTATATATATATATACATATATATATATATACGTAATATTCTATATATGTGTGTGTTACCTTATATATGTGTTTATTTCATTTCCTTATATATATCAATTATCCTATTTTAATATATATATATATTATAATTGATATATATGTACATATATATTAATGGCGAGACTTGAATTATGTTTATCATTTTAATTATATTAATTAACTCACTATTTCTACCCCTTTTTACCATGACTATTTAATATATTAGAACCGCATTAGTACTCTTTTTGCCAATTTGGTAACTGAGTTTCGGTACAACCTATGGTATACTGGTACAGGTTTTCATTACTAAAAACCAGTTTTATCGTTAATGGCTTAGGAGTACCTGTACGTTTTTTGAAACTGTATCCAAATTAAGCTACGAGTACCGGTACGGCCTATGGCGTATCGATACGGGGATTACTATTTTTGAATTTGGTATTTGTCCGTTAAGACTTGTTAGTTGCTTGGAAGCAATATTTAAATTTTTTATATGCATACCGGTACAACTATACGCGTACCGATACGGTGTTTTAGCAAAATGTTATAATGATTCTAGTGAGCAAAATGAGTATCGGTATGGTACGACATGTACTGATACCCTTTGTTAAATCATCACTACGTACCGATACGCCTTCCCACATACCGATACCCCTTTGTTGCAACGACTATTTCTATTTTGGGTAGGTACCGATATTGATGCTCGTGTACTGATACCTAGGGTTGCCAAACAGCATTTATTGCGGGAGATTTGCATTCCAACGACTCTATTCAATATCTTAACTACCCAAACGGCTAGAAATCAATGAGGGGCTATAAAAACAAGTCCTCAAAGCTTCTTCAACAACAAGACAACGCATTCAAGCTCATATCCATCCTCTTAGAGCTCAAATTGCAAAATTTTTGTAACTCACTTTAGTGTTTTGCTCAACCTATCTTGCATTCTAATTATTGTATTTGATCGAGTTTTGCTCGCTTCTCTCTTAAATATCAGTTCATTTTACTTTTTACCGCGGCATTTACCTTACTGCTATCACAACCATTTTATCTTCATTATTTATCTCTCATTACACAAGAGCAATTACTTCAAATTGAATCATTCCAATTTCTGAAGAAATGGTACTTGATTCTTATCACTTTATTACTTTTGCGATGTGTATACTTGCACTATTTGCGCATCTATATATTTTTGCAACATTACAATTGAGGGACCAAAAGAGAAATTACCCATTAATTTAATGTGACTCATTATATCTTTAACGACAGTTAAGTGCAACTAACAACATATTTACCATTTTGTAACAAAATAGAAAGTTTAATTGTTATTTTATAACTTTTAAAAGCTAGGTTACCAAGTTGAATTTTTAAACAAAGTTAAAAGCTAGGTTACCAAGTTAATTTTTTAAGCAAAGTTTAACGATTGCTTGTGTACTTTACCCAAGAAATTTTATACACAAATAATACATAGAACCCAGGACAACCCTAGGCATGGCCAATGCACAAGAGGTGTCCGCCCAGAGTCTATTTTTTAATATTTAATATTATAGCTCATTTTTTCAATATCTATTATTAAGAGTTTACACTTAAAATTTAGTTTTTTGAATATTTGTTTTAGGGGCCTAATTTTTTCAACACATGATACTAGAGGCTCATTTTTTCTAATATTTGTTATTAAGGGTTTAGTTTTTTTCAATACTTATTATTGGGGACCTAATTTTTTTCAACACATGATATTAGGGGCTCATTTTTTCTAATATTTGTTATTAGGGGTCAATTTTTTCAATACTTGTTGTTAGGCCCCATTTTCTAATATTTATTATTAGAGGTTCAATTTTTTCCAATATTTATTATTAGAAGCCTATTTTTTTCTAATATTTACTATTAGAGGCTCAATTTTTTAACACTTGTTATTAATGACTCATTCCCCCCCAAAATTTGTTAACAATGGTATATTTTTCTAATATTTGTTATTAAAGTTCAATTTTTTTCAATATTTATTATTTGGGATCCAATTTTTCAATACTTGTTATTAGACCCCATTTTTTAATACTTGTTATTAGAAGTCTAATTTTTATTAGAGGCCCAATTTTTTAACACTTGTCATTAACGACTCATTTTTCTCAATATTTTTTTTCAATACTTGTTATCAAGGGTCCATTATTTTTTAATACTTGCTATTTTACCTTCGTTCATGCTTTGATTTTGAATGACATTTTTATCTTTGCTATCCACAATGGAACGAATGTTTATCGAATTAGTTTATTTTACTAACAAATTATATTAATTTATTATATAAAAGTGTTTAGTAAAATTAGCTGATAGCTGTTTGATTATTAGACAAGCAAAATGACATATAAAGACATAATTATAATCGATACTTGTTTGAATAGTTTATTAGTTATAAATATTTTGTATCTATTAATATTAGTTAGATTATGAGAAATAATTTTTTAAATATAACATTACTAAGCATATTTTAAGGATTTATATATTAATTTATTATTTATACAATTATTTTCAATACAAATTAATTAATTATTAAATTTAAATACAAATATAAACGTGTAAGATTTAAAAGAAAAAATTTAAAAAAATATTAGTTTACAAATGCCACAATGTAAATACGTGAGGGTGAAGAATTAAAATAGAAAATGTTAAATTTAAGTTATTTGGAGATTTTTTATAATTGTTAAGAGTAAAATGGTTTTTATAACTCTTATGTCAAAACCTCTAATTTTAAAAAGCTCAAATTAGAGGCATTTTCAAAATCAGAGGTTTTACCCCAATCCGTTATTTACCAAGCATCCAAATTAGCAATTTCTGACAGGTAAAACCTTTAATTTTAACTCAAACCTCTAATTTTGACTCAAACTGCTATTTACTAAACATGATCGGTAATTAGAAAAGAAAATAAAGGAGTACAATTGGATAAAGAAAAAATCTCAAGGTCTATTTTTAAAATATAATTTTCTAATATGTGTTATTAGATTTAAAAATTTTAAGTTCGACCTGAACCACTAAAATCTCAAGAACAAGTCTGATAAAATAGAAGAAGATATAAAGGTTGAAAGTACCCATTGCATAGAAGAGCATAATGTTGGTATGGACGTCACATGATCCCAAAAAAATTGAAGAACATTTGTTTCTTATAAATTTAATATAAAATAATATTAAAAATAAAATTAATACAACTTGAAATAAATATTAACATCCTTAAAAAATTAGAACCACTTGAAAAATAATGGCACTCATTATTTGTTATTATGCACTTAAAAGAATTCTTTCTAAAAAAATTTAAATTTTAACACTTAAATTAATTTTTTTGACTCCGCCTCTAAAAGTGAGGTTTTCATTTTATTTGAGAAAAAATAATTTAAGATCATGAGGTTGATAATACTCATTTTTTGACAGTTTTTTGTTCTTTTTAAATGAGGATGACTTCTTCCTCGTAGACGACAAGCATGTTTTTACCACTAGTATATCACAGTCAATGGCATAATGTCACTCAAATTAATTTTAACACTCGTTATTTGTTATTATGCACTTAAAAGTATTCTTTCTAAAAAAAATTAAATTTTAACACTCAAATTAAATTTTTTGACTCCGCCTCTAAAAGTGAAGTTTTCATTTCACTTGAGAAAAAATAATTTAAGATCATGAGGTTGATAATACTCATTTTTTGACAGTTTCTTGTTCTTTTTAAATGAGCATGACTTCTTCCTCGTAGACGACAAACATGTTTTTACCACTAGTATATCACAGTCAATGGCATAATGTCCCTAAGACTAGTGACAACCACAGTTTCCACAAAAATATCTAAAAATTGAAAATTTTAATGGTAAATTCTTTTAATCCTTCAATATGTATATATAATTCATTGTTGATTTATTATTTTAGAAATGTATCTAATCTTTTAGAAGTTCTTTTAAAATATTTTTTTTACATTTTCATATATATTTTTGTAAAAAAAGATTTAAAAATTTTATTTTTGTTACACCCAAATATGTCGACTCCACACAATTCTGGAGATATCATTCTGCTCCTCCATATTTAGTGAATACTGAGGATAATCCATGATAGTTGCCTCACTAAAGGAATATCCCTTTGGAGACTGATGTTCTCGGAACCCTCATGTTGTTTAAGGATAAAACATGACCAGACACCTTTACATGACATCCACATGCCTAACATAAAAAGCCTAAATACTTTAGAATTGAACTTATTTCTGCCAACCCATCTATCGTGATCCTAGCTAATCATTTGTAGCTTCTTATTTATGTGTTTTAATATTTGTATTTGTCTAGTAACTTAGGTGTGTGGTGTATATAGTTGCATGTGTTGCATGCATTATTAATATAGTTACATGTTAATTACATAGGAGTTACATATTTTTTTCAACTTTGTTTAGCCAGTGGCAACACGAGTTTTGATGTTGGTCGCCAACTGCTGGTTTTTTTTTCTTTTGTTTTTTTAGTTTTTAATACGAATAAATTTGTCTTTGTTTGTATCTATTTTTCGTTCGAGTCTTTTGGTTAGGTTTTTTTAACCTTTTGCATGTATGATCTTTGAACGATCTAAAGTGACTAATTTCTTGTATCCATGTTATAGGAAATTGTCTAAATTATGCATTTAATTTACGATGATAGTTGTATACCCTTATTGTAATTTTAGATATTTTCTTTTTTTAAGACTAACGGCTTCTATTAAAAAATATTTTCATGATTAAAACTTCATGCATTCTATTGCATATGTAATTGTTGCATTATTTTTTTGACAATGACAACTGAATTTTATTAATAACTATGAAAAATATATCAAATACAATGCATTTAGAAGGGAGAATAATGAGATCTAGTCCATCAAAATCTCATACAAAACCCTAAGATGCAAAGAAAAGTAAATACTTCCTTAGATATTAGCATACCGACACAATTCAGAAGTCTTCCTGAATCTCATTGTCTCTATCCAAACGAGACGCTTTACCAAGTGAAAAAGGAGCGGTGAGCGAACCAAACTATCAAGCAGATTGCTCCGCTACCCAGGTCTGATTACATCGGCAAACAACCATCAACCGAGTGGGGATCTATCTTTCTATGACCATCGACAGAATCAAAATCAGAAACTAGCGCCGTAAAGATCTCTGTACGAGCACCAAACGACCGCTAAGGTATGCTGAAATCATGTCAAAATGACTGATGAAACGAACCACAAAAATAAAGAAAAACGTGCCACAGGGACAGAGAAAACACGTGCCATAAGGACAAAAATTCTTATTAAAAATATAAAAAACAAAAAAGACGTGAAAATAATAAACCCGGTGGTCGACAACCAGTATTAAAACTAATTGTTGGCCACCGGCAAGAAAACCAATATAAAGGCTGCGGCGCTTGGGGAAAACCTAAGAAAAACCTAAGAGAAAACCTTTTGATTGTGAATACTCTTAATTGTTGCATTATTACATAATTTCATGCACTCTATTACATAATTAATCTATTTTATACACATTAAGGCCTCATTCAGGAGATCTTTTAGGCTAAAAAAGCACGTTTCCACTTATAAGCATTCCCAAACGGCATAAATTTGACAGAAAATCAACGGTGAGAATGCGCATATGAGCCAAACGCAGAAGCTGACATTTTATAGTTTTTCTGGCGAAAAAACTCGATTAAATGGGAAAACCCCAAATTACCCTCATTTTCTCTCAGAAATTGGTGTGGGTAAAGGAAAAAAATTATGCTAATTTTCAATTTCGATTCATCTACCGTTCTTCTTTCTTAAAGGTATGATATTAATATGTTTTTAGAACTTTTTTCTTATCTGAATTCATCTACTGTTCTTTTTTAAGTTGGATTTGGGTGGGTAAAAAAATTTGATAATCTTCAAGTTGGATTCAAACTGATGTTCTCCTTATCTGTTTCTAGTTGCTTTGCTTTGCTATTTCTTTATTAATGAAATATTTTGTTTAAAGAAGTTGTTTGCTTGCTTGTTAGGTATGTAAAATATCATAGATGAAATCTTTTGGTTGTTAAGTTTAGAAAATGTTGTCACTAAATTTCCACCTCTTTTTTTATTTATTATTTTATTATTTTTATTATTATTATTCATATATTAACATACTTATTAGATTAAAACCCAAAAAAATAAAATAAAAAGAGTTCATTTTAAATAAAGGGAGTCCATCTAATTTTTAATAAAACCCATTTAATAACCCACTTGGCCCAAATAAAAAACCTAACTAATTTATTATTTTTTCATGTGCAGCCAATTATTAACTGTTGGATCTAAATGCGATCCAACGGCTCAAATTGAATCCAAAAAGGAAGAGAGCCAGCTCTACACGCACGTGCCACGCGCTAGCCCCCTCCCCCGCATGCTTTCCTGGTGTCAGCTTCAACCTGCAGGGGAAAGAAAAGCAATTAGGAAAGGAAAATCATGGGAAGTAATTGCGGCAAGCTGGATTCGAATCGTAAAAGGGGAAAGAAACATCTCAATTTTGGGCAGATTCGATTCAAAAAGGAAGGGAAACGGCCTGGATTCATTAGATTCGATGCAAAAGAAAAATATCATTAGACTTGGAGAATAAATTTCGGTCAAATTCGAGGCAGGATTGGAATCAAATCAAAGAATTTTGGGTAATTTTTTACCCGAAAATTAGTGATTTTTGGGTGATTTATTCTGATTTTCCCCCATGTATTTGTGGGTTAAAAATGCTATACAAACCCCTCTCCATCACTTGTAATAGACACAAGAAGCATCCAAAAATTACATAGAATTTTTCAAGTTTGTATTGACAGTCTCAAGATGAATACAAGAATAAAAGCTTGGTTTTTAGGTATCTTACACTTGTTCTTTTGTTTTTTATTTATTTCTTTTATTTCGAATTTAACTATAATTGGAGGAATTCTAACTTTTTTTTAAAGTTTTAAAGATCTTTGTTCTCAATTTTCAAATCTTTACATGAACATTTGATGAACTTTATAAAATAGGGTGTTTGATCTTTGTTTTAAAATAAACATGGGTGAATGATGTTTTTGGGCTTTGTACCCATTTTAAACAAAAATGGGTCATTTAATTTTATTAAATCTCCACACCATTTTTATTTCATAAAGATCTTTCTAAATACTCTTTAAACTTAGTTATTTTTTAAATTTTGTTTTAAATTTAATCAGTTTTCTAATTTGATTTTCTATATATAAAAAACTTTTTTTACACAAAAATATGCTTTCTTAATTTCTTTTTTAATCTTCAATTTGATGTTTCTTTTAAAATCTGGCTCATACGATTAGGGAATAATATATTTTTTCAAAAGTCACGAGTCTAATCCTTTTTCCTTTAATGTTCGTGTATTTATTTAACTTTATATATTTGTATGCTTTTATATTATTTTGTTAGAGTACTCTAAATCTGTTTCTTGATATAATGTTTAAGAACCAGAAACCTAATTAATGTGGTGTCTTATCAAACGGAAATGACGGGTTAGCGCCAAGAGTGTTGGCGGTGATTGAAGTTCATATTCCGAATGATAAGACTGTTAAAATAGATTCACATTCGTAAATGGATGAATAAATCAAATTTTTTGTGAACATGCAAATTCTAACATTAAGTCATTTTTTTGTAATCGACTAGGTATCAATTTTTGGGCATTGTTGGGTGCTAATCCTTCCCCGCGCGTAACTGACTCTCGAACCCGATTTTTTGTTTTTGCAGACCAAAACCGTTGTTTTAATAAAATAAAATGTTTTTTTTTATCAAAATGACCTATTTTTAGGTGATCCAATCACACCTTTTAAAAGATTGGTGGCGACTCTATTGTTATTTTGTTTTTATAAAACGTCAAGCCCGAAAAAATGGCTGCGACAGCTTGGCGACTTCGCTGGGGAACGTTTTTTTTATAAAAAAAGAGAGTCAGACCACAAGCCGATTACATTCTGTTTTAAGTTTGGAATTTGCAAGTTCACATAAAATTTAATTTAATCTTCCATTTATGAATATGATTTTATTTTACGCATTTAAAAATTGGTTAAGCTCTTCACTTGAGCTTCGTCCCAATTGTTTAAGTGAGGGAAAAACACTTTGCTCATGTGAGAATATTGATTCTCTGTATGAGCCTAGCAAGTACCTTCAGGACTCATATGCCTTATGCCTTCGTAAGGATACTGATCCTTCGTGAAGACATAGGAAATGAGTCCTCCTGAGTTGAACTTGATTCGTTCGAAACCTATAATGAGCGACATTCAGGGGCCTTGCTACCCTCAGTAGGGGACATTAAGGACAGCTCGAGGACCTTTCTAGAACCAAACCATATGTGTGAATCTAGAATCCCACCCCATTATAGCCATGTGAAAAACCTATGTTTAGAATCTGATCAAAATTATTTTGTAAGGATAGTTCGTGGAGACATGTCCTGGAGTGTTGGAATGTGGTGCCCAGTATTCTTTATAAAATGAAATAATTTTGGGCCTTTTATGTTTTCAAGTTTACTAATCATTCTTTTTTGTGTTTTAATGTTTTGCATATTTTTCTTGCATTTACATCTCATATCTAGAAGGGTCAATTCTAAAGCACGTTGCTCAAATAGAAAAAGCTTTCGCCATGGATGGAAGGTACCTAAAGAAAGAGGAAGATAATGAAAATGTACGTCACTGGTCTGAGGTCAACGAACAGACAAAGAGAGTTGGTCGAGGGATCACGTGGCAGAAACATCAGAGTATGTTCATATCAGTGTTAAGCAGAATATCGTACATAAGCTGCAAGTGTTATATGACTACTTCGATAGTGCAACCAAACAGTTATTGCAAAATGAAGATTTTGGTTTTTGAAGATGCCAATGAAGGGATGATTATTGGTCCACCCGACTTAGGGGCAACGTCAGAAGGACCCAGGAGCAAGACGGGTTCGATAGAATTATCACATCCTAAATTGAAGATGTAGTTAAGAATGTGATGATGCTAGTCAGAGAAGCTATATCTCTTTGCCCATACGTCAGACCAATAGGGAAACTAGGACCAAGGCTCCAAAGACTGATTAAGAAATAAAGGAGGTGGGTGCTCGAGCTAAGATGTATTCGTAGAATATATCTTTAACCTTTATTAATAAGGACCTTCGTCATCCAATGAAAGCTACTTCTAGAGAAATACTTTATGGAATCGATGGCCCTGTGCATGCATTCATGCATTTGCATTTTTTGTTTGCACTGGTTTATGTTTTTTATGTCATTGCGTACATTCAAACATAATAAAAGGACTAGTTATGGTGAAATTTGAAAAATCTAAAAAAAGAAAAAGCCTTACATAAGTATGATACCCGAGTAATGGTCGTTGAACTAAATCACAAGAGTACAGAATCTTAGAAGGATGCAGCCATGTTGAGGTCCAGCTTGCCCAGAAACAACAAAGATTTTTTAAGGGGCATGCATGAAAGGTTTGTAGAGTGTTTCACTTCAATGAAGGACGCATCTTTGACCATTAAATCTTGAAAATATATACCTCATCCTAACCTTGTAGGTCTACGAATATCAATTTCATGTTGAAGCATTGATTCCAATGTAGAGATCAATTGATTGTTGCGAAAACGATGAAGTATGATTTGCTTCCCAGACTACTCATGTCGATAAAGTAAGAAAAAAAAGATTGCCACGCCTTTGGTGATGTTCGATGACGAGAAAATCTTTGAAATTCATGAATGTGGAATCGTGAACTAGGCGAGTTTAACCAATGTGAGTTGCTGGAAATTGAAACTCTAATGATAGTCTTCTATACCCACTAAAGACACACCGATTGTAACTAGTAGCTCAAAGAATATCTCGGGGGTGTTCCGCTGAAGCTATAATGTTGAATATCTAATAAGGAAGCAATGTTCCACCTATTTTATACATTGGCTTCATCAAATATTTAATGAGATAAAATCCCGAGATAAGTAAAAATGACCGGTAAAAAGAAAACCTCGATGGCACTCCGCTGTAGCCGTGAGGCCGAGTATCAAATAAGATAGCAATGCTCTATCTGCTTAATGCCCTGGCTTTACGAGTGATTTTCAAATCCTGAAAAAGTCAAACAAATTAATAAACTGAAATCTCGAAGAGGTCGAAAAAGAAAAAAAACTAATAGAAGAGGGGCTAGTTGCAATTAGAAAGGCACACATACACTCGTATAATTCTATTGTTAGAAAGATATTTTTGCACTCTCTTAGTTAAGCAAGTCTAAGAAGCGTGAAGCATTCATGAATGGAGAAGAATAATGATAACTGAAAATGAGTTGTTTTCAACTGGATCAAGTAACGCGTTAATTATAAGGATAAATCGAACGGTCTGAGAGAAATTTCACAACTTCGAAATATCACTGCAACATTCAAAAAAAGACTTAAGCTATGTTTAAAATGATCACTAGAAGATTGAGTCAGAGACACTCATGCACTTGATATCAGGGGCATCATATTCTATTCTATTTTTTAATAAAAAATGATTATCGTGGTCTAGAAGACATCTTTCATTAAAATGATACCTGATAAGCAAATAATGTCATCCGATTGGGGCAGTTTACGTTGGCCAATGATTTAAGGCCCTCAGCATTAATAGGCGCAAGAGGAAGATATTAAAGCGCCAACATCATTCAAAGACATTCAAGGTGGAAATAAGCTTCGCTGCAAGGATTTATATGCAAGCGCTTCAAGGTGCCCTATAGGGGCAAGAATTTGAGAACTCATGAGAGACACTAAGGGTGCTTGATATTATTTTAAGAGATACCTAAATGACAAAGCATATTATTTTGATAAATGTCTGGATCAAAAAGACTAGATGTTTTCTATGAAGCAAAGAGATACGGAGAATGAAATGGCAGAGCATGACTGTCTATCTGAGTTGAACGAGCAAATACACAAAGAGACAAAGAAGAAAGAAAAAGAAGAAAAACCCCAAAAGAAAAAAAAATATAAGAGAAAAGTTCAAAAACGAAAAAGGAAAAGAAAGAGGAAACGACATGCATTCATGTGTTAGACATCTCTAGGGGCATGCTCATCATAATCATGGCATTTGTTAAATTTTGACAGGTATGGAACCTGTCTATCTATTCGGGCATGAGGAGAATAGAACCCGCCTATCTATTCGGCATGAGGAGAATGAAACCCGCCTATCTATTCGGGCATAAGGAGAATAGAACCCACCTATCTATTCGGGCATGAGAAGAATATAACCCGCTTATCCATTCGAGCATAAAGAGAATAGAACCTTTTTTCAGCATTTGCTTATCTATTCGAGCATGAGGAGAATAAAACCTACTTATCCATTCGAGCATAAGGAGAATGAAACATTTATTTTTTAGCACCTGCTTATCTATTCAAGCATGAGGAGAATATAACCCGCTTATCCATTTGGGCATAAGGAGAATGGAACCCACTTATCCGTTCATGCGTAAGGAGAATGGAACACGCCTATCCGTTTAGGTATAAGGAGAATGGAAGCCGCCTATCCTTTGAGGCGTAAGGAGATTGGAACCCGCTTATTCGTTCAAGTGTAAGGAGAATGGAACCCGCATATCCGTTCGGGCATAAGGAGAATGGAACCGTCTAGCGAATTGGCACCCGATAAAAATCATTGCATTTTATTCTTTGCTCTATCCCTATTTCACTAGAATAAGCAAAGAGGGGCAACTATTGTCACTGAATTTTCACCTCTTTTTTATTAATTATTTTACATTTTTTATTTTGTTGTTGTTGTTATTATTATATTAATATACTTATTAGATTAAAACCCAAAAAACAAAATAAAAAGAGTCTATTTTAAATAAAGGGGAGTCCATCTAATTTTTAATAAAACCCATTTAATAACCAATTTGGTTCAAATAAAAACCTAACTAATTTATTATTTTTTCATGTACAGCCAACTATTAATTGTTGGATCTAAATGCGATCCAACGGTTCAAATTGGATCCAAAAAAGAAGGGAGCCAACTCTACACACGTGCCACGCGCTAGGCCCCCTCCCCGCATGCTTTCTTGGCGCCAGCTTCAACCTGCAGGGGGAAAGAAAAGCAATTAGGAAAGGGAAATCATGGGAAGTAATTGTGGCAAGCTGGATTCGAATCGTAAAAGGGGAAAGAAGCATCTCAATTTTGGGCAGATTCGATTTAAAAAGGAAAGGGGAATAGCCTGGATTCATCAGATTCGATGCAAAAGGAAAATATCATTAGACTTGGAGAACAAATTTCAGTCAAATTCGAGGCATAAAGGATTGGTATCAAACCAAAAAATTTTGGGCAATTTTTACCTGAAAATTAGTGATTTTTGGGTGATTTATTCTAATTTTTTCTATGTATTTGTGGGTTGAAAATGCTATACAAACCCCTCTCCATCACTTATAATAGACACAAGAAGCATCCGAAAATTACATAGAATTTCTCAAGTTTGTATTGGCATTATCAAGTTGAATACAAGAAGAAAAGCTTGGTTTTTAGGTATCTTGCACTTATTCTTTTGTTCTTTATTTATTTATTTTATTTCGAATTTAACTATAATTGGAGCAATCTAACTTTTTTTTAAAGTTTTAAAGATCCTCGTTCTCTATTTTCAATTCTTTACATGAACATTTGATGAACTTTTTAGAATAGGGTGTTTGATCTTTGTTTTAAAATAAAAATGGGTGAATGGTGTTTTCGGGCTTTGTATCCATTTTAAACAAAAGTGAGACATTTAATTTTATTACATCTTCACACCATTTTTATTCCATAAAGCTCTTTCTGAATACTCTTTAAACTTGGTTTTTTTAAATTTTATTTTTAATTTAATCACTTTTCTATTTTGATTTTCTATATATATAAAACCTTTTTTACACTAAAATATGTTTTCTTAATTTCTTTTTTAATCTTCAATTTGATCTTTCTTTTAAAATCCGGCTCATACGATTAGGGAATAATACATTTTTTCAAAAGTCACGAGTCTAATCCTTTTTCTTTTAATGTTCATGTATTTACTTGTATTTATTTAACTTTATATATTTGTATGCTTTTATATTATCTTGTTAGATTACTCTAAATCTGTTTCTTGATATAATGTTTAAGAACCGAAAATCTAATTAATGTGGTGTCTTATCAAATGGAAATGACGGGTTAACGCCGGGAGTGTTGGTAGTGATTGGAGTTTATACTCCGAATTGTAAGACCGTTAAAATAGATTCACATTCGTAAATGGACGAATAAATCAAATTTTTTGTGAACTTGCAAATTCTAACATTAAAACATTTTTTGTAATCGACTATGTACCGATTTTTTGGCGTTGTTGGGGGTGCTAATCCTTCCCCATGCGTAACCGACTCCCGAACTCGTTTTTTTTTTGTTTTCGCAGACCAAAACCGTTGTTTTAATAAAATAAAATGTTTTTATCAAAATGACCTATTTTTAGGTGATCCAATCACACATTTTAAAAGATTGGTGGCGACTCCATTATTATTTGTTTTTGTAAAACGTCGACCACGAAAAAAATAGCTGCGATAGAAATGTGGTTCAACTTTGTGAGTTTGAGAAAGAAAAAAGTTGTCTTTGTTTTTTTAGAATCCACACTCCACCTTCGTTTGCAAACATAATGAATGAAATGATCACTAGACAAGTGACAACAGTCAGCTGAATTTGTTTTAAGAAAGCATTTGCTTAGTCATAGTATTTGGATAAAGTTTATATATTTGATGACCCTATAGTTAACTTCACAGTCCTAAATTTCAAATTATTTAATCATATAAATATATTAGGCACTTATTCAATTAAATACTAATGCAAATAGATGGATGTTTATGTATTTCAAATTTAAAATACAAATTAATGTATTACATTGTATCCAATATTATTTATCTACTCAATCAATTTACCAAGTTATTATCATTCCTATAAATATATCATATGTACACTACACCAGTTCATCATTCTTTTTCTTATACATTTTAGCAAATTTTAAATATGCAAATGTCATATTGCAGCCAAATCCTCTTCTTGAAGCATTTGGAAATGTAAAGACTGTCAAAATTAACAATTCAAGGTGAGAAAGTTGTCTTATTTAAAGAGTTTGGAGTTATTTGATTGTCATTGAACTTCAAATGTTAATTTCAATTGCATGATTTTTGTCAAAGACCAACTTATTTTCAATTTCATGTAATGTGACTTGTACATAATTATACCTTCTTTACAACTTAGTTTTATTTTATTATCTTTTCTAGTTCAAATTTTATGTTAAAAAGAATATGTTTTTAGTATCATCTTCTTTAGGGTTGTAAGTGAACATGAAATATTAATATTCACTTGGTTGATATTTGGTAGAAATTAAACATTGGAGTATATGCTTTCATCTTGTAAGAAAATTTTGGTATATTTTTTTATCTTAACCAATTGCGTATATATTTGATAGATGAAAAGTATTTCACATATTGATACAAATGGTGAAAAAGACAAGACAACATGGGATAGGAGGTTGACAATAATATTCTGTGACATTTGTCTCAGAGAGATATTAAATGGTGATAAACCCGGTACTCATTTTACAAAAAGAGAATAGATAAAAATAGTGAACACCTTTGAGAATGAGACGAGAAAGCCTTATACGCAAAGACAAATGAAGAATATTTAAGATTTATTGAAAAAAGAATAGAACGCAAAGACAAATGAAGAATATTTAAGATTTATTGAAAAAAAATAGAAAATATAGAAGAAGCTTAAAGAAAAAGATATCGGTATAGGATGGAATCCTATAAAAGGAATTGTTGATGCATTAGAAGAGTGGTGGGAGAGTAGGCTCAAGGTAAATTAATAATTCATATAAATTTTATTTTCCTTAATTATAACATTATAATTTCTTGTAATTAATTTCATCAATTTATATACAGGTAGTGCCCGAAACTCAAAGATTCAAACATATAGGTATTGATCCTGAATTAGAAGTGAAGTTGGACGAAATGTTCAAGGGGATAATTTCTACTGGTGATAAAGTATGGGCACCTTCATCGGGTATATTGCCTACCGATTTTATTGAGCATGGTTATAATGAGACACTTGAAGAAATTGAAGAAGAAAATAAAATAGATGATGTTCACATGTTAAGATAAGTAGGATATGATAAAAATAATGAAAGTCCTGAAATTCAAATTGAGCCTACACAATATGTGCAAGAAAAACAAAAATCTACCGATGCATGAACTTCTAATTTGAAGTCTGGAAAAAGAAAAACCTAAAAACAAATTTGATTGATTGCAAAGTTGTTTATGCAAATTAATAAACTATGTAGTGCAGCTGACAATATGATTAATGCCACATCTATTTTAACCATGTTATGGATTCATTTGGCATTCCACAAGCAGTTAAAATACTTGGTGAGATGTCAGAAAAAAATTCCAGATGAAAGTGATATCTACTATTTCACATTGGAGTTAATAGCAAATAAGGATAAGCGAACTATGTCTTTAGCAATTTCTCATAGGACTAGAGTTTGGTGGCTTAAAAGAGGGAACCAATGAGAATTTAAAATTATCTAGCCTTCTCGACCCTTGAAATATGCAGTACCAAATTTCTCTTAGACATTGATAAATGCCACTTGTATTTAATATGTAGTTTGTTTTGGACATTGAAAAGTGGCAGTTTTGTTTAATATTTTGTCTATCCTCAACCACTGAATAGCTTGGATTGGACGCATTGTTTGGTTATATATCTATGTTTGTTAAGAATGTTTATTTTTTTATGTTGAATATATCTATATATGTTGATGTTTATGATTATTACAAAATATATTTGACGTATTTAATTTTTATAATTTTTTCATCAAAATATTTAACTTTTTTATAATATTTCACATGTGAAGAGTATGAGTGACATCAATAGTTTTAATGGTGATGTAATTGATGATGAAAGGGAACTGAATATTTCACAAAATGAGCAGAGTTTTAATACCTTGTTTAAGGTTGCAACTTGTTCCATGAAGTTATATTATGAAAAACACTTATTGAAACAAGTGTGTATGGATTCGAAATAGTCTGCTATTACTTGGATTCGAAAGATTCTCAATAGTCATGAATCACGTTGCATGATTAAGTTTAGAATGTCAAAAATTGTGTTCACAAGTTTGTTGACAGTTTTAGAAACACGATACAATTTGCAAAGTGCAAGAAACATTTCTTCTCATGAAATATTGGGTATCTTTTTGTATATCTTGGGTCTTGGTGCATCAATTTCTCAATGTCATCAAAGATTTTAAAGGTCTGGATCAACAATCAGTCATAACTTTACACTTATGCTCGAGAAAATTTTCTAGATGGCTATTGATATAATTAGACTAGATTCTTATTCTTTTAGTTCAGTACCAAAACAAATATGCAACGATTCTCGATATATGCCACATTTTAAGGTAAAATTTTAATATTTTAATTTTATGTCTAGTGAATATTTATTTACTTTATATGCATATATAATAATAAGATTATTTTATAGGATTACATAAGTACAATTGATAGTACACATATTTACGTCGTTTTCCATCAAATGAACAAATTTCCTACATAAGAAGAAAAGGTGTCCAACTCAAAATATTATGACAGTATGTGATTTTAATATGTGCGTCACATTTTTTGTTGCTGGATGGGAAAGAACAACACATGCTACTAGAATTTTTCTTGATGCAATTCAAGATCCACAATTAAGACTTCCACACCCATCAAATGGTAAATTTCTTTATCTACACATTTTAAAATTAAGTATAAATTATTCAATTGATTGTTTCTTGTATTAAAACATATATGAAAGTATTATCTCGTTGATTCTAGATATCCGCAAATGAAATGTTTTTTCGGCCTTTATAGTGGACAACGATATCATTTACGTGATTTTCGTAGAGGTAGACCTATGTTTGGTAAAGAAGATATATTCAATCATTCACATTCTTTATTACGTAGTGTAATTGAGCGAAATTTTGGCGTACTTAAGAAAAAATGGGCCATTTTAAGGGATATGCCAAATTATAGTTTTGAAAGGCAAAGGATTGTTGTATGCACAATGGCGATACGCAATTTTATTCAAAAACATACCGGTCTTGATGATGCAGATTTTATAGAATACGGAAAATATGGTAAGGCATGTAAGAATATTATTGACACAAAATATGTGCAAGATGGAGCAAGTGATGATGATGCTGATTTAAATATTTCAGTTGGTAATGAAATGAAATTGACGAGGGATGGCATAGCTTCTAGTTTAATGAATTCACTTCAACTTGAAAGCACTAATATACTATTTTGTAATATTTATAAATGGTGCCATAGCTTGTATTTTAATGAATTCATTTTAAATTGTAAGCACTGATATATCTTTTGTAATAGTTATATTTGGTGTCGTATAATGAATTTATTTTAAGTTGCTAGTATTGATGTATTTGTTTGTAATATTCTGGGTGCTATAACTTGTAATTTAATGAATTCATTTTAACTTGTAAGAACCGATGTATTTCTTGTAATATTTATATTGGATGCCATAATCTGTTGTTTAATGAATTAATTTTAAATTGCAAGCAACAATGTATTTTTTAGAATAGTTATAATGATTGTTGTAAATTGTAATTTGAAAAATTCAATGTAAATTGCAACCACTAACATATATTTTAGTGTCATAGCTTGTAGTTCAATTAAATCACTTTAAATTGCATGCATCAATATATTTTTGTACAATTTAGATTATGTTTGAAATCACATAAAATTACATGTATTTTTTTTTTTTATAATTGTAATCATTATTATTATTATTATTATTATTATTATTATTATTATTATTATTACAAATAAAAAATACTAAAAAGAGAAAATCCATGCATTGAATGCATTAGATCTTCACGACATTCCCCATTCCACAACCATTTCAACACCCACGCGACCACCCATTCCCTATGCCTCACCTACAATGTACTCACCATCACCCTCTTCACCAAAACATCCACCTGCCCTACATCACCCGGTCACCATCACACCTATACGCCAACTCCCTCAACCTTCACCACTCCCTTGAAAACCAACTCCTTTACCACCTTTTGAGGTGGACCAATTTTCTTGCTTTTCATCACCAAAAAGCCTTAGCCGTTCCCCACTCATTCAATCCAGATACAAGCCAAAACCTCCAACACCTCATCTTAGTCACTTATTCCACCCTTTTGGCACCAATCAATTCACGACCCTAAATCAATTTTCCTTGGCCGTTCCAAGCTCGCATTCAACCAACCAAAAAAGCCGAATCACTCCAACACTACACCCATTCGAACCACAAGAAAAACCTTAAACCAAGCTTCTCAACCCCAACAACAACCCGTAGAATTTAGTTGATCGAGCATAAATACTTGGATTTTGGGTATATTCTTCTTCTTTTCATTTATTGTATAATCCATTCTCATGGTTTAGTAGAAATGTGGTGAGTTTTTTTGTTACCTTCGGTTACCTCATGTATTATTTTGGTACTTTTTTTTATTGTTTTGCTATGTTTGCCGTATGTATATATGTATACGTACATGTGTAGTATTTGTTTCACTATGCTTTTGGCCATATGCTAATGCATGCAATTTTGTATGTTGCGATATGTGATTAATTTGTTTTAGGCATGTCATAGTTCTTTCTAATGCCATCAAAGTCTGTTGCATCGAGCATATGCATTTGTTTTTTTTTTATTGTGTTGATGTGTTTTTGGTATGAACCGCATATGCTTGTGTAGATATGTATGTTTTATTTTTTTCATGTCCAAGGCCATGTCTTTATTTGCCTCGTATGTCATGTTTTTTATAACATATAGTTTGGATCATGTTTTTTTTTTTTTAAATTCACATGCTTTCTTTCTTAGCATGTGCTATGTATTTAGTTTCTTGTTATAGTTTAACCTTTTGATTTAATGCAGGTCGCATGTATATATATGTAGGCTTTTAATGTAATGTATGGTTTGGTGCCACGGTGTATGTATGGATGCATATGTGTTTAATTCTCATGATATTTTCCTGTTAGAATTTAATATTCATGCTATCATTTTATGCGTTTTATTTGTTTGCCATGCTTATTCGTATATTTGCCATGCCATGTTATTACGTTGCATATCGGGATATAAACTGTTAATGCGGTGTCATTTTATTTGAGAGTAAACTTGGTTAGCATCAGGCGTATTGGTGGCGGTTTTCGTTTATTCTCGAATAACAGAGCCCTTAAAATTTACGCGCATGTATAATCAAATTTTGATTTTATCGTCACTTTAACTCGTAAAAGCCGATATTAATAAAATGATAATTGATTTTGTAATACCCCAAAGTTTGGTTAGTGACCAAATTGATAAGATTGAAAGTTTGATGTCCAAAGTGAAGTGACCAAAATAAATAAAATGAAAGTTTAGTGGATAAAGTGAAAGATTCTAAAAAGTTTGAGTACTAAAAAGGTAATTTTCCTAGAAATAATTTTTATTCCGTAAATGGGTAATTCACTTACAAGAAGTGGGTTGGAAACGAGATTATTAAATTAATTCGAGATTTCGATTTTAAGGAATTATTCGATAAAGCTTTAAAAAATTTTCGGATAAATGGATCAAATATAAATTCAAGAAAATAACATTAGCCATTGGATGTAAGGGTGAGAATTTCATTTCACATGGTTACAATGGTAAGATTTATTTTGGGCCCTTGGATTTAAATAATTTTTCCATGTTAAATCCTAGCCATTGGATCAAAGGGACAAGATTGAAATTTAAGTTTGTTTAAGGGTAAAAATGGAAATTGATATAGTTTGAGGGCAAATTGGTAAACTAGCAACTCAATATTAAATCTAGGCCATTGGACGAAGGATGATGACATTTGGCACATTATGGATTCATTGGATTTAAGGGTAAAATAGTCATTTTACTACTAAGAAGGTATTTTTATTATTTATGGAAATAAAGGATAACAAGTGGCATAAATTGAACAAATGAAAAATGGAAGACAAGTTCCAATTTTCTTCATGTAAGCAAGGTTCAAAGAGCAAAGGGATGAATGTGAAGCACTCAAGTAAACACGAGAAATTGGAAATTCAGTAGATAAGGCAAAGGATTAAGCTTGGAGTTCTCTTAAGTTATTCAATTTAGTTTGGGATAAGAAGTGTCAAGGTGAGTGCATTTATATGTTTTAAAATGTATTAAGGAAGACTTGCGATAAGTCGATCTATACGATTTTATCGAATTGATAATATTGATTTTCATATGAAATATGATATTTTCACAAGCATAAAGTAAAGGTTTTATACATGATGGGGTATGAACTGCCCTATTGTGTTTTCTTTATGATAATTTTACTATCATATATCGATGATATGTTATAGAATGATTTATGGTATAATGGAGTATGAACTGCTCCATTATTTTGATTTATCGATGATGAGTTATTTACCATCTACAGAATGATATATTGCAAAGGTAATTATATTGTTTTATTGCCTAAGATTACTATTGAGAATTAAAATATTGTGGCATACCATGGAGTCTAGCAGCTGCGCCCGACACTTTATGTGTCTAGTGATTATCGACACTTTATGTGTCTAGTGATTATCGACACTTTATGGTCTAGTTTTTATCAGTCTTTATGCCCTAGTAGTCTGGGACTACATGACGCATACTTAGTTTCTCTCACATGTATATCTTGGGCTAATGAAAAGGACTTTTACAAAATGATTTTTTAATATTATTCATCCTTCCTTTAAAGCAATATCGATTTGAAATGGGTTTGAATAAGAATTGTCTATACTATGTTTTAAAGTTAATTATTTAATGATCTTATTCTTACATTATAATGCCTCAGTAAGTGAATACTTAGCGTGTGTTTTGCTTGTGCACACATAGGTGGTCCAAGACATTAGTGTAAGTAAGGCGTTGCATCATGTTCAAGAAATTCTCACCAAGCTACCACAATAATGATATCCTACTTGAGGTTTTTAATTAATTTTAGTGGCATATATAAATGAGATAAATTTGTCTATTTTGGTTCAGAGTCTGTGATTTATCAAACGATTAATTTATTTTTTCATACAGTAAAGGAGCTCTGATTTTGTGTACAAGTTAATATAAATATTTTTTTAAAGGTTTTAAATTTTATAGTATTTTTGAATAAATTTCATTATCTGTACTATATTAGGTTTTGTGATATTCCCGACTCGACTCTGATGATCGGAGTCGAGAAAAGGGTGTTACAGATTTGGTACCAAGTTTAGGCATGGTGGGGGTACGAAACCTTCCCCACACGTAACCGACTCTCGAACCCAAAAGAATGAGAATCTCTAGTTACTTTTGGTGTCCGGTCTAGCTAACCCAAGTGACCGGTGGCGACTCTAGTTTTATTCCAAAATACGATTTTTAAAACAAATTCCCCAAATCAAAATTTTTAAAATGTGGAATACTTTCGGATTTTTTAGTCACTACAGCATGGCGACTCCGCTGGGGAATTATTTTTCGGTTTAAAAAAAAGAGAGTTAGACCTAAAAAACCAATTACCGCATTATTACTATCGGAAGTTACGAGTTAAAGTGACAATTAAGTTGATATTTGTTTATAAATGTGAGTTTATTTTAACGCATTTAAAATTTGGCATATAAACCCGTCTGTTTAAGTGAGGGAAGACGCTATTGCTTTCGTGGGGATATTGTTCTACCGTGTAGGCCTATCAAGTACTTTCGGGGCTCGAGTACCCTATGTTTTTGTGGGAATAATGTTTCCCCATGTAGACATAGCGAATGGGTCCCCCTGAATTGAACTCGATTGAAAGAAGCCTATAATGGGTGATGATCGAGGGACTTGCTACCCTTATTATGGAACAACGAGGACAATTCGAGTACCCTTTAGTACCAAAACTGCATATAGCGAATATAGAAAGCCCACCCCTTTTAGAGCCATGTGAATAACCTAAGAGAATTAGATGGCATTTATATAGGGTTGTATACTTTTATACTTTGTTTGCTCTTTTTATTTCCTTTTATTGGGTTATCATTTTGATCATTTATTTATACTCGATACTAATTTATTTCTTTTGTTTTGTTTTCTTTTTTGCATTTTTTGCATCTTCATGGAGTTTTTAAGCTATTGATTTGCGAGTGCTCACCAAATTAGAAATAGTTCATAATGGATAGAAGGTTTTGTGATCAAATAAAAATGGTGTAAATTCGGGGTTATGTCCTAAAGATACAACAAAGACAATAGGAGAGGGCTCATCCAAAGGCTTTGAATCAGACATAGCAGACGATACTCACACTAGTGACAAACGAATTGAGATGCAAGAATTGAAGAAGAAAATGGCTGAGTTGACGAACTTGATGACTGTTATGGCTAAAGAGAAAGGAGCTACCGAATCAAAAGAAGAATTGGTCAAGAACCAAGACGTGAAGCTTGATGGTCTGAACTTTACCCCTAAACGAGGCAACTCTAGTAAATATCATAGTTCGAACCCATTCGTGATTCACATCAACAAAATAGTAGGAGAAGTATTCGAGTCAAGCTCCAGGAAAGTGGTGGTAGGTCCAAAAAAAACCCGAGAAGTAAGCGATGTGAAGAAGCATGTTTTGATTCCTATGAGATACACCGAGTTATTCCCGATGCTAGTTAAAGGAATCTCATCAACCCAGTCCAGTCTATACCGAAGGAATCTTATTACTTGAAAGGTCACAATATTTGTGCCAGCTGTAGTTATCACTTAGGAAGTTCGAGTCACACTACCGAGAATTGTAGTGCTTTGAAGAACAAAGTTCAAGACCTTATCAAGGCATGAGTGTTGGGTTTCAAAGATGGGATACCCCAATTCTACAATGAACCAACGATCATCTGAGATACAAAATTGAAGAAGAGTCAATACCCAGGATAAGATTTGAATCCCGATGTCTACTTTTTGAATGATGTTCAAAATGCGAGAGTTTAAAGGTCCTCATTTTGATTTGATACCTATATCGTATAGAGAGTTGTATCCTCAGCTGTTGGAAGCTCAGTTGGTGGGCCCGGTCTTCTTGAAACCCATTCAACCCCCGTATCCAGATTGGTATGACGTTAATGCTAGTTGCAAATATTATCCTGAAATTCAGGGGCATACCATCGAGAATTGTATTGCCTTCAAACGAAGGGTTCAAGCTCTTTTGGAAAATGGAAAATGGAAATTGAGAACAATGGGCCAGCCTAGTACAGTACTGGGCCACTTAATGGGATTAGAATCTGACGATAAGGATAGAAGTACTCCAAAAGGGGGTACTTGTTCGAATATGACGCCCAAGTGAACAAGCTCATGCAAGAAAGGGATAATTTAAGTGATAAACTCAAGGTTTTGCAAGATGCTTATCAGAAGCTTTATTGGGTGTTCAAGGCTTTTGGTTTGGGAGATACTTCTGAGGAATGGAAGAACGATGTCGTTCAGCTGAAGAAAGACTCAGAGTTTTGGAGGAAAAGGAGCAGGACAAATGAGAATCAAGCCAGGCTATTGTCACAAAATTTGAACGAAGCCAAAAGCTGGTGCAACATTCTTAGGAATGATCTGAATGAGAGTTTAGCCACGAACGAGGTTTTGAATACGAATATACAACAGTCCAAGGAAAAATCTAATACCATTCAGTTGGAAAATGTAGCGCTTAAAGAGCAAGCGAGTGAGCTTAGAAGTTCTTTACAAATGTGCTAGATTCGTGTTGAAGAAATCAAGCAAGTTTAATATGAAAACACTGTAGAACTAACTTCTAAGTTGCGAGAGGCTAGACAAGAAATACAAGAGAAAAACAATGACATGAAGATTGCTATTACTCAAGCATGTGAAGTGGCTCAATAGGTGGCAGACTTGGCCGACACAATAATGCTATTAAGTCAAAATATTGATCCGACATTAGACCATGGAGGGAAGCTGACCGTGCTTTTGGGAGAAATTAGGAAGTTAGGAGATAGGGCTCACTGTTATTTGTAAATATCTAATATCTGATGTAACGAAACCTTTTGGTCTCAATGAAAGTTGTTCTATGGGGATCACTTTTGGAATCAATACCTTATTGCAGACATGTTTATATTTTAAGCATCACATTACACTACATTGCATTTTCATTGTATATTGAATAACATTGCATTACCACTCGGGGTATAAGATTTTTGGGGTTCGATGGCAGTATTCGAGAACCAATTGAAAGAAAGAATGGAATCAATATAGAAGTCAAGACTTGAGTAATTAAAAGATAGACTCGAGAAAGATGTAAAGAAGAGAGAAAGAACTGATGCTTGCAATGCAATAGAGCTTTGCCTAGTCCCTGATTTGGTCATTCCATTAGATTTTAAGATTCCTCGCTTTAAGAAATATGTTGGAACCAGCTGCCCCAAGATTCATCTGACTATGTTCTGCAGAAAAATGGAAGGCTACCTAGGAGATGAAAAGTTGTTGATTCACCACTTCCATGATGGTCTGATAGGGCCTACCGTAATATGGTATAACCAATTGAGCAAAAACCAAGTTCGGTACTGGGATGATTTAACCAAAGCTTTCTTGGGGAATATAGATATGCCCTAAATTTAGCACCTAGTCGGCATTTTCTTCAAGGCCTAAGGAAGAGATCAGATGAAAGCTTTAAAGGACATGCTTTAAGGTGGTAGAGTTTAGTAGCCCAGGTATAACCACGTATAGTTGAAAGAGGAAATGACTCCCCTATTTCATGCGACTCTTCCCCTGCTCTTCTTCGATATAATGCTTGAGAGATCAAGGGGCAGTTTTGAGGATTTTATGACGATCAAAGAAAGGATCGAATAGGAGATTCAGACAGAGAGATTAGGGCATAAGCTTACAGGCCAGACCAATCAAGAAGCAGAAGAAGACGAGGAGGTGAACGAGTGCCACCTTCAAAGTTATTGTAATTGCAAGAGGAGAAAGCATGTTGATCCTTCTGAGTCGTCGCGACAATTTCCTTGAACAAGCGTGGATCTTGAGATCTTCAAAGTGCCCATTTCAGACTTGCTCCCTTATTTGGTTGAAGGTCATTACCTCACTCCTAGTTTGATGAAGATTACACCTGACTTATCTACCTACAGTTTTGACCTGAGTAATGTTTATGATTTCCACATGGGGGCACCGGGGCATTCCACCAAGAAGTGTAGGTCGTTACTGGAAGAAATTAAGAAGCTGGTTAGCGATGGAGTTTTAACACAAAAGTTAATCCAATAGCGAAAAACAAGAGAGATAGGGCAAGCTTATTGTTACCTCTCCAAAAGTACTACTTTTACTGCCAATCTTACAAAACTCTTGCTTGTTTTAAGGTACATTTAGTTGCATTAGGTTGTTAGAATCATGCATTTGCATAAGAAGTTCAGTATTTTGTCCAAGCTACTGTGAAGGGTTGTTTTTGTGGCTATTTTGCAGGTTTGGCATAGGATTAGGCGCAAGAGAGCAACACAGTTAGGAATGCCAAGGAGAATGCCAAGTGCTATTGGCACAGAAGGACCAAATAGTGCCAAGCACTTGTTGGCAGAGAAATGGATTTGATGCCATGCCAAGAGGTTGTTAAACCATAAAAAATAGGACATGATTAGACTCCTAAAAGATCGCAAATAGATCAACTTCTGAGAAAATAGCGAATAAGGTGATGCCAAGCTATGTTGGCAACAACATGGCAAGCTTGTATGCCAAGGCAACATCGGCATGACGACGTTAGACCTAGCTTGATAAGCTATCACACTGATCAGATAAGACTCAATCTCTTATCCTTGGAGCATTTGAAATTCAAATGAAGAAGCTATCCTATTCCCTTCCCTTGCACGCCTATATAAACACCAACCGATCAAGAATTTGGAGAGCATGCGAGAGGAGATCGTAAAGGGCGAGGAGTGATCGGAGTAAGGTGTTAGAGTGCTCGACGAGTGACGGTCGGCTGCACCAAGGAAGGGTGGTTCAACCACTTGGCCGAGAGCCTAGATTTGAGGACTGCATCGAGAGACTCCTCTCGCCTATTCTCTTTGGTTCAAGCTATTTTATTTTTATTTTGTGATGATGCATTTGAAAACGGTTATGGTTTTGTTGGTTAAATCCCTCACCATGAACTAATTTCGTAGTTGGTGGGGGATGTTTGGTTTAAACATTGTTTCATGCCTTAGTTTTCTTTAATGACAATTTTGTTTTGGCAAATGTTTTTCTATTCGACATACTTCAACTTTTCCTAAGTACTCTGCCAAGCGAGAGCTGGCATAGTTGGCCTATTGCTTCCCAATATCTTAACAGACTTGGGGTGGCAATGATTAAATTGTTGAATACTAGGGAGAGAAGCTTCGAGAGAAGTCGCTCAAGTAGATGAACTTACCTCGGAAGTGATATCTACCCTCTAGGAGTATAGATTGGTTCTTAATCAACTTGGTTCATTTAACATAATCGATTTAGGGCAATGACCATCGAGAGAGGCATTGCTAATGTTGAATATACTCGGAAAACAATGCCAAGACATTTTGCCAACAAAGGCTGGCATGAACAGTATTAAACTCAAGCATTCCCTGCCAACACTCATCATTCACTAAGAACACCGTCTTTACTTCACTTTTATTTCTTTTCTTATTAAAGTATTTCCAAAATAAACTTTCAAAACAAACATCTTTTCTTCCAAGGCATGTAACAATCAAACAATCAAATTCCAAGTCAATCTCTATGGGATCGATACTCAGCTTAACTGTTGTATTACTTGTAGAACGTGCATACTTGCACGCAAAAGACTCTTGGCACTGTTTTACTAATACATACATTTTGCCCCTTTTGCCAGCATTCATAACACACATCTTCTACAGAGTCTACAAGTTTTTGGCGCTGTTGCTGGGGATTGCAACGGATTTGATTGTTTAAAATTATTTACTTGTCTTCTTTAGTTTTTTTCATTAGTGTATGACCAGAAACCACCCTGTGGTGGACGATTGGCCATATGATCTAGAAATTGAGAGAACCTTGCGGAGGTTAAAAAAAAGATACCGAGAAATGAATCACAATAATCAAAGGAATGGTGCGGTGAACAATGATGAAGATCCACCAAATAATAATGCACCACCACCTCCTAATGTCCCAATTGTCAATGTGGAGGAAGAGAGGCCAATTCGAGAACATCCAGCACCTGACATTGCAAATCTAATGCCAAGAATTGTTGGCATAGAGGTAAATGAACCAAATTTTGAACTTAAGCCGATAATGATTCAAATTCTTTTGAATATTGGCCAATTTGATGGAGCACTTACTGGAGATCCGAGGCAACATCTAAAGCAGTTCATGGAGATTTGCCAATTATTTCAACAAACTGGGGTATTTGGAGACACGGTGAAGTTAAGGTTATTCACCTTTTCCTTGCGAGATAGAGCCAAGGCTTGGTTTAATTCCTTACCACCTGGCTCAATCACCCCATAGGGAGACCTCTGCCAGAAGTTTCTAACATGTTTTCAACCATTCACACTCACTGCTAAGCTGCATGGTGAGATTATTACATTTCAGCAGGCCGAGGACGAAACTCTATATGATGCTTGGGAAAGATTTAAAGATCTATTGAGAAGGTGTCTTATGCATGGATTCCTGAATTGAACCCAAATATAGACCTTCTACAATGGATTGAATGCACAAACGAGGACTGTTGTTGATGCTTCAACAGTCGGTTCATTACTTGACAAAAACTACACAGAGGTTGTTGGCATTCTTGAGAGGATTTCAATTAATGAATTTGAATATCTTGTTGCCAAGCTTGGGACTAGAATCAAAGCTAGTGGGAAATTGAAGGTTGATGAGCTAACGTCCATCCATGCAGAGATTTCCAACCTCACCAGCGTGGTGAGAACTTTGCAATGGAACAAAGAGTCCTAAGAAGTTAAAGCATTAGAACTGTTTTGTACCATCTGCGGAGAAAACCACCATGTGGATGAATGCCCTACCAACCCTGAATCGATAAATTTCATTGGCAATTCTGGTCGTTATTATAATAATAACTCCAATACTTACAATGTAGGTTAGAGATAGCACCCTAACTTAGCTTAGGGAAATCAATGGGGTAACCAATATAACGCCCAACGCCATAATGCCCAGAGGCAGAATAACAATGCCATACCAACCTTCAATTAGAATGCCATGCCACATAACGCCCAAAACAATTTTTAGAAAGGGCAAAGACTTAATCAGGAAAGCACTTTAGCAGAATACATGGATAGAAATGATGCCACAGTCTAGAGTTTGGTAGCATCAATGAGGAACTTGGAAGTCCAGCTTGGGCAGATTGCTAATGCACTCAGCAGTCAACCTCAAGGAGCTTTGCCAAGTGAAACTAAAGATGCTCAACACAAAGACAATGAGCAATTCAAGGCCATAACCCATTGAAGTGGTAAGCAGTGTGAGGCAGAGATGGATGCCAAGCAACCAGTTAACTACCAAAGTGAAAAGCCAGTGCTGATAGACAAGCCCAAAGAAGTAGAGAATGAGGAAATTAAAATAGATAATGCCAGTGCTAAGGAGAATACCAGTGCCAGAACCGATGCCAACAATGATGCCAACATTGATGACAAACAGACTGAGGCCAAATAGCATATTGATGCCAAACTAGATGCCAGCAATGCCTCAGCAAAGCCGGTAGTGCCAGCATATGTTTATCCAACACCACCATTTCCAGTAAGACTTCAAAAGCATAAACATGACCATCAATTTAAGTCTTAGAAGTTCTTAAGCAATTGAAAATTAACATTCCTTTGGTAAAAGACCTTGAGCAAATGCCCAACTATGTAAAATTCATGAAGGGCTTTCTGTTCAAGAAGAGGAAGTTGAGAGATTTTGAGACTGTTGCTCTCACTGAGGGATGATGTGCCATGATCCTAAGCCGATTGCCACCAAAGCTGAAAGATCCGAGAAGTTTTACTATTCCTTACACAATTAGCAACAAATTTATGGCAAGGCATTGTGTGACTTAGGAGCCAGCATCAACTTGATGCCAATGTCAGTTTTTAAGAAGTTTGGCATTGAAGTAAAACCTACTACCGTGACACTCTAGCTGGTAGATCGATCCTATGCGCATCCCAAGGGTAAGATTGAGGATGTGCTGGTAAAGGTAGACAAATTTATCTTTCCAGCTGATTTTATCATTTTGGATTATGAGGCTGATGTTAATGTTCCGATTATTTTAGGTAGGCCATTCCTTGCCACGGGTAGGGCTCTTATTGATGTTCAAAAAGGGGAACTAACAATGCGTATGAATGACCAACATGTTACTTTTAATGTGTTTCAAGCTTTGAAATGTGCAGATGAACCTGATGAATGTCAAGCTGAGGAGATGATAGAGTCCATTTATACCATGGACATGGCATAGTTATGCCAGGATACAGAATTTGATGCTAGCATGTTTGATGGCATAGCTGAACTATTTGAGAATTTTGAGGAATCAGCCTTGGAGGCTGAAGATGTAAGTTATTTTGAGCCACTACAGTTGGCTGACAGAGAGATAAAAGAACCTAAACCATCAGTTGAGGAACTGTAACACCCCAAATCCTAGCCTAGAAGTATTGAAATCAATTGCTTAAGTTGATAGCTTAATTGAATCTAGAAATTAAGCTAAATTGATTAGTCAAGGGTCTAATTGAAAGAATGAAAAAACAAAGTGACCAAATTAAGGTGACCAACTTGTAAACTCTAGCAATTTTAAAGAACGCATGCTAAATTCCTTGTTTCCCCTAATTCCCTTGATTAAGTTAATAATAAGGATTAATTAAGGGACATTTTAGACATTTCACAAATCCAATAACTTGGATTAAGCGTCATCATCCTCTTCACTTTCTCTTGTTTGTCCGATTGGAAGAGAAAGAAAAGAGAGAAAGAAAAGCTTGAGGGAGAAAGCTTGAATCCATGCCTTACAACCTTGATTTAGCTCCAAATTAAGTCTAGATAGCCTCGTGATTAAGGTAATTACTTGTTTCTCTTGTAACTTTCATGTTTGAATTGTTTGAATTGAAATGGAAATGTGATTTGAGTGTATAGATGCTGGAAATGTGATGAACATGTAATAGACTCATGTATAATTGTTGGAATTGATCTCAAAATTGTTAGATGACATGTTAGGTTGCATTACATGTTGAATTGTCGTGGTTATATGCTGGAAATTATGTGTAAGGAATGGTGTAACAAAACTAGGTTGCTGGAAATTTGAAATTGGATGTTTAGATAATGTAAATTGGATGTTAAACAAGCTAAATTGTTAGCAACCAATGCTGGAAATGAAGGATAAAAGTATGAACATAGTTATATAGCCTAGAAACTGTTTTAGTAAGAACCTATTGTGTAAACATTCAAAATTAAGCTTTGTAACCAAGTTGATCAGTTTTGGATGCCTTGATTAATTAATTAAAATTGAATAAACATGTTTAGGATGCCATATGAAATGAATTTTAGGGCCAAAACATTGGTTAAAATGAATTTAAGAAGTTAAAAAGTGGATAAGTGCAATCTGCCTAGAATTGCTCTGTTCCAGGCAGTCACTTTGAAAATTCACCAAAATTTGTATAGATCAAATTCAGGGCTGAAATTTTAATGACATTATCCTTAGTATGTCTAATTTCATTAGGTGAAAACAAAACTGAAAACTGGTCCTATTCTGGAAACTGTAAATAGAAATAGTTGGACAGTGCAAACTGTCCAGGGAGTGTAAATGCCTTGTCTTTGAACAATAAACTGTATTAATTGACTAAGAAATAAAATGCAAGTATACTATTGTCTTAAATAAATTTTTTTTATCTTTCCAACGGTATAAATTAATCAAAATTCCTACGTAGGAATTGAAAGATATGCCTATTTAAGCATGTAGTGTGCAAGCTGCCAGGCAGCAACAGTTAAGATAGTTGGAAACTGTTTTGTACAGTTTTATTGGACTGTTTTGTAACAGTTTGGGATAATTAGATCCTACCTAGTCTTGTTTATTGAAATGTTGACAGAATTGTATGTATATGTTTTTATGTATTGAAATAACCTTGCTGCCATGTTGAATTGTCTTGTGTATACACATTGATGAATGTGTTTAATCATGAATTTGCTAGAGCAAGGAGTGAACTTGGAGGAAGGAGAAAAGGGAAATAATCCAAAGGCTAAGAACAAAGGAATAGCTATACAAGACTATTGCTAGCTTGCTTGGATTGTATTGTGAGTGTAGTTATCTCTAGGGTTAGGACTAGGTCCTAACCAATGCATTCTTGTTACAATCTTGACATGTAAATGAATCTAATCTTGAACTTGACCTAATAAGGGAAGGATGACTAAAGAAATGCATGAAACTTGATCCTAGTCTTGAATACATGTCTATTTCGAATTGCTAAGCATGATTGATGATAGCTTGAATGCTTGTATGTGCTATGATGCAACATGATTGAATGCTAAAGACTTGTTTGAGATATGATGTTATCTCATTTTGATGAAATGGATCTTGAAACCACTTGACTTGTGAGCTAAGGCTCAATAGCCTAGAGGCTTAACATGAAATGATATTGCTTGATATGAACATGATCTTGAGCTTGATAACTTGAATAAATGGTAATTCGAACAACCTTGGTAGCTAGTTGGATTAGGTAGAAGGGCATACCTTAGAGTCTAGAGCTCATTGTGTACGGGTGAACTACGGTCCAGGGCTAAGGCCCATATTTGGCGACAGACGAAGGGTACGTATGTGGTCTTTGGTGACAGTAGGAGGGTTGACCAGCACTACGGTGCATCTTGTGGCGACAGTTGGTTGGAGACTCGATTACCTATACAAACTAAGTACCAAGAGGGTTGTTTGATGAAATAAAAAGTGTAATAACAATTCAATTATACATGATGCTTGTCTTGAATGCCATGAGATGTATGTTACTTGACTTGAAAGCATGACTCATTGGTTTCTTGTTTTTCAAGCATGTTGCTTGATTCATTAATTATGACTTCTTGATGCCTATTCTTGTTGGCTGAATGCATGCTATCCTAGATAGGATATTCTTGATGCTTGAAAGACTAGTTAAGATCACTCTTGATGCTTGAAAGCCTTAGCTAGGTCTACACTTGATTTAAAAGACATGAAACATGAAATGACAAAATGGATAGACTAGTTACTACCTCATAAGTACATTTTTGTACTTATCACTCTTGTTTCATTCTTCCCAACTTACAGGTTAAAGGATTCAAATATTGCTTGATCTTGAAGCTTGATTCCTTGAGCAAGAAGCATCACACACAAGCTTGGTTAAAGTATGATTCCATACTTGTTTTGTATCTCCTAGAATGGTGGAACTAGATGTATTTAAATAGCTTGAACATGCATTTTGAAAGCTTGTATATAATGCTTGATGGCCTATCTATGTTATGTATATAGTATAAGGTAAGTAATGAACTTAGATAACTTGTAATGGTTGAATGTTGCTGCGCATTTATTGATGATATGGAATGATAATATGATGATCTAATTGGCTATGAAATAGTTTGATAACCTTGTCATGCTCTTGTGTATGCTTGAAATGAATGTAGATTGAGATGAACCATGTTGTATAACCAACCATTAGAATGCTTCATGTCTTGTATGAAATTACCATGTTGAAAGTATTGTTGTGTGATTGTTTTGAGGTATGGCTGAATGGTTTCATGTGGTTATTTCATGTTTGCCGAATGCATGGTAGTAGGATAAGATTGGAATGAACTAGTTTCATACTTTGTATTGTGTTTGGTGTTATGGCCGAATGGTTTGGTATTGATATAGGCTTGAATGGAATTAGCTACATGCTATTAAAGGTTAGATAATTATGCTTAGTAAGTGTAGGAATGAAATGACTAAACATGTACAAGATAAGGAACACAAAGTGAATTGGAAGCATGTAACACTAAGGTGGTTCAAATGGGATAGGTAACATTGTATAAGTGCTATAAAATAAACCATGAAGTAGTAACTTGTAATGTAAGCATGAAATGAGTTAAAATTGGTGACCTATTCGAATGGATAGCTTGGATTAAGATTCAATTTTGTGGTTACTTACATGATAAGTAATGTATGAATGGTTGCCTATACCTTGTTCGAATGATTGTTTCTTCTTATTTTGATAATTGCCGAATGTTTTGGTTGATGAATGAAGTCAAGTTTGAATGTGTAATGCTTGTATTGTCCATGCCTTGTCTATGTCCTTGCTTAGCTCGAATTCCATGCCTTGTCTTATCCTTGCTTGCTTGCTAAGTAACGCTCCCGAACCGAGTTACTACTAACCCGGGTAGGGGGTGTTATAGGAACCACCTGAGTTGGAGCTTAAGCCACTGCCAAATCACTTGAAGTATGTTTATTTAGGCAAACACTCAACCCTGCTAGTGAGCATTGCCACTGATCTCACTAATGATCAGGATGAGAGATTACTGGCAATATTAAAGAATTATAAGCAAACGTTGGGTTAAACCTTGGCAGACATCCGAGGTATTAGCCCAACCATTTGCATGCACAAAATCATTCTAGAAGAGTACCATGGTAGAACCATTGAAGGCTAAAGAAGGTTAAACCCGAGCATGAAAGAGGTAGTTAAGAAAGATATCATAAAATGGCTTGATGCTAAGATCATTTATCCCATTTCCGATAGCTCATGGGTTAGCCTGGTGCAATGCGTGCCAAAGAAAGGTGGCATGACTTTGGTATAAAATAGTGAAGCTGAATTGATTCCCTCCAAGACCATCACCAGATGGAGAGTGTGCATGGATTATAGAATTCTGAATAAGGCTACAAGGAAGAACCACTTCCCATTGCCTTTCATCAATCATATGTTAGACAGATTGGCAGGTAAAGCTTTCTATTGTTTCTTATATGGTTATTTGGGTTATAATCAGATTTCCATTACCCCTGATGATCAAGAGAAGACCATATTCACGTGCCCTTATAGGATGTTCTCTTTTAGAAGGATGCCATTCGGCCTTTGTAATGCGGCCGCAACATTTCAATGTTGCATGATGTCCATTTTTTCCAATATGATCGAGCACAACATGGAAGTATTCATGGATGATTTCTCAGTGTTTGGTAAAACATTTGAGGAATGTATTCATAGTTTGGAGCAAGTCTTAAAGAGATGCATTGAAACAAACCTAGTGTTGAACTCAGAGAAATGCCACTTCATGGTGAAGGATGGCATTGTACTCAGCCACAAGGTGACTAAGAGAGGACTAGAAGTTGATCAAGCCAAAGTGGAGGTAATCAAGCAATTGCCACCGCCATCAATAGTTAAAGGTATACGGAGTTTTTTAGGTCATACCAGTTTTTATTAGCTGTTTATTAAAGTTTTTTCAAAAATTGCTAAACCTTTATGCTTGTTGTTGGAATATAATGCCACTTTTGCATTTGACAATTCTTGTTTGAGAGCATTTCAGGAACTTAAAGAGAAATTGATTAATGCCCCTATAGTCATAGCACCGAATTGGAATGAGCCCTTTGAGCTCATGTATGATGCCAGTGACTATGCCGTTGGAGCATTTTTGGGATAACGTCATGGCAAGGTTTTCCATGCCATCTACTATGCCAGCAAAACCTTGAATGAAGCACAACTTAATTACTCTACAACCGAGAAAGAATTTCTTGTTGTTGTATTTGCTCTTCATAAATTTAGATCTTATTTAATTCATAACAAGGTTGTGGTTTATACAGATCATTCGATATTGAAGTATCTCTTGGCGAAGAAGGATGCCAAGCCCAGACTAATCTGATGGATGCTCTTACTTCAAGAATTTGACCTAGAGATTAGAGACATGAAAGACAGCGAAAACTTAGTAGCTAACCATCTTTCACGTTTAGAGCATCACATTGAAGATGGTAAGATTAAGGTTATTAAAGATGAATTTCCTGACGAATACTTGCTTGCAGTGTATGCTACGCCATGGTACGATGACATTGTCAACTACCTGGTGAGCAATATTCTTCCACTAGACTTGGCATACAATGCCAAGAAAAGATTCATGCGAGAAGTTAGGAAATACTATTAGGATGAATCAATATTGTTCAAACAATGTGCTGACCAAGTGATTTGCTGGTGTGTGCCCGGGATGAACAACATAACATATTGCATTTATGTCATGCTGCACCAGATGGAGGTCACTTTGCTGGGATGAAGAATGCTGCCAAGGTGCTGCAATCTGGATTCTTTTGGCCGAATCTATATAAGGATGCCCATGAGTATGCCAAGGCATGTGACCGATGCCAACGAACATGAAACATCTCCAATCGACACCAACTACTACTTCAAAATATTATGCCTGTAGATTTATTTGATGTGTAGGGGATAGACTTTATCGGTCATTTCCCTCCATCATTCTGTAATGTATATATTCTTGTGGCTGTTGACTATGTATCTAACTGGGTAGAGGCTGTTGCCCTGCCAACAAATTTTTCCAAGGCCGTGACCAAGTTTTTGCACAAACACATTTTTACCCAATTTGGTGTTCTTAGAGCAATAATTCATGATGAGGGTACTCATTTTAAATGTAATCTAATCTCTAAAGCTTTTTGCAGATATGGTATACAACAGAGAATTGCCACAGCATACCACCCACAGACTAATAGGCAAGCTGAGATTTCAAACAAGGAGATCAAGAACATTCTAGAGAAAACTATAAATACAACAAGGAAAGACTAGTCTCTAAGACAAGATGAGTCCTTGTGGGCTTATAGGACTGCTTTCAAAACTCCTTTGGGTACTTCACCATTTAGACTCTTTTTTTTGGTAAACCATGCCATTTACCAGTCGAACTTGAACATAAAGCCTACTGGGCCATCAGAAAACTTGACATGGCATGAAGAGTTGCTGGAGAAAAGAGGTTACTCGACCTCAATGAGTTGGAGGAATTTAGGACACAAGCCTATGAGAATGCTAGGATCTACAAGGAGAAAGCAAAATGTTGGCATGCTAGAGGAAAATGCCAAGGCAATTTGAAATAGGCCAGCATGTTCTATTGTTTAATTCCTGACTTAAACTGTTTCTAGGTAAGCTCGAATCAAGATGGACGTGTCCTTATGAAGTTGTTACACCATACGCCCATGGGGCTGTGGACATCAAGAACTTAAGTATGAGAGAAATTTTCAAGGTGAATGGCCAACGTCTTAAGCATTACATGGATGGTAATCGAAACAATGCCAAGGAGGTGATCCTCTTGGCAGAGTTAACATGACACATCATCAGGGTCTGAACTCCTTGTAAATATTAGGATAGTTTTTTTATTTGTTTTAGGATTCACGTTTTTGTTTTTGTTGTTTTTCAGTTTTATTTCCTTGCTGTGTTGAGAAGTTTCGTTTGAGTGTATGCAGAATTGATGCCAGGGACACAACTAGCATGCTTGCCAAAGGAAATGCCATGCACAATGCCACAACAGCTTGGCATGCGTTAGTTTACGTGATGAAGAAGGAAGGGAAAACCCTAGTTTGATCAAATGTGTGACTACTTTTCTTGAAGTATTAAACCCTAGCCCCCCAAGTTAGGTTAGAATTAAATTCATCTTAATTATCCTATCACTTCATATTTTTACCCAATCCTTATCACTTATCCTTTATCACTTTAAAATCCTTTCCAACTAAAACTCTTGAAATTTCATCATTATCACCCTACTATAATCGTCTACCATCAATAAACCCTTTTCAACACTCAATCTTTTACTTTCTTCACCCCAGCCGATTTCCCAAGGATAAGAAAAACCCTTTTCTCATTCTATTTTCTCAAGCAAGATTCAAGAAACCAATCGTCTTTTCTCCTTCCATCCTTCAAGCTGATTCAAAATTTTCTCCATGGCATCTTCATCTACTCCCTTCAAACGTTTCTTCAATGAAGAAATCTGCAAGAAGTTTGAAACAAGCTTTGGCTCAAGATCCTTCTTATATGAGAAGCACTTCGACTTCCAAACCGACACCACCGTGAGATTCCCGCTGGATTTCATGGCTATTGTTGACATGCACAAGTGGAGTTCGTTCTGCCAATAGAAAGGGGAGATCTACGCCACCATTGTACCATTGTGCAAGAATTTTATGCGCATCTTGTGACAAAAGATTGGCTATTCTTGATGATTCGAGGTAAGTGTGTGCGTTTCGATGAAGGTTATGTTAAATCACTATTTTATTTGAATGATATAGGAGATGAGCACTTTGACTATGCTGAGTCTATGACCGTTGCCAAATGTAAAAAACTATTGGCAGACTTGTGTGAGCCGGGCACAGTTTGGACAGTGTCAATGATGGGCCACTAGACGGTGAAAAGGTTGGCATTGAAGCTAGAGATGCGCGGCTGGAATCACTTTATCAAGGCAAATTTGTTGCCTACATCTCACAATGAGACCGTCTCGGAAGAGAGGCTGGTTTTGTTGCACTCGATTGTCAAAAGACGCAAGATCAATATTGGCAAAATCATCATCGATGAAACTTATAAGTGCACTGCAAAAGGTAAATGCAGCTTGTTTTCCCCTTTGCTTATTTCTAACATTTGTGTGCGCCATGATGTTCCTAGACTTGATGAAGAACAAGGCCATATTATAAAGGGAACGATAATCACGGCTGCCATTTGGAAAAATTTCACGACTGTTGAGCCAAAGGATAAGGGCAAGGGAAAAGTCAAAGCTGCCACGCCAAGGCTAAAGCCAAAGGCAGTGTGCCAGAGACAATGCCAACTAGTTCATTGGCAGTGTTGTCCCAAGTCTACCATCACCGGGAGATTATTCTCCAAAACCTAGAGGCAGGCGAGGATCTTAATGCTAATATGAGGCATTACACCAAGGCGAGGGACTCTATTATCAGGTAGGTGCTTGAAAAAATATCCCCTAAAGTGGTGCCACCTTTCCCAGTTTTCCCTGCTGATCCCTCGAGCAATGAAGATGACATGCCAGCCAGTCCAACCATTCCAGCTAGTCCAGCCAGTTCTGAATCAAATGCCATAATTCTTGTGTCCCCGGTGTACGTTAAATCTACCAACACTTATTCCTCCTCTGAATAAGAGGAAATTCTAGTCAAAACACCCAAAGTTAAGCCAGCTACACCTCCAGGTGAACATACCAAGAAAAAGGAGGAAATTGGAGCCTCCATGTTGCTAAGCCACCCATGACCAGAATCAATTGCAAAGCTTCTGACCGTGGAAGTTTTTTCAAAAAAGAAGACCTGATTTACATGGGCATAAGTTTTAGAGGGGGAGTCCTCTTCTACTTAAACTCCTTTGAATTCCATTACATTACATTCACATGATCATGCATTTTATTTTTCTGTTTTAATTGTGTATATATGTGTTGTTTCATGCATTAAGGACAATGAACATCTTGGGTTTGAGGGTGTACATTTCCTTACATTTATGCCATGCCATGCATTCCATGCTTAAATTTTTGCATTTTTGTTGCCATGCCATATAGGTCATATATTTAATTGCATACAAACCGTTAAAAAGAAAATTTTACCTCAATTTAATTTTGATGAATGTTAGCACTTGTTAGGGAAGTTTAATTTGATCTAGGTATCTGTCCAATGAGGAATTTTAATATTTAGTTGTCATGCCATGCCAACAAGGTAGTTTGCCAAGATTGCTTGGCAATTGATCTCTAGTTTAGGAAACTAAATTTACATTTAACACGTGATATGTATCTAGTTCCCTAGCAAACTTAGACTATTTGAAACTATGCTCAGATTGAAAAAAAGTGAAAAATGATGCCAGGGTAAAAATAAAATAAATAAGGCAACAATGTTCTGCCAAGGCAATAAAAAAATGAACTCTCCTCTACCTAGGGATGATAAGTTACTTGGGGATTCGTGGTAGCTCCCTCTTAGTTCTAAGTCCAAAACCCTATGGTATGAGTTGAAGAGAAAGCCTAGTGATATCTGGATTAAGGTGGGGATTCGTGGTATGCTCTCTCTTATCACTCACGCTAAATAGTATCATGAAGCAAGCTTAAATTAATGCTAGTATAACCCTCGGCAAGAAAGAAAAATAAAGAAAAAATTGATCTGAGTTTAGGTAGTAAAATTGGCTAAGGGAGTGAAAGGATATTGGATGCATATTGCATACACATCGTGCAATATTCATGAACTTAGATTAGAGTTATATTGTTGCACTTGAATTATTACCTGCTTGGCATTATTGCATTGAGATACTGGGGACAGAAATAGAGCCAAATTCTGCTTGCCAACATCTGTTGGCATTCCAACCAAAATTTTGTCGAGGTAACTTTTTCACAATTTTTATTTTCTTTCTTTTTTTGCATTACTTGAGGAAAAGCAATGAGTTAGGTTTGGGGTATGTTACCTATCCAAAAGTACTACTATTACTGCCAATCTTACAATACTCTTGCTTGTTTTTAGGTACATTTAGTTGCATTAGGTTGTTAGAATCATGCATTTGCATAAGGAGTTCAGTATTTTGTGTATGTCAGTATGAAGGGTTTTTTGTGTGGCTATTTTGCAGGTTTGGCATAGGATTAGGCGCAAGAGAGCAGCACAGTTAGGATTTCCAAGGAGAATGCCAAGTGCTATTGGCACAAAAGGACCAGATAGTGCCAAGCACTTGTTGGCAGAGATGTAACTTTGATGCCATGCCAAGAGGCTGTTGAACCTCAAAAAAATAGGACACGATCAGGCTCCTAAAAGATCGCAAATGGATCAACCTTCGAGAAAATAGCAGATAAGGTGATGCCAAGCTATGTTGGTAACAACATGCCAAGCTTGTGTGCTAAGGCAACATCGGCATGATGACGTCAGCCCTAGCTTGATAAGCTATCACACCGATCAGACATACTCTATCTTTTATCCTTGGAGCATTTGAAATTCAAATGATGAAGCCATCCTATTCCCTTCCCTTGCACGTCTATATAAACACCAATTGATCAAGCATTTGGAGAACACGCGGGAGGAGATCGTGAAGGGAGATGAGTGATCAGAGTAAGGTGTTGGAGTGCTCGACGAGTGATGGTCGGCTGCACCGAGGAAGGGTGGTTCAACCACTTGGACGAGAGCCTGGATTTGAGGGTTGCATCGAGAGACCCCTCTCGCCTATTCTCTTTGGTTCAAGCTATTTTATTTTATGACGATGTATTTGAAAACGGTTATGGTTATGTTGGTTAAATCCCTTATCATGAACAAATTTCATAGTTGGTGGGGGATGTTTGGTTTAAACATTGTTTCATGCCTTAGTTTTCTTTAATGACAATTCTTTTTTGGCAAATGTTTTTCTATTCGACATACTTCAACTTTTCCTAAGTACTCTGCCAAGCGAGAGTTGGCATAGTTGGCCTATTGCTTCCCAATATCTTAACAGACTTGGGGTGGCAACGATTAAGTTGTTGAATACTAGGGAGAGAAGCTTCGAGAGAAGTCGTTCAAGTAGATGAACTTACTTAGGAAGTGATATCTACCCCCTAGGAGTATAGATGGGTTCTTAATCAACTTGGTTCGTTTAAAAACATACACTATAGAGATATAAGGTTTTTTACATAATCGATTTAGGGAAATGACCATCGAGAGAGGCATTGCTAATGTTGAATCTACTCGGCAAACAATGCCAAGACAGTTTGCCAACAAAGGTTGGCATGAACAACATTAAACTCAAGCATTCCCTGCCAACACTCATCATTCACTAAGAACACCTTCTTTGCCAACGTCTTTACTTCACTTTTATTTCTTTTCTTATTAAAGTATTTCCAAAACAAACTTTCAAAACAAACATCTTTTCTTCCAAGGCATGTAAGAATCAAACAATCAAATTCCAAGTCAATCTCTATGGGATTGATACTTAGCTTAATTGTTGTTTTACTTGCAGACCGTGTATACTTGCACGCAAAAGACTCTTGCAACTGTTTTACTAATACGTACATTTTTCCCCTTTTGCCAGCATTCATAACACGCATCTTCTATAGAGTCTACACTTACATCGTGCTCAAAACGCCAGAATGACTTGAAGTCCCTATGCATGAGTTTCTCATCTTTTCATGATAGTTTGTAAAGACTCTCTCACATTTTGGTTTCCCCTTTTGAGAACAATGCACAGAACAAACCCTACAGCTTAAGCCCTAAAGCAGTAGGAATATTTTGTAAAGACGCATGTCTATTTATTTTTGCAAAAATGAAAATCACATTTTTTGTTCATGTTTAGAAAACATTTTTGCATTCTTTGATTCTTTAAACATTTCATTCATTGTTATGGGGTGGATTTTGTTCTCCCATACACATTTACACTTATTAAAAGAACATACATATGTATATATCATTTTATCATGACCTTGAATTTCAATTGCAAGAGTACCTTTAATTTGAATCCAGAGATCAATTTCAAGTTGCTTATGTTTAGAAGGAATTGGATGTTGCAAATGTGAGCATCTGATGATTTATAGGCCAATGAGGGAAGAAAACAAGTGTTTAGGTAATGGGTAGGTCCCATTTAGTGAATTTTCCCCTCAAGCATTTGTCGTTTAAGATCCTTGAGTCGAGTGTTGACTTTAAACTTCTACCCCATAAAGACTTTCTTTGGATGTCTATGAATGGGACGACAAATGACATTTTTTAACTTTTCAAGGAGAAATAAATGAGATCAGATACAAGGGCCAGAGAATCATAAGAAAGAAACAACTAAAGGAAATTTATGCTCAATGAGACAACCAAATCAAATTGAAAAATGCCAACTAGAAGATCGAAGCAATCAAGAATGAGAAAACTAAGTTGAACAGTGCAATAAAGAAGAAGCAAGATATATATGTGAAATTCTCCATTCAATTTAGAAGAGCCGTAGGGAATTGATTAAGTTCGAGCAAAAACATGCACCAGCACTAGTCAGGGTGCACTATAGTCCAAAGATACACATTCCTAAAATTAGAAGAAAGAAAATAAACTTCAGACTGAAAACCCAAAAAAGGGCAGTCTAAAAAGAAAAAGAAATAAAAGAGAAAATAATACTTTACATGAGCACACCCAGATCAAGCAATGCAAGAATGAGGCTTTAACTGGAAGAAATGAGTAAAAGACTTCTACGTATTCCTCCATTCAAGTAAATATCAATTATGAAGGCTTGAAGGATCGATCACCTGTGAATAGAAAGCGAGCATTAATATCCAGCCAGAATGCAAGTCGATACGAAGTTATAGAAGAAGGAAATGAACTATAGGGTGAAAACCTAAAAATGAGCAATCTAGAGCGATCCAAAGAATGAAAGAAAAGAGAATGTTTCATATGAGCATATCCATTTCAAAAAAATATAGAAATGTGGTTTTGCTTAACTGTGACCCATGGCCTACACTACAAGCCTACAAAGATCATTCTGATCATACATGGACATCTAAGTTGGATGAGTTTGTCATCAGATTATATTCCACCTATAAGGGTTAACCTTTCTTCAAGGAACTTCAAACTTTGAGTGCTTAATTGACACCAAAATGAGGGAAGGATGGGGCATGGTGAGTTAGTGAGATTAAGAGCGCCACCTTAAATGGGTTAGAAATTAGGTACGAGAATTGTTCCTCTCAGAATCCTAATAGACTGAAAAATACTACACATGTGCATATATCGTCACAACAATCAAGATATTCTAAGAATATGCTTTATTCGGTTTGATCTTTGTCAATTTGAAGCAAATGTGCTATTACATTTGATATTTCAGGGTCGAACATTAGTTTCCAAAAATGTTTTGCATGTTTCTCCAAATTTCTATTTTTTATTTTTTCTCCAAACATCATGTTTAAAAAATGTTTGGCATTTTTTCTCCAAATTTTTATTTTTAAGATATCTATAGTTTTCTTCCAAACATTTGATTTCAAAATGTTTGGCATTCTCTCCAAGTTTTATTTTCGAAATGAGTGCAACATTTTCAAAAATTGCATTTTCTATATTACTTTACAATGTGAATTAAAGCATATGAACCTAGAGTTGGTTTCCACCGAGATGCTTCGATGAGTTCAATAAGGAAAATTGAACTTAAAGATGATTTTAGGGAGTGGAGGCATTTTGTTCGCCCTAATGTTGGAATAGATAAAGACTCTGCATGTCATGTCAAAGACGAGAAAGTAGTGGAGCCCAAGATTTATTAGGGCAATGCTAAATATAAGAAATTATTAGAGTTCCTATATAAGAATAGTATAGGGATCAAAGGTGGATCGGTTACGAATATGGGTAGTAACCCTGAAGACAAAAAAGGTTACTCGTATGAAAGGTTTGAAAGCATGTTGCTAAATCAGATTTGAGATGAATGCCCAATTGCCAAGATGAAGATTTAAGAGCATACATCAAAGAAGCAAAGAAAAGAAAATCGGGGATGACCTTTCAGGGGACGAAAGCTTATATGGAGAAATCTTAATCCTTATATGCATTACATGTAGTTAGACATCCCTATGCTAGGAGCATGCTAACTCAAAAGCATTTTGCATATTTTAACAGGTATTCAAAGATCAGAAAGGACTTTGGTCTGCAACTTCATGTTGACGATGTAGATCACATTAAAGATTTCCATTTGGTAGCCTTTTTGGCATGAATCTATTTCGTAAGTCCTTCGGGCCATCAGTAAGTCCTTCAGGCATGATGTTAAAACTTCATTTGATGTCAAGACAGGTAGAAATTGGGACATATTTTTAAGGGATTTCAATAGCCTTTTTGTGTAAATACATTTCTTAAGTCCTTCGGGCCATCAGTAAGTCCTTTGGGCATGATGTTAAACCTTCTTTTGATGTCAAGACATGCAGAAACTAGGGCATCATTTTAAAGGATTTTGGAAGCCTTTTGGCGTGAATCCATTTCTTAAGTTCTTTGGGCCATTAGTAAATCCTTCGGGCATGATGTTAAGTCCTTTGGGCCATCAGTATGTCTTCCGGGCATGATGATAAGTCTTTTAAGCCATCAGTAAGTCTTTTGGGCATGATGTTAACCGTTTTTGATATCAAGACATGTAGAAACTAGTGCATCATTTTAAGGGATTTTGGTAGCCTTCTGGCGTGAATCTATTTCATAAGTGCTTCGGGCCATTAGTAACTCCTTTGGGCATGATGTTAAGTCCTTCGGGCCATCAGTAAGTCCTTTGGGCATGATATTAAACCTTCTTTGATGTCAAGACAGGTAGAATCTGGGCAACATTTTAAGGTATTTTGGTAGCTTTTTGGCGTGAAACCATTTCTTAAGTCCTTCAGGCCATCAATAGGTCCTTCACTCATGATGTTAAGTCCTTCGGGGAAGATGTTGAACCTTGTTTTGATGTCAAGACAAGCAGAAACTAGGGCATCATTTTAAGGGGCTTTGGTACCATTTTGGTGTGAATCCATTTCTTAAGTCCTTCGAACCATCAGTAAGTCCTTCGGCATGATGACAAGTCATTCAGGCCATCAGTAAGTCCTTCGGGCATGATGTTAAACCTTCCATTGATGTCAAGATAGGTAGAAACTAGGGCATCATTTTAAGGAATGTTGGCAGCCTTTTGGCGTAAATCCATTTCTTAAGTCTTTTAGGCCATCAGTAAGACCTTCGAGCAAGATGTTAAGATTTCTTTCCGTGCCAACACGTAGATATTGGGGCATCAAAGAATTTGTAGCTTCAAGAATTAGCTGATGAAAAGCAAAAGTTTCTAGAAGAACCCGTGATTCTAAGGCATCAAGTAGAGAAATAGTGGAAATCCTTCGGTACTCATGCCATAAAAAAGTGGTGCCATTTTAGAGCAAAAGGTCCTATATAGGAAGAACCCGTAACTCTAAGATTTTAGAGCGAAATGTTTTATATAGGAAGAACCCATAGCTCTAAGACTTCAAGGCGAAAAGTTCTATATAGGAAGAAAGAACTCCTAGCTTCAAAATTTTAAGGCGAAAAGTTCTATATAAGAAGAACTTGTAGCTTTAGGATTTCAAGGAGAAAAGTTCTATATAGCAAGAACTCGTAGTTCCAAGATTTCAATGCAAAAGGTTCAATATAGAAAGAACCCGTAGCTCCAGGATTTCAAGGCGAAAAGTTCTATATAGGAAGAATTCGTAGCTTTAGGATTTCAAGGCGAAAAGTTCTATATAGGAAGAACTCGTAGCTCCAAGATTTCAAAGCAAAAGGTTCTACATATGAAGAACTCGTAGCTCCAAGATTTCAAAGCAAAAGGTTCTACATATGAAGAACCCGTAACTCTATGATTTCAAAGTGAAGAGTTCTATATAGGAAGAACTCGTAGCTTCAGGATTTCAAGGTGAAAAGTTCTATATAAGAAGAACTCGTAGCTCGAAGAATCCACCTAGAGAAAGCGAAAGGTTCTATATAGGAAGAACTAGTAGCTCCAAGACTTGAAGGTGAAAAGATTCTTGTTGTCACTGAATTTTCACCTAACTTCTTTATTTTAACTATATCATTTTTGTTTAGGTAGTCTTATATTGCAATTAGTATTAGGATTATTTGAATATCATGTAACATTGCTAATATACTTAGGGTATTATAATAAGTACTATATGTAAAGATTAATGTAGTATTAGAATAGTTTAGGTCTCATACAATGTGTTATAATTAGTATAATTGTTAGTTAGAATGATTAAATGTGTCATATGTTTTAATTAGTATATAATTGTTTAACATAGGTTATATACATTAGATATTAAAACCCCAAAAAATATATAAAATACATAGCCCAATTGTAATTAAAAAATAAACAAAATAAGAGTCCATATAACATTTAAGAGTACATTGTATTAGTGGCCCATTTAGCCCAAGAATAAAATCTATCTAACCTTTTTTTTCTTATATCCCATGTGCAACATTAATATCAGCCATCAGATCTAGGTCAAGGATCCAATGGTCCAGATTGAATCAAGAAAAGAAGGGTTGCCCTCCCCTACTCGCTCCGCCACTCGCCTTTCCCCTTCGTGCGCGTGCGAGTCACGCGCCTGCACCAGGCTACTGCTTTCGCAACGAAGCACCGCCGTGGCTCATCATCGGTGAAGACCTCGCCGTCCTCCAGCATTGCTAGGCTACGCAAAACAACTAGCAACCAGCTGTAATCTTCGCCATTCAAATCTGCAGCAAACAAAGAAGGAAAATGGGATTTGAACATGGAAAATCAAAGGAGATTTGGCCTAAAATCAGTACAAATTCAATCCAAATCAAACACAAAGGGAGAAGTCAAATTTGAATCAGAAATTAAGAGAGCAAGGATCAAGAAAAAAGGATAGAAATTAGGGATTTCTTAATTTCAGATTCTTGTAATTAGGGCATGAAAAATCCTATAAAAGGGGTTCAAATTATTTGTAAAAACACACAGAAACATACACAAAAAATTGTATACAACACAAGATTTGATATGGGAAAAATACGAGAAGGGAAGCAATTTCTGGTATTTTCTATCTTATTCTTTTTATTTATTTCGATTATGTAAAATTGGAGGAGAAGTGTTCTTACCCGGTTTTTTTTGAGCCACTATCTCCGGATTTTTTTTGTTCATGGTTTTAAAAGAAAGTGGAAAGAATTTTTTGTGAAAAAATAAAATAAAATCACTGTCGACAGATGGCGGCCAACGTCGGTACACTGTAGACGGCGGCTGGTAGGGCGGTGGTTCATGATGTTCTTCAAAAAATGATGAACATGATGAACACCTAAGAGGATTTTAAAAAGGGTGTTTGATCCAAAATTTTAAAGAGGATGAAATGAAAATGCGTTTTTATAAAATTGGGCTTTATACCCAAAAGAAAATGGCGTAGTTACCACATTAAATCCTTCCGCCTTTCCCATCTTGCTCCGCGAGATACTATGTTTTCAATTATTTCGAAATGGTCACTGATTTCTCATAGATTTAGCCTCTAGTTTTATTTTACTTCTAATTAGGTCATTATTTGTTTAAAGTTTTTAAATTCTTTTTTAATTAATAAATTCATTTTTTATTTTTTTAGAAAGAAACTTATAGATTGTATTTTTTTTAATAAAACCGACTTTTAAATAACAATTGTTTTTCTTTCCTTTCTTCGTTATTGTTAGTTTATTTACGTTTTTATCTTTGTTTTTTATAGAATGGTGTTTTTTTGTTGTAATGTTTAATAATTTAACAATAAATGTGGTGTCTTATCAAACAGAAATGACGGGTTAGCGCCAGGAGTGTTGGCGGTGATTGAAGTTCATTTTTTGAATGATAAGACCATTAAAATAGAATCATATTTGTAAATGGACAAATAAATTGAATTTTACCCGAACTTACAAATTCCGACATTAAAACATTTTGTAATCAACTAGGTACCAATTTTTGGGCTTGTCGGGATGCTAATCCTTCCTCGCGCGTAACCGACTCCTGAACCAGTTTTCACAGACCAAATCTGTTGTTTTAATAAAATAAAATGTTTTATTAAAATGACCCGTTTTTAGGTGATCCAATCACACATTTTAAAAAGATTGGTGGATACTCCGTGTTTTAGCTTTCAAAAAATGTCGGGCTCGAAAGGGTTGCGACAGCTTGGCGACTCTGTTGTGGAATTTTTGTTTTTTAAAAAATGAGAGTCAGGCCACAAGTCGATTACATATTTGTTTTAATGTCGGAATTTGCTAAAGTTCATGTAAAATTTAATTTAATTGTCCATCTATGAATATGATTCTATTTTACGCATTTTAAAATTGGTTAAGATCTATACCTGAGCTTTATCCCATTTGTTTAAGCGTGGGGAAAATGCTTTTCTCATGTCAGAATACTGATTCTCTGTATGAGCCTAGCAAGTACCTTCGGGATTCATATGCCCTATGTCTTTGTAAGGACACTGATCCTTCGTAAAGGTGTAGGAAATGAGTTCCTCTGAGTTGAATTTGATTCATTTGTAGCCTATAATGGGTGAGAATCAGGACCCTTGCTACCCTTAGTAGGGGACAGTGAGGACAGCTCAGGTACCCTTTTAGAACCAAACCTTGTGTATGAATCTAGAAACCCACCCCAATAGAGCCATGCAGAAAACCTTAGGCTTTTAGTCTGGTCAAAATTATTTCGTAAGGATAATCCGTAGAAACATGTCCTGGAGTGTTGGAATGTGCTGCCCAGAATTATTCGTACAATGAAATTATTTTGGTCCTTTTATGTTTTATTCCCTTTTTAAAAAAAAGAATACTGATCCTTTCCTTTTCTTGTCTTAATTGTGTTTTTCTTTTGTTTTTGTTTGTTTCCTTGCATTTTCATCTCATATTTAGAAGGGGTCGATTCTGAAGCATGTTGCTCAATTAGGAAAAGCTTTTGTCATGGATAGAAGGTGCCTAATGAAACAGAAAGACAGTGCGGATGTACGGTGATCACGCGGAGGAAACGTGAAAGTATGCTCACACCAGTGCCAACCAAAACATCGTGCAAGAGCTATGGGATTACATCGAACGTACAACCAAGCATTTTACTACAAAATGGAGAATTTGAAGATGATCATTGGTCCACTCGGCTTAGGGGCAATGTCAAAAGGACCCAAGAGTGAGATGAGTCCGAAAAAAGTATCATAGCCTAAATTGAAGATGTAGCTAAGTGTGTGGCTATGATAATCAAAGAAGCTACATTTCTTCACCCCCAAGTTAGACCGATAGGGGAGGAAGGGCCAAGGCCCAAAGACTGATCAAAGAAATAGAGGAACTGGGTGCTCAGACTGAGACGTATTCAAAGGCTACTTCTAGAACAATACCTTAATGGAATCGATGACCCTTCACTTATATTCATGCATTTTGCATTCATGCATTTGTATCTTTTTATTATTACTTGCATTTATGTCATGATCATTGCATACATTCACACAATAAGAAACTAATGACAAAATTTCTAAAATAGCAAAAACTTTCTACAAGTATGGTACCCATTCTCAGTCTAGAGCAATCACCATGGAAGACAGATTGACAACTTTGGAGAATAGCCACAAGGGTACCCAAGATAGGCTCGATAAAATGAAGAAAGAATTGATGGAAGAAATTGCACGAACACAAAGAAACACTGTCAGCCAGATAGCGTCTATGTTGGGTTTCAAGGACCCAGAAAGAGGAAAGGCAGTTGTTGCTGTTGATGTTCCGTCGCCCCAGCTCAGGATGACTAGTTAGAAATTTCCACCGAATAAGAGGTTCCAGATCCGTATAGCAGAAACCTCAGCTCATACTCTGGAAAGGTCTAGGATAAATCATGGCATTGAGGTACGGGATCTCCATAAAGCAACCAATAGGTCTAAAATGGAAAAGAAGCTAGAAGATCAATGTAGTAGGCTCGAAGAGATCATTAGAGCCTTGCAAGAAGGAACTATTTATGGTGGCGTAGATGCTAGAGATATAAGTCTAGTGTCTGACTTGGTGGTTCCTCCAAAATTCAAAGCTCCTGACTTCGAGAAATATGATGAGACCACTTGCTCTTTGTTGCACTTGACCATGTATTGCCGAAGAATGTCACCACATTTGGAAAATGAGAAGTTATTGATCCACTGCTTTTAGGATAGTCTATCGAGGTCCGCTGCCCGATGGTATACTCAACTAAGTCGGGTCAACATACAAACTTGGAGAGATCTTTCAAAAGCCTTCTTTGAAAACTACAAGCATGCGATAGACCTGATCCCCAACCGGCTCATTCTTTAAGATATGGAACAAAGGCCCAATGAGAGCTTTCGTCAGTATGCCCAAAGATGGAGAGAAATGGCAGCCCAAGTACAACCTTCACTGTCAGAGACTAAGGTTACTCCAATGTTTGTGAAGACTTTAAATGGTCCCTTTTACGAATATATGTTGAACCATGCCACTGAAGGTTTTGCATACATGTTTATGAATGAGGAATTAATATTGAAGGCCATCAAAAGTGGAAGACTGGGGGAAGAAGAATATGATGAGCATATATAACTTGAACTACTCAAGCTTGGTTAGACTTCTTGCCATTCAGGAATGATGCTTTACGGCTGGATAATAGAGGATTTCCCGAATATTATTGGGTCATACTTAGAATCACCCCTTTTGCTTTTGCCTGCGAGCATTAGTAATCCTTTGTAAGGGCTTCTATGTTAATTTACTTGTTTAAAGATGCATTCCATTTATTTTCTAAAGTGGCAAACATTTCTTTTCATTTTTTTCATCCATTTCTCTTCATCTTTCTGGCAGAGCCCTTATTATTAATTGTATGAATGACTTTTGAATCTAATCCTGAGATAGAGGGGAAAAAGTGTGTTCAAGTTTAATGGGGAGATCCCATATACAGATTATTGTTAAGGACTTTGAATAAAGCGATAACTCTAAAACATTTCTTTTCATTTTTTTCCTCTCAGGCATTGTTGTTAAGGACTTTGAATAAAGCGATAACTCTAAAACATCTACCAACTAAGGACTGCTTCTCTTCAAAGATGTTTGTGTGTGAAATGACATTTTGCATTCCTTCTTTTCCCTTCACGAATAAGAAAATGAAAAAATCCATTATTGTCCCCCTTTGAGCCTGATATTTTTCTTATGATTAAACCCTAACCAAGGATCACTCCCTACACTATGGGGCAAAGAAGATGAAAAGCTATTTGCATGCAAAGGAAAAACATGTCAGTTCAACTTGAATGTCCTAAATTTGAAACGAAAAGGACAAAAAAAAAAAAAAAAGAAGAAAAAGAAGAAAAAGAAGGATAAAAGGAAAAAAGAAGGAAAAAGGAAAAAGGAAAAATTGAGAAATAAAGGCTGGAATGAGAAGGAAAATTTGAAATAAATCCTTCAAATGAGACATATACCAGAAAATAGAAATGAACTCTAGGGTGAAAACCCAAAATGGGCGGTCTAGAGTGATCAAAAAGAAGAAGAAGAACATAGATTTCATTAAGAAAGATTGATCCTTGGTTTAATTACCCTTAAAACATGTATTTGAGCCTATATATCCTTTTTTGGCAACCCGGGCGTAGCCTACATTACAAGCCTTAAAAGATCACTTGGATCACACATGAATATCTGAGAAAATAAGTTTTCCTTCAGAACACATTCTGCTTTATTTAGTTAACCTTTCTTTAGGGACCTCCAAATTTCTAATGTCTGATTGAGATTAGAAAAATGGGAAATTAAAATTTGGGGAGTGGGTGAGATAACGAGAGTCACCTAAAAGTGGGAACTATCCGGTTGATGGATTCATAAATCATTCATACTATGAATTTTGGGGCATCTGACTTTCCTCTTTTCCATGTTTTCCATGACCATTTTCTTTAAACCCCATTTCTAGCCTTTCCTTGCATCTGCCATGACTTCTACCTTTAAATTATCATTTCCAGCCTTTTCTTGTATCTTACAAGTAGGCTGACATAGATTTATGAAAAACAAACGATTTCTTGGTATTGATCCCAACTGTAGGGAACCAAGAATGAATGTTTTCAATCGCTTCAAGAAAAAATGAAGAGGCCTCAGTTTGAACAGGGGCATCACCTTGTATGAGAAGAAAAAACACATGTGTTGAAGAGTTTTAGGTGGACCGTGTGGTCGAGCAAGATACGCACATAAGATGCAAGATCCCTAAAGCATAGAAAGGGGATGGAATTACGCATAGAGAGCAAGCTGCGCCACCAATAGGGGCAATCTATATTGATCAAAGATTCAAGATCCCTAGGTTTTATAGGCGCAAAAGGAAGAGATTAAGGCGCCAACATCATTAAAAGACATTCAAGGTGGAAATAAGCTCTGGTAGCAGGTTTTGTATGAAAATACTTCAAGATGTCCTGTAGGGGCAAGAAATTGGGAATTCAAAAAAATGCTAAAGGTGCTTAATGGGCATATGAAGACTTGAAGCTTTCAGAGTCACTTAAGGAGGCTTGTCACTGAATACTAATGTATCAACTACAATGATAATAGAGTGTTGATGAATATGAGGATGAATCCATATTCCATGTCCGGACAAAGGCTCAAAGAGTACAAGATATGAGGATTGAGTGAGCAAATGGCAAATATCATATGAAGCAAGGAAGTGCTAAGACTGAGAATGGTAAAACAGATGTGATGGAGATGACTATCTATGATTATTTAGTCTACCATCGAAGCATACAGTTGCAACTTTGATAGGATTTTCCCATGTATTATGGCAGACAGATGAATTTCCCATATCCCCTCGGAGTTTTTCTCTTAGTTGTTTTAGCAACAAGGGCCTTCCCTGTTTAAAAAATCAAGGCAAAAGTCACAGGAAAGAATGAATGTATTGTCTAATGTGGCATGGCTGATGAAGGGGTTAAGAGTGGACAATGATGAAGATTTCTTTCCAAGGAATAGATGATGGAATTTTAACAACAAGAAATTGGTGAAGCCAGTTAGTATTGAATGAGTTATTGCAAGCTTTCTCAGTGTAAAGTTGTTCAGTGTAGAGAAATGAAAAGAATTCACACTGTCTTTTGTTGATGGATGGGCCAAAACCGACACCCACCATTAGTTGCCAGAGTTGAGAAAATGTTTGAAATGATATAATCCGAGTTTCCCGGAGCTTCACAGTTTTCTTCTGTGTTCATTAGGAAAATTGTTAAAAAGAGCAAAAGAAATAAAACATGCATTCATGACTAGGCATCCCTAAGGGCATATGCATCTTACCTGGATCATTTTTATTTGTTTTGACAGATTTTAGAACCTGCCTATCTGTTCGGGCATTTGGAGAATGGAACTTGCTTATCTATTCGAGCATGAGGAGAATAGAACCCGCCTATCCGTTCGGGCGTTTGGAGAATGGAACCTACCTATCCGTTCGGGCATTTAGAGAATGGAACCTGCTTATCTATTCGAGCATGAAGAGAATAGAACCTGCCTATCCGTTCGGGCATTTGGAGAATGGAACCTATTTATCAATTCAAGCATGAGGAGAATAGAACTTGCCTATCCGTTCGGGCATTTGGAGAATAGAACCTTCTTATCTATTCGAGCATGAGAAGAATAAAACCTGCCTATCCATTCGGGTATTTGGAGAATAGAACCTGTTTATCTATTCGAGCATGAGGAGAATAGAACCCGCCTATCCGTTCGGGCATTTGGAGAATGAAACCTGCTTATCTGTTTGAGCATGAGGACAATAGAACCTGCCTATTCGTTCGAGCATTTGGAGAATAGAACATGCTTATCTGTTCAAGCATGAGGAGAATAGAACCTGCCTATCCGTTCGAGCATTTGGAGAATAGAACCTGCTTATCTATTCGAGCATGAGGAGAATAGAACCTGCCTATTCGTTCGGGCATTTGGAGAATATAACCTGCTTATCTATTTGAGCATGAGGAGAATAGAACTCGCCTATCCGTTCGGGCATTTGGAGAATGGAACATGCTCATCTATTCAAGCCCAAGGAGAATAGAACTCGTCTGCCTTTACAGGCATTTACAGTTTGGTAATTGGTGAAAAATAATGTCTTTTGTTCTTTGCACTCTTCATGTTTCACCGAAAAGACTAAAGAGGGGCAGTTGTTGTCACTGAACTTTCACCTAACTTCTTTATTTTAACTATATCATTTTTGTTTAGGTAGTCTTATATTGCAATTAGTATTAGGATTATTTGAATATCATGTAATATTGCTAATATACATAGGGTATTATAATAAGTACTATATGTAAAGATTAATGTAGTATTAGAATAGTTTAGGTCTCATACAATGTGTTATAATTAGTATAATTTTAGTTAGAATTATTAAATGTGCCTTATATTTTAATCAGTATATAGTTCTTTAACATAGGTTATATACATTAGATATTAAAACCCAAAAAAAAAATATAAAATACATAGCCCAATTGTAATTAAAAAATAAACAAAATAAAAGTCAATATAATATTTAAGAGTACATTGTATTAGTGGCCCATTTAGCCCAAGAATAAAATCTATCTAACCCTTTTTTTCTTATATCCCATGTGCAGCATTAATATCAGCCATTAGATCTAGGTCAAGGATCCAATGGTCCAGATTGGATCAAGAAAAGAAGGGTTGCCCTCCCCTACTCGCGCCGCCACTCGAGTTTCCCTTTCGTGTGCGTGCGAGTCACGCGCCTGCACCAGGATACTGCTGCTGCAACGTAGCACTGCCGTGGCTCATCATCAGTGACCAGCTCGCCGTCCTCCAGCGTCGCCAGGCTGTGCAAACCACTAGCAACCAACTGCAATCTCCACCGTTCGAATTTGCAACAAGCAAAGAAGGAAAATGGGATTTGAACATGGAAAAATCAAAGGAGATTTGTCCTAAAATTAGTACAAATTCATGCCTAATCAAACACAAAGGGAGAAGTCAAATCTAAATCAAAAATTAAGAGAGCAAGGATCAAGCAAAATGGATAGAAATTAGGGATTTCTTTATTTCAGATTTCTTGTAATTAGGGCATGAAAAATCCTATAAAAGGGGTTCAAATTCTTTGTAAAAACACACAAAAACATACACAAAAATTGTATACAACACAAGATTTGATCTGGGAATAATACGAGAAGGGAGGCATTTTTTGGTATTTTCTATCTTATTCTTTTTATTTATTTCGATTATGTAAATTTAGAGGAGAAGTGTTCTTACCCGATTTTTTGAGTCACTATCTCCGAATTCGTTTTTTTAGTTTGTGGTTTTAAAAGAAATTGGAAAGAGTTTTTTGTGAAAAAATAAAATAAAATCACTATCGGCAAATGACAGCCGGCGCTGGTACATTGTAGACGGCGGCCGATAGGGTGGTGGTTCATGATGTTCTTCAAAAAATGATAAACATGATGAACACTTGAGAGGATTTTAAAAGGGGTGTTTGATCCAAAATTTTAAAGAGGATGAAATGAAAATGTGTTTTACAAAATTGGGCTTTATACCCAAAAGAAAATGGTTTAGTTGCCACATTAAATCCTTCCGCCTTTTCCATCTTGCTCTGCGAGATACTATGTTTTCAATTATTTCGAAATGGTCACTGATTTCTCATAGATTTAGCCTCTAGTTTTATTTTACTTCTAATTAGGTCATTATTTGTTTAAAGTTTTTTTTAAAATTCTTTTTCAATTAATAAATTCATTTTTTATTTTTTAGAAAGAAACTTATAGCTTGTATTTTTTTAATAAAACTGGCTTTTAAATAACAATTGTTTTTCTTTCCTTTCTTCTTTATTGTTAGTTTATTTACGTTTTTATCTTTGTTTTTGTAGAATGGTGTTTTTTTGTTGGAATGTTTTATAATTTAATAATAAATATGATGTCTTGTCAAACGGAAATGACAGGTTAGCGCCATGAGTGTTGGCGGTGATTGAAGTTCATTTTCCGAATGATAAGACCATTAAAATAGAATCATATTTGTAAATGGACAAATAAATTGAATTTTATATGAACTTACAAATTCCGACATTAAAACATTTTGTAATCGACTAGGTACCAATTTTTGGGCTTGTAGGGGTGCTAATCCTTCCTCACGCATAACCGACTCCCGAACCCGTTTTCGTGTTTTTGCAGACCAAATCCATTGTTTTAATAAAATAAAATGTTTTATTAAAATGACCCATTTTTAGGTGATCTAATTACACATTTTAAAAAGATTGGTGGCGACTTCGTGTTTTATCTTTCAAAATATGTCGGGCTCGAAAGGGTTGCGACAGTTCTATATAGGGAGAACTTACAGTTTGAAGAGGTGTTGATAAGGACAAGCTAAAGGTTCTATATAGAAAGAACTTGCAGTTCCAAGACCTCAGATGAAGGGAGAGTGAACCAGTTCCATATAAGAGGGACTCGTGGCTCCGATTTTTTGGACAAGGTAGGATAAAAATTAGTGCTTATGATCTTTGCTCTATTCTCATTTCACGAGAATGAGCAAAGAGGGGCAGCTGTAATTACTAAGTTTTGTCCGAGTTTATTATTATTATTATTATAGTATTATTATTATTACAAATAAAAAATACAAAAAAGAGAAAATCCTTGCATTGAATGCATTGGATCTTCACAACATTCCTCGCTCAAAAACCATTTTAACACCCACGCCACCACCCATTCCCTATGCATCACCTACAATGTACTCATCATCACCCTTTTCACCAAAACATCCACCTGCCCTACATCACCCGGTCACCATCACACATATACGCCAACTCCCTCAAGCTTCACCACTCCCTTGAAAATCACCTCCTTTACCACCTTTTGAGGAGGACAAATTTTCTTGCTTTTCATCACCAAAAAGCGCTAGCCGTTCCCCACTCATTCAATCCAGTTACAAGCCAAAGCCTCCAATACCTCATCTTAGTCACTTACAACCCACGGCCCTAAATCAATTTTCCTTAGCCGTTCCAAACTCGCCATTCAACCAACCAAAAAAGCCGAATAACTCCAACACTACACCCATTCGAACCACAAGAAAAACCTTGAACCAAGCTTCTCAACTCCAACAACAACCCGTGGAATTTAATTGATCGAGCATAAATACTTGAGTTTTGAGTATATTCTTTTTTTTCTTCTTTTTTTTATTTATTGTGTAATCCATTCTCATGATTTAATAGAAATGTGGTGAGTTTTTTTCGTTACCTTCCGTTACCTCATGTATTATTTTGGTATTTTTTTTATTGTTTTGCTATGTTTTACGTATGTATACATGTATACGTACATGTGTAGTGTCTGTTTCACTATGCTTTTGGCCATATGCTAATACATGTAATTTTGTATGTTGCGATATGTGATTCATTTGTTTTAGGCATGTCATAGTTCTTTCTAATGCCATCAAAGTCTGTTGCATCGAGTATATGCATTTGTTTTTTTATTGTGTTGGTGTGTTTTTGGTATGAACCGCATATGCTTGTGTAGATATGTATGTTTTTATTTTATTTTCATGTCCAAGGCCATGTCCTTATTTGCCTCGTATGTCATGTTTTTTATAACATATAGTTTGGATCATGTTTTTTTTTTCCTAATTCATATGCTTTCTTTCTTAGCATGTGCTATGAATTTAGTTTCCTGTTATATTTTAACTTTTTGATTTAATGCAGGTCGCATGTATATATATGTAGGCTTTTAATGTAATGTATGGTTTGGTGCCACGGTGTATGTATGGATGCATATGTGTATAATTCTCATGATATTTTTTTGTTAGAATTTAATATTCATGCTATCATTTTATGCGTTTTATTTGTTTTCCATGCTTATTCATATATTTGTCATGCCATGTTATTACATTGCATATCGAGATATAAACTACTAATGCGGTGCTTTTTTTCGAGAATAAACTTGGCTCGCATCAGGCGTATTGGTAGTGGTTTTCGTTTTTTCTCGAAATTTACTCGCATGTATAACCATATTTTGATTTAACCGTCACTTTAACTCGTAAAATCTGCTATTAATAAAATGATAATTGATTTAGTACCAAGTCTGGGCGTGGTGGGGGCGCGAAACCTTCCCCGCACGTAACCGACTCCCGAATCCAAAAGAATAAAAATTTCTGGTTTATTTTTTGGTATTCGGTGTACCTAACCTAAGTGACCGGTAGCGACTCCAGTTTTATTCTAAAATACGATTTTTAAAACAAATTTCTGAAATCAATTTTTCTAAAATGTGGGTACCTTAGGGTTTTTTAGTCACTACAGTATTATTAGTACAATTATTTTCATTTTGATTTTTTTAAATATATACGATAATATATTTGACTTTTGTAATAGTTATGTTTGCATGTATTTTTCTTTTTAAAATATGTTTTATGTGTGGAAATTAAACTTAACAAGTGAATTATATTAATTTTGTATGTAAAATTTATATATTTTAAAATATATTTCATATATTAAAAATTAATAAAAATCACAATAATTTTTTATATTTTTAAGGTGATATATTTCATATATCATAACATTAATAAAAGTCACAATATATTTGACTTTTGTAATAGTTATGTTTGCATGTATTTTTCTTTTTAAAATATGTTTTATGTATGGAAATTAAAATTAACAAATGAATTATATTAATTTCTATATGTAAAATTTATATATTTTAAAATATATTTCATATATTAAAAATTAATAAAAGTCACAATAAATTATTTTTTATATTTTTAAGGTGATATATTTCATATATCATAATATTAATGAATTTAAATATAATTTAAATTAGTCTATTTTAATTTTTACATTATAATGTCTAAAATAAACATTTAACATTTTCAAAAGCACTCACTACAGCAATCCAAGTAGTTAAATCTCAAATTAAACTTTTTAAAATAACTTTTATACATTATTGCCAAACTAGCTCTTAGTTAGAGGTTTAATAAGTGTGTGCAAAAGTTGGTGCTAAAATTTCCTAATGCAAGTTTCATGCACCTTTATAGGTACTTCAATAGTTGGTCACTTAGGGGAGTAATGAAGATTCAATGGTGCATTAAAAGACAAAAGGACAAAGAATGTTAATAGCTTGCAATTGAAAGCAAGAATACATGAAAAGACAAATGTGTAACAACCAGAATTCCCGAGTTAACGATTGGGCTTTGACTCGGGTTATGAATCTTTGTGTTCGTTTGGGTAATTGAACCCCTTAGGCCGAATTTGGACCTTAATTTATGAGAAATGGATTAATTGGGCTTAAGAAGTGACTGTTTTGTAAGGTGAAAGAAAGTTGGGGGTTTGATGATGCAAATATACCTTTTTGCATAAAAAGGTGACCACCCCTTTATTTCTCTTGTCTCCTACGTGAAAAGAGGGACATGGTGAGATCACCCCATCCTCTTCATCTTTCTTCTCCCACACATCCCTCCATTTTTTCAACTTTGGTTTCAAATCTAAAAATCACACCTTTATGCATCATTTCTTCCAACCAAGGTCCAAGATTTGAGTATGTTGATCTCTTCTTCATGGGCTTCTAGAAAAGTATAATTTTGGTGATAAAGAGGTAAGCATCCATTGATGGGTTTTTGGGTTTAAAGCTTGTTGGAGCTTTTTTTAAGGTTTAAAGTTATAAATTCGCAACTAAGCTTACGCCTAGCTATTATCTCAACTCTTGTTTCATTTTTCATATTGGTATAGCAAGAGAATGTGATTTTGGTGTTTTCTTCAAGCCTGAGCTAAGAGGGAAAGTTGAAGAAGCTTAGGGTAAGAGTGCTTTTGGGATTGTTTCCAAAGGTCAGTACATCTCTAACTCATATTCTTGTTGAAGATCATAAAGTGATTGCATTGCTTGATTCAATGGTTTAAGGTTGCTAGATTTGGCGTGTATGGTTGCTTGGGTGTTTAAAGACCCTTTAATGACATATTCCACAGTTGATGTTATTAATATGTAAAAATGGTAGAAAACCACCCTAAATAACTTCCATAAGATGTAGGATTGAGTTAAGGTGTTAGTGGTTGCAATTTAAGAGCTTTGAGAGCAATTTCCCGAGCCTAGAAAGCCATTTTTGGGCTTCATTACCGGTACACGGGGAGCCCGTACCGGTACCCTAAGTGTTATGGGTTGTAGAACATTGGTTGATTGAGTTGAGCAGAGAGAGGGGTACCAGTACAATGTTCAACCTGTACCGGTACGCCATCTAGAGTAGTACCGGTACGGGTCGACCCATGCTGGTACACAAAGGCTTGGAGAAATTCTAGTAAACCCTTTTGGTATCGTTACGTCGTGAGTACCGGTACCCATCGGTACTGTACTGGTATGGGATGGCCAGTATCGGTACCCATCGGTACCGTACTAGTATGCGATGGCCAGTACCGGTACCCACTGGGCATTCTAACAAAAATATCAAAATTGTGCTCGAGGGGCAAAAATTTGTGGAATATGGTTAAATAGGTTCCGCATGAGATAAATGAGCTATAGAACTGAGAATTGGGATTTTATCCCTCTATACGAGCAAAGTGAGTAATAGCAGTAACTTATTTGAGTGTCTCTTTTAGGATAGTAATCATAGAGGTTGGTAATGTGATTGATGTTGTCCTTGTGTTCCAGGTGAGCACTTGATGATAAATCGAGAGATAACCATACTGGTTGGTGTCATGATTGGGGCATTTTCTTGATAGCTTGGCTTGGTGCCACTTACCTCTCAATAAGGCGTATGAATACTCAGGGAGCATGTCTTATCTTATGATTGTTGTAAAGGAATCTGAATGTCCTAGAGTCATTACTAAGGTACTTATATAAGGGGACGTGTACTTAAGGCTATGTGAACAAGTACATCCGACGTACCCATGAGCTGAGTGATATGGGTGCGGTTAGAAACTTATCCGTAGATACGGTGATCCGGATAACGTAGTTAACTCAACGACTATGTGAGCTCGAGTAACATGATGTGCTCAGTGACCTCAAGTAAGGACTACTTGTGGCAAATATGATCCAAGTATGTCTAAGACGTATCTGTGGCTATGGTGATCCAGATATAGTCTATTCAACCCGACAGTTGTGTGAGCACGGGTGAATTAGGGCTATGTTGGCCATTATGTAGATGATGTATGGATTTATTTATGTATGTTGTGTGGATGCTATTGATGATAGCTTACGTACCCGATGGCTGAGAGATTAGGAACTTGCTAGATATGTTGAGTGATCTCGAGCACTATGAAGCATTGTGAAACATGTAAGACTTCTTGTAGACTTATTGATGCCTTAAGATAAGTGATCTAAGAACTCTAGCTAGTGTAGGCTAGATAATAACTCATAGATAGTGAAACTTTATCTATGCTCTCTAGACTATATTTATCTCACATGCTTATTTTATGATAATCAGGAATTGTGGTAGAGTAGAAATGTACAATTGAGCTTTGTTAGCTCAGCATTCGGAATCGTTGTTTCCGTTCGCAGGTTAGTAGGTTGATGAGCTCATCGAAAAGGGATTTCCCAGCACCAAATCGCTTTAGAGTACAATACTTGATGTTTAGTTTTGGTCTATATACTCTATTTGAAATATTATTTTGATATATGATGTTTTAAACTTAGAGCTCATGTTTTCTAAACTTATTTATAATACTTATTTAATTATATAGAATCATAGATGATTTAATATTTTGAAAATGACTAAATCTAATGTTTTAAATTTGAAAATTTAATGTAGCGCTTCGGATCCAGATCAGAATCAGAGTGTTACAAAATGCATTACCAAAAGAATGCAATGGGTTGGATGTCATTAAGATAGAAGGATCTAGAAGACTTTTAAAGTCACTTGAAACCAATCACCTTCATAGATGGCAACCAATGAGACAAATGAATGGAGCCAAATATGTGGCTACACACATCATTTATTACTTGCATTAAGTTCATGAACCCTTTATAATTCTTTAAGAATTTTACATTTCCTACCTTTTAAAGCTCATAAATAGAGGTTCATTTCACCTTAGTCACACAACTTTTATTTTGGAGATATATTGAGAGTGTTCTCTTTCTTTTTTCTTCATTGAACTTCTTTGACTTATCAAGGCGACCTCTTGTGGCATTAATCCCTTTTCGAACTCATTACTGCAATGTGTGTCATTCAAATTCTTTGATATCATTGGTTTCTAGTTCTTTATTACTAGAGGGTCATGATCTTATCGATTTAAAAACTCTATAAGATGTGAGTTAATACTTTACCCTATAGAATTAGTTCTATCTTCATTCCATAAACTAAGTTACATTCTTCATTCACAAACATCTATCACCTTACCAAACGTTCATTCACCATCATCTTCCATTCTTGCTATTTCACTCTCATCATATTACTTAACCACCTTCCACATTCATACTAATTTTATCATCATTTCCTTAAACAATAACCCCCTTTGAAACAATTTCACCGTCTTTGGAAATATTTACTTCGTTTATGATTGGGTAATTCGTAATTTTGGAAACCCACATAATTGAGATTGCATAATTTGATATTAGAGCATGAAAAAAGTGATCCTCTTAGAGTGTTCCTTAGGTTGTGGAAAATGGTCCAAAGTAGTCCGAACTCTTTCCATTCTTAGCTACTTAGCTTTGGCCCCTCTTTACTTCAAAATTTTAAACCTAGGGTTGATTATTGTTCTGGAGTCTACGTCAGGGGATTCAAACTCAGTGTATCAAAATGAACAAATGAAAAATAGAAGACTTATCTTGAAAATATCTTTTCTTTTTGACATGCCATTTTTATTGAAAATTTTGGTTTTTATATTGTAAATCCTTCCAAAGTCTAGATGCATGTAGCAAGTTGTGGGAGATGAAGACGAAATCCAGTTTGGTACTTTTCCGGTTCCCAAAAAAGGCTTAATAGTAAAGGTCACTCCTACAAAAATAAAGGCAACATGAACAATATAGATCATTTCTAGATTTTGGACTCAAGGAAGTATGAAAGTTTCTTTAAAAGACTAAAAATAAAGTTAACCCCATTGAGCTTTTTGCCCTTGAGAATCTTTGTAATCGCTCAAAAGCTTTGTTGAGGAAGGATTTTCTTTTAATCATTGGTTTGTTCAAATTTAAAGTAAATATGTTGTATAAAATCAAAAACAACAACCAAAAAGTTAAAATAAAAAAAGTAAAAGTAAATTGCATTTGAAGATCAAATCTGTGTGGTTTGGAATGTTGATGAAGTAGCTATCATATTCTTGGATTTTTTTTAACCTTCATCTTTCTGTTTTTTGCTTGTGCATGATGTAATAGCACAAAGGCCAAAGATAGCCTTTGCCGATGAAGGTTTTGGCACAAAGAAATCTCATATTTAACATTGAAGATGCCCTCAATCAATGTTCTTCATATGGACCATGGATATCATCTGCTCAGAATCTAGATTGTCTTACAAGGTGTTCCCTTTTCCTTGTTCGATACAGTAGTTCAAGCATTCATTTTGGTTTTTCATCACATGTGAATCATTTTAAGTAGCCAGTCTACCACTTAGGTTAGGATTCTTAAAGTATACAAACGGAGCGCAAAAAACAACAAAGATGAGCACATCCGACAACTTACCAACTAAACATAACTCGAGGACAGGTCCCTCCAATGGAATACAGACAGAGCAGTTACAGATTATTACACATTTCAAACCCCATGCATGATGGAACTGATTTTTAAACTGGAAATAATATTTTGAACCAACATTAAACACTAGCAGAACAATATCATAAAAATGCACGTTCAATTTAGCACTTCCAATGGTTTAGCATATCCTAATATACATGTAACAATGATAAAGAAAATTATCTTCTTGAACCCAACAAGTGGTCCTAGTAGAAAAGCGGATGATGTTCATCCTAAGAGACTCGGGTTCAACCATAATGTGTGCAAGGTGTATGTACTTTGTCAAAGAGTTAAAAATATTTATGAATATATGCTACCTTATAATCACCTTTAGACTATTCGAAAAAAGAGAATTATTTTCTTCCTAGCTGAGCCAGAATGGCCTTCGCTCTTTCACTTAAATCAGAATGTTGCTGCACAGACTCGAATTTTCATTTGTAAAATGGGGTGAATGCATACGAACTGTGATGGATATGATAGTCTAAAAGAGAACCAATTATTTTTGTCTTCAAGTGCAAGAAATGCGGCAAACATGAAAGAGCACAAAAGAAAGTGAGTTGGCTTCACCATTTGAGGAAGACCTCGTGAATAATTGGAATGTTGGTCAATGGTCACTAACATTTAGGAGATTTGAGCGAATTGGATCACATTGCAATTCTGTGCTAGGTTCTATTTAACATGAAGCAGTCACATCTCACATATTTAGAAAATGTCTTTGTTTGGTTAAAAATTGTTACCTCTCCAAAAGTATTGTTTCTAATGCCAATTTTAGAATACTTTTGCTTGTTTTTAGGTACATTTAGCTGCATTAGGTTGTTAGAATCATGCATTTGCATAAAGAGTTTAGTATTCTGTCTATACTAGTGTGAAAGGTTGTTTTGTTGCTATATTGTAGGTTTGACATAGGATTAGGCGCATGAAAGCAACACAGTTAGGATTGCCAAGGAGAATGTTAAGTGTTGTTGGCACAAAAGGACCAGACAGTGTCAAGCACCTATTGGCAGAGAAGTGAACTTGATGCCACGCCAAGAGGCTGTTCAACCCCGAAAAAATAAGATAAGATTAGGCTCCTAAAAGATCGCAAATGGATCAATCTCGAAAAAATAGTGGATAAGGTGGTCCCAATTATGTTGGCAATGAAATGTCAAGCTTGGATGCCAAGGCAACATCGGCATGATGACATCAGCCCTAGCCTGATAAGCTATCACACTGATCGGATAAGACTCTATCTCTTATCCTTTGAGCGTTTGAAATTCAAATGAAGAAGCTATTCTATTCCCTTCCTTGCCCGCCTATTTAAACACCAATCGATCAAGCATTTGAGGAGGGAGGATCGTGAAGACTTAAAGTGATCGGAGTGAGGTGTTGGAGTGCTCGACGAGTGACGGTCGGTTGCACCGAGGAAGGCAGTTCAACCACTTGGCCGAGAGCCTAGATTTAAGGGTTGCATCGAGAGACCCCTCGTGCGTATTCTCTTGGTTTTAAGTTGTTTTACTTTTATTTTTATGATGATGTATTTGAAAACGGTTATAGTTTTATGAGTGAAATCCCTCACCATGAACTAATTTCATAGTTAGTGGGGGATGTTTGGTTTAAACATTGATTTTATGCTTTAGTTTCTTTAATGATAAATCTGTTTCGGCAAAGTTTTTCTATTTGGCATACTTGAATTTTTCCTAAATACTCTGCCAAGCGAGAGCTGGCACTATTGGCATATTGCTCCTCAATATCTTAACAGACTTGAGGTGACAACGATTGAGTTGTTAAATACTAAGGAGAGAAGCATCGAGAGAAGTCGTTCAAGTAGAAGAACTTACTTCGGGAGTGATATCTACCCCTTAGGAGTATAGATTGTTTCTTAATGAAATCCGTTTATTTAAAAACATGCACTATAGAGATATATGGGTTTTATATGATCGGCTTAGTACAATGACCATCGAGAGAGGCTTTGCTAATTTTGAATCTGCTTGGCAAACAATGCCAAGACAGGTTGACATTAAAGGCTGGCACAGCATGAAAAGCGTATAAATCATGCATTCCCTGCCAACGCTCATCACTCATTAAAAGACCTTTCTTGCCAACGTTTTACTTCATTTTTCTTTTTATTAATTCCAAAACAATATTCAAAACAAACATCTTTTCTTCCAATGCAAGTAACAATCAAACAATCGAATTCCAAGTCAATCTCTGTGGGCTCGATACTCAGCTTAACTGTTGTATTACTTGTAGACCGTGTATACTTACACGCAAAAGACTCTTCTTGGCATTGTTTTATTACTTTTCCAATATCTTCTGCCCTTTTGCCAGCATTCACTTAGAGAGTGTACAAGTTTTTGGCGCCGTTGTCGGGGATTGCAACGGAGTTGATTATTTTTAAGTTTTTACTTGTATTTTTTTACTTTTTTTTTTTTTTACTTGGTTTATGACCAGAAGCCACCCTGTGGTGGACGAGTGGCCATACGATCCAGAAATTGAGAGAACCTTGAGGAGGTTAAAGAGAAGATTCTAAGAGATGAATAATCAAGGTAATCGAGGGAATGGTGTAGCGAACAATGAAGGCAATCCACGTAACAATAAGATGCCACCACCACTTGTTGTCCCACTTTTCGATGAAGAGAGACCTATTAGAGAACATTCGGCACCAAACATTGACAATTTAATGTCAGGACTTGTTGGCACAGAGGTAAATGAACCAAATTTTGAACTTAATTCGGTAATGATTCAAACTCTTTTGAATGTAGGTCAATTTGATGGAACACTTACTAGAAATTCGAGGCAACATCTAAAGCAGTTCATGGAGATTTGCCAATTATTTCAACAAACTGGAGTATCTGGAAACACTGTGAAGTTGAGGTTGTTTACTTTTTCCTTACAAGATAGAGCCAAGGCTTGGCTCAATTCTTTGCCACCTGGCTCAATCACTTCATGGGCAGACCTATACCAGAATTTCTTGATACGATTTCAGCCGTCAACACTCACGACCAAGCTACGAGGTGAGATTATTACATTCAGCCAGGCTGAGGATGAAACTCTATATGATTCCTGGGAGAAATTTAAAGATCTGTTGAGAAGGTGTCCTATGCACGAATTCCCTAATTGGACCCAAATTCAAACCTTCTACAATGGATTGAATGCACAAACAAGGACTGTTGTTGATGCTTCAGCAGTTGGATAATTGCTTGACAAGAAGTATTCAGAGGCTACTAACATTCTAGAGAGGATTTTGATTAATGATTTTGAATATCCTGTTGCCAGACTTGGGATCGAAACCAAAACCAGTGGGAAATTTCAGGTTGATGAACTAACATCTATTCATGTTGAGATTTCCAACCTCACCAGCATGGTGAAAACGTTGCAAAGGAACAAAGAGTCACAAGAAGTTAAAGCATTAGACCTATTCTGTACAATTTGAGGAGAGAACCATTATGTGGAAGAATGCGCTGCCAACCCTAAGTTAGTCAATTTTGTTGGCAATGTTAATTGTTAATATAATCCTAACTCCAATAATTATAATGTAGGTTGGAGACAACACCTTAACTTAGCTTGGGGAAATCAAGGAGGTAACCAGCACTATGTATAGCGCCAGAATGCCCAAAGGCAGAATAACAATGCCATGCCAGCATTCAATGGCAATGCCATGCCAGTATTTTATCAAAATGTTGCGCCACAGAGAGCTCAAAACAATTACCAGAAAGGGTAGAGATTCAACCAAAGAGGTCATCCCAATGATTATATGGAAAAGAATGATGTCACAGTCTAGAGTTTGGCAGCAATGGTAAGAAACTTGGAAATTCTAATAGGACAACTTGCCAATGCACTAAACAATCAACCCCAAAGAGCCTTGCCAAGTGGCACTAAAGATGCTCAGTACAAAGACAATGAGCAATACAAGGCCATAACCCTTCGAAGTGGTAAGCAATGCGAGGCAGAGATGGCTGCCAAGCAGCTAGTTATCTGCAAAAGTGAAAAGCCAGTGCCGGCAGACAAGCCCAGAGAAGCAGAGAAAGAGGAAATTAAAACAGATGATGTCAGTGGTAATGCCAGTACCAGTCCCAGAACCGGAGCCAACAATGATGGCAAATAGAATGAGGCCAAACATTATACTGATGCCAAAACAAATGCCAGCACTACCTAGGCAAAGATGGTAGTGCCAACATATGTTTATCCACTGCCACCATATCTAGCAAGACTTCAAAAGTATAAACAGGACCAGTAATTTAAGCGCTTCTTGAAAGTTCTTAAGCAGTTGCAAATCAACATTCAATTAGTAAAAGCCCTTGAGCAAATGCCTAACTACGTGAAATTCATGAAGGATATTTTGTCCAAAAAGAGGAAGTTGGGAGATTTTGAAATTGTCACTCTAACTGAGGAATGTAGTGCCATGATCCGAAACCGATTACCACCGAAGTTAAAAGATCTAGGGAGTTTTACTATTCCTTGCACCATTGGCAACAAATTTATGGGCAGGGCATTGTGTGACTTGGGAGCCGGCGTCAACTTGATGCAAATGTCAGTTTTTAGGAAGCTTGGCATAGAAGCAAGACCTACCACCGTGACACTCTGGCTGGCAGATCGATCCTATACGCATCCTAAGGGTAAGATTGAGGATGTGTTTGTGAAGGTAGACAAATTTATCTTTCTAGCTGATTTCATCATTTTGGATTATGAGGCCGATGTTAATGTTTCGATTATTTTAGGCAGGTCATTCCTTACCACGGGTATGGCTCTTATTGATGTTCATAAAAGGGAACTAACAATGCGTATGAATCACCAACTTGTTACTTTTAATGTGTTTCAAGCTTTGAAATGTGTAGATGAACCTAATGAATGTCAAGTTGAGGAGCTGATAGAGTCCATTTATACTGTGGACATGGCACAATTATGCCAGGATACAGAATTTGATGCTAGCATGCTTGATGGCATAGCTGAACTGTTTGAGGAACCTAAGGAATCAGCCTTGGAGGCTGAAGATGTAAGTTATTTTGAGCCTCTATAGTTGGCCAATAGAGAGATAAAAGAACCTAAACCATTAATTGAGGAACCACTAGAGTTGGAGCTATAGCCATTGCCAAATCACTTGAAGTATGTTTATCTAGGTAAACACTCAACTTTGCTAGTGATCATTGCCTCTGATCTCACTAATGATCATGAGGAGAGATTGTTGGCAATATTAAGAAATTATAAGCAAGCGTTAGGTTGGACCTTGGTAGATATCCGAGGTATTAGCCCAACCATTTGCATGCACAAAATCATTTTGGAGGAGTACCATGGTAAGACCATTGACGGTCAGAGAAGGCTAAACTCGAGCATGAAAGAGGTAGTTAAGAAAGAGATCATAAAATGGCTGGATGCCGAGATTATTTATCCTATTTCCAATAGCTCATGTGTTAGCCCGGTGCAATGCGTGCCAAAGAAAGATGGCATGACCGTGGTACAAAACAGTGAAGCTGAATTGATTCCCTCCAGGACCTTCACCGGATGGAGAGTGTGCATGGATTATAAAAGTCTAAAAAAAGGCTACAAGGAAGGACCACTTCCCATTGTTTTTCATCGACCAGATGTTAGACAGATTGGTAGGTAAAGCTTTCTATTGTTTCTTAAATGGTTATTCGGGTTATAATCAGATTGCCATTGCCCTTGATGATCAAGAGAAGACTACATTCACGTGCTTTTATGGGATGTTTGCTTTTAGAAGGATGTCATTCGGCCTATGTAATGCGCCCTCAACATTTCAACGTTGCATGATGTCCATTTTTTCTGATATGATCGAGCACAACATGGAAGTATTCATGGATGTTTTCTCAGTGTTTGGTAAAACATTTGAGGAATGTATTCATAGTTTGGAGCAAGTCTTAAAGAGATGCATCGAGATAAACCTAGTGTTGAATTGGGAGAAATGTCACTTCATGGTGAAGGAGGGCATTGTTATCGACCACAAGGTAACGAAGAGAGGACTAGAAGTTGATCAAGCCAAAGTGGAGGAAATCAAGCAATTGCTGCCTCTGACGAGTGTTAAATGTATAAGGAGTTTTTTAGGTCATGCCAATTTTTATCGGAGGTTTATTAAAGATTTTTTAAAAATTGCTAAACCTTTATGCTTGTTGTTGGAACATAATGCCACTTTTGCATTTGACGATTCTTGTTTGAGAGTATTTCAGAAACTTAAAGGGAAATTGATTAATGCCCTTATAGTAATAGCACCGAATTGGAATAAGCCCTTTGAGCTCATGTGAGATGCCAACGACTATGCCGTTGGAGCAGTTTTGGGAAAGTGGCATGGCAAGGTTTTCCGTGCCATCTACTATGCCAGCACAACCTTGAATGAAACACAACTTAATTACTCTACAACCGAGAAATAATTTCTTGAGGTTGTATTTGGTTTTGATAAATTTAGATCTTATTTAATTGGTAACAAGGTTGTGGTTTATACAAATCATTCGGCAATGAAGTATCTCTTGGCAGAGAAGGATGCCAAGCCCAAATTAATTCGATGGACGCTCTTACTTCAAGAATTTTACCTAGAGATCAAAGACAAGAAAGGCAACAAAAACTTAGTAGTTGACTACCTTTCACGTTTAGAGCATCACATTGAAGATGGTAAGACTAAAGTTATTGGAGATGAATTTCTTGACGAGTACTTGCTTGCAGTTAATGCTACGCCATGGTACGCTAACATTGTCAACTACCTGGTGAGCAACATTCCTCCACCAGACTTGGCATACAATGCCAAGAAAAGATTCCTGCGAGAAGTTAGGCAATACTATTGGGATGAGCCAATATTGTTCAACCAATATGCCGACCAAGTGATCCGTCGGTGTGTGCTTGAGGATGAACAACATAACATATTGCATTTGTGCCATGCCGCACCATATAGAGGTCACTTTGCTGAGAGGAAGACTGCTGCCAAGGTGCTGCAATCTGGATTCTTTTGGCCGACTCTATATAAGGATGCCCATGAGTATGCCAAGGCATGTGATCGATGCCAACGAACAGGAAACATCTCCGATCGACACCAACTACCACTTCAAAATATTATGCCTGTTGTAATCACTAATTTTGTCCGGGGCTAACATATTTTTTTATATTTTGCAATAATGGGCTTATATATGTATAGACATTACTAAGTGATGTGTGTTATTGTAGGTATATCCCTAGTAGGTGATTATCATATATATGGTTATTATTCATGGCTTGTTATGCATGTGTATACTATTGTTAATGTGAATGTGTATAGGTATGTATTCTCAGTGTCATTAATATTTAACTAAGAATGTGAATCACATGTGTGACTGTATATACATACTATATGTGTATTCATGTTTGAATGTTTATATAAGTAGAATTATTAACATAGGCTGATAACTAAATATATATATATAATGAAAGTAAAAATATAAACAGATCAAATAAGTATTATTAAATACAAGCCCAAGCATATTAAAGTCCAATTACATTTATAAAATTAGAAAATTATTATTACAACTACATCTGGCCCGATTAGGGTCCAATTTAAATTAACCCTAATCTGTTTAATCTTCTTTACAGCCGCCAACATCTGGCCGTTGGATCAAATCTGATCCAACGGTCCAGATCAAGCCCCAGATGAAGCCGAGAGCCCCATCAGCCTACCCACGCGCGCGTGTTTCCCACGGTTGTGACCGTTCAGCTCTCACGCGCCGACGAGCCAGGCCCTTCGTCTTCCTCAATCACGTGGCCCTGTCACCGGAAATCCCGCTCACGCCATCCTTTTTACTGACTCTCAACCCACCATACAAGACAAAAAATATTAAAATATGTCAGATGCTAATCCTAGGCATCATCAACAGTTTTTTCAATTAAAGTTTGCTTAATATTGTAAACAAACAAATCAAATATAAGATGTAATCAGCCACTTTTTGTAACCCCAAGTTTCGAACGGGGAAAATCCAGAAGCAAATAAATAGCAAAACCTTTCAAGGTACCTTTTTTTCCTCTCATATGTATTCGAAACATGCATAAACACACACATACACATATATATAGAAGAGAAAATAGATTAGGGTTTACCCTTTCGCCGCCACAGCTCCGCCCTTAATAATCTTCAGCATCTTCCAGGCCGAATGAGTGAAACGATGTGAGCGTAACAAGGCTGGGATCTTATTTTGGTTTCAGTTTTGAGGTTTTAGTTAAAAACATGATTTTTGGGGTCGGTTTTGGTTCGCCGACCATCGCCGGGGAGCGGTCGGTTTCTGGAAAATGCGGCGAAGTAGGTCGCTGGAATCTGGGTTCATGATGAACCCAGATGAACATGAAGAATATGTTCAGAGCATTTTTTTTTGGGGGGGGGAATTGTTATAACACGAAAAAATGGCCGAAAAGGGTTTAACGTTCAGATAAAAAGGGTATATATAACGTTATAATTATAAAATGGCATAATACCACTTTTAGTCCTTCCGCCCTAAAATAATCATGCCGGAAGGGCTTCCGCATGGTCCAATTGCACAATTGGTCCCTCCGTGTGGGATAATTGCCATGGTAAGCCATTCCGCCTTTTTAAACTACCCCTGGGGTCCTTCGTATTTTCTCAAAAATTTCAATTACGTCCCTGTCATTCCTTTTAATTTTGCCTTGGTATTTTATTTTTTTATAATCAGGTCCTTGTTTTAGTTTTAAATTAAGTATTTTTATTTATTATTTTTTATTTGTTTGTTTGTTTAAATTCTGCATATTTATATTTAAAATTCGCAATTTAATTTTTACGTTGTTTTGCTAAGTTGTGATGATAATTTTAGGGATAAAATTAGTTCGAATAGAATGTATTTTAGGAATTTAAGGTGTACGTAGATTTAACATAAATTGGAGACGTGACGTATGATCTTATGTTTAACGTGCATTTGTTGATAAATTAAAAAAATGGTAAAATGTTATGGATATCTCCCAACTTATAACATGTTTTAGAATAAAAATCAAAATTAAAAAAAGAGGGTAAAAAAGGGGAAAATAAAAATAAAGTATACATAAAATACACGTTTTGATATAAATATTATGTTTTTAATATATGGTAAATTTTTTTAGATATCTATATATGTATAAAGGTATATATGTATATATAACAAATGCTTTCGATATATAATAGTTTAAAAGAATAAGATAGGATTTTTTAAAGTATAACATATATAGGACCTATAACACATAGTTATCGAATTACATAATATAATTTTATAAAATGATACATACATGTTTTTAGAAATAATGCACAGTTCTTTTTAAGTATAATTTTGAAGGATATAATGTATACATTCTTTGGTACATAAAAATGCATATATAGTTATTGAAGCGTATAATGACGTTATGTAAAAATGAAATATATGTACGTAGTTTATGGTTTAAAGTATATAAACGATTTCGACAAAAAAATGAATAATGTATACTTTTAAATACTAATTTTTTATATATATTATAACTTTAATACGTAATTCATTTTGATGAATACTTTCAAATAATAGCTTTTTTTATATACATTACATAACTTTTATACATAATGTACTCTAATGTATATTTTTAAATAATAAGTTTTTTATGTTATTTTTTATTTAAATATATGATGATACCTAAAATCTTTTGGGCCTTTTTTTAATAATCATAATTTGGGCCTTAGGCCTTGTTTTACACTTTGGGCTTTGGTTTAAATTAAGTAAATTAATTAATCTAGATCGTGTGCTCATCTTATAGGGGCACGATCCTAGAATTAAAATTAGCCCTAGATTTTTTAAGCCTTAGTTAAATAAGAGTTTGAATTAATTTAGTGAATTTAAGTTTATTCTTGGCTTATTGGAGTAAATGTTAAATTCATTAAATTAATTGAACTTTTCTTAATCACTTTAAGGGAAAAATCAATTTTAAGTCTAATCTAGCATTAAATTACAAATTAGTCACCATGAATTAGGTTTCTTAACCTTATAGGACTAAATATATAATTGAACTATATGTTAAATTGGGCCTTTCTTTTTTGGTGTTTACATTTATGCCTTTGCTTGTCATACATTAATCACATTCATGTAATCTTATATCTTAATAACATCGTTAATTAACTTAAGTCATAAAAAGGGAGGTATTTATTAATTCAAATATTTGTGTCCTAACAGTCCGAGCTTAAAGGATGTTGACCAAATATTCGAATTAATTCTTACCGTCCCGAGGTAAATGGATTAAAAATTAATAAAATCATCACATCATACTTAAATGTTTGCATCATGCATAAAGGTGATGTACGAGGGTCGAATCATAAATTATCACGATAGTCAGGCTTATTCGATGTCGGTTTAATCTATGGTCCGACATATCGTCAACCTTACTAATTAAATGTTTAATTAATTTGAATCCACCAATTCGATAACGCCCGTGTAGTCAAGGTTAATTTTCATCTAGGAACTTCGAATTAAACTCAATCTAAATTTCAATAACTTTCATTCTTTTAGGAGCAACAAATTTTTTGGTACCGATTTCATAGCGTGATGGGGTACTAATCCTTCCCCACACGTAACCAACTTCCAGACCCTTTCATAACGAATCTCTGGTTTTATGGTGTTCGGCCTGCCTTAGCCAAGTGGCCGGTGGCAACTCCAAATTTTAGTCATTTTGGAAAATTTAAAGTTTTCAAAAGAAATTTCCAAATCTCCAAAAGGATTTTCATTAATAATTTATGGGATAATTAGTAGTCGAATTATTTTCTAAACAAACGCCCTTAACACGGCAAAATTTCTTTTTTCTCAAAAAGGAAAAAAGAGAGGTCGCTACAGCTTGGCGACTCTGCTGGGGATTTTTTTTAACAAAAGAGAGTTGGGCCAAAAGAAAAGTTGTTGCTCTAAAATAATGAAAAGTATTAGGATTTTAATTGAATTTAAATAGGATAATTCTTCCTTAAAGTGTGATCGAGATTGCACGGGCTTTGATAATTGGTGATCCTTGAATTAACTATTCATTTAATTTCTAAGAAGTCACCGACATCTTTTGCATCATGTCATTAATCTCTATACCCGAGCTTCTCCCCTTAAGTGAGAGTGAAATGCCACATACCCACGTGAGTAGCCCTCCATGGGTCGGTAATTCACTTCCGGAATCCACGTCTTTTGACACGTGAACAACCCTTCACGTCATCAGGTCGTGCTTTCCCTTGAATCGAAACCAATTTGCAAGCTTGTAATGGGCCAGAATTGGGTTCTTGTTGCCTTAGTAGGCAGTAATATAGGTTCGGGTACCCTTAATTAGAACCAAACCCATGTGTGAGAATTTAGGAAGCCCACCTTATTAGAGCCAGCGAATAACCTTAGCGAACTAGAATTCATGCTGTTAAGTTGCTTTTCTTATGTAAATTGTTTGTGTTTATCTTTTCTTACTTTCGTGTTTTTATCTCACGACTAACTCTTCTATTTCCATTTTATTTCGTTGTTCTTTCGTTTTGCATATTATCGTCATATCATAAGGAGCAAATTGAGTCGGAAATAGTCTGAAGTTAAAGGCTAGATTGATGGGAGACCTAGTTTGTAGCAATGATGAAAAGAACTCCTACGTACAGATATGGTCCGAAAGAGAATAATTGCATGAAGGAGATAGTATTCCTGCCGGGTTTAGGTCAACATTGGCAGTAGAGACATTCATGATTATAGAATACAATGATACTTCCGGGCTGAAGACAATGTGGAATAGTTGGGACATGGAAACAAGGTGCATTTTTAGGAGGGAATAGGGTGACATTGCATATTTGCTAGATGTTCTGCTGGATCGGGCATTGCTGCAAGCCTTGGTAAGGTTATGGAATCCTGCCTATAATTGTTTTATGGTCGGTAATTTTGATTTGACTCCTACGATTGAAGAATATCAAGACCTTTTAAACTGTGAGAAGATTGACGAAACTCGGGTATACTCGAAGCCTGGTAAGAACATAGCCTTTTGGGGCAAGCTCAAGAGATTCTCATACATGTTAGAATCCTGGGTCGAGCACCAGGTCATTACTTGGAACGGTAAAGAGTATCTCATATAGGATGGGATTGTAGCCCTGTCTTCTGTACATTCGGTAGGCCGAGTTCAACGGGATCTGTTTGCATTGTTAATTTATGGGTTAGTGCTCTTTCCCTGGGCACGAGGGTTAATTGACCCGACAGTGTTAGACCTGTTTGACCGTTTGAGTGGTGGAACCAATCCGGTGCCCGTGATTTTAGCCGAAACTTTTCGATCTCCGAGGTTTTTTCGGGAGCATGGTGGGGGTCGTTTTCATGGTTGCTCACAGCTTTTGACAGTCTGGTTCTACAGTCACTTGTGGTCAGTTGCCAATTTCTCGAAGCCTCTCTACAATGGTAGTTTCTCCCTTTTGGAAGAGTTTCTGCGAAAGGAAGATTAGCCCACTAGAAGATCTGAGGAAGTTTGGGTAGATGTTCTTAGCAACCTGAAGGAGGAAGATGTAGTTTGGAGGGCTCCCTAGCTTTCTGCAAGGAGTATCCTCTACAGGTGCGAAGTACACTCTTGGGTGCCATTACTTGGACTTCGGGGGCACCCTACTTATACTTCTCTTCTGGTTTTGAGACAGTATGGCTTGAAGCAATTTGTTCCGGCTACCAAGGGCTTGAATGAGTTCAATATGAATTATGAGAAGGAAAAGGGCTACAAGGCAGTGGTGTACGATGTTTCTTGGTCCTGGAATAATGTGAGACGGGTTAGAGTCATAAGTGCTACCCACATGAGCACTCCCGAGTACGAGGCATGGAGATTCAGCCGCGTCAATGACAACGTTCCCCAGTTGAACCCCGATAAAAAGAGGACAATGGAAGAGAGGTTAGCCACACTTCCTACTGAAGCTGAATTGATGAGGAAACAACTTGAAGAAGAGCAAGAAAGGTATCTCAAGCTTGAGGAGAAAGTTCACCAAGAGAGATTCGACTTTGAGTTGGAAAAGACACAGTTTGAAGGAATGGTTAAAGGTCTGCAAAAGAGAAAAGATGAATTGGAACTCGAGCTCAAGTTAGAAAAGGGAGAGATCCAGAAGCTCAATAGGCTAATCTAAAGCAAAAGAGTTGTAGAAGGTGGATCAAGCGAAGGGATAGAGCTCCGATTCAGGGAGGAGAAAGCGAGAGCCGAGAATTATAAAAGGATGTATTACGAGAATAAGGATCAAGTGCTCACTTTAACCCAAGAAATAAAGAACTTGAACACTTCCCAATCTAGGCAGCTCGAGAAAGAACGTCGCCAAAATAAAGCCTTAAAGGATCAGGTTAAATGTCTGGAGAAGTCTCTTTTCAAGCACAAAGGTTCGATTAGAAAGTTACATGAGAGCAAGACGGAGAACCAGGCTTTAAAGGCTCGCATTGAAGAATTGGAAATCGGGTTCAAAAGCTCAAGGATCATGTGGCAAGCTTTAGGGGAGCGATTCAAGTACGCCCGATGCCGAGTTTGGAGCAGATATAGTTCGCTGCCTACACCATTTGGAGACAAGAACATGAGTTAGCGCAATGGATGGCTCAGATGCAAGGAGTCACCCAGAAGATACAGTTCTTGGCAGAAGACGCTACTGAACTTCATGATTGTGTCGACGATGACTCTGAAGAAGGAGAGAGGATTGTTTGGATTTTGAGGGAAATCATCAATCTCGACACTACCCTAAAGTCATATGTTTAGTTGGCTTTCTTTGGATTATTGTACCAAGACTATGTTTCTGTTAATGAAAGTCGTTTAACGATGATATTTGTTAGACTCAGTGTTGCTCATTGAATTCAAGCAAAATTCATTTATTTGCATGCTCTGTCTTGTTAACAAATAATTGACTAAAAAGCTTTATGTTTCAAAAACAACAAAGATTGCATTTTGGTTCTTTAAAATTACCATCATTCCACATCCATATCATACCCGTTTACGAACAAAGCAAATGGAGGAAGGTTTTGCGAAGCTAGAAGCCAATCTACGTAGTCAAATGGAACGAACCCAACAAGAATTGAGGGAAACCATTCTCAAGTCCCAGCAAGACATGATGAGAGAGATATCACAACTATTGCAAGTTCAACTGAGGCAAGAGTCAAGAGATAAGGGTACCATCGAGGGCCCTGCCCAGAACTCGGGGGATCGTCTTTATGCCCAAACCGTGAGGAAACCTCTGATCATCGACCCTTCATCAAATACTACACAAGGTGCATCTGCTTCTCTTGCTAGTGCGCCAGCTCAAACGCAACCGGGGGTGACCTTCGGGAGTCCCGAGGTTATCAGAGATGGTATCCCGGATTTTGATGAGTTAGAAAAGCTAAACCAAATGAAAGCGGAGTTCACTAAGCAATTAGAAGACACTCGGAAGGACCTAGAGGAAAAGCTCCGAGTGAAGGAAGACGAGGACGAACCTTATGGGTTAAGTGCTAGAGAACTCAGCCTGGTCCTAAACGTAGAGATCCCATACAAGTTCAAGGCTCCAGACTTCGAGAAGTTTGACGAAATTACATGTCCGTCCGCTCACATAGTGATGTTTTGCCGAAAGATGGCCATTTTTACCAGCAACGAGAAGCTGTTGATTCACTATTTTCAAGACAGCTTAGTTGGGTCTGCTCTAAGGTGGTATAACCAACTGACCAGGGCTCAGATCAAGTCATGGAGAGATCTGGCGAAAGCTTTTACTGATCAGTATAAGCATGTAACCGACATGGTTCCCAACCGACTACTATTATATGGCATGGAACATAAACGCAATGAGACTCTTCGTGAATATGCTCAAAGGTGGCGCGATGTGGCAGCCCAAGTCCAACCACCGCTTCATGAACATGAGATCTCCCCTATGTTCGTAGACACACTAAAAAGGGCACTTTATGATCGGCTGATCAGTAACCCTATCAGTAACTTTACAGAGATGGTCATGCCTGGCGAACACTTTGAAGCGGCCATCAAGAGCGAAAGGATCGATGGAGGAGATCATTCATAGAAGCAGTTCAAGAAGAAGGATCATGAAGTGAACAACACCACCGCTTTTGAAAAAACCAAGAACTTCACCATTTCCCAGCCGTAGGCTCCAGCAGGGAATTCCAGAAACTTCAACAAGAGAGAAGACAAAGGACCTAAGAAGGAAAGGGATGATAGGTCTTTCACACCTTTGCCGATTACCTATAAGGAACTCTACTCACAGCTATACAAGGCTGATTTGGTTTGACCATACCACGTTACCCCTTATAACCCACTGTACCCGGCTTGGTATAACCCTAAGGAGCACTGCGAGTATCATGTTGATGTCCTGGGGCACTCAATTGAGAATTATATAGCTTTCAAAAAGTTCGTTCAGAATCTGATTCGAACTGGGGTGTTACAGCTAGGGGAGCCCAGCACGGCCAATAATCCGTTGTCGAACCACGGGGGACAGGGTGGAAATACCGTTGAAGACAAGTACACTGAGAAAGCCAAGAAGAGCGTGTTCGAGGTCTAATCTCCCTTGAGATGGGTCTTATAATAGTTGTGTACGGCACTTCTTATCAATCGGAGGATAGTGTTGGTCAAAGAAGGAAGTGGCATGTACTGTGAGTACGATCAGTTAGAAGACCATGATATTCAACATTGTGAGGAGTTCCGTCATGTGCTTCAAGCTCTAATAGACAACAAGGAAATTGAGTTTTTTGAAAAAGGGAAAAAAGGGAAAAAGAGTTGAAGTTTGTGCATCAGATAGTAAAGAAACCAAATATAGTGCCAAGAGGGCTCTTGTCCTCGGTCTCAGGACGAATGAGGCGAGTGAACCAAAAGTGGCTGCCAAAATCATAATTGCTACTCCAAAGTCTTTTCCTTTCAATGACACCAAGATGGTTCCGTGGAATTACGCCGCAAGCATTACGATCCCGAGATCGTTTAGTGCACAAGAGGAAAAGAAGATGTTGGAAACAGAACCTGCTCGACCTAGTAACAGAGAAGCACACGACGTAGGGCATCTAACAAGAAGTGGTCGGTGCTACATTCCAGAAAACTTGAGGGATTCAAAAGAGAAAGCCCAAGAAGATGGAGCAGGACATGAAAGGTTGTTTGGAGAAGACCCACCTGCAAAGATCAAGGAGCCTGTCACAGAAACACAAGCACAAGAGTTTCTAAAATTTCTGAAGCACAGTGAGTATAATATTGTCGATCAACTCTAGAAACAACCAGTTCGCATTTTAGTGCTTGATCTGTTACTGAATTCAGAAAAGCATTGAGAGGCATTGTTGAAGGTTTTGAATGAGAACTTCGTTGCAAAAGATATTTCTGTTGGAAGATTAAATTAGATCAGATGTTAATCACATTACTTTCAGTGATGACGAGATTCCAAGGAGGGTACGGGGTCCGTCAAAGCCTTGAACATTACTACCCACTATAAAGGTTATGTGCTGTCGGGTGTGTTGATTGATAATGGCTCTACATTGAATGTCATGCCATTGGTCACTCTACAACGGCTATCGATCGACAACTCGCATATGAAGCCATGTCATAATATGGTACGAGCTTTCGACGGGACTCAAAGAGATGTGGTCGAGAAGATAGAAGTACCCCTGCTCATTGGTCCCACTGAATATATGGTCGATTTCGTGGTCATGGATATCCAACCATCTTACAATTGCCTATTGGGAAGGCATTGGATACACTTGGCCGGCGCCGTTCTGTCCCCACTCTATCAAAAATTGAAGTTTGTCACTGATGGGAAATTAGTTACAGTAAATGCAGAAGAGAACATCATCGCTTTAGTGACTCTGGATACACCATACATCCCTACTAATAGAGAAGCGATGGAGTGCGTCTTCAGAGCCTTGGAACTCATCAACGCTACTTTTGTTGCCGAAGGAAGCAAAGTTCCACACCCCAAACTATCGGATTGCACTAATATGATGGTGTTCGAAACCCTGGGAAGAGAAGCAAGAAAGGACAAAGGTTTAGGGAGGAATTTACAAGGGCGTATTCGTCATGTTAGTGTGATTCACAAGGTGGACCACTTTGGACTTGGCTATAAGCCTAACTTTCTGCAAAAGAAGCAAGAGTGGAAAAAAAGACAGGAACAGAGGAAAGCCAGGTTGAGGGGGGAAGACATTCCCTGGGCTCCCATAACTTATTCAAACTTTAGAGGAATCTTTGTATCTGTGGGGATCCGAAACTCGAAGAAGGATATCCAGAAGGCAAACTAGGAGGGTGAAAGGTGCCTCCAAGAAGAGCTGATCAGTGAGGCTTTAGAAGAAATGAATGTAAACATGATCGGTGACGGGAGCAAGCCTAACCAATTTTTAGCCAAAATTCGCCCGGGTCTCCCAGAGGAAGAGCTCAACGACTGGACCTTCAGGGTCGTACCAACACTCAATAGGAACCAATCAAAGTAATGCCTAGAACCACTCCGTTACTTTGGCCCGAAAGTAACGGACATCTTTTGTAAAAAAAGGCAACTATATCATATTCACCTGCTTTGAATGAAATATACTATATCTACTTTTTCTTTCTCAAATGGCAAACATGGCATTCATTCCATTCATTCCATTTCATTCATTATGTATTCATTAGTCAATAATTTATTTACATCATAAACTACACCATTCTTTTCCAATACGCACTTTTAAAATCATGTAGGCCCCTTAATATAAACTATATGAACAATGTGGAAGTTCATCCTAAAGTAGACTTCGAACGACCCATGTACTTGGTAGAGGTAGAGGAAGAAAATGATGAGATTCCGAAGAACTTTTAAGGATGATCGCCGATGAGGAAAAGTAAATCCTTCCACACCAAGAGAAGCTAGAAATCCTAAATTTGGGAACAGACGAAGAAAAGAAAGAAGTAAAGATCGGGGCACCCTGTTACCAAAAATTAGACAAAGGTTAGTGGAATTTAGACACGTATTCGCATGGTCATACCAAGACATGCCGGGCTTAAACACGGACTTTGTGACACACAAGCTCCCCATTAGGTCAGAATGCAAGCCTGTTCAGCAAAAGCTTCGAAGAATGAGAACAGACATGTTACTAAAAATCAGGGAAGAAGTTATGAAACAGTTTGAGGCCAGGTTTTTGGAGGTCTCTAAGTACCCAAAATGGGTGGCCAACATCGTGCCAGTACCAAAGAAGGATGGTAAGCTGCGTATGTGCATGGATTATAGAGACCTTATTAAGGCAAGCCCCAAGGACAATTTTCCTTTGCCCCATATTGATACTTTAGTGGATAACACTGCGGGGCACGCTTGGTTCTCATTTATGGATGGCTTCTCGGGATACAACCAGATCAAAATGCACCCCGAAGACATGGAGAAAACCACTTTTGTAACCATGTGAGGCACATTTTGCTACAAAGTGAAGCCATTCGGATTGAAAAATGCCAGGCCAACTTACTAAAGAGCCATGGTAACCTTGTTTCATGACATGATGCATAAGGAAATCGAGGTGTACGTGGATGACATGATAGCCAAGTCTAAAACCGAGGAGGAACACATCCAGAATTTGTAGAAACTCTTCCAAAGGCTAAGAAAGTATCAATTAAAGCTCAACCCGGGCAAGTGCACCTTCGCAGTCATGTCAAGGAAGCTTTTTGGCTTTGTGGTAAGTCATAGAGGCATCGAGATCGACCCCGATAAGGTAAAGGCAATTCAAGATCTCCCACCACCGTAAACACAAAAGGAAGTCCGAGGTTTCTTAGAAAGGTTAAACTACATATCCTAGATCATATCCCAGTTGACTAATAAATGTGACCCTGTCTTCAGACTGCTCCGAAAGAATAACTCGAGAGTCTGGGGTGAAGATTGCCAAGAGGCATTAGAAAAGATCAAGAAGTATCAGACTGATCCCCCAATCCTAGTTGAACCAATGCCGGATAGACCATTAATCATGTATCTAACAGTCTTTGAAAATTCTATGGGGTGTGTACTTGGTCAAAACGATGACTCAGGCAAGAAGGAAAGGGCCATCTACTATTTGAGCAAGAAATTCACCGATTGCGAAACGAGGTATCTGCCAATCCAGAAATTATGTTGTGCCTTGGTATGGGCCACTAAGTGGTTACAGCAATAGATGTTGTATCATACCACCTGTTTAATTTCCCGGATGGATCCGCTAAAATTTCTGATTGAAGCGGCAACATTAACCGAGAAGATGGCCCGTTGGCAAATGCTCCTGTCAGAATTTGACATCATTTACGTGAACCAAAAAGTGGTAAAAAGAAGTGTCATGGCAGATCTTTTGGCAAGTCACGCCTCAGATGACTATGAACCGTTGTATTTTTATTTCCCAAGTGAAGATTTGATTTATGGTGTAACTGAAGGGAAATCTGTTACCGAGAAAGAGGGCTGAAGGCTCTATTTCGATGGGGCGTCGAATGCCCTAGGCCATGGAATAGGGACAATATTAATTTCCCCTAAAGAGGACCACTACCCTTTCACAAGTAGACTGGAATTCTTTTGTACCAATAATATAGCCGAGTATAAAGCCTATGTCATGGGACTCCGAGCAGCCATTGAGAATAAGATCAAGGTACTCCAAGTTTTTGGAGATTCTTCTTTGGTAATCTACCAACTTCGAAAAGGGTGGGAGACCAGGGATCCGAAGCTGATCAAGTATTACGATTTAATCCAAGATTTGGTCAGAAATTTTGAAGAAGTCAGTTTCACCTACTTGCCAAGAGAAGACAACCAAATGGCTAACACTCTGGCCAGCTTCGCTGCCGTGTTCAAAGTAAATGGGACGCCGAAATGAAGCTTGTCGAGATGCAAACTTTTGAGGTGCTGACCCACTGTTATAGTTTGGAAGAGGAAAAGGATGGCAATCCATGGTATTACGACACCCTCCAATACATCAAATACCAAACTTACCCAAAAGACGCCAACGATAACGAAAAAAAACTATCAGAAGGTTGGCATCAGGGTACGTCCTAGATGAAGAGGTTTTGTATAAAAGAAGCAAAGATCAGATACTGTTGAGGTACGTCAATGCCCGGGAGGCAGAAACTATTTTAGTAGAGGTCCATAGAGGTTTGTAAGGAACCCACGCTAGCGGCTTCTCGATGGCTAGGAAATCATGAGATACGGCTACTTCTGGTCAACAATGGAAGGAGATTGCATCAATTATGCAAAAAGGTGCCATAAATGCCAAATCTACGCCGATAATATACATTCCCCGCCAGTACCACTTCATGTCATGAACTCACCTTGGCCATTTGCTGCTTGGGGAACAGACGTCATTGGGCAGATACACCCGAAAGCTTCTAATGGGCATCGCTTCATCTTAGTAGCCATCGATTACTTCACCAAATGGGTAGAATCGGCTTCGTACGACAACATCACAAGAGTGACAGTTTGCAAGTTCCTCAAGAAAGAAATTATATGTCGTTATGGTCTGCCCGAAAGGATAATCACCGATAATGTTTCCAACTTGAACAACAAAATGATGACTGAGGTATGTAAACAGTTCAAAATTGTGCATCATAATTCTACTATTTATCACCCTAAGATGAACGGAGCAGTAGAGGCGGAAAATAAGAATATAAAGAAGATCATAGCAAAAACCACGGAAAATTACAAGGATTAGCATGAAAAGCTACATTTTGCCCTGTTTGCTTATTGGACCTCTGTGAGAACCTCCACCGGGGTAACGCCATACTCTTTGGTATATGGCACGGAGGTAGTATTACCCATTGAGGTGGAGATTCTGTCACTCCAAATTTTGAACGAAGTAAAGTTGGACGAGGCTGAATGGATACAAGCTAGAAATGATCAATTGAACCTCATCGAAGAGAAAAGGTTGAAGGCTATCTATCATAGCCAAATGTATCAGAAAAGGATGATGCAGGCCTATAACAAGGAAGTTCACCCTAGAGAGTTTCAAGATGGGGATCTGGTGCTTAAGAAGATCTTACTTAACCAAAAGGACTTTCGGGGGAAGTGGATGCCTAATTGGGAAGGGCCTTATGTTGTAAAGAATGCCTTCTTCGGAGGAGCGTTGATCTTAGCCAAGATGGACGGGAAAGAGTTAAGCAACCCAATAAACTCGGACTCGGTAAAAAAGTATTATGCCTGAAGAAAAAGAAGAAAAAAAGAAAAAAAGAATTATGCCTGAAGAAAAAGAAGAAAAAAAGAAAAAAAAGAAGAAAAAAAGAAGAAAAAGAAAGAAAAAGAAAAGAAGAAGAAGAAGAAAGGTTTAGGGCAAAAACCCTAAAATGGGCGTCCTAAAACCAGAGGGTGATCTGAATTGAAAATCCGAACAAGACGGTTCAGATATGTGTGAATTTCGGCATATGACTAACAAAATTCATCAAAGGACAACGCTTCAATCCTTAGGTCATTGAAAGTTGTAACCCAAAATGGCGAGTAAAATGTCTATGTGGTCGATGGGTTCCTATTGTTCATACAATCGACGTTATTTGTGTCTTTTTTTTCATGTTTGCCATGACTTTCAAAATTTTGTTAATGTTTCTCTAAGTATTGATAAAATATTATTTCAGTTATCTGTCTCGTCATCATCTCGCAGATGAATTGGCATAGGTCACGAAAAGCAAAAGATTTCTTGGTATTACTATGAGTTAACCTATTGAGTGTAGGTTATTCCAGGATAGAGGGCGAATCTGCCAAGGTTAAGGCAAAAAGATCATTGGGGTGAAATTGATGAGATTTACCAAAGGAAGACAGTGAATACCTCACTTATTATTAAGGGAACTAAAGGCGAAAACCCAGAAGGGCGCCCGAAACAAAAAAGAAGAAAAAAAGGAAAAAAAAGGAAAAAAAAGAAAAAGAAGAAAAGAACTAAAGTGAAACCCGTAAAGGGCACTTTGGAAGTACAAGTCTAAAAGTGAAAACCTAAAAAGGCACTTTAGAACAAAGGAATTAAGAGGGGCATAAAGGGTGAACCCGGGTGACAAGTGGGGCACCGCCGTTACAAGAAAGAGAGGAAGAAAGCAAAGAAAAGTCAAAATAAAGGGACCAAGAAGAAGAAATGTCCGAGTGAATTATTGCTATCCATGCATCATATTTAGTTAGACATTCCTAGGTTAGGAGTATGTTGTTGCGTGTAATAAGTGCTCGCAATTGTGCAAGTATACATGTCGCAAGTAATAAAGTGATATGAGTATCGAGTATCGTCTCCACAGGGATTGGTTTGGGCCACTTTGCTTAAGTTACTACACTGTGAAAAGTAAAAAACGCAATTGATAATAGGAGTTCTAATTAACGAGTAAACTAAGAACAATAAACTAAAAGAATAGATGAAATCAAAAGAGAGAATAGGCCAGGTTATCGTGAGTTGAGGTGTGATAGCTGATTGGATCGTCTTGGTGATTGAGTAGCAGCCGGATTGCCAGGGCAATTCTGTTTTGATTGCCTAGTCGATTGCCAGGTGTAGCGATGTCTTCTTTTATCGCTAAAAAACATGGGTTTTCGAAGTGTTTTGAAGTGTCTTTTTCTTTATCATCGCTAAAAAACACGAAGCTTTTTCGAAGGGTTTTTGAAAGGTGTTTGTGATTCTTTTGGATATAAAATGTTTATTCCGTGGGGTTTTTTTTAAAAAAACCGCAAATAAAAAAAATGGAGTCGTCACCGGCCACTTAGGTAGGCCGGACACCATAAAACCAGAGATTCAAAAACGTTGGGTTCGGGAGTCGGTTACGGATGGGGAAGGATTAGCACCCCCACACCACCCTAAAAAAAATAAGAAAATATACACACATACAAAAATACAAAATATACCATGTATGAATCAACTAAAACATAACATGCTTAATATGAATAACCGAACAAAAAAGATACATAATTATCATAAACTTAATACACATATACATGTAAACATAAAAATACATGACATATACGAGGGATATATAATAAGACAAGAGACTACATTAACATATACGATTATAATACGAACATGAGTATTTATATAGAAACATGACTGAAATGAAAGAAAAATAAAAGTCAGTGGCAGAAATTAAAGAACAATAATAGGTAATTTGAGGACTAAAATGCGAAGTAAACAAAACCTAAAAGGATCAAAACTGTAATTGGACCAAGGGGCAGACCCAAAATGAAAAGTTTAAAAATGCGGGATGGTTAAAGGGGTAATTTTACCATTTAAAAACTGATTCGGTGTAATTTAAGGACTGGATTGCAAGATTTTGAAATACAAGAGGGACCAGAGTTGTAAATATACCATGCGGCAAGACAAAAGTGAAAATATTGGAAACACGGGGGGATTTAGTATGTAATTTACCCATTTAACGAAATAATAACAACTATATAAACCCTATTTTTAGGCCAAAACCAATTTTCCCCCATTTTGTTTCATTTCCTCAGTTTTGTAATAACCTCTGTTCTTCATTTTCTCTCAACTCTCCCCCATGAAACCCATAATCCGACGGCCGACCGTCGTGTTCTCCGCCACCGGCGAGCCTCAAAAACCTACCAAAATACCCCCCGTCTCACCCTAGACACGAATCCGAGGTTGGATTCAGAGGAACAACCTCTATTTTCTCTAGATCTAGGAAATACGAAACGAAAAACCCATTTTTTAAAACCAAAACAAAACTACAAGGAGTCTCCCCCTCCCTTCAGTTCACCGTATCTGGCTTGGGGAAGCCGAAAAGGCTTGTCACTGATGAGAGGAGACCCACAAATGATGACGGTAAGACAACTCTCTCTCCTTTTTTATCTCTTTTGTGTATGCATGCAAAAATAAAAAAAGGGAAAATGAGTATTTACCACTGGACTGACTTTTGTATTTCGATTGTAACTTCTGGTTCGATTACAACTTGTTCTTTTGATTACAACTCTCTGTTTTCTCTCTCTGTTACAACTCTCTCCGTTACAAAATACTTGTTTCCTACATATATATGCTTGTCTTTGTTTTGGTACAAGTTGCATAATATTTTCTTTTTCCAGATCTGGACTGACATTTCTTTTCTTGCTGTGTTTGACATGTTCTGAGCGCGGTGGTTGAAGATAGGCATGGTGGCGGTGTGGGGGTTCTGCCAGCGGCCAGACGTGTTCTCGGCCGTTAGATCAGATCTGATCTAATGGTCGAGATGGCTTGAAGGACGAACGGCCCAGATGAAGCCTCGATTTGGTGAAACGGTTCCATATTATGCCACGTGGAGCTCAGCAGTCGAGGAGTCAGAGCGCGTGGGGCCCACGTACGCGTGGGATATCAAAGCGTCCGCGCGTGGCACTCGAACGGTCCATACGTGTGGAGCACGCGGCTGACAGATATTTTGGCTCCTTGGTTAGATCGTGGCCGTTGGATCAGATCTTGATCCAACGGCCCACAGTCACCTGCACAATAAATGTAATTAGATAGGGTTTGGGTTTGGGCTAACTGGGCCTTGTAATTATTTGTAATTGGACTTTGACTTCAATTTATTTATTTGGTTTTAATATATATTTTTTGGATTTTTATTTTATATATTAGCCCAATAGTAATAGGAATAGTATAATTATAACGACAATACACATACATATGTATATAACATAACATACTAGCATATGTACATATAATCATACACATAATTGACTTAACATCTATACACATTAAACAAATACACTCGTACTAAATAGATACATACGCGACATACATTCACTACTAATACGTATACATACATAGCTTATAATATACATGCACACACCCCACCTTATATATATATATTAGTAACACTCATGCAAATAATAAACATATAATATAATATGTATACATGCAACACTAATATGTATTTACAGGTAAAAATGAGTGATTACAGTTGCCCCTCTTTGCTTGTTCTCACGGAATGGGAAACAAAGCAAAGATTCATAAGCACTCATTTTTATCAGACTTTCCTGTTTGTAGCTTTGGAAAAACGTGTTCTTTTGGACATCTCCGCTCTTCCTTAGCTGAATCTTCGGGCTCGTAAGTTCTTCCTATATAGAGCTTTGTCACCTTCCGATCTTGGAGCTACAGGCTCTTCCTATATAGAACCTTTGGCGTCTAAAATCTCAGAGCTACAGGTTCTTCCTATATAGAACCTTTCACTCTAAGACAGTGAAGCTCGGAGCCTTTCCTATATAAGACTTTTCGCCTTCGACACAACAGGTTTCCTATCTAACCTTGTGTCATAGGTGAATTCCTTCGACTGGGAGTTCTTTTTGAGATTTTGGATTTAGGGTTCTCCCTCTATGGAACCTTTCACTGGGGCTTGAAAATGTAGGTTCCTTTTTTTTTACGAGGTTGTTGCCATTTTTGGACCTACGCTACTAAGGCTACCGCATCATGCCCGAAGGACTTATTGATAGCCCGAAGGACTTATCATCATGCTCGAAAGACTTACTGATGGCCCGAGGGACTTAACATCGTGCCCGAAGGACTTGCCGATGACCCGAAGGATTTAACATCTGGACCTCGCGCCGCTATGGCTGTTGTTCTTTTGGGGACTCACGCCGATATGCTACCGCATCATGCCCGAAGGACTTACTGATGGCCCGAAGGACTTATTACCACGCTCGAAAGACTTATTGGTGGCCTGAAGGAATTAACATCGTGCCCGAAGGACTTACCGATGACCCGAAGGATTTAACATCTGGATCTCGCGCCGCTATGGCTGTTGTTCTTTTGGGGACTCACGCCGCTATGCTGCCGCATCATGCCCGAAGGACTTACTGATGGCCCGAAGGACTTATTACCACGCTCGAAAGACTTATTGGTGGCCCGAAGGACTTAACATCGTGCCCGAAGGACTTACCGATGACCCGAAGGATTTATCATCTGGATCTCGCGCGGCTATGGCTGTTGTTCTTTCGGGACTTTGGTAAATTCTTCGATAATTCTTCAAATACCTGTTTAGGAACAAGCAAAATTGACATGCCCCTATCTATGATGCATGCGATGTTGTGTTTTCTTTCTCATCTTTTTCTTTTTTTCCTTGTTTCTTTTTCTCCCTTTTTTTTATTTTATTATTATTTTTTTATTGTTAATCTTATGTCCTGTAGAGTCATTCTTCGGATTTCTCTATTTCCTTTCCTTTTGCGGTGTGCTTCATTTCTGTCAAATTTTGTTCAATGAGCACCTGCTCTTGTTCTTCTGCACGAGCACCCGCCTTTCTTCTTCGGGGTCTCTGCCTGCTTCACCAACAAAAACTATATCATGTGTGTGCAAGGATTCTTACTATTCTTTCTGTTCTGCATTGCCCCATTCGATCGTGGTCGGCTACCTTCCAGTTCTTTTGACCCAACATTCTGAGTATTCGTTAATTTCATCATCGGGGTGAGCGAAATGCTTCTTAACCTCAATCTTCTTGTTGCCTCTTGACGGGCACCATTCATCGATCTTTGTGCTTTAATTCTTTGGAGATTCAATGTTTACTTTTTTACCGTTCCCACACTTTGTGAGCTCATTCTTGTCCTGTTTCGTCCTTCATTTTCTTGAACCAAACAAGTCATCATGGCTGGAATCCGCTTCTTGTTCTTGAGCTGTCTGACACCTATACTTCTGTTATCATTTTCATTCTATGCATTGTGAGGTCGTTTCTGGGTAGGGGCTCCAATAGTATTCGCAACCTTGTGTTCTGGATCTTACCCCTGAAGTAATACATGGAAATCTTTGTTGCTTTAACTTATCAATTTGCTGATTGGTGTTCAACTGAAGGGTATCATTTAGATTAACATACAAGATTTTGAAAACACAGCATATGAGCTATGGATATCATGTGCAAGAGTGGCTTAGATTCAACCACTTGTTAATTCAAAGATGTGAAGTCTTTCCTGGTGACTCGGTTCATCCTCATGATTACCGCGTTGCTGCAGAGTACTACTCTTTCTCAATTCTCATTATCTACTCCGCCCCCAAAAGGGTTGGCTTGTATAACCACTCGAGCGCAGAAATATTACTATAGGAATAGAGTTCTGGGTGGTGCGAGTTTTAATTTTACCTATGCTATCGCCTATTTTCTTTCTTTCTTTTTCCTTTTTTCTTCTTTTTTCATCATTTTTTTTGTTTTTTTATCATTTTTTCTTTTTTGTTTTTTTGTTTTGTTTTTTTTTTTGTTTTTTGCTTTTATCAATATTTGAGGAAATCAATTTGTCACAGTCATTTGTCTTGAGGACAACGATGGAGCAAACAACACTGCCCCAAGTTACTCGGCATAGTCACGATTTGAAAATATTACCATCACTCATGAAGCTAAGGTTTCTTGAATTGGATGATGTATCTCCACCCTATCGCTTCAGCGGAGTGCCCCAAAATTTCCATACTCTTATCCGAACAAGCCTATTACCAGGTTTTGAACATAGGAGTACTTTTTATTATTATTTTCTCTTTCTTTATTTTCATTTCTTTACTACCTAGAAGATTATGCCTAGAGTTTCAATTTCAAGCAACTCTACATGGTTGACATTTAGAGCTTTTTCGTCCTTGAATATCATCGAAAGAGTAATAATCTCGCTTTGCTGACCAGAGTCCGGTGGGGAAGATCACACATCATCGTTGTCACGACATCTATCTAATGTCACATCTTGCAATTGATATCCAGCATCCTACAACGGCGAGAAAATATCTATGTGCTTTCGAAAACATTATATGTTAAGCGAAATGTGTTCTTTATTGAAAATAAAAATCAACAAACATGCCCCATAACAAAAGATCTTTGCCACACGGGGGCCACATAGAGTTGATTCCTTGTATTACTTCAGGAAGGTATTTTAATGTAGAGGCATCTCCGGCTTCTTCAGCACTATGTAGACTTGCTTCTCATCCTTGGTCTTCCACTGCTTGATCAGCTCTTGTGTCAGGGTTCCATCATTGACCAGCTTCTTGATTTCCTCCAGTAAAGGTCTACATTTTCTGGTGGGATGCCCCGGTGCCCCCATATGGAATTCGCATGTGCTACTCGAGTTAAAACTATGGGCATACAGATCAGGTGCAATCTTCATTGGCCTAGGAACAAGATAGTGACCCTCTACCAGATGAGGCCAAATGTCTGAGATAGATGTCCTAAACACTTCCAAATTTGCGCTCGTCCGAGGAATTTCCTTGACGACCCCGATTTGTCAGTCTGTCTCCTTCTTTTACGGCCACGCGAACCTTGGAGATGACACTCATTTACCTCTCCATCCTTATCTACCTTATCTTCACTTCGGTCCTTAGACTTAGGCCCCAATTTTCCTTCTTTGACTGCGTATTCTATCCTTTCTCCAATCGTCATGAAATCTTCGAATCTGTTTCTCGATTTTTCCAACATCATATCGAAGAAAAAAGTGGGAAGCGTTGCATGGAACAAGGGAGTCAACTCTTCTTCTGCTATAGGAGGCTGGACTTGGGTCGCCAAACATCGCCATCTTAATGCATATTCCCTGAAGCTTTCACTCGGCCTCATTCTCTCATTCTGAAGAAACTGGCGACTAGGTGCTAAATCTAAAGCATATTCATATTGACTCAAGAAAGCATTAGCGAGGTCACCCCATGACCTAACTTGGTCTCTGTTCAAACGGTTATACCACACCGCGCTGGTCCCACAAAGCTATCATGGAAATGGTGGATCAACAATTCTTCGTTCTTCATGTATCCTTCCATTTTTCTACAAAACATGGTTAAGTGAATCGTCGGGCAGCTAGTTTCGTCATACTGCGCAAATTCGGGAACCTTGAAATCCGGAGGAATGACCAAATCAGGGACTAGGCAGAGTTCCCTCGTATTGAAGACATTTATCTTCTCTTTCTTCTTAAGCTCTTTCTCGATTTTTTCTTCTAACTGGTCAAGCCTCGACTCTTCAATTCGTTCCATTTTCTGATTAATTCACACACACACACAGGCATCGAACCCCAAGTATTAAATGATGAAGTGTCATATGATGATAAAATTATTAAACAACGCACAGGACGTGATGCAAATGCAATGCATGAATGCAATAAAGCATCGATTCCGCAAGTGATTTGTCCCTATAGGACATCTTTCATTCAGACCAAGAGGTTTCATTACATCCAGTATTAGGGTTTTACAGATAGTGGTGAGCCCTGGCACCTAATGTCTTGACCTCATTCAACAGTCCCGTCAGCTTTCCTTCGCGGTCCAATGCTGGATCCATATTCTGGCTTATTGGTGCTGCTGCATCGGCTAAATCTGCTACCTGTTGAGCTACTTGTCGGGCTTGAGTCGTAACCATCTTCATGTCCCGGTCTTTCTCCCGTATTGTTTGCTCGGCCTTTTGTAGCTTAACGGTCATTGCCCCAGCACGGATCTCACTGGTATGTAAAGTAGTCTCGAGCCTCGCTATCTGTTCTTTGAGTGCTGCGTTTTCCATTTGAAAGGCTTGTGATTCATTCCTTTCCTGCTGCAGACTTGATTTCAGGATATCTTCCATGGCAAGATTGCTTTCCAACTCATTTTGGAGAAAGTCGCGTTGGCCCTCAGCTTCTTCCAGCTTCTGTGATAATGATTTGACTTTATTCTTACTATTCTTGCATTTTTGCTTCCAGCGTTCTGAACCATTCCTCAGCTGAATCATACCATTGACCCACTCTTTCGCGGTGTCACCCAGGCCGAAACTCTTAAATTCAAAGTGCAGCTTCTAGTACTCGTCTTGTACATTCTTTAATTTCATGCTCAGATTGTGCCTCTCATGCTCGAGCTGGCTGCGCTTGCGTGCAAGTTAACCTTCTGAGACGCTTTTATTCTTGACTCCTAACTTTATCCCGCTTGAGTGACCCACTTCTGTGTTATCCGAACCTTGGGCTGGGCATTGACCTTCTTTCGACTTTGCCCCTCGGGCAACGGCTGGCTGGCTGAAGAATCGGGGTTGTCCGTCTTCGAAACCCAAAATTCCCATTCTGATAAGATCTCGAACTCTGTCCTTCAGGGCCCTACAATTTTCAGTGTGATGACTCGAATCGCTTATGTGGTAGCTGCACCAGACACGGCTGTTGTAATCTTTCGGATAAGGAGGTTTTCTTGGTACAGACTTCACTGGTATGATAAGGTTCCTTTCGACAAGCAACGGAAGTAACTCGGTGTATCTCATGGGTATAGGATAATGTCTTCTGATGTCATTAGATTCTCGAATTTCCCCTGGTTTTGCCTCTGTTCCCTGGGTATCTTCCCCATATATGCTACTTGTCTGCTTCTTGAGATTGATCACAAAGGGATTCGATCTGTCATATTTAACGGTGTTGTCTATTTTGACGTTCTGACCATTCTGTTCCACATTCTGCTCCCCGATCGAATATTTTCTGAGTTCGACATGCTGCTTGCCTTTCATCATGGCATTCATCTGATCCATCATTTCGGACATCTGCTTCTTTAGTTATTGTATTTCATCTTGTTTGTCCCCATAATTGTCACTGCTTACCGAAACTGTTCTGAAGTCCTTGAATGATTCTTCTTCGGCTGTCCCTGGTCTAGTCTCGGGATGGAACTCTGTAATTGGACCCCCTTCCTTCAGGTCAAAGAACCTTTGGTCCATCATGAACAATCTTCTATTATGGGAGAAATCACTCGGGAATCAATGCCCTGTGTAATGCGAATGCAAAAACAAAGCAAAAAGAAAACAAGTTAGTACCGGACAAAAATGATAAGTACGTAATAAAAAGGCAAATTAAATGCGATAAGCAAACAAGGAAATCCTATTTACATTCCATCTAAGACACCTAGGTTATCCGCATGGCTCTAACAGGGTGGGTTTCTATGTGTTCTCTATATGCAGTTTTGGTTCTAGGAGGTACCCAAATTGTCCTTGTTGTCCTCTACTAAGAGTAGCAAGGCCCCCGATCATCACCCATTATAGGCTCCTTTCAACCGGGTTCAATTCATGGGGACCCATTCGCTTATGCCTGCACGAAGGAACGATATCCTTACGAAAGCATAAGGTACTCGAGCCCCGAAGGTACTTGCTAGGCCCATACGGGAAAACGATATCTCCACGAGAGCATTAGCGTTTCCCCCCCACTTAACAAAAATGGGTTTATATGCCATATTTTAAATGCGTTAAAATAAACGCGCAATTATAACCGAATGTTACTTTAATAATCACTTTAATCCGGGATTTCTAATATCAGTAAAGCGGTAATTATTTTAATAGCTTGACTCTCATTTGTTTTTTTCTTTTAAAAAACAAAAAATTGTCCCCAGTGGAGTCGCCATATGTAGCGATGTCTTCTTTTATCGCTAAAAAACGTGGGTTTTCGAAGTGTTTTTTTCTTTATCATCGCTAAAAAAACTCGAAGCTTTTTCGAAGGGTTTTTGAAAGGTGTTTGTGATTCTTTTGGATATAAAATGTTTATTCCGTGGGGTTTTTTCTTTAAAAAAAACTGCAAATAAAAAAAATGGAGTCTCCACCGGCCACTTAGGTAGGCCGGACATCATAAAACCAGAGATTCAAAAATGTTGGGTTCGGGAGTCGGTTACGGATGGGGAAGGATTAGCACCCCCACACCGCCCAAAATTGGTACTTTAATAATTACCGCTTTATTAATATTGGATTTTCCGGATAAAAGTGACGATTATTTTAAAATTCGGTCATAATTGCAAGTGAATTTTAAGGGCCCCGTTATCCGAGAATAAACGCCCAACCACTATCACTACGCCTGATACTGGCCCCATTTACACTCGGATAAAAGGGCACCGCATTAACAATTTATATACCATATGCAATCTTAATGACAAAAATATAAGACATAGCAGATAATTTAAAAACAATAAATATTCACATATCAGAATACTAATCTAACATAAATGAAATACGCAATTAAAATACACATATACATACCAAGCTTAATATCAGATAAAAGCAAACTTAACATGCCACAATAACAAGGTAGGAATAAATACATATATAGACGAACATATATTTCAAAAAGACATACATACTAGTAATAAAACATATTTCAACATATATGGGACAATATATCGTACAAAAAAGGTAAATATACTAACATGTAACCCTAAAAAAAGCAAGAAAAATACACACATACAAAAATACAAAATATACCATGTACGAATCAACTAAAACATAATATGCTTAATATGAATATCCGAACAAAAAAGATACATAATTATCATAAACTTAATACACATATACATGTAAACATAAAAATACATGACATATATGAGGGATATATAATAAGACAAGAGACTAAATTAACATATACGATTATAATACGAACATGAGTATTTATATAGAAACAGGACTGAAATGAAAGAAAAATAAAAGTCAGTGGCAGAAATTAAAGAAAAATAATAGGTAATTTGAGGACTAAAATGCGAAGTAAACAGAACCTAAAAGGATCAAAACTGTAATTAGACCAAGGGGCAGACCCAAAATGAAAAGTTTAAAAATGCGGGATGGTTAAAGGGGTAATTTTACCATTTAAAAACTGATTCGGTGTAATTTAGGGACTGAATTGCAAGATTTTGAAATACAAGAGGGACCAGAGTTGTAAATATACCATGCGGCAAGACAAAAGTGAAAATATTGGAAACGCGAGGGGATTTAGTATGTAATTTACCCATTTAACGAAATAATAACAACTATATAAACCCTATTTTTAGGCCGAAACCAATTTTCCCCCATTTTGTTTCATTTCCTCAGTTTTGTAATAACCTTTATTCTTCGTTTTCTCTCAACTCTCCCCCATGAAACCCAGAATCCGGCGGCCGGCCGCCACGTTCTCTGCCGCCGACCGCCGCTAACCGGCGAACCTCAAAAACCTACCAAAATACCCCCCCGTCTCACCCTAGACACGAATCCGAGGTTGGATTCAGAGGAACAACCTCTATTTTCTCTATATCTAGGAAATACGAAACGAAAAACCCATTTTTTAAAACTAAAACAAAACTACAAGGAGTCTCCCCCTCCATTCAGTTCACCGTATCTGGCTTGGGGAAGCCGAAAAGGCTTGTCACTGATGAGAGGAGACCCACAAACGACGATGGTAAGACAACTCTCTCTCATTTTTTATATCTTTTGTGTATGCATGCAAAAATAAAAAAGGGAAAATGAGTATTTACCACTGGACTGACTTTTGTATTTCGATTGTAACTTCTGGTTCGATTACAACTTGTTCTTTTGATTACAACTCTCTGTTTGCTCTCTCTGTTACAACTCTCTCCATTACAAAATACTTTTTTCCTACATATATATGCTTGTCTTTGTTTTGGTACAAGTTGCATAATATTTTATTTTTTCAGATCTGGACTGACATTTCTTTTCTTGCTGTGTTTGACATGTTCTGAGCGCGGTGGTTGAAGATCGGCATGGTGGCGGTGTGGGGGTTCTGCCAGCGGCCAGACGTGTTCTCGACCGTTAGATCAGATCTGATCTAACGGTTGAGATGGCTTGAAGGACGAACGGCCCAGATGAAGCCTCGATTTGGTGAAACGGTTCCAGATCGTGCCATGTGGAGCTCAGCAGTCGAGGAGTCAGAGCGCGTGGGGCTCACGTACGCGTGGGATATCAAAGTGTCCGCGCGTGGACTGCACGGGCGCGTGGCACTCAAACGGTCCATACGTGTGGAGCACGCGGCTGGCAGATATTTTGGCTCCTTGGTTAGATCGTGGTCGTTAGATCAGATCTTGATCCAACGGCCCACAGTCACCTGCACACAATAAATGTAATTAGATAGGGTTTGGGTTTGGACCAACTGGGCCTTGTAATTATTTGTAATTGGACTTGGACTTCAATTTATTTATTTGGTTTTAATATATATTTTTTGGGTTTTCATTTTATATATTAGCCCAATAGTAATAGGAATAGTATAATTATAACAGCAAGACACATACATATGTATATAACATAACATACTAGCATACGTACGTATAATCATACACATAATTGACTTAACATCTATACACATAAAACAAATACACTCGTACTAAATAGATACATACGCGACACACATTCACTATTAATACGTATACATACATAGCTTATAATATACATGCACACACCCCACCTTATATATATATATATATATATATATTAGTAACACTCATGCAAATAATAAACATATAATATAATATGTATACATGCAACACTAATATGTATTTACAGGTAAAAATGAGTGATTACACCAGGGCAATTTGGTTGCAATTGCCTGGTTGATTGCCAGGGCAATTCTGTCATCTTGCCTGGTCGGTTGCCAGGGCAATTCCCCCTCGTTGTCTGATCAGATTGCCTGGGCAATGCTCCCGCGATTGCCTGGGCAATTAAGGATGGGTCGATTGCCTGGGCAATTGAGCATTCACTTCCAAAATTTGGCGAATCGTTCTTCAATGGTTTCTTCTTATCCCTAAGTTGAAACTCTAGCTACTTGTGTATGCCTTGATAATAGATCCCTGCGTGAATCAAGGGTGAACAACAACCAATCTTGCGCTCCTCTTAGCCGTTGAAATCCTTAACTTATTCCTAAGCCGGATTAATCTTCACCATCAATAGATTGAATAAAGATCATACTCATTCGTTTCTTGAATCTAACTCTCCCGATATTAGATAAATAGATGAAGTTACGAGATCCTCTCCCAATTCACTCGCAAACAAAAATAAGAACCAAGAATGAATAAACCTTGAATAGAAAAGTGCAAACTCTTATTACCTAAACAAAATCCAATTGTTTTTCACAACAACAAAACACAATAATCCCAACCAATCAAGTTAGTTCATGGTTGGGTTCAAAAGATATACAAAGAATAATCCCCAAACCATGAATCTAATGAAAGCAAAGAAGAAGAAGGAGAAGAAATCGAACTCTCTCCCCCTTGCCCTCTTGTCAAAATCTCTTCCTTCTTGCCCTTTGGAGTTGTCGAAAATCCTCTCTTCTTGCTCTCCTTAGAGTTGACGGCTTGGTGATCTATTTATAGGGCTAGGTCAAAGTCCTTCTTTGAGGAGGAAGTTAAGTTGGAATTAAATTATCTTTAAAGAATATAATTTTTTATTATAATTATATTCCTTCTAGAACTTCTCCTATCTTCTTGAAATTTAATTCTTTTTTAACCTCTTCATGGAAATCAAACTCCTTTGGGATTTAGCTTTGCTCCACATCATCTTGGGCTTGTCTAGTCATCAATTTCGACTACCATATCACCTTTTTCTTTGTCGAAAATTGCCCTGGCAACTGGCTCGACATCTCCTTCATGCATTGCCCTGGCAACTAGCTCGGCATCTCCTTCATGCATTGCCCTGGCAACTAGCTCTAGCCTTGCTTTGGCAAGTGATTCTGCACATACACATAAAACACACCAAAGCAGCATCTTTTCCCACAAAAACAACCAAGTTATGCAATCAAGCTCAACGATAGAAGGAAACGTGGATTAATGCATGAATGACTAATTATGTAAATAATATGAGCCTAAGTTTAACAATAATTTGAGAAAAAAGGGTAAGAAAAATAGTACTTTTGAACACTTATCACACCCCCAAACTCGAACTATTGCTTGTCCTCAAGCAATGCAAACTAATAATTACCTGCCAAGACTTCAATTTTCACAAACTTAGCTTTGAACTTGATTTCAATTCTCAGAACTGGGGCACAAAGTATGATTGGCTTTTCATTTTTCGGAAAACTTAGAAGTTACTCGGAATCAAACTATAATGCTTGTGAGTGTGTGCAAGTTGATTTTTTCGGATTCTATGCAAACAAGAGGTTTTCAAATTACTTCATTGGGTTCTTTTAACATGTTTTAACTAGAGCCGGTTTCGGGCACCTCTAGTGTTTTATTTTTAGTTTTCTTAAGTTAATTAATTTATTCGACTAGAGCTGGTTTCGGGCACCTCTAGCGATCAATTTTTAGCACACACTAGAGCCGGTTTCGGGTACCTCTAGCGATCAATTTTTTAGCACATGCTAGATCCAATTTCTGGCACCTTTAGCATTCATCCAAATTTTTTTAATCCCCCAATTTTTTTAACTATCAACCTAAGTTCACTAGAACTCCTTAAATCAATCAAACCACAACAGTGTTTCATCAAATTTAGCATCATAGTAAAATTCTAAGTGTTTCCATGGTTATCCTAGAATAAAAATTCTATCAATTAAGTGCATTGGCAAAGTCATCATCGGATATTCATCAAATCTAGGCAATTCTTGTTCCAACTAAAGGCATGGCAAGCAATTTATGTATCCTAAATGCAATACTTAAGATGAATGCAACTAAACATGGTAACTAACTAATAATAATCCCCCCCAAACTCGAGCGAGGCATTTTCCTCAATGCATGCATTAAAGAAAAATAAAAATAACAAAAAATAAAATGCAAATGAGGACTTACTCGAGAGTTTGTCGTCGTGGATGATTAGTTTCCTTTTGGTCGGTGTCTTGATTCTCTTGCTTGAACGCGATGGTTGTTTCCTTGTTGCTGATGGTTGAATCGGTCCTCGCACGGGGTTGTCCTCATCATCCTCTTCATCAATGTCATTGGCTTTTCGCTTGGAGGATTCAATTGGTGCTGTCTTTGTTGGTGCAATGGAGGACTCGTCCGAATATGAAAAATCAGACAATGATTCTGTACGAGTTAATTCAGGCATAGATGCTTTACCTTTGGCTTTTGTAGTGGTTGTCGAGATGTCTTTAGCTTTGGTTGCCATGGCATCTTCAGGGTTGGTTGTCGTGGCATCATCTGTTGTGGTTGCCATGGCGACTACTTCATTGGTTGCCGGGCAAGGATCTTGGCAGGAAAGATTGGGAACGGCACGCGGTTGTCCGGGTACTTTTCTAGGATGACTTGGGTGATGGCATTGTTGTGCTCCTTCATGTACCACATGAACATTATTTGTCGGTCTTCAATTTTCCTTAGGTGTCTCGCCAATGGTTGCAAGAGTGCTTCAAAGTGTCCCGGGGTTGATGGCCGAGTTGCCCGGGCGTTAGATGCTTGGGCATTAGGGATTGCCGAGGCGGCAGGAGTTGCAAGATTGGTTGTTGTTAATTTTGGAAGGAAGAAACAGATGGTTTCGGTTTAGGGGAAGGGTGACGGCTAGGGGTTTTTTTAGGGTAAGTTGGAGGCTTTATATAAGCCTTAGATTCAGCCCATTAATTTCCTTGTTGAAGATGTTTTCCTTCTTGAATCAAAATTCTTCTTTATCTTGAACTCTTTTCCTACAATTCAAAGACAAATCAAATAAGGATTAAAATTAAAGATAAACTAATAAAAGAAAATAAATAAAGATGTATAAAGAAATTCTTAAACTTAAAAAGATCAATACGAAAGAAAGATGTAGTTTTAATCTTAAAGAAAATAAATCTATCCTAAAAAAACAAATAATCGATAATAATAAAATAAAAATAAAAAAATTTAGTTCGTAAAAAAAATAAAAAAATAAAAAATAAAACATAAAAATAAAATATCGAAAGGAGAGCATGCTCATGCATCTCCTAAGGTGACCACTTCTTTGTTACGTTCCACATGGGTACCGTTGTAGTGCTTCAATCTTTGTCCATTAACTTTGAATTCATGTTCGTCAGTGATGGACTTGATTATCACGACTCCATGGGAGAATGGTTTGACAACTTCGAATGGTCTCGACCATCTTGATTTCAGCTTTCCTGGGAAAAGTTTTAGCCGAGAATTGAATAGGAGAACTAGTTGCCCTGGCGTGAATTGCCGCGGCAGTAGTTTCTTGTCATGCCATTACTTTGTTTTCTCCTTGTAGATTCGTGCATTGTTATAGGCAGTGCACGGAATTCTTCTATCTCGTTGAGGTCCAACAAACGCTTTTGTCCAGCACTTTCCCAATCCATATTCACGGTCTTGATTGCCCAATATGCCTTGTGTTCTATTTGCACAGGTAGATGGCATGTTTTACCATAGACAAGTCGGAAGGGGGACATACCTAAGGGTATTTTGAATGTAGCACGATATGCCCAAAGCGCATCATCTAGTCTTAATGACCAATCCTTCTTAGAGGGATTTACAACTTTCTCGAGTATACCCTGCTTGCCCATTGGTTTGTGGGTGATATGCCGTGGCAATCTTGCATGATACGCCGAAGCGTTGCAACATTTTGGCAATAAGTCTGTTGTCAAAATGCTTACCTTCGTCACTGATAATTGCTCTCGGCATCCCAAACCGTGTAAATATGTTTTTCTGCAAGAATCATTGCACGGTCTTGGAATCGTTGTTGGGAACTGTAGCTGCCTCAACCCATTTAGACACGTAGTCAATGGCAAGTAGAATGTAGAGGTTGCCAAATAAAGATCGGAAAGGTCCCATAAAATCGATCCCCCATACATCAAACAATTCCACCTCGATGATGTTTTAGAGCGGCATCTCATGTCATCTCGAGATATTGCCCGTCCTCTGGCAACGATCACATTGCTTGTAAAAGTCTTGGGCATCTTTGTACAGTGTTGGCCAATACAAACTGGATTGCAAAACTTTGGCCGCGGTACGAGTTCCTCCAAAATGTCCTCCATAGGGTGAAGAATGGCATTGCCGGAGTACATTATGCTGCTCTTCTTCAGGGACACATCGGCGTATAACCTGATCTGCACATTATTTAGACAAAAGAGGCTCATCCCAAAAGTAATGCTTAGCATCATGGCGGAACCTCTTCTTCCCTTGGTGAGTAAGACCATAAGGTAAAATACCACAAACAAGGAAATTAACTAAATGCACGTACCAGGGTATTACCGAGGCATGTGCTGCCGTGTCAACTGCTCCCAAAATTGTCGAGGCGTGTGCGTCTAGGGTTGTCGAGGCATGCACATCCATGGTTGCCGAGGCGTGCACGTCAAGAGCTGCTGTGACGTCGAGGGTTGCCGAGGCATGCACATCCGTGGTTGCCGAGGCGTGAACATCATGGGTTACCGAGGAATTGAGGGTTGCTGAGGCATGCGAACCCATGGTTGCCGAGGCAACTAAAAGTTTCTCATCCGGGAATGCATCGCATATCTCTAAATCCGCGTCCTCCTCCCTATTGCGTTCTAAACGTGATAAGTGATCGGCCACTTGATTTTCTGTTCCTTTCCCATCCTTAATTTCAATATCAAATTCTTTTAAAAGTAACATCCAACGAATCAAACGAGGTTTGACATCCTTTTTAGCAAATAGATATTTAATTGCCGAGTGGTCCATATGAACAATTACCTTTGTACCAATCAAATAGGATCGGAACTTGTCAAATGCGAAAACTACAGCTAGTAATTATTTCTCCGTTGTTGTGTAATTCACTTGAGCATTATTAAGAGTTTTACTAGGGTAGTATATTACATGGAAGGTCTTACCTGTGCGTTGGCCTAGGACTGCTCCTACCGCAAAATCACTTGCATCACATATGAGCTCAAAAGGTAGCGTCCAATCTGGTGGAACGAAAATGGGTGCCGAGGCAAGCTTTTCCTTTAGGGTTTTGAATTCTTGGGCGCAAGAATCATCAAAATTGAAGACTTTATCCTATTCAAGAAAATTGCACAAAGGTTTAGTGATTTTAGAAAAATTATGAATGAACCTCCTGTAAAAACCTGCATGTCCAAGAAAGCTTCGAATTCCTTTAACCGAACTTGGTAGGGGTAATCTCGATCACGTCTACCTTGTCTTTGTCTACTTCAATTCCCTTGGATGAAATCTTGTGGCCAAGCACTATTCCTTCATCTACCATAAAATGGCACTTCTCCCAATTGAGAACTAAATCAGTTTATTCGCATCTTGCCAACACCTTCTCTAAATTGCCGAGGCAGCTATCGAAGTCATTACCAAAAATAGAAAAATCATCCACGAAGATGTCAAGGAAGTCTTTGACCATGTCTGAAAAGAGTGCCATCATGCATCTTTGGAAGGTTGTCGGGGCGTTACACAATCCAAACGGCATCCTTCCGAAAGCATAAGTACCGTATGGGCATGTGAAGGTTGTCTTTTCTTGATCTTCTGGTGCTATGGCAATTTGATTGTAACCTGAATAACCATCAAGAAAACGATAAAAGGGTTTACCTGCAAGACGGTCAAGCATTTGATCAATAAAGGGTAATGGGAAGTGATCTTTCCTAGTGGCTTTGTTTAGCTTTCGATAATCCATACAAACCCTTCAACCGGTCATAGTCCTGGTTGGAATGAGTTCATTGTTTTCATTACTTACCATCGTTATACCACCCTTTTTCGGTACACATTGTACTAGACTTACCCATGTACTATCAGAGATAGTGTATATAATGTCGGCGTCAAGCCACTTGATGATTTCTTTCATTACAACCCCTTTCATGGCATGATTCAGTCTCCTCTGGGCCTCAATTGAAGGTTTGTGATCATCTTCCAACAAAATCTTGTGCATGCTCACTGCCGGGCTAATTCCCTTCAAGTCGGCAATTGTCCACCCTATTGCCTTCTTGTGTAGCATCAACATTTTGATCAGCTTCTTTTCCTGCTCAGGCTGTAACTTAGAAGGAATAATTATAGGCAATGTATTATCGGTTCCTAAGTATGCATATTTTAGTTGCTCTAGCAACTATTTCAACTCAAGAATCGACGGTTGTTCAATAGAGGGCTTTTCGAGCTTACCTTCCTTACCTGAGTAATCTAGTGGTTCAAAGTATGTACCTGGTTGATTGACTAGCCAATTTGCCTCTTCTTGTTGTTCCTCATCGATCAGTTCTTCATACTCCTCTGGTTCCTCTTGATCGGCAATGTAGTTGCCGAGGCAACTAAATTCCTCGTCGAAGTTAAACTCTGCTGTGGCATGAAGAAGTTGGCATTCTTCTGGATCATCGGCGTGCCTTAGTGTTTGGAACACATTTAGTTTAACTTGCTGGTCATTCACCCTCATTGTGAGTTCTCCCTTTTCAACATCGATCAAGGTTCTCCCTGTTGCTAGGAATGGTCTCCCGAGAATGATAGGTGCATGCTCATCTGCTTCACAATCCAAAATAATAAAGTTAGCGAGAAAAATAAATTTATCAAATTTTACCAGTATGTCTTCGATTTTTCCCTCTGGATGCACATAGGATCTGTCGGCTAGCTGTAGCATAACTGTTGTCGGTCTTGCCTTCCCGATTCCTAGTTTCTGGAAAACTGATTTAGGCATCAAGTTTATGCTAGCCCCAAGGTCGCATAATGCTTTTTCGACATAGTGGTTTCCAATAGAACAAGGCACTGTGAAACTTCCGGGATCCTTCAACTTTGGTGGCATACGATTGTGCAACATGGCCATACATCCCTCTGTTGCGACAACTGTCTCAAACTCTCATAGCCTTGTTCTTTTGGACACAATGTCTTTAAGGAACTTGGCATAGTTCGACATTTGTTCAATTGCTTCCACCAATGGCAAGTTGATGTGGACTTGCTTTAGGATATCAAGAAACTTCTTGAATTGATATTCTTGCTTTTTTCGCTTCAACCTTTGTGGGAATGGTGGTGGAAGTCGGATATCTTCGATCCTTTCATTGGTCTAGAATCTGATTGATGGCATTGCTGGAACAATTGGAGTTTTCGAGGCATTGTCAACTGGGGTTGTCGAGGCATGCTTATCGCAAGTTGCCAAGGCATCCTTATCGCCGGTTACCGAGGCATGCTTATTGTCGGTTGCCGTGACAATTCCTGGTTTAGTATTTGAGGCTTTGCCGCTAGGTTCGTCTTGATCTTTTTGTGGAGTTTTGTTTGATGAGCGAGCTTGAGCCTCTTTAAGTTGTTGGCCACTTCTAGTGGTGATCGCCTTACATTGCTCATGGCCAGTTCCTCTTGCGAGTTTAGTATCGCTAGGCAAACCTCCTTGCGGTCTAGTATTCAGGTTTTGAGCAAACAGTCCGACTTCATTTTCCAATGATTTGATTGCCGCATCTTGGTTTTGCAATCTCATCTCAGTCCTGTTAATAAAAGCATCAGTTCTTTTTATGAAGTTACTATTCTTAGCCATATAAGATTTAGTTTTCAACATAAAAGCATTTAGATAATTTTCCAAAGAACTAGATGTTGTCGGTTGTTGCTGCGACAACTGTTGCCATGGCATATTCTGTTGGAATCCCGATGCTTGTGCATTCTGATTGTTCTGGTTTAGAGAATTGTTGGGATTACTCCATGAAAAATTTGGGTGCTTCTTCCAAGCTGGATTGTATGTGTTGGACATCACATTGTTATTCCAGTTGTAATTCCCCACATAGAAGCTGGATTCTGGATTCTGCGTATATTCAGAAGAATCATGGTTACCACCACATAACTCAAAAAAAGAATCCATTACCTTGACCTCATGTGTGTTGTTTGGTTTCTGCATGTTCTGGACCATCTTGGTTAAAGTGGCCAATTGTGCCGAAATTGAGTCTGATGATCCTAGTTCATGTATTGTGGCTTGGCGTCTAACTCCTCCTCTTCTAGTAGAGGGGAATTGATAATCATTCTTGGCAAGCCTGTTTAGAATTTGCATTGCTTCCTCCGGTGACTTATCAAGGAGTATGCCGAGGCATCTAGCATCATCCTTGTTGGTGTATTCACGGCATTGTAAAACATTGTTACTTGTGTCCATACTAGGAATCCGTGTAGGGGGCATTTGTGTAGAAGTTCTCTATATCGCTCCCAAGCCTCGTACATGGATTCATCCTCTGCCTACCGAAAAGGAGTAATATTGTTACGAAGCTTATCATTCAAATTTGTAGGATTAAACCGAGCAAGGAAATCACGAAAAATATCGGTCCAAGATCCTATTGATCCGGCATGAATGCTATTCAACCATGCTTTCACCCTATCCCTCATTGAATAGGGGAATAATCTTAATCGTAAAACATCGGGGGTGACTCTGTGTATTTTGAACGAGTTGCAAATCTCGAGGAAAGATTTAAGATGTTGTCGTGCATCTTCAGTTGCTGAGCCGCCAAATTGACCAATTGTGTTGATCATGTTAAACATCACCAGTTTCAAGTCAAAGTGGTCGGCTTCATTTTCAGGTGCGACAACTCCTGGATTAAATCCATCAAGATCTTCTTCAAGATAGTCTCGGATAGTTTTGTTTTGTGCAAGAATCACTCCTCCTCCTGCTGGAACATCTTGATTCATATTGCCGTCTTGATTAGCCATTGCTACTCTTAACCTTCGTCTAAGTCTTTGTAAGGTTCGTTCGATTTCTGGATCAAAGGGATATTCTGGTGTAATCGATCTCGCCCTGGTCATATACCAATGCAAAACCAAAGTTTGTTAACCCTTTGAATCTTAAACAAGAAAAGTAAAAAGAAAGTGCAAGAAAATAAAAACAAAGTCGCTATTGCCAATCCCCGACAGTGGCACCAAAAACTTGTTGCGTGTAATAAGTGCTACGCAATTGTGCAAGTATACACGTCGCAAGTAATAAAGTGATATGAGTATCGAGTATCGTCTCCACAAGAATTGGTTTGGGCCACTTTGCTTAAGTTACTGCACTGTGAAAAGTAAAAAACACAATTGATAATAGGAGTTCTAATTAACGAGTAAACTAAAAGCAATAAACTAAAAGAACAGATGAAATAAAAAGAGAGAATAGGCCAGGTTATCGTGAGTTGAGGTGTGATAGCCGATTGGATCGTCTTGGTGATTGAGTAGCAGCCGGATTGCCAGGGCAATTCTGTTATGATTGCCTAGTCGATTGCCAGGGCAATTTGGTTGCAATTGCCTGGTTGATTGCCAGGGCAATTCTGTCGTGTTGCCTGGTCGGTTGCCATGGCAATTCCCCCTCGTTGTCTGATCCGATTGCCTGGGCAATGCTCCCATGATTGCTTGGGCAATTAAGGATGGGTCGATTGCCTGGGCAATTGAGCATTCACTTCCAAAGTTCGGCGAATCGTTCTTCAATGGTTTCTTCTTATCCCTAAGTTGAAACTCTAGCTACTTGTGCATGCCTTGATAATACATCCCTGCGTGAATCAAGGGTGAACAACAACCAATCTTGTGCTCCTCTTAGCCGTTGAAATCCTTAACTTATTCTTAAGCCGAATTAATCTTCACCATCAATAGATTGAATAAAGATCATACTCATTCGTTTCTTGAATCTAACGCTCCCGATATTAGATAAATAGATGAAGTTACGAGATCCTCTCCCAAATCACTCGCAAACAAAAATAAGAACCAAGAATGAATAAACCTTGAATAGAAAAGTGCAAACTCTTATTACCTAAACAAAATCCAATTGTTTTTCACAACAACAAAAGACAATAACCCCAACCAATCAAGTTAGTTCATGGTTGTGTTCAAAAGATATACAAAGAATAATCCTCAAACCATGAATCTAATGGAAGCAAAGAAGAAGAAGAAGAAATCGAACTCTCTCCCCCTTGCTCTCTTATCGAAATCTCTTCATTCTTGCCCTTTGGAGTTGTCGAAAATCCTCTCTTCTTGCTCTCCTTGGAGTTGACGTCTTGGTGATCTATTTATAGGGCTAGGTCAAAGTCCTTCTTTGAGGAGGAAGTTAAGTTGGAATTAAATTATCTTTAAAGAATATAATTTTTATTATAATTATATTCCTTCTAGAACTTCTCCTATTTTCTTGGAATTTAATTCTTCTTTAACCTCTTTATGGAAATCAATCTCCTTTGGGATTTAGCTTTGCTCCACGTCATCTTGGGCTTGTCTAGTCATCAATTTCGACTACCATATCACCTTATTCTTTGTCGAAAATTTCCGTGGCAACTGGCTCAGCATCTCCTTCATGCATTGCCCTGGCAACTAGCTCGGTATCTCCTTCATGCATTGCCCTGGCAACTAGCTTTAGCCTTGCTTTGGCAAGTGATTCTGCACATACACACAAAACACACCAAAGCAGCATCTTTTCCCACAAAAACAACCAAGTTATGCAATCAAGCTCAACAATGGAAGGAAACATGGATTAATGCATGAATGACTAATTATGTAACTAATATGAGCCTAAGTCTAACAATAATGTGAGTAAAAAGGGTAAGAAAAGTAGTACTTTTGAACACTTATCACATGCTAACTCATACTATTGCATCATTTTGTCTCTTTTTACAGGATAAAAGGGGAGACCTATTGAGAAGAGAAACAAACATCATAGTGGAAACTGAGAGAGAATTTCCAAGCAAAGGATTTTGAAAGCATCACTTCCCGGTGAAAAAGGCTAGATGATAGAACCTTTTGAAAAGGGGAAGAAGAGGTTAGCCTAATCGTTCCGGCTCACAAAGAGTGGAAGCCTTCATGGAACCCTCATTTGAAGAATTTCTATTTGTTCGTTGCCGCTTCGGAGGAACATGTCGTCCTTTTCAGGTTATGCCTGCTGCCGTTTCGGAGGGATATCCTGGCGTCACTAAGATTGCTTTCGACCGCTTCGGGAAAGCAAAATCATTTGGATTCATTCAATATCGCTTCAGAAGAATGAGCCGTTCGAGAGATATTTGGATTCGTTCGCTGCCGCTTCAGAGGAATGAGTCATTCAGTAACTGGTTTGTCCAATGCCGACCGGGAAAGGCATGCCAGCGCTACCCGCTTGTTTTATGCTGTTTCGGGGAAACAATTTATCTCAATTTTCTCGTTGCCATTTTGGGAGAGCAAACCATCCGACAGGGAAGTAGGACAAAATTAGTGCTTATGGTCTTTTCTTTATTCTTGTTTCACAAGTATAAGCAAAGAGGGGCATCTATAATCACTAATTTTGTCTGAGGCTAACACATTTTTTATATTTTGCAATAATGGGCTTATATATGTATAGACATTACTAAGTGATGTATATGTATACTATTGTTAATGTGAATGTGTATAGGTATGTATTCTCAATGTCATTAACATTTAACTAAGAATGTGAATCGCATGTGTGACTGTATATACATACTATATGTGTATTCATGTTTGAATGTTAAGTATGTATATGTGTTATATAAGTAGAATTATTAACATAGGCTGATAACTAAATATATATATATATAATGAAAGTAAAAATATAAACAGATCAAATAAATATTATTAAATACAATCCCAAGAATATTAAAGTCCAATTACATTTATAAAATCAGAAAATTATTATTACAACTACATCTGGCCCGATTAGGGCCCAATTTAAATTAACCCTAATCTATTTAATCTTTTTTGCAGTCGCCAGCATCTGGCCATTGCATCAGATCTGATCCAACGGTCCAGATCAAGACCTAGATGAAGCTGAGAGCCCCATCAAGCTCCCCATGCGCGCGTGTTCCCACGGCCACGACCGTTCATCTCTCATGCGCTGATGCGTCAGGCCCTTCATCTTTCCCGATCACGTGGCCCTGTCGCCGGAAATCCCGCTCACACCGTTCTTTTTACCGACTCTCCACCCACCATACAAGACAAAAAAATATTAAAATATGTCAGAAGCTAATCCTAGGCATCATCAACAACTTTTTCAATTAAAGTTTGCTTAAGATTGTAAACAAACAAATCAAATATAAGATGTAATCAGCCACTTTTTGTAACCCTAAGCTTCGAATGGGGAAAATCCAGAAGTAAATAAATAGCAAAACCTTTCAAGGTACCTTTTTTTTCCTCTCATATGTATTCGAAGCATGCATAAACACATACACATATATATATATATATATAAGAGAAAACAGATTAGGGTTTACCCTCTCGCCGTCGTAGCTCCGCCGTTAATAATCTCCGGCATCTTCTAGGTTGAATGAGTGAAACGATGTGAATGTAACAAGGCTGGGATCTTATTCTGGTTTCGGTTTTGAGGTTTTAGTTAAAAATATGATTTTTTGGGTCGGTTTTGGTTGGCCGGCCGCCGCGTCGGGGAGCTATTTTACAATTAAAATTTGATCGAGCTAACATTTTCACAATTTTTGTTTTTATTTGCATTACTTGAGGACAAGCAGTGAGTTAGGTTTCATGGTGTGTTACCTCCCCAAAAGTACTATTTTAATGCCAATTTTATAATGTTTTTGTTTGTTTTTAAGTACATTTAGTTGCATTAGGTTGTTAGAATTATGCATTTGCATAAGGAGTTTAATATTATGTCTATACCAGTGTGAATGGTTGTTTTGTGGCTATTTTGCAGGTTTGGCATAGGATTAGGCACAGGAAAGCAACACAGTTAGGATTGCCAAGGAGAATGCCAAGTGTTGTTAGCACAAAAGGACCAGACAGTGTAAAGCACCTGTTGGTAGAGAAGTGAACTTGATGCCATGCCAAGAGGCTATTAAAACCCCAAAAAATAGGATAAGATTAGGCTCCTAAAAGATCCCAAATGGATCAATCTCTAAAAAAATAGCGGATAAGTTGGTGCCCAGTTATGTTGGCAATGACATGCTAAGCTTGGATACCAATGCAACATCATCATGATGACCCCAGCCTGAGCCTGATAAGCTATCACACCGATAAGATAAGACTATATCTCTTATCCTTCGAGCGTTTGAAATTCAAATGAACAAGTTATCTATTCCCTTCCTTGCACTCCTATTTAAACACCAACCGATCAAGTATTTGATGAGGGAGGATCGTGAAGACTTAAAGTGATCAGAGTGAGGTGTTGGAGTGATTGACGAGTGACGGTCGGCTGCACCGAGGAAGGTGGTCCAACCACTTAGTTGAGAGCCTGGATTTGAGGGTTGCATCAAGAGACCCCTCGTGCCTATTCTATTGGTTTTAAGTTGCTTTACTTTTATTATTTGATGATGTTTTTGAAAGCGCTCATCACTCATTAAAAGACCTTCCTTGCCAACGTTTTACTTCATTTTTCTTTTCTTTTTAGTAATTCCAAAACAATCTTCAAAACAAACATCTTTTCTTTTAAGGCAAGTAACAATCAAATTCCAAGTCAATCTCTGTGGGACCGATACTCGGCTTAACTGTTGTATTACTTGCAGAAAGTGTATACTTGCACGCAAAAGACTCATCTTGGAACTATTTTATTACTTTTCCAATACATATCTTCTGCCCCTTTTGCCAGCATTCACTTAGAGAGTCTACAAAAATATAGATTTGTTCTCCATTTTCTTTACTCTATATGAGTTAATGTTATGAAAAGATAAAGATGTGTATTCTTCTGACATTAAACATGGTCTGAAAACAATATTCTTGTAAGGAAAAAAGTACAAACCAATGTTAAGCTATTCAACAATCATGGAATGATGCACCATTGCCTACTGTCAAACATAAATGGATCAAATATATTTAGATTGTTGGATTAAAATCCGCAATTGTGGACACATATGTAAAATATATGATGTTATTATAAAGTCTGACACAAAATTAAGTGACCAATTATGTTAGTCGTGTCATAGGTATTAAAGTGTCATTGAAATAAGTGTAGATATCATAAAATGTATTTATAATTCAATGAGGGGCAGAGTTATAAATCCTTAATAGTTGATTTATTAAATCAACTATATAAAGAGGTAGTGGTACCCAAGAAATAGGTTTACTTGTATTACTCTTGTCCACGTCAGAGAGTGTTACGGCAAAGGCTATCCTATCTTCTTGGAAGATCACAGTCACCTTTTAGACGATCTCCATCAAAGGATTCAAGGTTTTCATCTATCGATTAATTCAGGTACGCTTTCGCATTCAGTTTATTATTCTTTATGACTTGACATGATAAATCCTGGGTTTAAATTTCATATCTATTATGGTTTGGTTCTAACAAGTGGCATCAGAGTCTCGTCATGTTGAATCATTGACAACCTAGCAATATTTTCTATTTTGAATTGATTTGTCCTTATGAATACAATTTTCAGTTTTTATGATAATTATAGTAGATTCAATGATTAATCGATTAAAACCCTTGATGTGTTTACGGTTTCGAATATTTCCTGTGGCATTCATCTCAAGCATTTTGCAGCTTTACGACTTTATGCATACCAATTAATAATCCTTGTGGGATTTATGGTTTCAATTGATTTGTCATGTTAGGGGTATTATATTGTTTGTTTTTTAATTTTTGAAGGTAATTAATTTAAGAGCTTGGTTTCACCCTATGGTTATTAATGATTCAATTGTCAGTTTATTTTTCTATTAGAAAATATTAACCTATTAGGGTCGATAGTTTCAGCTACTTGAGGTTAACGCCATAAGTGTTAATTTAAATAATGCGTTGAATTCAACTAACGATAATACCATGTTGCAACAATTTGGAAATATTAATATTACGTGGTTGAAGTCTTGGTTTAGCTTGAAACTTTCTGATTCAAATTCTCTTTTATTTGTGCGATAAACGATTATGTTTTATGCTATTGGATTTTAATTTTTAAAAACCAACCGATATTCGTGCTTTAACAGATTGTTAAGGAAGTAATTGATAAAATACTTTGTTTCTTCTAAACTTTGGACACGCATGTTGTACTATCATGCACAGTAAAATATGGTCTTGACATGGTTTAGAAAATAATCTTATGTGTTATGGTTACGGATTGATGTTGAAGATTTTAATTTAAATTTGGAATAAAATTCAGTTTGGATTAATTGTGCAAGCTGCATAATTGATTAGTTTTATTTGAATCATTATAGTGTTTATGTTTGACATTGATATATACATGCGGTTTTGGTTTTGGAAAGCATGTCATTAATCTTACAAAATTCATATTCAATTTGGCTTGATCAAAAATTTTGATTCTGATCATTAGGTTATTATGTCTATTAAAGTTTCAAGTGATCATACGAATTATTCATTTACATGATACTTCTATTTTTTGACTTTTAGCTAAAGATTAATTGTTTTGAATTCAACCTTAATTTCGGTAAATGCATGTTTAAGGAATTTTTTTTGAGAAATAGTCAAAGATTTCGGTTTTTCGAATTCTGATAGCCCCATTTAGACAACCATATTTTGGGTTATTTCGGAAACTTAAGTGTTATCAGAAATTTCAGTTTTGACTGTTACAAAATTCTAAATTTGAATATTGGTATATTTATATTATATATTTCGAGATAAATTAATTGAAGCATTAAGTCACCAAAGTGACCTCTATTGCGAAAATTATTTTATTTTGAAATGTAGAAGGTTTTGCGTATGTAATTCGGTTTATGTTGGTATTAATCGGCCTAAAGGAAGGTTAATAATTAACATTGTTATATGTGCAATTGTGGTAATAAACATGTGATAATTATTCAGTTTTACATGTAAGCAAGAAATCGGTCCAAAAGAAGATTTTTGTTTGACATGTTCTTATTAACAATATTTGATTACTGTATCAATGTATCACTTACAAGTTAATATTTTGTCCAACGATGGAATATTAATGGAGTGTCTGCTATCTTGATATAAGATTTATCTTTATTCAAATTCTTAATTATTTTGGTTATCTTTTAATTTGATTGAAAGATAAAATTAAGACAAATATTTTGAAACAAATAAATTTATATTTTGGCTTCAAATGCCTAATATTTTAATGGATTAATTGAAACATAATATCACCAAAGTGACCGCTTTTGTGTAGATTAATTTATTTAAAATATCAAGATGATTATGGGTTTTTGTAATTCATGCGTTTATTAATTGTCCCAAAGGAAAGTTAATATTTGGCAGAATTACAACGACAACTGTGGTGATAAATGTGTGACAATTATAAGGTATTTTATGTGAGCAATATGTTAGTCCAAAGAATAATCTATTTTTTGACATAGTTTATTGTCAATGTTTGACTGCTACAACAAGAGTATCGCTTACAGTTAATATTACTGTCTAAAGACTTGATATTAATGTTGTGCTTGGTATCTTGAGGGGAACTAGCATTATTTTGAATTTATTTGTTTACTTATGAATATTTATGTGAGCATTTTTTATTTACTTATTTATTTTTATTCTATATTTAGTTAATTTATCTTTTTCTATCACAATATTTGTTAATATACATTCTACACTCATGTTTAGTGAAACTAATTTTAAGAAATAGAAAAGACACTTACATATAGTATTTGGATGTATGAACATAGACTTTGCACTAAGGAAAGAATATTTTCCACCTCTCACTACGGTAAGAACCCATAAAAGGTATTTTGAGAGGTAAGGCCGTTCGAATCACATGAGTCTAATGATCATAAAGCACAACACGCTAGATGCCTTTTGTAGCACAAATCTAAAGAGGTTACTCATACTAAGGGTTTTCTTGACGAAATTAAGAAATGTTTTACCCAAAACATTAAGGTTAAGATGACATCACTTATGCCTTCTTTGATGTCTATGAAGTATAAGGGTCAAGGAAATGTGAGGGAATGCATTATGAAAATGTTTAATATTGCTTCAAAATTTAAGCATGTTAGAACAAACTTTCTAACAATTGTTTGTTCTTATGGTTTTGACACTGCTTCCTATACAGTTTAACTAATTCAAGTTATATTAGTCAAAGGAAAAAATAGAGTCTATTTGGGCTCATTTCTCATTGTGTTCAAGAGGCAGAAAGGTTGAAGCATTATAAGTGTAAAAATAATCATTTGGTCAGTGTTTATTTAGTTAGTGTCTTTAAGAATAAGGGCAATAAAAAAATATTAGAATAAAGTTGCTAAGGTCCAACTCAAAAGAAATAACAATAAGTTACAAATGTTCGATTTCTTTTGTAACAAGTTGGACACATGTGAAGTAATTAAACTTCAAAAGTGAGCAACTACTTCGGTTATTTTGAGTGATCCATGGGCTGTAAATTTTATGATCTCATAATTAAGATTATTTTAAGGAGATATTTATAACTTTTTTAGGATGTTGAGTTTGGAGAGAGAAATAAGGTTAGATACATTGCTATTGATGAGGAATTAGATTATAATTTAATTCCTACTATCACTTTTGACAATGTTTAGGTTTTCACACCTATCGTTAATCAAGAAGTGAATCAAGTACCTCAGCAAAACAATGTTTAACAACTTTTATTCAAGATAAGATAATTGTTTTATAAGAACAAACTCAACAACCTCAAAAAAATAAGTGTCATTAAAGAGGTCTACAAGAGGGAGGAGAAATACTATTCTAGATTATTATATTGTATTTCCTCAAGAAAATAAGGATAACAATAGAATGACAGAAAGTGACTCGATTATTTTTTTATCAGACCATAAAAGTTCTAACTCTCAAAAGTGGATTGATGTCATTCAAGAAGAGTATAATTTTATGCAAGACAATAAAGTTTAGGAACTTGTCTCATTACCTTAAGGTGCAAACCAATAGGTTGTAAATGGATATCTAAAACCAATAGGGATGGAAATGGTAATGTGGATAAGTATAAAGCATGTCTTGTATCTAAAGGATATACTCTAAAAGAAGACATTAATTTTGTAGAGACTTTCTCTCAAGTTTCATTGAAAGACTCTTTGAAGATAATTATTATACGTGTTGCTCATTTTAGTCTTAAGCTACATTAGATAGATGTTAAGCTTGTTTTTTCCAATGGCGACATTGAAGAAACTATTTATATGGTACAATCATAGAGTTGTGTCTTATGATACAATATCAATGACATGTAAATTAAAGAAATCCATCTATAAGATTAAGTACGACTCTCATTAATGAAATTATAAATTTTATATTGATTATCTCATTCAGTTTTGAGATAAATTTGGTTGACAATTGTATGTACTAAAAGTTCAGTGGGAGTAAACCAAGTGATACTCATATTGCTAAAGACAAATATTATCTTACTCAATGCCCTAAAAGTAACCTTGAAATCTAGAAAATACAAATGATTCCATATGCATAAGCTATTGAGAATCTAATTTATGTTCAAGTATGTATGAGTTTGGATATTGCGTACATTGTTGGAATGTTAGACAGATATTTAAGAAAATCTAGTATGGACTATTGGATAGCAGCCAATAGAGTTATGAGATATATTTAGAGAACAAAAATTACATGCTCACATATCGGAGTTCTGGTAAGTTAGAGATCATCGGGTTTACAGGTTTCAATTCTATCAGAATATTGGTGCAAAAGAATTTTGTCACATGGGCTGCTAAATATAGATTGAATAGAAAGATCCCTTTAATTATTTTGTGACAATAAATATGCATTTATTTATTCTATAAACAATAGGAACACTTCAAATTTGAAGCACATAAATATCAAGTTCCTAGATGTTAAAGAAAATTTAGAGTGGTTGTGTGTTTATAGAGTATATCGGTACAAACTCCATAATTGCACGCTTATTAAGAAACTATCACCCTAGGTCTTTCATGTGGGTGTAATGTTATTTAAGGAAATTCAGTTTTAGTGGGAGTTTGTAATTTTGAAATAAATGCTCATTCGTTTTAGACACAATTTCGATTACTTCGGCTTAAGGATATTTTAAGATTATTTTCTGCAGAAATAAAGTCTTTTTGGTTTATACACACTCTGAATTCAGTAAAATTTTATATCACCAAGGTTTAGGAGGACTATTTGGAATAGACATGTTCGATTCACATTTCATGTAATTTTCCATGCTACACATCCATGATTGATCTATGCCATTTGACTATGTTTGTATATGCGACCATTGATGGGTCTAGTCATGATAAATATGGCAAAGGCTGCTTTGATCCTATATGGATATAGTTGATGGACGAGATTGTTATAGAATACCTATTATATAATAGCAATTTTTGAGCTCATAAGGTTGTACAATTATCAGGAAACATATGTTGCCCAAGTGGGAGATTGTTGGATTAAAATATGCAATTGTTGCCACATATGTAAAATGTACGATGCTATTATAAAGTATGACACAAAATTAAGTGACCAATTATGTTAGTCATATCATAGGTATTAAAGTGTCATGAAAATAAAAGTGTAGATACTATAAGATGTATTTATAATTCAATGAGGGGCGGGGTTATAAATACTTAATAGTTGATTTATTAAATCAACTATATAAAGAGGTAGTGGTCCCCAAGAAATAGGTTAACTTGTATTACTCTTGTCCCCGTTAGAGAGTTTTACGGCAATGGCTAACCTATGTTCTTGGAAGATCACAACCACCTTTTAGGAGATCTTCATCAAAGGATTCAGGGTTTTCATGTATCGATTAATTCAGGTACGCTTCCGCATTCAGATTATTGTTTTTAATGATTTGACATGATAAATCTTGTTTTAGATTTCATATCTATTATGGTTTGGTTCTATCATAGTTTTCTATTATGGTTAAATAAAACTTCTTCCACATGTTTATAAATTGGAAAAGATAAAAGAGATCGAAATTGATGATATACGTGAACAAGTGTGTATTACATGAACTTGAACTTGAACTTGTAGCATGTAGTCTTCTTTTCTTGTTATTAGTGACCTAAGACCAAGCACTTATACAGAGTGAATACTACACTTTCTCGGAAACTATAGTGTAATATTTCGAAAGGTACATTTGTATAAAGTCATTGATCGTAACTCGTTATAAATACTTTATAGATCTTTACTGTCATAACTCATTAGCAGTGCCTTTACCTCACACGACTATCATCATAGTTATTTTGAGATTTTCTAGTGTTTCCAATTTCCACTTATCTATGCATGGATCTTCATGTCGGTGGTGTTCAATTTTCAAAATAGTGGTAGCACTAGGAAGATGGATTAAATCTTCTAATACTTCAGTGCATCACAAATTAAAGCACTTTTTAAGCTTGTAACTTTATTCTCATGTTCTTGTACTTTAAAACTCGTTCAGTTCCACGCATAATGGACAATAGTTTAGATGTCCTCCAATCATAATTCTCAGCTCTTTCTTAAATATGAGTAATTCAATCAAACATGGGTCTGCGTCCAATTCCTACATCTACAAGATCCAACCATAGCCACAATCCTTGTTTACAGCAAGGCAAAAGATAAATATTAACGTCATGAGGTGAATGACATTTGTCTTGAGTGAATAAAGAATCAGAGAGCTCACAACCTTCACAAAAGTGCACATGATCATACTCATATAACGATGAATTCATTCAAGACTCAAGCATGCACACACGCGAACGCACTATTCAATGAACAAAGAGAGCTTAACGAATAAGACAACCAATAAAACAGGGCAGAACTTTCTTTAAAAAGTATTGTTTAGCACTTTCTTGACTCCAGAGCTCAAATAGTCTTAAACAAGTTCATTACATTGCATAATTAATAATTGCCTACATGTTTTCCAATTAGTACAAGAAAGGTAGGAATTTATACCTAACTTTAGTTGCATACTCTGAATAAATCTCGCCGAAAGTCTCTACCATTAAAATATCCTCCAATTTTGCTTTCTGATCATAATACATGAAACAAACTACTAAAACAAATAGGAAGCTAAGAGGTGATCCAAGTGCAAAACATTTAGTAGCAAACAAAAGCATCGTAGACTCATAAATAAGATGCCAGATTCATTTGTATGGCCCAAATTGTACAATAACAGTTGGCACCATAACCTTCTCTTAATACTTAGCAAGATACAATGTTGAGCTATATTGAATCAATAGAATTGCCACAATCAACATTCAAACTCCAACGTTACTCTAACCTCCTAGGATTCGATGCAACTTCGGTGCTTCAAAAGCAGCAAACCAATGCCAAACCATAACCCCCGCACAGAATAAAAGACGAGCCCATTTTGGTGGCTTCATGTCCCACTTAGTATTATGTGGACGAGCATAATAATCCCCATACAACCGTTTCCTTACACTAACATCGAAGAAAAAGAAACAATGGTATTCAAAAAAGAAGATAAAGGGCCAACCTTCGAGATAGCCATTGAAATAAGCAGGAGCACAAGTGTTAGCCAAGTGAAGACTGAATTACCAATAGCAAGGTGTTGGAAAATTGTGATCATATGGAAACTTTGATGCATAAATTCAATGGGTAAAGATGGAGAATTGAATAATGAATTTACGTCTTCATATTCTATTCCATGAGATCTTTACAACAATATCTCATATGCTCAAATTGGTTGGGTGATGAATGAGAAATTGATGCTCAAAGTAGGCAACTTGCAATGATTGGAGAGGAAATAGTAAGCTTGAATCCTACATTGGTTAGAGACCAAATGTGGAAGGTGTATATATAATGGAAACAACCAAGGGGTTGTTGAATAAGCTTATTGAGTGTGCCTTGCGTGCAAGCACGACATGGGTGAATGTTTTGATCGTTTGGGCTTAGTGTGGGCCTATTGAAATTTTAGCCCAAATTTGAAATCCTCATCCAAGACTCAGTCAAATAATTTGAAATTCAAAATAGACTTTAAGAACCTGAATAATCTATATTTAGATAGATTTTATTAGATAATATCTATATTTTAAATTTTAAATTATGAATTTGAGTTCAACTGTGATTAGAACTCTATCATTGCTCGCTTATAAAAGGAGGCTTCAGCAAGAAGAGAAATAGCACTCACAATCACAACAGCGAACAATGAGTATTGCAAGTGATTCACATTTCCTCTCAACTCCCTCCCTATTTTTCTCTAGAACACCATCTTGCATTTGTTTTCTTTTTATTGTTTTTCCATGTTTATAGTCGAAGGCTCAAGTACGTTCGTGATTTCTCAGTAGTGTTGCTGAAGATAATCATCCGCTATTGTATCTTGGGAGACCGACGACCTCTGGCACTGAAGAACGGTTGAATCTGTCTTAAGGAAACTGCGTTCCTAGCAGGCCTCAACAACCGAATTTGGTTATTTCAAATTTGTGTTTTTTCGTTTATTTCAATTCTCTAATTACTGTAATCTTGTTACTTTAATTATTTTCACATTTATTTTGAATTTAACCATCTTTTGTCCAACAAACTTAAGACAAATTATATTTTTCAAAAGGCGATTCAAGATAAGTGCGTGAGTCAAGCAAATAAATTGGTTTCAGGAATTATCCTGCCGTTCGCTTATAGTAAGGATTAAAATCATATGTAAAATACATGTTTGCATGTATTGTAAAACCTTTAACATGTGTTTAAAAGGTTTAAGGCAATGCTATCTATGTTTGAAAACACTTTGGATTATTATTTCCAATAATTTTCCATGAGAAAGTGTAGGATAACCATGGAAATTTTTTGAATTTGTTTTGGAAACAAATATCTTATAAATAATTCATTTCAGGAATTATTTCCTACCGTTTTAATGGATTTACTTGATCTTCCAAACAAGAGTCAACGAAATTAAATCAAAGGATTATGTTTTTTTGATTGAGTTGCCTTGATATCTCTTTGTGGGTTTTATTGCCACTAATCCCAATGTTTAACAGAAGATATGATGAAAATAAATTACTAAATGTATTTCTTCATTAGAATCTTGCATTGATCCTAATTTATTAAGGGGAAAAAATCGTTCGATTTAATTTCGTGGGAATCTAAAATGATTCAATCTTAAAATAAATTGGTGAATTTATTTTGGAAAGAGAAATAACTTAAAGTTATTATTTATTAAAGAATCAAGTATGATTCTATTTTAGAAATAAATCGGTGAATTTATTTCGAGAAGTAACAATTGACATGGCAAATTGTTGTTCGGAGGAAATTACCTTCATGATAGAACAAACTAGTGATTTGCTTAAAAGCAAAAATGTTGTATAAGTAAGATGTTGAAATCCAAAATTAATACAACGATTAATTTGGAGAAACTCTATGTGAGTAACGTTGCAACATCAAAAGGTATAATGATTTTGAAGATAAGAATTAAAACTTCAAAATGTGCCTAACATGTGGGGGGAGTTGTTCTATCAACTAATAAGACACCATATGAGTTATGGAAGGAAATAAAACCTTCCTACAACTACATAAAAATGTGGGGAGTGTCTTGCAAAGATAATATTCCATTACCGAAGTAAATGAAAATAACTGGACTATATTTTCATTGATTATGATTTACAAGAATGTGATAATGGAAAACTAAGAATGTCTCATTCTTTGAAATATGTTTCCTAAATATTTAGGGAAGTTTGTCCAAGTTCCATGGAACGAACCATGGAGACTATCAATGGAAATTAGTCCATACGTTCAACAAAAGGTTGAAACAAAAACATTGTCACGATGACAAATAAAAGTGTGAAAAAGTGCGCATTAGGATACATGATCCTATGTTGATGACACACTCATTGTTAAGAAATGGTAAAAATACCAATGTCATGAAAATAATGAGAATGAAACAACTGATTTTGGGCATCCAAATCAAACGGTTATCTGAAGGTCTCATGTTGACTCAGTCACACTATGTGGACAAATTCTTGAGGAATTTGACAAGGAAGATTCTGGTATATCCAAATGTGGAAGGTGTATATATAATGGAAACAACCAAGGGGTTGTTGAATAAGCTTACTGAGTGTGCCTTGCACGCAGGCACAACATGAGCGAACGTTCGGACCGGTTGGGCCTAGTGTGGACCTACCAAAATTTTAGCCCAAATTCGAAATCCTCATCCAAGACTCAGTCAAATATTTTGAAATTCAAAATAAATTTTGAGAATCTGAATAATCTATATTTAGATAGATTTTATCAGATAATATATATTTTTTAAATTTTAAATTATGAATTTGAGTTCAACTGTGATTAGAACTCTATCATTGATTGCCTATAAAATGAGGCTTCATCAAGAAGAGAAATAGCACTCACAATCATAACAACGAACAATGAGAATTGCAAGTGATTCACATTTTCTCTCACCTCCCTCCCTATTTTTCTCTAGAAAACTATCTTGCATTTGTTTTCTTTTCATTGTTTTTCCATGGTGATAGTGCTCGAGTACGTTCGTGATTTTTGTGGTGCTGCTGAAGATAATCATCTACTGTTGTATCCTAGGATACCGACGACTGAAGACCTCTGGAACTGAAGAGTGGTCGAATCTGTCTTAAGGAAATTGCGTTCCTAGCAGGCCTCAACAACTGAATTTGGTTATTTCAAATCTGTGTTTTTTCGTTTATTTCAATTCTATAATTACTATAATCTTGTTACTTTAATTATTTTCACATTTATTTTAAATTTAACCGTCTTTTGTCCAACACAAGGTGCTCAATAATGCTTGCTTCACCAATCAAATGCTTTCGAAGACAATATAAACCATAAAAGCAAGGGTTATAACAACAAACCATGGCCAGAACATCCAACTCTAACTAAAATACATCCAAAAGAAAGGGTTGAAAACCAAATTTACAGCCCATTTAGTAGCTGCAAATGCAATGGAAAGTACACTAGCCCATTTGACAATCTTTATATGAGACAATTCAAAAAGGCTTATTTTAAGTGAATCAAAGGAAGTGTTTGCGAATGGTTTAAGCAAAAGGTGTAACGACCCAAAATTCGGGTTAGCAAATTGGGTCTCGGACTCGGGATATGGGCCATTATTTTGGGAGCCCAAGTTATGGGTAATTAAGTGTGGGCCTATTAGTTTGGATGAGATTGGTTTTTTGAATTTTAAATAGGTGGAGTGTGGGCCCATTATTGAGGAGAGAAAAAGGAAAAAGTGGGTAAGAATGGTGGAGAGTGTTTTAGAGAGAGAAGAAATGGTTTTGCTTAGATTCAAGGGTGTTCCAGCCATCGTGGAAGCTCACCGCCGACACCATTTGAAAAGCCTCATCGAGACAAGTCGACAGGTGGTCCCGGTGTCACCGTCGAAGCCGTCATCGGAGAGGGTGAGAGAGAAAGTTTCAGGGTTTCGTGTTGAAGAGGTTTGAGTGCTCAAAAACCTAAAACCATCAAGCTCAAGAGGTGCCAAAATGTCGGACTAGAGCTCCCCGATCGATTCTCGCCGCCGCAAGCGCCACCACGCGCCGCCTCTGTGCGTGGGGGACGTCCAACTGCGTGGGCACCAATATCGGCTCAAGTCGAGCTATTAGGCTCAAGTCACTACGCCAGTCGAGCTGTCCTGCTGAGCTGAGCCCGAGTCTGTTTGCCAAGCTCCCTATTCAGCCGAGCCGCTATTGACTACGCTGCGACGTTGACTTTTTTCGGAGGGACACTACTCAAGGGTTTCTTGACGTTCTGGATCCATTGGTGCAGTCTGTTTTGCCAAACTCAAACCTGGTAAGCTATTTTTACGCATTTGACCCTTCAAGTTCATTTAAGTATGTGTTTAAGTGATACTTATGGTATTAATTGATATACGAGAATTATTTGAGATCGGGTATCAGATCAATAGGAGTTTTGGAAAGCTCTGATGAGGATTTTAGTGATATCAGCTTAAGGTTAGTACACCTTGAACTTCGAAATGCTTCATGAGCATCATAAGTTTAATTACCTTGCTTGTTAGTGGTTGCAAAATAGGTTGATGATAGATAAGCATCTGTTAAGACCGATATTTGAGACTTGGTAAATATTAGGATGCTTGATGAGTTTGAGAATATTCTAGACTATTATGAGCCTTAGAGAAGTAGACTGATAATTGGCAATATTCGAATAATTGATTATGAAGCCGATGATTAATATTAATCGAGTGGATGCGTTAGTAAACAAACCCCAATTACTTTCATAATCTTTAGGGATCAAACAAGTTTGGTAATATCGTAATTCAAGGAAATTGTATGAACCCTTGAATAGGATAGTGATATGAGCTTTTGTCGTATCGGTACGCGATTAGGGGTCGTATCGGTACGGGTCGACCCATACCGATACTTGTGGAAATTAAAAATTTTCGATGAGTAGTTTCAATATCAGTACGCGTGTGAGTACCGATACCCAAGGGTACCGTATCAATACTCGTGTACGAGTACCAGTACCCGATATGATAATTAATCTATAAGTGCATGTTAAAGGTAGAAATTGATGTGCATATTAATATTTGAATTATGCATTGATAAATGAGTTAACGTGGATTAATGGAAGCAATAAATGAGATCAATTATATATTTTCAACATAATGTATTAACAATTCGGTAATGTAAAATAAATGATGTGTTGATGATTAGCAACAATAGGGGATCTTTGGTATCGCGTTGTTTGTATGCCGGTTTGCATTGGTTGATGGGATCTAGATACCCAATGGGAAAGTGTTGCAACACCATGGTTAGAGATATCGAATGTACGTTCCTGAAGCTGTGTGACACCAGATCTCATTCGAGAATGCTCGACGAGAGATTCTGAGCATGAGTGTACGTTCCTGAAGTTGTGTGGCACCGAGTCTCACCTAAAGAGTGTACATTCCTAAAGTTGTTTGGCACCAGGTCTCACTCTAGTTTTGTGGTTATGACTTTGTGTTTTTTAGCTCAGATGATCTGGTGAGATCCCAAGTATGGTTGGGCCTTGTGGGCCATGTACGAGATTGCTATGATGAGAGCATGTGTTTAGGCGACTAGTGGTAGCACCATGTGTTTGTATATCTCTCCTTTTTTCTCGTACTAGCTTGCATGCTTATGTTTATGATTAGCACGAAGTATAGTAGAGTAGATGTGTACCACTGAGCTCGAAATCCTTATTTCCGTGCGTAGGTTGATCGTCGGATCATGGGATCGAGTAGCACTATCAGTACGAGACTCCAGCAAGTGGAGGCTTTTCAGGGTACGGTACTTATGTTTAGTGGGCTATGTATTCATAGGACTTTACATGGTCGAGTCTGTAAATCTTTCTTTTGAAATTGTATTAATCAAATCAAATGTTTTAAATTAATGTGGAGCTCCTTTGTAACGATTTAAACTATTTATCGATGTTTTCAATAATTGGATTCTAAATGTTTTGGAAATACCTTGTTTGGACTAAACTCAATTTGAAAAATTTTATGATTTTTGGTTTGGGCTTAAATCCCAATTTTAACATCCGGGTCGGGGTGTTACAAAGGTTTTGAAAATCTACGCTAGCAGTTTTGGAAAAGGGGCATTTTAGATGATACAAAAATTGGTTATTATTTTCCAAAATAGCGATGGTGAAAGACGGAAACTTGATGGGTTTGAGTATGTTTGAGGCTCTATGGTGAATTAAAGACCCTGCTTTGAATAAGTTAGTTGAAATGTCTGCAAGAAACTATTTTGTCACCTTCCAATTTGAAGCCAAAAGAGATTGTTCTAGAGTGAAGCAGAACCGGGGCAGTGTTTCAATGGATTGTTTTTAACAAAAAAAAGGCTGCAATTTTTTTTATAAAAATCTACGGTGAAAACATTTGTTGTGTTCTTCACAGATGAATGGCCTAGTATAAGTCAAAGCCTAGTTTCTGTACATAAATAATAAACAAATTGATTGTACATCTCAAATGCGAGAAAAATGGAATTTCCATTAAAATATTTATTAACAATTAATTGGAATTTGTTGACGTGATATTATTTTAATTTGGTAAACCGCATTGGTAGCCCCTGAACTTTTAAGGAATTTTTAATATTTTCACCGAATTTTTAAAGTTTTCATTAAAGTCACTCAACTTTTAATTCGCTTCCATTATGATTACTGTCATCAACCACCGTTAAAAAGCTGACATGACACATTAAGTTTAAAAAATAAAAATTTTCACCTTATTTTTGTCTCCCCTATTATTTTATTTCATTTTCCTTCCACCCAAACATATTTATCTTTCTTTTTCATCGTTCTCTCTCCTCTTTTTCTCCTATGTAATCTTCTAATTTGTTGGGGTGAAGGTGCCATGTTGTCTGCACCATTAAAAAATCTATCAAGGCTATAGCAATCTTAGAATATGGTAAAGTGATAGTAGAAATTCATCATGATGCAGTTGATGATGTAAAAGGTGAAACGTGATTAACATTCTCCATTCTAGTTGATCATTCTAAAAAAAGTTTGAGCTGTTGTCACACTAAAGAAGAAATTTCTGTAAATCATATGGATAATGAGGTGCAAAGATTTTCTCTGGAAATTCTCCATGTCCTAAAAATGTGTTCTCGAATATGACTTGGATGAAGCATATAGGAAAAGATGTCATCATCCATTCTAATAAAGGAACATGATTGGATGGCAATGCGAGAAATGATCATTCCAACATGTTCACAACTGATCATGAGCTGTTGAGTACCTTTCAATCAGAGAAATTTTCAACTAAGCCAATGTACAAAGCTCACTCTCTTGGTCCAATCAAAGTTTTCCCTCCTTAGATATTAGCTTATTAGTCATCAGAAGTAGTTGCTAATGATAATAGGGTTGTGTTAAAGTTTTCCCCACTAACCTCACCATTAAACCAACCCAGCAGTCTCCCTTCTATTCTATTTAATCACCATCTCTCCCTTAGTCAAGAACCTTTCCATTTTTCATTCCTACAACCGGCAAGAAAAACAAGAACCAAACTATCTTTCATCTTCTAATCAATAAACCATTTTCCCCAAATCTTCAATGACATCCTCATCAAAGCCATTTCAAATCTTCTTCAACAACGAGATAAAGAAGAAGTATGAGGAAAACTACGCTGCTCGAACCTTTTGCTACGAGAAAGGGTTCGAATTCAAGAACAATCTCTATTTGGGGTACTTGCCGGAAGTAGTTTCCATAGTCAAGAAACACAACTGAGAGGTCTTTTGCTACCTCTCAATTTGGGGTACTCGCCGAAAGTAGTTTCCATAGCCATTTCAAAGGGTTCGAGTTCTATGCCCACCTCGCTACCAAGGCCTCGTCTTTTTTGTTTGTATGAGGTAAATATGTTCAATTTGATGAGGGTTATGTTAGTCACATGTTTAGTCTAGATGGTGCAGGGGAGGAGCATTCGACATTCGCCGAATCCATGGATGCTGCCAAGAGACAGATGCTCTTGAAGGACTTGTGCGAACCAAACACAAAGTGGAATGTCTCTTCCAAGGGTGAGAGAACTATCAAAAGGCTGGCATTAAAACCACATCTGAGAGGATGAAACCATTTCTTAAAGGTCAATCTGATGCCGACCACACACAATGAAACCATGTCAGAGGAGAGAATGGCTTTGCTACACTCGATCTTGATGGGAAGGAGGATCCACGTAGGTTGTCTGATCATTGACAAGACCTACAAATGTGCCGGTAAGGGAAGTGGCAGTTTGGTTTTTCCTTCACTAATTTCAAAAATTTGTAGGCTCTATAAGGTGCCAACACTCAACTCAGACAATGTCCAGAAATGAAAGTGAACCACTATTCCTACTCTGCGGGGCAATTAATTGTCAAGGAGGCTAAAGAGAAGGGCAAGGGAAAATTTGTTGAGCCGATGTTTGCTGCCAAGACTCCCAAGGTGGAACCTTTCACACCATTGCCAGCTAACATAATAACATTGTTTTCCCATATCTATCAATGCCAGGAACTCATTCTTCAAAAGTTAAAGAAGGCGGAGGAACAAAACTTTATGCTCTGGCAATATGTTGAAGTCAGAGACCTAGCCCTAAAGATGACTCTTGAGGGAATTATAACATCCCCTACCCAGCTTAGTAGTAAATCAGGTTTAAAGAGTTAAGAGATCACAAGCAAGCTAACTTGTTACACAAGTTAGACGTCGAACAGCCAAAAGCTAGATGCTTAGCTTCCTAGAGCATTTGAACCAATCAAGTAAAGATGTCATAATATGCAATAACCATCAAGTCTAAAAGCAATTCGGCTCTAACTCAAACAAATCATATACAAGAAGGCAAGGATTGGCACTTTATGTGGTAATACAAGATTCAATTTACTCTAGGATCACATAACATTAAGGAATTATTGTCGAATTGACTAGTCATTTTGGCTCGATATGCCATTACTCACTTCTATTAGACCATTCTATTTCAAGGGAGTCATACATACATATATATATATATATATTCAAATAGATTCAAGCCTCTAGCAATTCACAGATTGAAAACATCAGTAACTTAAATCTTAATTATCAAACCTAACAATTAAGAATTTAAACTAGCATGATAGCCTTATAACTTTCCAACCAAAAACTCAAACAACATGCTTCTCAAGTAAGATCTAAAAGGTTGCCTATTAAGAACCTAACTTGCTATCAAATAATTTGCTCAAACAACCATAACATACATAAGCATGCATCGACCAATTCATATTAAAACCATAGGTAGTTTTATACATATTTACTTACCACCACAAAATATAACATCACATTAATTACATACCAAAGGTTCAACCAACCATACTAGTCAAGTAAGTTCCACCATCCTAGGAGTCAAATAAAATAGACAAAACATACACTTATATTTCTTGTGATCTTGCTTTGCTCCTTGGATTCAATCTACTAGCACCAAAGCTAACTTGGAACACATTCAGGAGAATCAATAAGTTCAAGAATGATAGCTTGTATACAATGTATAAACATTTACTAGTCTAATCTCCTAATGTGTTCAAACAATCCAATCTCCATGGAAACTATTTTTAACATGCTTGTTTTCAAGACCATTTAAGGGTTTCTCTATTCAATTTCAAGCAAGCATATTCACATATTAAACAAGGACCAATGTTTCAAGCAATTCATTCGAATCAAGATTCCATTACAAGAATAATCATAGACTTGTAAATATGTAAATTTATTTAAATTTATTGTCACTAGATTTTCACCTTTGTTTTAGTTGTTATGTTGATTTAGTATTAGTATATTGTAGCTATATAATATTGATAACATTATAGCTGTAAATATTAATGTCAATGTTAATGTAGTTAGGTGTAATATTGATAATTTAGTTTTAGTGGTAAATATTAGAATAGTTTAGGTCTCGTATAGTATAATTGTAAAGGTTAATGTGGTAGTTAGAATTATTTAGGTAACATATAATGTGTTATAATTAGTAAGTTGTTAGTATATTAGTGTAGTTAGAATTAACATAGGATATTAAAACCCAAAAAATATGAAATACATAGTCCAATTGTAATTTGAAATAAATAAAAGGTCCATTCGGATTTAATTTAGATCGGAGTCCATTAAAAAGTGTACATAGAAGGTCCATTACACAAAGGCCCATTTGGCCTGATTATTATTTCCTAAAGGGCTTGACCATTATATGCGCAGGTGATGAAGAGCCGTTGGATCAGGGGAGGATAGATCCAACGGCGCGGATTGCACATGGATCACCAAAAGCCGCACTTCTTAGTCGCTATCCAATGGCCCAGATTGCTTCGGGGTATATTACGCGGATCACCACTCGCGCGTGGAAGCCACGCGCGCGACGATTTAGCTCCAGCCGTCTGCTTCATCTTCTCTGACGCTCCACTCGCTCCGATTGTTCCACGCTAGTGCCGTTCGAGTCATCAAAAACATATAAACATAAGAACAAAAGGGGTTAAATCCCTAAATCGGGGCAGAAATAGGTCAAGATAAAATCAATAGGGATTAAAATCCCTAATTCAAAGCCCTAGCTGGAAAAATCAGAAGCAAAACAGGAAGGGATAATCCCTAATTCAAAGCCCTGGCGAGAATCAAGCTATGATTACATATGCAAAAGGCAATTTAGAACCAAAGCAAAAGACCAAAATCCCCAAATCGGTGCCATGGCAAGAATCAAACAATCAGAGGGGAAGAAATCGAGGATTTAGGCTTAGGATTTAGACAACTCTTGTACTATAAATAGCACTGTAAATCATTGTAACAGAGACAAGGAACAATTCCAGAGAGAAATCACACATAGAAATAACATTCAGAATTCATAGGAGCAAGCCGTTTGTAATCATCGTTCGGAAACAATAAAGAGAAGCAATTTCTGGTAATTTTCCTATCCATCTACTTTCAATTCCAGTTTAAATAAAGAAGAAAAGAATTATGTTACCTTTTTTGTGTTCGAAACATCGTCGGAATATTAAAACTTCATCGAAATCTGTAAAATTTGGGTTTTTTTCTAAGAATTCGTCGCCGGCAACGGCGGCCGGCGTCGGTGGAAGGTGGCCGGCACGGCGGACCACCACCATGTTATTCAATTCATGAAGAACACAATGAATGTCTTTAGAGGATTCAACGGGAGGGATGTTTGATCTGTTTAGTGAATAAGAAAAAAATGAAATCTGTTTGTTATAATAACTATTTATAGTGACCCGTTTAACCCGACCCGAACCCGAGTATAACCCGCACCCTTCTTTCTTGGATCTCACGCCGCAGCTCTCCAGTTTTCATTTGTTTCAATTTCGTCCTTTTTCCTTTCAATTCGGTACCAAATTTTTAATTATTTTCAAATTAACCCTCACATTTTGGTTTTCTTTCAAATTAGTCCTTAATTCATATTTTCTTTTTTAAAAAATATAAAAAATCATTTTCTTATTTTAATTTTGGGAAATTACTTATTTATTTATTTAATTAATTATTCCTTTTATGTATATATTTGTATGTATATTAAACCTTAGGATTAGGGACTTCAAACCTAGATTAGAGACATGTATGTAAAACATTCTTCATTTTCAATAAAATACACTTAATTATATTATAACCTTAGTAATTAAAAAGAATATAGTCATTTCTTAGGATTATTCACTATTTAGACTTAAAATTAAATTTCATTAACATATTTAATTTTCTTGTTTTTTTGTTTAAAATTGAAAACTTAATTAATGCAGCGTCTTATCAAACGGGAATGATAGGTTAGCGCCAGGAGTATTGGCGGTGATTAAAGTTCATTTCCCGGGCAATAAGGCCGTTAAAATAGTTTTACATTCATTTTACAAACAAATAAAATTGAAATTTTGTGAACTTGCAAATTCCAGTTTTAAAAACACTTCTTGAAATCAATTAAGGTACCAATTTTTTTTGGCGTTGTAGAGGTGCTAATCATTCCCCACACGTAATCGACCCCCGAACCTGTTTTCTCGGACCAAAATGTAATTTTGATAAATAAAACGTTTTATCAAAATACCCTTGTTTTAAAAGTGATCCAATCACACTTTTTGAAAAAAGATTGGTAGCGACTCCGTGTTTTTTTATAAAGTTTTCCAAAACGTCAAAACCTTTTTCCTAAAAGAAAGGGTTGCGACAGCTTGGCAACTTCGTTGAGGAAGTTTTGTTTTTTTAAACAAAAGAGGGTCAGGCCACAAATTGTTTTCAAAATGTCTTTAAAAGGAATTTGCAAGTTCACAAAGGTTTCAATTTATTTGTCTGCTAAATGAATGTAATTCTAATTTACACATTTAAAAATGTTGCAAAAAGCTCTATTCTCGAGCTCTACCCAAATTGTTAAGTAAGGGGAAAACGGTTTGCTCATGTCAGAATATTGATTCTCCGTATGAGCCTAGCAAGTACCTTCATGATTAATATGCCTAATGTCTTCGTAAGGATACTGATTCTTCGATAAGACATAGGAAGTGAGTCCTCCTGAGTTGAACTTGGTTCGTTTGAAACCTATAATGGGTGAGAACCAAGGGCTTTGCTACCCTTAGTAGGGGACAACAAAGACAGCTCGGGTACCTCGTAGAACCCAACTGTTTGGGAACTTAGAGCCCACCCCAATAGAACCATGTGAAAAACCTAGGGTTTTGAGTCTGGTCAAAATCATTGGGAATAATTTGTGGAGACATGTCCTGGAGTGTTGGAATGCGCTAGCCAAAATTATTCGTGAAATTATCTTGGTCTCTTTATTATGATTTTTTGTCTTGTTGTTTTTCATATTCATTCATGCATCATCATTCCATTTCATTGGGTTTTGACATTCAATAAAGCTGCTTCTAAAAGTAGATATTTTACTAAACCAATGTTCTTTTGTTTTCATTCATGCATATGCATCATTCTTCTGTTTGTTTGGTTGTTTTCTTCTTTGCTTCTCATTGCATTCCATGCATACATGACATAATAAGAATCTAACTAAAAAAGACAGAAAATCAAAAATAGCAAAAACGAACCACAAGTACGGTACTCGGTCTCAAGTCAGAGCAATGGAAGACAGAGTGATGGCCTTAGAAAGCAACCACAAGAGTAACCAGGATAGGTTAGACAAGCTGAAGACAGATTTGAAGCAACAAGTGGAGTTAGTTTATCAAAAGACAGTTGGTTCAATTGCATCCATGCTAGGTTTTAAGGACCCTGATGCAGTGGAAACTGGTGAAGAAGCAAATGTTGTGCCAAAATTTCAGGGGATGGCCTTTGTTCATCCAAGTATAGCTCAATCTTCTAAAGTCAAAATTTCCCTACATGTTGCTGAGACGTCGGCGCGAAATGATAGGAAGATAGGGTCTGAAGAAGTCATTGAGGTGCCTGATCTCGATGAAAGTGAAAGCTGAAAAGAAATGGGAGGATCGCTATGAGAAAGTGGAAGAAATGATTAAGTCCTTTCAAGAAGAGGGAATATATAAAGGAATGGATGCCAAGGATTTGAGCCTAGTGACTGATCTGATAGTACCACCAAAGTTCAAGGTTCCTGACATTGAAAAATATAATGGAACAACATGCCCTGCAGTACATCTGACTATGTATTGTAGTAAAATGTCAATGTATCTGGAGAATGAGAAGCTGCTTATCCATTGCTTCCAAGACAGCTTAGTAGGGTCAGCTGCGCGCTGGTATACGCAGCTAAGTCGAATCAACATCAGATCATGGAAAGATCTGTCCAGAGCCTTCAGTGAGCAGTACAATCATGTTTTAGATATGGTACCAACTCGCTTAGTTCTGCAAGGATTAGAGCAAAAACACCATGAGAGCTTTTGCCAATATGCACAGAGATGAAGAGATGTAGCTGCCCAAGTCCAGCCACTATTGCTGGAGAGTGAGATCACCCCCAATGTTGGTGGAGACACTAAAGGGATCTTTCTATAATCATATGCTCAACCATGCCACAAAGAGTTTCGCAGACATGCTTATAAATGGAGAATTGATACTCGCGGTAATGAAAAATGGAAGGTTGGACAGTGGGAAAACTAAGAAACCCTACGAAAAGAGAGATAATGAAGTTAATGCTGCTAATGTCTATAACCCAGTTACTTGTAGGGGGTAGTCTTCAACAAACCCAATGTCTTGACCATAGCTCCAGTAGTTACAAATCATCCGAAAGAAGAACGAAGGTAGCAAGGGAGCTCGAAACCGTTTTTCCTCTTATCCTGATGACATACGCAGAATTATTTGCTGAGTTGATCAAATTCCAGATGGTGTTGCCAAGACATGTTCCTCCATTCTCACCACCATATCCACAATGTATGATGAGAAGGCACAATGTGAATATCATGCAGGAGTTAGAGGGCATACCATTCAAAATTGTACTGCATTCAAAAGGGTGGTAGATGACTTAAGAAAATTAGGGATGCTATCATTTGATACGCTGGAGGATAAAAGAAACCCCCTGCCAAATCATCAAAAGGCAGGAGTGAATGCAATCATAGAAGAAGAGGATAAGGTGGTTAAGGAATATGTTGCTGAAGTTAGAGCTCCCATGAGGTGGATATGGGCTCAGATGATGGCAGTGAGGATGTTGGAAAAATGAGCCCATAAACTGGAAATTGAGAAAGAGTCGTACTGTGAGTACCACATGAAGGAAGGGCATGAGATTTATTGTTGCTTGGAGTTCAAGCAACTAATTCAGGTCAAGATGAATAAGAAAGAACTCTAGTTCTTTGAGAAAGAAGACAAAGAATGTTTGTTGGATGTATGTGCATCAGAGGAGTCATCCTCTAAAAGGGACAACACCAGAATAAAGCCTTTAGTTATTAAGGCTAAAACAAGAGTTGGTGAGCCAGCAAAGAGTGTAACCCCACGGCTCATAATCAAGGCACCAACGCTGTTTCCGTATAAGGATATCAAGCAGGTCCCTTGGAATTACACTTGTAAGGTGATAGCCCTAGGAGAAACATCTGCTCAGGAGAAAGGAGAACCGATCAATGAGGTAAGCCGTTTCAAGAGGAGTGGAAGGCTCTATTCCCAGCCAATAGTAGAGGATAGAGATGCGGCGCAAATAAAGGTTGTTGCTGAAGAGCCTAAAAAAGAAGATAACAGATATTTCTTCAAGGAAAAACCGACAACATATCACGAGCCTGAAAAGGAATCCTAGGCTCAATAATTCTTGAAGATTTTAAAACACAGTGAGTACAGCATCGTGGAGCAACTCCATAAGCTTCCAAGTCGAATTTCTATGCTTTTGTTGCTACTGAGTTTTGAGGGCCACCGTGAGGCCCTGTTAAAGATATTGAACCAGACGTTTGTGCCAAAAGAGATCACAACTGATAAGATGGATATGTTAGTTGGTAACATTGCTGTTAACAACTTCATCTCATTCAATGATGAAGAAATACCAGGTGAAGGAAGGGGATCTTGCAAAGCTTTGCATATCACCACCAGATGTAAGGGACATATGTTACTAGGTGTCCGTATTGACAATGGGTCAGCACTAAATGTTCTACCACTAGCTACACTGAAGAAACTGCCAAGAGACAGTTCTCATATGAGAACTTATCAAAATATGGTTAGAGCATTTGATGGAACTCAGAAGGAGTATTGGGGAAAATTGAGGTACCTTTGCAAATTGGACCAGTGACCTTCGACGTTGAGTTTTTGGTCATGGATATAAGACCTAGCTATAGCTACCTGCTGGGCACCCATAGATTCACGTAGCAGGAGCAGTCCCATCTACTTTACACTAGAAGCTGAAGTTTGTGATCGATGGTCAATTAATAACTGTTGGTGCAGAGGAGGAAATCATTGCATCAGTAACCACTGATGCACCCTTCATCAAAATCAATGAGGGTGCGCTCGAGTGTCATTTCAGGACGTTGGAGCTAGTATATGCAACGTTTGTCACCGAAGGAAACAAGGTTCCAGAACTGAAATTATCATGCTACGCAAAAATATAGGTAAAACAAATGCTCGGTAAAGGACATAGAAGAAGACATCAAGGAAGGTTGTATCCCATAGCAATCCCAGCGAAAAAGGATCGATTCAGTTTGGGCTTCAAGCCAAACAAACGGCAAAGAAAAGTTGAAATCAGAAAGCATCAAGAGAGAAGAAGAGCTAGATTGAAGGGAGAGGAAATTGAATGGGAACCGACGACTTTCCCTCCCTTGGACCATAACTTTATATCTGGAGGTATGCTGGATCTAAATACCTCAGCCGATAAAGAAGGAAAAGCAGAGAGCACTCTGTGTGAAGCATTTGAAAAGCTGAGCATCAATGCTATGACTGACGATGAGAAAAAGAGGCAGTACCTGTCAATGATCCGCCCTTGCTCTGAGCTTGACAATTGGACTGCTGAAGAAATTCCTGTAATCTTTAAGACATGTTCAGAGTAATTCTCAAAACCAACCTCTTTGCTCCAGGCCCGGAGACAATAGGGGATCTTATGTAAAGGGCCTATGTCAAACATTTAATTTGAAATTCAATAAAAGATGCATTCCCTTAAATCTTGTGTGGCAAACTTCCTTTTCATAAATAAACTAAAACCATAAAACCATAAAGTTAAAAACATAAAAAACATTCCATTCATTTTGTTTCTTCCCTTTGTATATATCTTTTGCCCATTCTTTTTTCAGGTCTTCAGATATCATTAGCATAAATGTATTCGAATATGACTTCAAGGCTGACTTTGAATTGCCTCTATGCTTAGAAGAAATTGGAAATATTGATGATGAGAAATAATATGATGTACCCAGTGATATGCTCATAATGGTAGAAGAAGAGAAAAAGCAGATTCTACCACATAAAGAGGAACTAGAGATATTAAATCTCAAAACCGCGAAAGAAAAGCGAGAGGTGAAGATTGGTACTACCATCACGGCCAAAACCAGACAAAGTTTGATTTAGCTCTTGAAAGAATTTAAAGATATTTTTGCTTGGTCATACCAAGATATGCCCGGCCTTGACACAGACATCGTCATGCATAGGCTCCCTATAAAGGAAATATGTGAACCGGTAAAGCAAAAGCTGAGAAGAATGAAGGCTGAAACACTTCTCAAGATCAGGGATGAGGTAAAGAAGCAATATGATGCAAGATTCCTCGAGGTAGCCAAGTATCTGGAATGGGTGGCGAATATTGTTCCGGTACCGAAGAAGGATGGAAAAGTACGAATGTTTGTTGACTACAGGGACCTCAATAAGGCAAGCCCTAAAGATAATTTCCCACTCCCACATATTGACACTTTAGTTGACAACACAGTTGGTCATTCACTTTTATCTTTCATGGATGGCTTCTCCGGGTATAACCAGATCAAGTTGTGCCCAGAAGACATGGAAAAGACAACTTTTTTGACATTATGGGGAACTTTTTGCTATAAAGTGATGCTCTTTGGACTTAAGAATGCAGGGGCAACTTATCAAAGGGCCATGGTCACTCTCTTCCATGATATATTGCATAAAGAAATAGAGGTATACGTCGACGATATGATCGCCAAATCTCGATCTGAAAAAGAACATTTGGTCAAGTTAGAAAAGCTCTTCCTAAGATTGAGAAAGTTCGAGATGAAGCTCAATCTGACTAAGTACACATTTGGAGTCACATATGGAAAATTATTAGGTTTTATTGTAAGTAGAAGAGGGATTGCGATCGACCATGATAAGATAAAAGCCATATAGGAACTTCCCCCACCTCAAACACAAAAGGAAGTTTGAGGTTTCTTGGGATGATTAAATTACATCGCAAGCTTCATTTCTCAGCTAACTGATAGGTGTGATCCAATGTTTAGGCTACTCAGGAAGAATAACCTGGGGACTTGGAATGAAGAATGTCAAGCGGCCTTGGAAAAGATCAAAGAACAGCTGAGCAATCCTCCAGTATTAGTACCACCTGTTTCAGGGAGACCATTGATCTTGTACTTAACGGTCTATGAAAATTCTATGGGTTGTGTGTTAGCACAGCATGACGATACTAAAAGAAAACAAAAGGTGATATATTACTTGAGTAAGAAGTTCACTGATTGTGAAACCAGATATTCGTCAATTGAAAAGCTGTGTTGTGCTTTAGTTTGGGCAGCTAAAAGGCTAAGACAATACATGTTGTATCACGTTACATGGCTAATCTAAAATTTGGACCCACTAAAGTTCAGGATGGAAGCTCCAGCCTTATCAGGAAGATTAGCACGATGGTAGAGTTTGATATCCAGTATGTGAGCCAAAAAACGATAAAAGGAAGTGCCATAGCAGACTTTTTGGCAAGTTGCGCAGGTGATGACTATAAAGCATTAAATTTCAATTTTCTTGATGAAGACTTGATGTGTATCACAGAAGATGATGACGCTTCAATAGAATCTTGGGTTATGAACTTTGATGACACAACAAATGCATTAGGGAGAGGTATAGGTGCAGTTTTGGTTTCGCCGGAATGAGATTATTACCATTTTACTAGTCTTTTGAAGTTTTTCTGCACTAATAACATGGTAGAGTATGAGGCTTGTATAATGGGTCTAAGAGAAGCTATAAAGAGGAAAATTCGTACCCTAAGAGTCTTTGGGGACTTTGCGTTAGTCATTTATCAGATACGTGGTGAATGAGAGACAAAAGGTGCAAAGTTGTTGGGATATCACAAGCTGGTCCTCGAGTTGACAAAGGAATTTGATGAGATCACTTTCAAATATCTCCACAGAGAAGACAACCAAATGGTTGATGCTTTAACCACCTTAGCCGCCATGTTTAGGGTAAATGAAGGTTCTGAGATGATGCCCATCAGGTTATATATGCTTGACTCTCCGGCTCATTGTTATGATGTGGAAGAAGAAGTGGATGGATTGCCATGGTATCATGATATCTTGCAATATGTAAAATTCCAGCAATACCCGCCATAAGCTACAGAGAATGAAAAGAAAATGATCAGGAAAATGGCATCATGGTATGTCTTTGATGGAGAGATTCTATATAAGAGAAGTCGTGATCAAGTGCTTCTAAAATGTGTGGGGGCAAAAGAGGCACAATTAATTGTAGAAGAAGTTCATGAAGGAGTTTACGGAACTCATCCTAGTGGTTTCACCATGGCCAGGAGAATCATGCGTCTTGGATATTTTTGGTCAACCATGGAAGGTGATTGCATCAACTATTCTCGTAAATGCCACAAGTGCCAAATTTATGCTGACAAGGTTCATACGCCACCTCAACCTCTTTATCTTATGATAGCCCCTTGGCCATTTTCCATGTGGGGTATTAATGTCATCGGTCAGATTCACCCTAAGGCATCAAACGATCATTATTTTATCCTGGTAGCCATTGATTATTTCATGAAATGGGTAGAAGCAGCCTCGTATGCAAATGTCACCAGATCCACGGTCTGCAAGTTTTTGAAAAAGGAAATCATCTGTCGATACGGCTTGCCTAAAAGTATCATCACCGACAATGCTTCAAACTTGAACAATAGGATGATAAGTGGAGTATGTGAGCAGTTCAATGTTAAACATCATAATTCTGTGGTATATCGCCCGAAGATGAATGGGGCAGTGGAGGCTGCGAATAAGAACATTAAGAAGATAATTGCAAAAATGACTGATACCTATAAAGATTGGCATGATAAGCTGCAATTTGCCTTATACGCTTATCGAACTACGGTAAGAACTTCCACTGGGGCAACACCTTTCTCATTGGTATATGGAATGGAAGCTGTGCTACCCATTGAGGTTGAAATACCATTGCTTCGTGTCTTAATGGAAGAAAAGTTGGAAGAAACAGAATGGGTTCGAACAAGATACGATCAGCTGAACTTAATCAAAGAGAAACGACTGAAAGCACTATGTCATGGGAAAATGTACCAGAAAAGGATGATAAGGGCTCATGAGAAGAAAGTTCGCCCAAGAGAATTCCAAGAGGGGGATTTAGTGTTGAGGAAGAAGCCACCAATCCAAAATGATTCTCGAGGAAAATGGGCACCGAATTGGGAAAAACCTTATATTGTAAAAAAGGTTTTCTCATGAGGAGCGTTAATTTTATCCGAAATGGATAGAGACAAACTCCAAAACCCGATAAATTCATATTCGATTAGGAAGTATTATGTTTGAAGGAGAAAGAAGAGAAAAAAGAAAAAAGAAAGAAAAGAAAGAAGAAAAAAGAAAAAAGAAAAGAGGAAAAGAAAAAAGAAAAAAGAAAGAAAAAAAAGAAAATAAAGAAAAAAGAGAAAAAGAAAAGAAAAGGGGGTTCAAAATGAAAATATGCAAAGGGCGTTTTGAAACCAAAGGAGGATCTAAGTTGAAAACCCGTAAAGGGCGGCTCAGACAATTTGCAAATAAGACCTTCCTGGGGATTGGCTTGGGAGCTTCATGTTTTTCCGCATAATCATTATCTTCAGGGTCTACTCAGCATAGAGGACATTCAAGGCATCTTATGAAGTCAGGACATGAGGAGTTTTGGTTTCTGATATTTGAATATCTTTTATTTTCCTTGTAATTTCTTTTTGTGTTTGCCACAACACTAATTAATTTTTTTGTATAGACCTTTTTCTTTCCTTCTTTGACATCTTTCCATAAAGCATCTTGCATTGAAATGAGAATTAAAGTTTGACATTATTTGAAATATAAAAAAGATTTTTGAGCATTACTTTGAAGTTTGTCTAGAAGGGTATTGGAACTATGAGGTATTCAATGGTTAAATTTTGAGCTTAGGGCATAAAGAGCAACAAAACTTATAAGGAAATATAAGATGGAAATAGGTTTTGCTACAAACCTCGGCGGAAAACCTCAAGAGATGCTTTAAGGAAGTATGTTGCAAAACAGAGTTGCTTACCTGAGATATTTTGTTTTCTACAACAATGAGAACAATTTTATAGACATTGGAGGAAATAGCTAAGGCTATGAGATATTGGAAGAGCAACAGTATTCTAGGAAGCTTGTCACTGAATATTAATCAACTACAATGATAACAGACTATTGAGGAATATGAGGATGAAGTCAGTCCTTCCAATCAGGAGTACAAGATAATTGGATTGAGTGAGCAAATGTGCAAAGATCATATGAAGCAAGGAAGTGCTAAGAATGACAATGATGATTTCTCACGCATTAATGATGGAAAACCGATACATTTCCCATATCCCCATGGAGTTTCGCTCTAGGGTATCCTGGCAGCAAAGAGCTTCCCTGTTTGAAAAATCAAGACAGAAGTCACAGGAAGGGATGAATAATCCATGGCACAGAAAATGAAGCAGGCAATGGTAAAGATTATTGTCCAAGGAATAGTCGACGGAATTTTAACAACAAGAAATTGGTGAAGCCAACTAGTATTGGAGAACCTTATTTTCTGATAGGATGGGCCAAAGTAGACACACTATCAGTTGCTAGAGTTGAGAAAATGTTTGAGATGATATAATCTGAGTTTCCTGGAGCTTCAAGTTTTCTTCTGTGTTAATTAAGAAAAATGTTAAGAAAAAAGAGCAAAATAAGTAAGATATGCATTCATGACTAGGCATCCCTAGGGGCATATGCATCATGTTTGGATCATTTGCATTTGTTTTGACAGATTTTAGAACCTGCCTATCCGTTCGGGTATTTGGAGAATGGAACCTGCTTATCTATTCGAGCATGAGGAGAATAGAACCCGCCTATCTATTCGGACATGAGGAGAATAGAACATACTTATCTATTCGAGCATGAGGAGAATAGAACCCGACAATCTATTCAGGCATGAGGAGAATAGAACCCGCCTATCTATTCGGGCATGAGGAGAATAGAACCCGCCTATCTGTTCGGGCACTTGGAGAATGGAACGTGCTTATCTATTCGAGCATGAGGAGAATAGAACCCGCCTATCTATTCGGGCATGAGGAGAATAGAACACGCCTATCCGTTTGGGCATTTGGAGAATAGAATCTGGTTATCTATTCGAGCACGAGGAGAATAGAACTCGCCTATCCGTTTGGGCATTTGGAGAATGGAACCTGCTTATCTATTCGAGCAGGAGGAGAATAGAACCCGCCTACCCGTTCGGGCATTTGGAGAATGGAACCATCTTATATATTCAAGCATGAGGAGATTAGAACCCTCATATCTATTCGGGCATGAGGAGAATAGAACCCACCTACCCGTTCGGGCATTTAGAGAATGGAATCGGCTTATCTATTCGAGCACAAGGAGAATAGAACCCGCTTGTCTTCTCAGGCAAAAATGGTTTAGTAATTGGTGAAAATCAATGTCTCCTTTTCTTTGCTCTATTCCTGTTCTACCGGAATGACCAAAGAGGGGCAACTATTGTCACTAGATTTTCACCTTTGTTTTAGTTGTTATGCTAATTTAGTATTAGTATATTGTAACTATATAATATTGATAACATTATAGTTGTAAATATTAATGTCACTGTTAATGTAGATAGGTGTAATATTGATAATTTAGTTTTAGTGGTAAATATTAAAATAGTTTAGGTCTCGTATAGTATAATTGTAAACGTTAAGGTGGTAGTTAGAATTATTTAGGTAACATATAATGTGTTATAATTAGTAAATTGTTAGTATATTAGTGTAGTTAGAATTAACATAGGATATTAAAACCCAAAAAAATCTGAAATACATAGCCCAATTGTAATTTGAAATAAATAAAAGGTCCATTAGGATTTAATTTAGATCAGAGTCCATTAAAAATATACATAGAAGGTCCATTACACAAAGGCCTGTTTGGCCTGATTATTATTTCCTAAAGGGCTTGACCATTATATGCGCAGGTGATGAAGAGCCGTTGGATCAAGGGAGGATAGATCCAACGGCGCGGGATCACACATAGGGATTGCACAAGGATCACCAAAAGCCGCGCTTCTAAGTCGCTATCCAACGACCCGAATTGCTTCAGGGTATATCACGGGATAACCACTTGCGCGTGGCAGCCACGTGCGTGACGATTCCGCTCCGGCCCTCTGCTTCATCTTTTCCGATGCTCCACTCCCTCTGATTGTTCCACGTCGGCACCGTTTGAGTCATCAAAAACATACAAACAGAAGGACAAAAGGGGTTAAATCCCAAAATCGGGGCAAAAATAGGTCAAGATAAAATCAATAGGGATTAAAATCCCTAATTCAAAGCCCTAGCTAGAAAAATCAGAAGCAAAACAGGAAGGGATAATCCCTAATTCAAAGCCCTGGCGATAATCAAGCTATGATTACATATGCAAAAGGCAATTCAGAACCAAAGCAAAAGACCAAAATCCCCAAATCGGTGCTATGGCAAGAATCAAGCAATCAGAGGGGAAGAAATATGTGATTTAGGTTTAGGATTTAGACAACTCTTGTACTATAAATAACACTATAAATCATTGTAACAGAGAAAAGGAACAATTCCAGAGAGAAAACACACATAGCAATAACATTCAGAATTCATAGGAGCAAGCAGTTTGTAATCATCGTTCGGAAACAATAAAGAGAAGCAATTTTTGATAATTTTTCTATCCATTTACTTTCAATTCCAAGAATTATTTTACCCTTTTTTGTGTTTGAAACATCGCCGGAATCTAGAAACTTTGTCAGAATCTAGAAAATCTGGGTTTTTTTCTGGAAGGCAACGACGTTAGTGGAAGGCGGCCAGCACGGCGGACCACCACCGTGTTCTTCAATTCATGAAGAACATGATGAATGTCTTCAGAGGATTCAAAGGGAGAGATGTTTGATCTATTTGGTGAATAAGAAAAAAATGAAATCTATTTGTTATAATAACTATTTATAGTGACCTGTTTAACCCGACCCGAACCCGAGTATAACCCGCGCCTTTCTTTCTCTGATCTCATGCCGCAGCTCTCCAATTTTTATTTGTTTCAATTTCGTCCTTTTTCCTTTCAATTCGGCACCAAATTTTTAATTATTTTTTAATTAACCCTCACATTTTGCTTTTCTTTCAAATTAGTCCTTAATTCATATTCTCTTTTTTAAAAATTATAAAAAATCCTTTTCTTATTTTAATTTTAGGAAATTACTTAGTTATTTATTTAATTAATTATTTCTTTTATACCTTTTATGTATATATTTGTATGTATGTTAAACCTTAGGATTAGGGGCTTAAAACCTAGATTAGAGACATGTATGTAAAACATTCTTCATTTTCAATAAAACACACTTAATTATATTATAACCTTAGTAATTAAAAAGAATATAGTCATTTCTTAGGATTATTCACTCTTTAGACTTAAAATTAAAATTCATTAACATATTTAATTTTCTTGTTTATTTGTTTAAAAAGTGAAAACTTAATTAATACGGTGTCTTATCAAACGTGAATGACGGGTTAGAGCCAGGAGTGTTGGCCGTGATTAAAGTTCATTTCCCGGGAGATAAGGCCGGTAACATAGTTTTACATTCATTTTACAAACAAATAAAATCGAAATTTTGTGAACTTACAAATTCCAGTTTTAAAAATGCTTTTTGAAATCAATTAAGGTACCATTTTTTTGGCGTTGTGGGGGTGCTAATCCTTCCCCACACGTAATCGACCCCTGAACCTGTTTTCTCTTGTTTTTTGGACCAAAATGTAATTTTGATAAATAAAACGTTTTATCAAAATACCCTTGTTTTAAAAGTGATCCAATCACACTTTTTCAAAAAAGATTGGTGGCGACTCCGTGTTTTTTTTATAGTTTTCCAAAACGTCAAAACCTTTTTTCCTAAAAGAAAGGGTTGCGACACAATTATCTATGAATTTCTATGATCAAGCATGAAACAATTTCTTACAAGGGTCATAGAAACTATTATCAACTCAAGGGATTTAGTCAATCCATTATCCAAGCAATACAATTCCTTCACGCAAGTTGTAGTAGATAGATATCTGTTATAATTATTAGATTATCTTGGGCCTTGATCGATAGTTACTAGACACACGAATCCAACATAAATGTAACATTAACAAGGGTACACATAGTACCATTTCAAGGACACCCAAGGTCTCAATTCGATATCAACTTTGAACAAGAGTACCAAAGGTACTAAAAGATCACTTGATCTTAACAACATGGGACCGTGGTCCTAACTAGCGAGCTTGACAGACTCTATGGCATGCCAATTGTGTCTAAACTAACTCGAATCAAGGCTTTATTCATGCAAGTTTATTTCAATTAATTCAAGAGGGCATTACTTGCCTTATTTCATTTTTATGAGTCATACAATTCTAAATCAAGACTAGTTTTCAATAACAAATAAAGTGTAACAAAACAAGCATTTCAACTAATTTAACTTACCTTAAGATGCTTACTTCCATAAGAATTTAACTTCCTTTAGTCAAGATATAATGCAATAGAATTTTCTTTGTTTAATTAGAACTAGGCAGCCTCAATCAAGCATTCAATCTAGGTTACACTTACAATCGTTTCCCGGCTAAAGATCCTCTCGTATCACGGCCCACATTTTCCTTCCTTTGTTAGAATCTACAATAGCCCTTTTTTCTTCTGATTCCTTTTGATCTTCTAACATGTAACATAATAATTTTCAATCAATCTCATGTTTTGCTCAATTCATTTCATACATCAATCAAGGTTCGAAAATGAGGCCACCACTCCTTAAAATATAGTTTTCTAAACATACAAATCTAATCAAACGCATAGAATATTTCAAGATGGAACATTAACTATTATGTTCATTTACTTCATTGATCGTATAATCCCCTTAAACCATTTATTCATTGATTCAAACAGAACAACCTCTCTAACTATCATCAAAACAATTTTCCAACTCTCTCTTTGAGTCTATTGGCAAATGGATTGTTTTCCATAAGAACTAGGCTTAGTTAACATTCAATTTAAGTGTAAACCAATGACTCTATAAACCGTGCAACTTACATCAAAATAGGGCAATCCTCTAACTGCTCAATTATGGGTTAAATCTGTCCCTAAGAATCCCAAAATCGATTTAACAACCATCTATACTCTATGATACAAAAATAGTCCAAGTTTCTATTAAACAACCTTAAATTCGAATTCCATAGCTCCATTTACATGATAAATACTACAATTTAGGCAATTCGAAAGTTTCTATTAAACAACCCACAATTTAACTGATTAACATGGTAATTCATTCGATCCAAGAACATCAATTTACACCTAGATGCAATTAACATATACTCCAAGTTTTCTATCATCCATTTTAAACATTTATCAATCCCTTTAACACTTAAACAATATCTAAATTCAATCAACTATCGACCTAGGCTCCAACCATTCGAATTATCATCACTTTGTACCTATAAATACACAAACAATAGCAAGGATAGTTGTTACCTTGATAAGTATTCAAGAATTCAAGCCAATTGATTAATTTTCTCAAAACTGTAAGCTTAAAATATCCAAAATCTTATGAAAGCTTCAAAGATTCTATCTCCCTCTCTCACTTGTTTTCGGGTGAATTCCTTAAGGAAGAAGATGGTCAAAGTTTTTGACCGAGCATTATCAAGGGGACACCTATACAAGGTCCCTCAAATTACTAGTCTTTTGCATGCAAACCAAAGAACTATTAATGCATATAAAATGGTCCCTTATAAAATGGTCATAAGATTAGTTGTCTCTCACAATTTAATCCCTCTTAACAACCATATTTAACAAAAGATATCTTTCAAATCTATTTAAAATAGCAAATCCTTCTAGACCCTAATCTGGGATGTTATAGGCATTGCCACCAATCCTTTGCCACTAATTCCAGAGTTCCCAACTAAGCTTCATGCGCTTGAAGGAATGCCAACCAACCCCCAATCTATCCACACTCTGAACCAACAATCTGGTTCCACAATACCAATATCTCATGTCCACATAGAATCTGCCATAATCGAGAATCTACAGGAGAATGATGATGATATGCCTGCCAAGAACGATGTGCCACTCGTTGCTCTAGCTTCTTTAGCTGCCCCCGTAGCTTCTGCCGCATCTGAGCCGGTGAGAGTTATTGAGGAGGTCCTACATGATGTGAAGGTCTCCACTACTGCTTCGAAGCCACAACTGAAAAGGAAGAAATCCTTGGCACCAAATCGAGGGAGCTTCATCATGAGAAAAACCCGCGTCTCTTCCCTAGAACATTCTAGAGGGGAGTTCTCTTCCCTTAACTCCTTAGTTTCATATTTTTCATTTTTGTCATTCATTGCATTTTTATATATGTGTTCTCATGCATTGAGGACAATGCACACCTTTGGTTTGAGGGAGTGTGTTTCCTCATATCTATTACCATTACATTCACTCATTTTTATGTACTTGTTTGCATTCTGTTATTGCCATGTATATTATGTAAAATCATGCATATCAAACCATTAAAAAAATTGCCACCGCTTAATTTTGAACTAATAATTTTGCCAACCCATCTGCTATCATATTGAGAGTTTGCGCTAGTATGCCCTATCTGATGATGAAATTAGAATCTCTAGTTTGCATGAGCTAGTAGATTAGTAATGTCAGGTTGCTTGGTAATTGATCTCTAGCTTAGGGAACTTTATTCTCACTTAAACATGTAGTATGCATCTAGTTCCCAAGAAAAACATAGGATTCTTGAAGCTGAACTTATAATAAAGAAAAAAAGGAAAAAATGCTAGGTTAAAAATAAAAGAATAAGGCAACAATGGTTTGACAAAGGCAAGAAAAATTATTAGAACACTCCTCTGCCATAGAGACAATAAGTAACTTGGGGCTTCGTGATTTTCTCCCTCTTAGTTCTCAAGCAAACAAAACTTTAGGGTATGAGTGTAATGTATTAGTTAGTGATGATGTTTGGATTAACGTGGGGGTTCGTGGTATGCTCTCTCTTACTTCTCATGCCAAACAACATTGTGACGCGAACCCAAATTTAATCCCAGCAAAAGAAACCCTTGGTAAATAAATAAATAAATAAGGGGACAAATTATGCAAAGGCATGAGAGAGTCGACCTAAAATTTCCTAAGGCTTCTTAAGTGTTTGAAAGCATGCAACGTGTCAAGTATAATTTTTAGCAGAAACAATCCTAAGTTCAAATCACTAGAGCTTTTAACACATTGATGTCAATTAGGCACAAGTCATCTTCATAAGACATCATCAAAAACAACATACTCAAACTACCAATGCCATAGCAATCTTAACTACTTGTAAGACCAAATAAAATAAAACTAATTGTTAATTATGGACAAACTTGCCCCAAACTTGAGAAAAGCATTTCCCTCAATGCAACTACATAAAATAAATGCAAAAGAAAAAGAAGTAAGGAAAGCTAATAGGGAGTTTACTGTGGATGGGATGGTTCATGCTTCCTCGATGGACACTTGAAACGAGGCACAAGGCTAAGAGCATTTGCTGGATGCTCAGTGGTTTTGCTCTAAGAAAAGACTGGATCTTCGTTTGAAAGTGTGAAGATGCTTTTACGGCCCCATTTGGAAGGTGAAGGGCAACTTGATATCTTTGTTTGAAAGTGCAGGAGATGTTTTGCTCTTTGTTTCACAGTGTAGAAGAGACTTTACATGTTTTGCTCTTCATTTGAAAGTGCGAAATAGACTATGTCTTTAGGAGGTATCCTTGTTTGAAAGTGCAGAAGATAAAAACCTTCCTCATAGCACAATGGAAATTAAAAGCTTGGATTTAGACAAAAGCTTCAAGGCCATGGCGAACATGAACAACTCCAAGATATAAGGAAGTGATTATCGAAAGAGGTCTCGCTAGGGCAAAAGAAAAGTAGGTCATTAATGAAAATGATTGACATGACATGGAAAAGATATGACAGATTATGAGACGGTCATTTTTAGCCAGCAACCCTCTATTCAAAAGAAGATTGGCCCATCAGTGATGAAAAAAAGCATTAGTAACTATAAATGGTCCAAGCCAATGAGAATGAAGCTTACCTTGCATGTGCTTTAATTAGCCGTCATATAACAACACCTTTTGATTGACCTCAAAATGTTTTGAACCATCAATAAGATGCAAAAATGCGATGCAAATAATGATGTAAATGAGGATGATGCAAGATTGTTGATATTAAGAAATCAAAAGCACGTTTCATTGGTCATGAAGTTCGTGTACATATTATTGAAAACTAAAAAATGTGATCATTCTGGCTACTCTTCCCCTCCTTTCATGCACTTCAGTGCCAGCTACTCGATCCCTAAAACTAGGGCAGTTTTTCTCTAAATGCAACCGAAGAACAAGCTTGTATGCTAGTACCGCTCAATGGACTCATTTAGAAATTTCAACAATTATCTCCAAAGCATAGCAAGACTACAAACTCCTCGATGATGGGGGTCATGCCTTCTTGGTTAAAGATGAAACACCAGTATGATGGGTCCTATAATTTAATGGCTGCTGAGATCATGGGCTCTTCCACTTCTACCATGTAGAGGGGTTAATCGCAATGTTAGCCCCTCGACTCCCTATATTCTATATTTTTTACCCTCAAGCTTTCAATTTCTATATTTTAGTCACTAAATAACTTTCAATGTATTTGATAAGGTCCTTAATCAAAAAATTAACTCAATTAGACTCCAATGTCAATATAATTGACCATACAGTCAAAGTCAATACAATTTTTAAACCTTTTCGATGTAGGGTTTTCGATAGTTAGAACCCAATTTCGACTAGACCAATTTTTTGAGGTGTTACAACTCACTCCTTAAGAAAAATTCATCCTCAAATTTTTACCTGAGTCGAAAAGATTAGGATATTGTTTCATCATCATTTCCTCCGGTTCCCAGGATGCTTCTTCAATAGAATGGCTCCTCTAAAGTACTTTAACCAATGGGACGGATTTGTTGCGAAGCATTTTAAATTCTTTTGCAAGAGTCTGAATCGGTTCCTCTTCAAAGGACAAGTCCAGTTGGATTTCTACAAATTCAGGTTTGGTCAGAACGGTATTTTCGGAGTATCGATACATGAAATACATCATGGATTTTATTCAGTTCTGATGGCAACAATAATCGATAAGCTACATGGCCAACTTTCTCAATAATCTCGAAAGGTCCAATAAATCGAGGACTTAGCTTCCCTTTTTTGCCGAATCTCAGAACCTTCATCCATGGTGAAACTTTGAAGAAGGCCTTCTCACCAACTTCATAATGTATATCCCTTCGCTTGAGATCAACATAGGCCTTCTATCGGTCAAAGGTAGCCTTCAAACGATCATGGATGATGGTAACCATTATTTGGTTTCCTGAAGTAAGTCAAGGCCCAACACCTTGCCATCACCGAGTTCAGACCAGCACAAAGGAGTTCTACAATATCTGCCATACAACGCCTCATATGGTGCCATTTTAGTGGAAGCTTGGTAACAGTTGTTGTAGGCAAACTCAATGAAAGGTAGGGATTTCTCCCAAGAGCCTTCAAAATCGATGATGCAAGCACGTAGCATGTCTTCCAAAATCTGAATTACCCTTTTCGATTGGTCTTCAGACTAAGAGTGAAAAGCAGTACTAAGGTTAACTCTGGTGCCTAAAGCTCCTTGCAGTAATCTCCGAAATCGAGAAGTAAAACGTGGATCCTGATCAGAGATGATACATTGAGGTACTCTGTGGAGTCAGATAAGTTTCTTGATGTATAAGACATCCAGCTTAGGAAGACCGTAGTCCATCCTAATCGGTAAAAAGTGTGTTGACTTGGTGAAACGGTCTACAATGACCCAAATGGCATCATATTTAGCAGGAGTCAAGGGTAGACCACTAACAAAATCCATAGTGATATTCTCCCACTTCCACTGTGGTAGATCAATGGATTGTAATAAGCCGGTAGGGACACGATGCTCAGCTTTAACACGCTGGCACATAAGGCACTTAGACACAAAATCGGTTATGGCTTGTTTTATGCCCGGCCACCAATAAAGTTCTTGAAGGCCCTTGTACATCTTTATAGAACCCGGGTGAACAGAGAAAGAACTTGATTAAGCTTCTTTGAGGATGTTAGTACGAAGAGATTCATCATTGGGCACACAAACCCAATCATGAAAGTATAAGAGTCCTTTAGGATAAATCTTGAAGTCAGGGTTATCTTAAAGTTTGGTAACAATAGACTGAATTTCAGGGTCTTGCTCTTGCAATGCTTTGACCCTCGACCTGATAGTAGATTGAACTTGGAGTTTATCTAGGAAACGATGATGCTTCCGAAGTCAGAAGTGAGCATTAGTAGCTCGAGGAGCTACAATACAACAACTTTACAATGAGTCGATATACTAAATAATGTATTAGACTCGATGATCGATAACGATACTTTCCAGGAAATGGTTTGCGGCTAAGTGTATCAGCCACAACATTGTCCTTGCCTAGATGGTAATCAATGGCAAGGTCATAGTCCTTGAGGAGTTCCATCCATCTCCGTTGCTGAAGATTCAACTCCTTTTGCGTCAATAGGTATTTGAGACTTTTATGGTCGTTGAATAGGTAACATTTTTCTCCATATATATAATGTCTCCATATTTTCAATGCAAAGACAACTGCAGCCAATTCTAGGTTATGAGTGGGATAATTCATCTCATGTGGCTTTAGTTGTCTCGAAGCATAGGCAATGACCTTACCTTATTGCATCAATGCGCATCCTAACCCGAGATGTTATGCATCACTATATATGGTGTAGTCTTTTCCAGATTCAAGTTGGTTTAGGGTCGGTGCATGGGTTAACACTTGCTTCAATTGATCTAAGCTTCTTTGTTGTTCCTCGGTCCAAACAAACGAGACTTCTTTTCTCAACAACATAGTCAATAGAGCTGCTATAATAGAAAATTCTTTAACGAATTTTCTATAATAGCCAACAAGACCAAGGAAGCTTCGTACCTCACCAATATTCTTCGGTGGATGCCAATCAATGATGGCTTGAATTTTCTTCAGATCCACCTAGATACCCGAAGCTGATACAATGTGCCCAAGAAAGGAAACTTCGGTGAACCAAAGTTCACATTTAGAGAACTTAGCAAACAATTGCTTCTCTTGAAGGGTTTGTAGCACAATGCGGAGGTGATCTCGATGCTCAGCAGGATTCTTAGAATATATCAAGTTATCGTTGATGAATACCACTACAAATTTATCAAGATGGGTCCTAAAAACCCGATTTATCAAATCCATAAAAGTTGTCGGTGCATTGGTTAGCCCAAAGGGCATCACCAAGAATTTGTAGTGTCCATATCTTGTTTAGAAAGATGTCTTGGGTACATCACGTTCTTTGAATCTCATCTGAAAATACCCAGACCTTAAATCGATCTTGGAAAACACATAGGCATCCTTAAGCTGATCGAATAGGTCATCTATTCTTGGCAATGGATACTTATTCTTGATGATCACCTTGTTCAATTGTCTATAGTCAATACACAATCTCATGGAACCATCTTTCTTCTTGACAAAAAGAACCGAGGCACCCCAAGGTGAGGAACTCGATCGAATAAAGCCTTTATTAAATAGGTCTTGAATTTGAGCCTTCAGCTCCTTGAGCTTGATGGTTTCAATATGGTAGGGTGCAATGGAAACTAAGGTAGTCCCAGGTTGCTCTTCTATGCCAAATTCAACCTCACAAATTGAAGGTAAACCCAGAAGTTTATCAGGAAAGACATCATGGAATTTGCACACTGTGTCAACATCTGATAATCGAGGTTCATCCTTGGCTTCCAATGTCAAATCATTGAGGGAAGGATTTCTCAAGTTCATCAATACAATACTCTCATTGCCAAAGCCTCGAAGGTACAACTTCCTCGTACTATAATCTACCCACGCTTGCTGTTCACTAAGCCAATCTAATCTTAATATAACATCAAATTCGTGGATCGATAATGCCAGTAAATTGGCCAGAAAAGGAATCCCTTGAATCAATAAGGGCCATTTCTTACACACATAGCTTACGGTGACACAATCGCCCAAAGGATTGGTTACAAAAATTCTCAATACTATTGGTTCAAATGATATTTGTGCTTCTTGACTAACACAGTACTTATAAAGGAGTGGGTAGAACCAAGATCAGTCAATGCATACAAAGGATGTGAATACAGTTCAATAGTACCTGTAATGACATCAGGTTCATCCTCCTCTTCCTTGCTTCTCATATGGTATATCCGTGCAGGAGCCTTCGATTCCTGCATGCTCGGTGCTTTCCCAGAGCCACCGTGTCTTCTTGTAGCTCCTGGTAATCCTTGCCTTGATCTCTTACCTCAAAAGCACTAGGTAGGGGATACAACACTAGCTGGTGCAGTAGTAGATTTAGTTGCGTTGAGAGCTCAGTCTCGAATGAAGTGGCCTTGCTCACCACAATAGAAACAAGCTCCAGACTGTTTATGGCACTAGCCCGCTGGATGCCTATTTTGACAATAGTTACAAACTGTATACTATGAACCCCTATTTGAACATCCAGTACTCTCAACTGAAGCGATCTTAGCAAAAGACTGAGTCACAGTTTAGGGCCTCTCGACGTTCCCAGAATGGGAATATTGTGAAAACATATTTTTCTTAGGGCCAAATTACTTCCCTTTCTTGCTATATTTAGGAGGTCGAGAATCATCTCAAAACCTCTTTTTTGATTTGCCCGACCCACCGGCCATTTGGGCTTTCTGCGATGCTTCAGTGGCCTTAACTCAGTTCACAAGGTCTTGGAAATTAGAGAAAATACCAAGTAGAAACCCTAGTCTAGTCGAAACCCTCTCCCCTCTTCTCTTGTAGCTGTTAACCACCATGAGTGGCTAAACCCTTCTTTTCTAGTCAAGTGTAGATACAAGGATATTATTTCAAGTTTTTAGTGAGATTTCTTGTTCCCAAATTATCTTCATCATTATTCAAGTATTTTTATATCTTTTGTGCTTCATCTTCATGTGTATGTTTGGTTAAATATATGCTACAACCAATTCAATGGTTTTTGATACAAGTGGTAAAGAAATTCGGGTTCGATTTCTAAAGGTATGAATTCTTTTTTTTTATAAGTTAATAGGTTCGTGCTTAGGAAGAATATGTGTTTTGGGTCTCTTAAAGATCATTAAAGCTATTTGATAGATTATAATTCTTTAGTGGTATCTGGGAATTTAATCTTGATTATCAGAGTTAATCTTTTGATGGTATTTAATTGGTTATCTATCTTAGAAGAGATTTAGATTATTTGGTGGTATTCATTTAATCTAAAACCAAGATATTTGAAGTTGATGTTGATTTATCTTTTGTGGGTCAATGATCTAAATTATTAATTTAATATTCCAAGTTCTACCTTGACTAGAGTTTCATCTTATATAGATTTCTTCCTTAATTCAATTGCTTTCTTCAAACAAACACAAAACCCCCTTTTTACTTTTAACCATTCTTTGTGAGATCGACCCTACTTGCCGCTACTACAAATCAAAAGAATAAGTAGGTATTATTTTTTGACGGATTCGACACCCATAAAAAATTGGCGCGGTTGCCGGGGAATAGTGTCAAGAAGTTAAGTTCACTTTTTATTTAGTTTATTTTTTTTTCATTTTTTGGTTTTTTTCTTCTTTCTCTTTTCTTTTCTAGTTTTATGCTTTCGCTCTTCTCTTGTAGACAAAAATCTTTTGGTTGATCCTAATATCGATAAAACCGAAAGGCGACTAAGGAAAGAAGCGAAGCAAAGAAAACAAATGACCACACAAGGAGACTTGGAAGCCGACTTGGAGAACACTCAAACCAACAACACTGAACAAACCCTTCACCAACTTACAGCCCCCGAGATTGCCCCACAACCTCTTTGCATTAATTACCCAGAACCTGAAGTACCTTTTGAATTAAAATTTGGACTAATACATCTTCTTCCTACTTTCAGGGGACGCGAGAATGAGAATCCGTACAAACACTTGATGGAATTCCATGTGGTGTACTCAAGCATGAAACCCCACAATGCCACCGTTGATGAAGTCAAGCTAAGGGCGTTTCCATTCTCACTAGCCGGCCATGCCAAAGATTGGTTGTACTACATACCATCCGGAAATATTGAAACATGGACGGACATGGCAAAGCTCTTCCTCAAAAAATATTTTCCAACATGTAATACCCTAAAACACACCCTAGAAGTAATTAAACTAAGTCACCCAATTTGCTAGCTCAAATGAGCTTGATCCTAAACCAATTAGAATATCTAGTGACTTAAGTGCAAGAAATGAATGATTAGTTACCAAAATAAGATGACTAAATGAATAAATTGAAAGTTAGGGGAAATGCATGTAAAATCAATGAAAATATCAAATATTCCACATGTAAATTAAATGAAATAACATGTGTTTTCTCATCTAACCACTTGGCAATGCATGGATAAACAAGGATGATAATTTGTCATCTTCTTCACTCTTTCTCACTATTGCCAAGTTGAAGAAAGAAAGAGAGAAAGAAATTGTAGAAAGAGAGGAAGAGAATTCAGCCATAAAAAATGATAATTGAGCTTGAATCAACCTTGGTAGATAGTTTATCCTGAAAACAATGTAAGCTCCCATCTTCTTTTTTTTATTCAAATAGAAACTAGGGGCTGGATTGAAATGAATTTGTAATTACTTGATGTTAGTAGTTGATAGCCATTGTTTAAACCTTGAATAATGCTTGAATTGATGTTATAGCTATGTTAAATTAAGGTATGAACAATAGGTATCATGTTAAATTTAGCAAACAATTGAGTTAACATGTTCAAGGTGATAGCCGAATGTAGTTGGAGATATATGTGATAATTTGTGTACTAATTTGAATAGGGGAGAGTGATTATCAAATAACCACCTAGTTAAAATCATGTAAACTGAATTAACAAGGCCTAGATTGAGCTAAATTGATAGTATAATTGAATGGAACAAGCTTGAAACAAAAGTGGTCACAATGCTAGTTAAATTGATGGCTAGGGACTATTTTGCTAGAATAGAAGTATGAACATGCATAATTGTGCATAATACCATGTTTTAATCACAATAATAGAAGAATTGGACTGCCTAGGACTTGTATAAATGAGTATGTATAATGAATTGCCATGTAGGAACATTGTATAGGTGATTAAAGAAACCAAAATGTAACATAGTGTAATCTGCCTAGAATACATTGTTCTGGGCAGCAACTTTGAAAAATCACCATATGTTGTATACATGAAATTTAAGGCTGAAAATTTGATAGATGATGCCTTATCATGTCTATTTTCATTAAGAGAAAACAGAATTGATTTCTGGATTGTGAGCTGGAATCTGGAAATGAAAACCTCTGGACAGTACAAACTATCCAGAAATGCAATTGCCCTGTCTTTGAACTAAAACTATACTAAATGGCAAAGAATTAAAATGTAAGGACTATATGGTTAGAAATAGGATTGAATAAGATTTCTAACGGTGTAAACTAATTGAAATTCTGACGTATGGAATAAAATTTATGCCTATTTAAGTAAGTAGTGTACAAGCTGTCTGGCAGCAGCAGCCTAGTTAATTTGAGACTATTTTGTTTACAGTTTGGTAAACTGTTTGTAACAGTTTTGGGACAGTGGTTATTGCCCTGTTTTACATGAATAGAAGTATAAACAATTAAAGTCATGTATGTAATCTATGAAAATGAACATGTTGACAGATTGGTATATGTTGTGTACTAGTGATATTGCCTTGGTTGAATGATTATGTGAACTTGTATTATATGTATTTTCTTGTGTATTGTGTTAGAACCAAGAGTGAATTTGGTGGAAGAGGAAAGAGTTGATCATCCTAAAGCTAAGAACAAAGGAGTGTGGATCCAAGACTAGCTAAGCTTGGAGTATTGTGAGTGTAGTTTTGTAGGGTTAGGACTTAGGTCCTAACCAAATATGCATGCTTAAATTATTTGCCATCCTTGTATTGTTTAAATAGACTTAATATAGGCTTGATCATGCACATAAAGGGAAGATTGGCTAAGCTAAACTTGTAAGTGAATAAAAGCATGAAAGTTGACTAGATAATCAAAAGGAAAAGTGAAAACAAAAGGGTGAATTCTTGTTCTTGAATGTGGCTATTCATTCGAATGCCTGCTTGATGTCTAAGGTAGTATATGCTAAATGTTTACTTGATGAATGAGATGGTTATGTGAATGCTTTCTTGTATGTTCTCCATGGTCTAACATTTACTAACAATATGTGATTTATGAATTATAAGGCATTGCTTGATTCGTGTACCTTGATTGTGATTTACTTGACTTGCATGATGCCAAAGATGCCATGTATTCGAAATTTCTTGCTTGAATTAGCATATGTTTCTTGAATTGAGTATGCTAAGCTTGTATTCAAATGCTGGCTTGATAATACTCTATGATGTATGTGTCAATAGTACGAATTGAACCATGAAATAAAGACATTTCTTGTTGCCTAAGGGCATAAAATCGAATACTTGCTTGAATGACAAGATAAAAAGTGAATTGAGGAGCTAAGGCTCAACTAGTCTAAGGGCTAAGCATGATAGTGCTATAACTTGCTTGAATGCAATTCTTGAACACAATTATCTTGACTTGAACATGAAAGCATAAAAACAAGAAACAACAACAAGATTTAAAGTAAAATAAGAATTCTTGTGCCATAAGATACACTCTAATGAAAGCTAAAGATTTAAAAAAATTAAGTTGCCTTAAATTGAAGTCCTTGGATACATTGGTATGATGCTTGGTATTCTTGGGACTACGGTCCATGAGCCACGGCTCGAGCGGACACCCCATTACATGTAATATGTTATTGGCGACAGTAGGAGGTAAGGGGGAGTTGTACAGAGATTGGCGACAATTGGTTGGATAGTGAGAAGTATATGATTCTTGGACCTTTATGGTCAAACATGGACCAATGTCATTCATAACCAATTGTGATCCAAGGCAAACAGGTTAAAAGACATGAACCTTATTGAGAAATTAAATAAGAAATTCAAAAGATAATCTTGAATGTGTTACATAATGTCTAAAGAAAGCTCTTGGTGAGCATTACTTGAATTACTTGACATGAAATCTTGCTACTTGAGTTACTTGATATGTAAGCTTACTTGAACATTTGAATTACTTGATATTCAAACTTGATTACTTGATACTACTTGTTACTTGATTTGAATTACTTGAGCCATTTGTTACTTGACTTGATTTCTTGGGCTACTTGTTACGTGACTTGGATTGATTGGAAATATGAATCGCTTTACATGTGTAAAAGTGTAAGTGTGCTGCCATGTTAAGTGATATTAAGTCTAATACCAGACTGTTTTATGTGTGTAAATGTATGAGTAAGTGGCTGCCATGTTAAGTGATATTAAGTCTAAAACCGGATTGTTTTATGTGTGTAAATGTATGAGCAAGTGTGCTGCCATGTTAGGTGATATTAAGTCTAAAACCGGACTGTTTTATGTGTGTAAATGTCTGAGCAAGTGGGCTGCCATGTTAAGTGATATTAAGTCTAAAACCGGACTGTTTTATGTGTGTAAATGTGTGAGCAAGTGGGCTGCCATGTTAAGTGATATTAAGTCTAAAACCGGACTGTTTTATGTGTGTAAATGTATGAGCAAGTGTGCTGCCATGTTAAGTGATATTAAGTCTAAAACCGGACTATTTTATGTGTGTAAACGTATGAGCAAGTGTGATGCCATGTTAAGTGATATTAAGTCTAAAACTGGACTGTTTTATGTGTTAAGTGTATTAAGTCTAAAACTGTCTAAAACCGGACTGTTTTATGTGTGTAAATGTATGAGTAAGTGTGCTGCCATGTTAAGTGATGTTAAGTCTAAAACCGACTGTTTTATGTGAGTAAGTGTATGAGTGAGTTGTCATGTTAAGTTATATTAAGTCTAGAAGTGGACTGTTTTACTAGGCTTATTGTCTTCATGATTAAGTGAACAAGTTATAAACATATATGGACAGTTTTGAACTTGTTATAAGCATACATGAACAGATTTAAATAAACTAAAAGTCACCATGGGTTGTTTTACTTGTATTGGTGTGAAAACATGTATAATAGACCACTTTGAACCAAGGCCCGAAACTAAAGCAAGTAAATAAGAATTAAATTTGACATAATACTTGATATGCAAACTTAAATAATTGAAATGCTTGACATGAAATGTTTGAATTGCTTGATAAATAATTTTGAATACATGAATTGCTTGATAAGTAAGCTTGAACACTTGAATTGATTGGCATATAATGCTTGATTTTTGACATGAAACTCATGAAATGGTAAATGCCTATACTTGAGCCTTGTGTGGTATGATTTACTACTTGGAATGTCTCATGATTTTACTTTAATTAATGATCAATTGATTTTCTTGCTTGAATTCGAATTATGTATATTGCTTGACACAATACCCTAATTCGAATGCCTTGTTTAAATGTAACATGAGTTGTTTGCCATGCTACTTGAATGAATGGTAATCCATGACCTTGCTTATCTTGTTATTTGAATGCTACACATGTTGTATTGAGTTACATGACTACTTGCTCAATTCAAAATACTTGAATTCTTTAGTTAGGATAATAACTGACTAAAAGACACATGACTTGAAAATTGTTAGAGCTAGGGCTACCTCACTAAGTACATTTTTGTACTTATCACTCTTGTTTCCTCTCTTCCCAACCAACAGGTTAGGTGTTCTAAACACTTTCTTGATCCTGAAGTTAGATTTCTTGAGCCTGAAGCACGACACAAGTGGCACTTGAGTATGAATCCTTACTTGTTTTGTATAACTCCTAGTTGTTGGTGGCACCTAGTCTTGTTTATAGCTAAGGCTAGTTCATGCATTTTGTATGTTTGGAAGCTTGTATATAAATACGATTCAACCTCTAATGTTGTGTAAGAATATGATTCAAATGTTTACACTAAATGAACTTGTTTAATTGAATCTACATGGAATGCTGCAAGTCTTGAATATAATAACCTACATGGCCATGTCTAATTAATGTGAATTGAGTATACCATTGTAATCTTGTTAACTATTGTTATAAGATATATGAGCTGCGCATAATTGAGATTGAATGATACAAGTGATTCATGGTGTGCTTGAGAATTGAAATTGCTGAATGGTAAGTAATGAATCCTTACATGCTTGAATAGAGATGTTCGAATATATGTACACATGATTATGCTTAGTAAAACCTACATGAATTGGTTACATGTCTTGAATGAAACATGATGAAATGGAGTTTAAATGAACACATGCTAGTCTAGGTAAACTATTCGAATGATATGATCACATGAACTTAGATTCAAAAGTGAATAATTAAAGTGGTAACTTATAATGAATAAGAACTTGTCCATGCTTGTGTAATTGAATGTGATGTCTATGTGCCTTGCTAGTTCTCTACTCATCTAGGATAAACAAGGATGATATCAATACTTGTAGTTTAAGTTTTTATTCGAATACCTCTCATATATGATCATTTAATCTAGTAGTAACTAACCTTGAATGAATCTTGAAGGTAACCACTCGAATGAAGGCCTATAATAAATATGATATATATATATATATATATATATATATATATCCATGATTTTATGATGAAATGTTAGCTGCATACATAGGCAACTTGGAATGAAATAAAACATGCTTGTTTGTATAACCATTCGAATGCTATATGTTAACTTGAATAAAAAAGCAAAGGGTAATGAATGTGGTAACCTATAATGACTTGTAAACAAATATATGCTTGTTTGTATGATAAGATATGTATGTCTAAGTTGCTTGCTAGACAAGTAACTCATTTAATAGAGATGAGTTCACCCTTCTTTGCTTTGTTCTTGCTTGTTCATGCTCCGTAACGCTCCCGAACCGATTTACTACTAAATCGGGGTAAGGGGTGTTACACAGCATCAAGAGAAACTAACATTAGAAAAGAGATTTGCAAAATTTGACAAAAAAATTATGAGGCGTTTCATGATTATTGGGAACGATTCAAGTAACTTTGTGCAAGTTATCCACAACATGGAGTGTCCGACCAATTACTCATCCAATATTTCTATGAGGGTTTATTGCCCATGGAGAGAAGGATGATGGATGCCGTTAGTGGAGATGCAATTGTGAACAAGACGCCTACCCAAGCAAAAGACCTCATCAACATTATGGCCGCGAACTCTCAACAATTCGGCTCGACACATGACACCGTCTCTCGACATATAAATGAGGTAAATATTTCTTCCCTTGAAAGTAAGATTTCAAATATAAATTCTCTTGTTAAAAAATTGGCATTAGGTAATGCGCATCAAGTAAAGGCATGTGGGATTTGCACAAGGCAAGATCATGCAACCGATATGTGCCCCACACTACAAGAAGAGAGCACCGAAGAAGCCAACGCCATAGGAGGATTTTACGAACAAAAGAAGTACAATTTGTACTCAAATACATACAATCCGGGCTAGAAAGAACATCCAAATTTGAGCTATGGGCAAAGGAAGAATCAACAAGGGAATTTTGCGCAACCATCTTCATCGACAAAACCACCCATGGAGGATGTCGTATACAAGCTTGCTCACAACCTCGAGCAATTCCAACAAGAGACAAGGTCAAGCATTAAAAATCTTGAAACCCAAGAAAGTCAAATTGCCTCATCTCTTAGTCAATCCGAAACTCAAGGTAAGTTACCTTCTCAAACTATTGTGAATCTGAAACAAAACGTGAATGCAATTACTTTGAGAAGTGGCAAGAATTTGCAGGATTCTTCAACCCAGCAAAAATTGGCGTCGTTGCCCAGGCAATTGCACCATTCCCAGTTACCCAAGCAATTCACATTGCCCATGCAATTTGACTGGTCCTGTTTCCAAGTTGTTTGATTCTTCACTCAAGGAGGACGATGAAAAGGAAGAAGGGAAGGTTAGCAAACCAACAAAATTTTGGCAAACCCTTTTTTCTCGAAAAAGATGGAAAATCGCAAAAAGCTAAATCGGGCAAGGAAGATGTCGACACAAGCAAGGTAATTTAGCCCATCGTTGTTCAACAACCTTTTCCTCAAAGGTTCTCAAAGACCAAGAAAGAAGAGCAGAAAAATAAATTCTTGAGACATTCCGCAAGGTTGAGGTAAATATTCCATTGATTGATGCTATAAAACAAATACCTCGATATGCAAAATTTCTCAAAAAATTATGCACCAACAAGAAGAAGTTGAATGGAAATGAATAGGTAAGAATGGGTGAGAACGTATCCGCCGTACTTAAACGGAAACTCCCTAAAAAGTGCAAGAATCCAGGTATGTTCACTATCCCTTGTCAAATCGGAAGCATAAAAATTGAGAAAGCCATGTTAGATTTAGGAGCATCTATTAATGTTATGCCATATTCTATATATTGTGCTAACAATATGGGTCCTCTTAAAGATACAGGTGTGATCATACAGCTTGCCAATAGGTCGAATGTTTATCTGAAGGTGTTTTGGAGGATGTTTTGGTGCAAGTTAATGGGATTGTATTTCCTGCTGATTTTTATGTTATAGATATGGAAGAGAACGATTCATCGAAGCCTAGTCTAATTTTGTTAGGAAGACTATTCATGAAAACATTAAAAACAAATATTAATGTACATTATGGAAAACTTACTATAGAATTTGATGGTGAATTTGTGGAATTTAATATCTTTGATTCCATGAAACACCCTGAAGATGTGTCATCATTATTTGTTTTAGATGTAACTAAACCTTTGATACAGGAAACCTTTCAAAACCTAGAGGATGAAGTTTATGATGACATCAAGGAAGAACAAGCCCCAATGGATCAAGAAGAAGAATTTATGGAAATATCGATTATAAGAACTGATGAAATTTTACCTTCAATTTTGCAGGCACCAAAACTGGAGCTAAAGAACTTGCCGAGCCACTTGAAGTACACCTACCTTGGTCAAGAAGAAACACTACCGGTGATCATATCAAGTAAACTAAGCAAAGGAGAGGAGGTAAGACTCCTACGAGTACTTGAGAACCACAAATCAGCCATATGATGGATAATTGGCAACATATACTGGTTGAGCCCCTCCTTGTGCATGCATCACATTTTACTAGAAGGTGAGAGAAAATCCTTATGACAAGCCCAAAGAATATTGAACCCACCGATAAAAGATGTAGTGAAAGAAGAAATTGTGAAACTACTCAAGGTGGGGGTGATATTTCCTATTTCAGATAGTAAATGGGTAAGTCCAATTCATATGGTTCCAAAGAAAACCGGCATTACAGTAGTTAAAAACTGAGATGGAGACATGGTACCTACTCGATTTCAAATCGGATGGAGAGTGTGCATTGATTATCGAGAATTAAACAAGTCAACTAGAAAGGACCACTTTCCTCTCCTATTTATTGATCAAATGCTTGAGCGCTTAGCAGGTATGTCCCATTATTATTTCTTAGATGGATATTCAGGATTTCACCAAATACCTGTAGCCCCCGAGGACCAAGAAAAAACGACGTTTACATGCCCATTCGGAACCTTTGCATATCGACGCATGGCGTTCGAGTTATGTAACACTCCGACAACTTTTCATAGGTGCATGGTAAGTATTTTTTCTGATTATGTTGAAAATATCATTGAAGTTTTTATAGATGATTTTACCGTCTATGGAAATTCCTTTGATGCATGTTTGGCTAATCTTGAAAAGGTGTATAGAAACCAACTTAGTGCTTAACTATGAAAAATGTCACTTTATGGTTGACCAAGGAATTATCTTAGGGCATATAGTATCATCTAGAGGAATCAAAGTAGATAAATCTAAGATAGATATTATTTCTTCATTACCCTACCCCACAAATGTGCGGAAAGTTCGTGCTTTCCTTGGTCATGTAGGTTTCTATAGGTGTTTCATCAAAGACTTTTCAAAGATCTCCATACCACTTTGCAAGCTTCTTCAAAAAGATGTGGAATTCAACTTTGATGAACCATGCAAACAAGCATTCAACATATTGAAGGAGGCCTTAACCACCGCACCCATAGTCAAGCCACCAAATTGGAACTATCCTTTCGAGATAATATGCGATGCAAGAGATCATGTGGTAGAGGCAGTACTAGGAAAAAAGATCGACAGAACCTCGCATGTGATCCATTATGCATCCAAAACCTTAGATGCCGCACAAGCCAACTATTCGACCACTGAGAAAGAACTATTGGATGTGATCTTTGCACTGGATAAATTTCGATCCTACCTCTTAGGAGTGAAAGTCATTGTATATACCGATCACGCAGCTCTGAAGTACTTATTCACGAAGAAAGATTGAAAACCCTGACTTATGAGATGGGTATTGCTCCTTCAAGATTTTGATCTTAAAATTCGTGATAAAAAGGGAACCGAGAACTCATTGTAATACCCCAAATCATGGCCTAGTAACATATTATAAACTAATTAGAGTTTAATTGTACAAACAATCTACAAATTAGAAGAATTGATTAAACCTAGTGACTAAATTAGATGGATTGCTAAAGAAGTAACTTAATCATGAAGGATCAAATAATAACAAATTGTAAATGTAGAATTGCATGCAATAAGGATGAGTAATTAAGAATTTATGAAGCAATTAGACCAAAATTTGCCAAGTGGAGGCAAATAGCGTAGCCATGTGATAACACCTTGGCCAAGTGGCCATCTTGCTATCATCTCCTCCACTCCACCTTAGCCGAAAATCCTATCATCCATCTAGGAAAGAAAATCACCATTGTTGGGGAAGAAAGCTTGCATGAGATCAATTGCATGAAAATTGAATAGCTAGGAAGATTGTAAGTGGATTCTAAATCCTTCCTCCCTAGAACCTTATTTGAATGAGTGATTGATGATGTTCTTGTTGAGTAAATTGAATTGAATGATTGCCATGTATGTTAGGGTCATGCTAGCTTCAATTAGAACTTGGAAATTTAATTCTAGAAGCTAAATTGCTAATAAAATATATGTATAGTTGCTAGAAATCTGGGAAATATGTACATGGTTGAAAACAGTCTTGATTAGGGACTGTTTTGATAGAGAAAATGTGTAAACATGTCAATTGAACATAGAACCCTATTTTGATCATGTTGCTAGGTAAAATGAAGATTTAATTGAATAGATATGTTGCTGGAAAATGACTACACCTAATTGTACTTGTTAAATTAGGTAATGGACTGCCTAGTTGATGAATTGGATGTGTAATGTTTATCAAATAGATCAATTGAGTTTAACATGATAATGCTCTGTTTTAAGCTCATGTCTAGGTGAATTAGGATGACCTAGACATGTAAGATCATGAAAATGAATTGAATTGCCATGTTAGAACCTTGCTTAGGTGAATTAAGAAGCTAGAAATTCAACCTAGTGTAATCTGCCCAGAATGCTCTGTTCTGGGCAGTAACTTTGAAAAATCACTATAAATTGTATATAATGAATTTAAGGCTTAAATTTTTATGGACAACACCATGATATGTCTAAATTCATTAGGAGAAAACATAATTTAATTCTTGGTTGTATAATGAAATGTAGAGAAGAAACTGTCTAGTGTAGCAAATTACCCTATTTTTAAGTTAAAAACTATATTAATTGGAAAAGAACAAAAATACAAGCCTTATATGGTCATAAAGAAAATTTTGTTAGCTTTCCAACGGTGTAAGACAATTGAAATTCCAACGTACGGAATGAAAGTTATACCTGATTAAGTGACTAGAGTGCAAGCTGCCTGGCAGCAGCAGTATAGGCAATTGCACATTGTTTTGTTGCAAATTGCAAACTATTTTGTAAACCATTTTAGAACATTGATTCTACTTTGTTTTAAATTAACTAAAATATAGAAAATAATAGTTAAGTGTAATGGGGAATGTATATGAGTTTGGTGCCAGATTTGTGTGTGTTATATTCTTGTAACATTGCTTCATTGAATGATCTTGTCTTGACATGTTTGCACTTGTAATGTGATAGAACCAGAAGTAAACTTGGTGGAAGAGGATAGAGTGGATCATCATAAAGCCAAGAACAAAGGAGTGTGGATCCAAGACTAGCTAAGCTTGGAGTACTGTGAGTGTAGTTATCTCTAGGGTTAGGACTAGGTCCTAACCAAATGCATACTTGTTATATTCTTGAATGTTAAATGAAAATAATCATGGACTTGACTTAATAAGGGAAGAATGACTAAAGTAAGGCATGAAACTTGATCTCAACCTTGTATACATGTTTGATTCGAATGATAAGCATGTTGAGTGGCAACATTTGTGCTTGTATGCATCATGTGGCATGTGATCAATGCTTAAAGAACTTGTTTGTAATGTTATCACACTTGATTAAATGAAACATGAAAACTACATGATATGTGAGCTATGGCTCAATGGCCTAAGGGCCTAATATGAAATCAACTTGCTTGACATGATCTTGATCTTGATACATTTAAATAAATGGTAAATCAAACAACCTTGGTAGCTAGTTGGACTAGGTAGAAGGGCATGCCTTAGAGTCTAGAGCTCATTGTGTCAGGGTGGACTACGGTCCAGGGCTAAGGCCCCTATTTGGTGACAGATGGAGGGTATGTATATGGTCTTTGGCGACAATATGAGGGTTTGACCAGCACTACGGTGCATCTTGTGGCGCTAGTTGGTTGGAGACTCGATTACCTATACAAACTAAGTACCAAGGGGGTTGTTTAAATGATAATGCATGAAATAACAATCCTACATCATGTGCTACTTGTTTTGAAAGCCATGAATTGAATGTTACTTGTCATGTAAGCATGACTTTCTCGATTACTTGTTTTGTAAGCATGATGTGCTTGATTCAAGATATGAATTCTTGATTCTTGTTCTTGATGGCCGAATGCTATGATCCTTAGCTAGGATTACTCTAATGCTTGGTATCCTTAGCTAGGATTCTTCAAATTCTTGAAAGCCTTAGCTAAGATCAATCTAATGCTTGAAACCCTAGCTAGGTTCAATCTTGTTTAAATGACACATGAAACTTGACATAACAAATGGTTAGAATTAGTACTACCTCACTAAGTACATTTTTGTACTTATCACTCTCGTTTTTCATTCTTCCCAACTACAAGATAAAGGATACGAGTGTTGCTTGATCTTGAAGCCTGATTCCTTGAGCTAGAAGCAACTCACACAAGCTTTGCCTAAGTATGGTTTCATACTTGTTTTGTATATCTCCTAGAATGGTGGCACTAGATTATATATAGTTAGCTTGATCATGCATTTTGGTACATTTGAAGCTTGTATATAATGTCTTGATGGGCCTACTATGTTATGAACCAATTAGTATGTATATAATGATCTTAAAATACTTGTAATGTAAAGAATGTTGCTGCGCATTTGATGATGGAATGAAATGATCATATGTTGATCTAGTTTGCTATGATACAATTCGAAAGCCTTTTCATGTTCATTTGTATGCTTGAATTAAAAGTAAAGTGTGATGAACCATGATGTTTGATCTAGCTTAACTTGTTGACATTCGAATGCCATGTTCATGTTTATGTGTTTGCTTGAATTCCATTCGATTGCCTTGGGAAATATATATGGTTGTGTGTTTGATTGATAAGGCCGAATGGTCTAATGTGAGTATGTGATGATTGCCAAATGCATAAGGATAGAGTAAGGCTTGAATGGAACTATTTTCATGCTATTGACTGTTTAGATAATCATGTTTAGTAAGTATAGGATTGAAATGTTAAATTGTGTACAAACTAAGGAACCTTGAATTGAAATGGAAGTATATTACACCTAGGTCATTCGAATAGGATAGGTTAACAAAGATTGAATGTTGTAATATGAACTATGAAAGTACTAACTTATAGTGTAAGTATGAAAGGAAAAATTTTAATGACCTTATTCGAATGCCTTTGATGACTTGGAGTCTAAGTATGAATGGTTGCTTGTTAGTTAAGTAACTCATCTAATAAGGATGAGTTATCAATGCTTGCCTTGTTGCTTGCTTGTTGTGCCTTGCCTTGTCTTGTCCTTGCTTGCTTTAATGTAACGCTCCCAAGCCGGATTGGTACTAGCCCGGGTAGGGGGTGTTACAACTCAGTCGCTGACCATCTAAGTTGAATTCTCCAAGACGACAACCCCAATCCAATCAAAGAGGAATTCCCCGACGAACAACTTTTCGCAATAGATTAGAGGGAGTTACGGCTAGCCAAAGACGTTAAAGAAAGACGCTTCTTGGGAATAAACTCATGATTTTTATTTTTATTATGCTTTTAGTTTAAGTTTTATATTTTTGTTTCAATAATTTCTGCAATTTTTTTTCAGGTACACTTGACTAGAATAAGGCATGCCCACAATTTGGAACCCAGTCTCAGTTGCCGCGACATACCCAGTTTCTACGGCAATCACACAAGTTCCAGTTGTCACGGCAAATTCAGTTGCCCGGGCAACTCAGTCGGTCTTAAGGCAAACCAAAGGGCATGCCACATGAGGGAGCACTCTTCTCCCTTCACTTTTTAATTGCTTTCTTTTATTTTCTACATGTAGGTTAGGGAACATTGAGGACAATGTTAGGTTTAAGTACGGGGGATGTTAACTTTGATGTGCTTAATTTTTGCTAAAACCATGGGATATAGTTGTGTGAAATTGCATGCTTCTTGATGACTTTAAGTATTACTTTCACATGAAAAATTTTCTTGAACTTAACATGTTAAGATTTTTAAGAAAATTGGATGCCTAGGTAAAAATGAGATTGATATGGGAAGTAAAATAGGATTGATTAGATCTTGTTAGACTTGCAAATCGTTTCTCATATTAATTGATTCGATAGTCAGATGGATAAAAATCAGACACAACAAACCACTTTACGAGACTTAAGCCTTAATAAGCATATATCTTGTGCTTTATATTTTTCTTCATTGAGTGATTGTCAAGCATGATTGGATTTCTTCTAGAACTTGCGATGCTATGCATATCAAGACCACATTGTAGGATTGAATTACTTGAGATGATTAAGGCACTTAGGTATGAACCTTGAGCCAAAAAGCCTACCTTGGTAAATATGACCATTAGAGAACCACTTTTGGGCCTAAGCCTTTTGTTTGGAAATTAACCACATTACAAGCCTAATTCATTTTTGTTGATTTCCCCAATTTACACCAGAAATCAAAAAACTACACATTTTCCTTACTTGAAAGAGAAAAATCAAGCAAAAGAAAAAAAGGGAGAAAATATTGAAAAACAAGGAAAAGAAAAAAAATCAAAGAGAAAATTGTCTTGATCAAAAAGAAAATTCAAAATAAAAGACAAAAAGTGTGAAAAAGATTGAATCCTTGTTTCTCCCAAAAATAAATTTGTGCAAAAGCTTGATACAAAAGATGAAAAGGAGTGTGAAGTTCTTCGATTCAAAAAGCCAATAAGTCTTTCTTATCATACCTTGTCCTAAGCCTCATTACAACCAATTTAAAGACCTTTTGATCTTGTGATTCATCCTAGCTAAGTGGTGGAGATTTGATATATTTTCAAGCTTATGGTAAGTATCTTTTCATGCTTTGACTTGAGTGTTGTTGTCCCTTAAACACTTTGAGAGAAATTGAGTGAATCATTTGCGAGGGTGTTTGATTTTATTTCTTCTTGACTTCATGATAATTAATTAAGATATTATTTGCTTGTGCTAATTTGCAAATCATGATTTATTACTTCTCTTATCCTTTCTTCATTACCAAAAGGACCCTAGATCTTTAATTTCAATATGCTTGAGGACAAGCATAATCTAAGTGTGGGGGTATATGATAAGTCATATATTTGCATGTTTTTCACATGTTAAATCCTATTTTTTAGCACATTAATCTATCTTAAAGGCCTTGATTCGGTTCCTATTTGGTTTTGCAGGTGTTTTTGGGCCTTAATGACGTTTTATACGTAAAAGCCGAGTTTTAGCACCATTTAGGCGTCACCTCCACAATTCTTGTTAATTGCCAAGGAAAGTCCCAATTGCCACGACAAGCTCTTCATAAACCGCATTAATTGCCTTGGCAAGTTGCACTTGCCACAACAATACTATTTTCGCAAAAATACTAGGCGCAAGACAGATTTGGGCCTAGAGAACAAGTAGATTTTTACTTGGAGGGCAAGCAAACCTACTACAAAATGGACTTCTACTTTTACCATAATTAAATTAGTTTAGGGTTGTTGTATTTAATGTAAAGTCTTCCCCTTTATTCCCCATAAATAGAGATCAAATGGTGAAGAGAAAATACCAAGTACAAACCCTAGTCTAGTTGAAACCCTCTCCCCTCTTCTCTTGTAGCCGACGACCACCATGAGTGGCTAAACCCTTTTTTTCTAGTCAAGTGTAGATACAAGGATATTATTTCAAGTTTTTAGTGAGATTTCTTGTTCCAAAATTATCTTCATATTTATTCAAGTATTTTCATATCTTTTGTTCTTCATCTTCATGTGTATGTTTGGTTAAATATATGTTACAACCAATTCAATGGTATTTGATACAAGTGGTAATGAAATTCGGGTTCAATTTCTAAAGGTATGAATTCATGTTCTTAATAAGTTAACAGGTTCGTGCTTAGGAAGAATATGTGCTTTGAGTCTCTTAAAGATCATTAATGTTATTTGATAGATTATAATTCTTTAGTGGTATCTAGGAATTTAATCTTGATAATAAGAGATAATCTTTTGATGGTATTTAATTGGTTATCTATCTTAGAAGAGATATAGGTTATTTGGTGGTATTCATCTAATCTAAAACCAAGCTATTTGAAGTTGATGTTGATTTATCTTTTGTGGGTCAATGATCTAAATTCTTTATTTAATATTCCAAGTTCTACCTTGACTAGAGTATCATCTTATATAGATTTCTTCCTTAATTCAATTGCTTTCTTCAAATCAAGCAAAACACCCCCTTTTTACTTTTAATTACTTGTGAACTTGATTTCTTAACCATTCTCTGTGGGATCGACCCTACTTGCCGCTACTACGAATCCAAAGAACAAGTAAGTATTATTTTTTGACGAATTCGACACCCATCTTACGTTTTCAATTTCCATTTTGTGTATTGGGTTTTGGGACTTGCACATTGGTTTTGGCATGACCATAAGATTTATCTGAATGCTATTCTACCTGACGCGTCAACTGGAAAAACCAAGTTGTTGCTGACGTATTGGAAAGAGTTACAGAGATTGGAAACGGACATTGAAAAGACGTGTAATTTCTTAGGAACATAAGTCTTTTAAAATTGTTTCATTGAACCAAAAATTTAATTTAGTTATTAATTGAATTTGCCAAATTAATTTTTTACGTGTTCTTTTCATGATAGAACTGGAAAGACATGTTTGGGGTGGGAATCATTAAATGTTAATAGTTTCAAACCAATGCATAGGTGTTTCTATATACTTATAAAAATGAAACTGAAACAAAAATTGTTAGTAAAAAATATAATATTTTAGGGTTTAAGGATTTGAGTTTGGGGTTTATTTTTAGGGTTGAGGTTTAATTTTTATTTATAGTATAAATAAGAAGGCTTTTGTAAAATTTATTTTCCACAGCCTGTGTACCAAATTTAAACCCTAATTTTAATATGGTCATATTTGTGTTCATTTTAGTTTCTATATTTCATTCTTACCCCAAAATATATTAATAAATCTTAATGTTGCATTCATTTTAGTTCCTTTGAGTTTTTTTACCCTATACAAAAACAAAACCAAATCCGATAAGATTAACTCCTATGTTGTAATATAGGGTTATTGGTTATGAGATGATTTTTTATGTGTACAAAGCTTTGGGTTTAAGCTGTAGTTCTTATTGTTAGTGGTTTAGGGTTTATGGTCTACTTTAGAGCTTTAAGGTTTATGGGATGAATTGTTATGGGTTTAAGGTTTATGGTTTATGATTTATAGCTTACTACCAATGGGTTAGGGTGTAAGGTGTAGTTTAGGGTTAGTGGTTTATGAGATTAATTAATTTGAATGGTTTGAGGTATAAATTTAGTGGCATTTATTAAAAGGCAACAGTCGACAATGCCTTTGGATAAAGGGTTAGGGTTTTGGGTTAATGGTTTATGGTTTAGGGATGAAATGTTAGGGTTTAGGGGATAAATCAATGGTTGCTGACACATTTCTGTTACACTCTTACCTGAACATTCCAACAAGAGAGAATCTAAATTCACTTACCATTCTCTCTCTTACTTCTACCAATTACACTTCCCCATGACAGCAACAGCCATAGACGCGAACACACTATTTCCCCATTAATGCCTAAAGGCTCATTAATACCCCCAATACTATTCACTTTCCTTAGCCTTTCTACCCTATTATCGCCAAACAAAGGAGGAGCAGATCTCTGATTATTCAACTTCCATTTTTATACAAACCTCTCAACTTCCTCCACTTCTTTTCTTCAACTGTGTATGATGCCGCATAAAGCCTCATCCTCTAACTCCATTTCTGCTGCATCTGACCCCCAACAAACTGGTTACCACACTAGAGATCTGTCGTTTCCTCTCTAGCTCATTCCAACAAGGATATGAACTGGTACGCCAATAACATATTCTTGAAGAAGAAGAAGGGTTGGAATTCACCCCTACGTATATGCTACACTTTGATGAAGATGTGTTGGATGTTATTCGCAAGCAGATGTAGGATACATTTATTCAGTAGCCAGGTGATATCAGTGTTTCCTGGGTGTTGCACGTAATAAGTGCTTCGCAATTGGTACAAGTGTACACGTCGCAAGTTATAGTAAAAAATAGATATCATCTCCAAAGGGATTGGTGCTACTTCAAGAATCTAATTTCTCGCACTGAAAAGAAAAACACAAATTGGTGATTGTAGGAGTTCTAATTAACGAGTAAATAAAAGAGAAATAAAATAAAAGAAAGATGTAATCAAATGAGAGAGAGTAGGTCAGATTATTGTGGGTCGTGGTATGATAATTGAATGAATCGTCTAGGTATTGAGTGCAAGAGCAACTTAATTTCCTTGGCAACTAGCAACTGTCAGATTGCCTGGGCAACTGGAAATGGTGTGATTGTGTAACACTCCATTCCCGGCCTAGTCGAAAACTGAGTCGGAGTATGTTACCGATGAATTAAGCGGTGGTCGATATGATATTATCATGTGATAAAAAATGATATTAGGCTTAACATACAAGAAAAGGCATTACACCCAAGCCAACAGTTTATCTCGAGTCAATGATTAGCCAGATAGGACCAATTCACAACATTTACAAGCTTTAGGGGCTTAATCGTAATTTCAATATTTTAGTGGTCCTTTTCTGAAATTAACCTAACCAAAATGAAAATCATCAATCAAACAGTGAGTGTACAAATTTTCATATTAATTAGAGTTCGTTGTCCATTCAATTAAGCCTTGCAATAATCAGTGACTAAAATGTAAACAATGCAAAACCATGTTCTTCATCTTTTAACCGATTTAACTGTCACTGTACCGATACCTTTGTTGCCATATCGGTACACCTTAGCCTAATTCTCAATTCTAGATTTAATTACAACACACATGTACCGATACGGTTGAGGGTCATACCGATACTAGTTGACCATGTTGACTCAGTATTGATACACCTTAACCCCGTATCAATACCATTTTTTATCCCAGATTGCCGTAGCTAAAACTCGTACTGATACACCTAGAACGTATCGATACTTCCCTTGTTAACCAACATTGACCTGACCAAATATGCAAGGTCGTATCGATACTCCATCCACCGTATCGATACGCCTGTACTAAGATGACAAATTTTTGCTGGTTTACATTCGAATTGACCTACCTATCATAGTCCAAATGTAATGAAACTTTACCAACGAGTTTTAATCAACATAAACTACTAGCATGCCAAATTTCCTGTTAATCCGAATCCTTTTACCATGTTTTTACCTTTTGATCCAAATATGCATATTTTAGTCACTTTTAAGCCATTTCAAAAGGGCCATTAGGGCATTAGGCACTATTACAGAACAAGCACATTATACACATATCATAAGGACTCTATATGACTCTCCTAACTACTTTTCCACCTTGCTAGGAGTTCATAGGTACGATATACATTACTTGAACTTGCTTGTGACTTGTGCAACGTAACAACTTCTCTGATCTCCAACTTGAATCTCTTAACCTGTAATGGATGAAATGTTATGCATTAGGCATACTTTGCCTAGTGAGGTAGTAAAAATAACACAATGTCATTGGAATGCAATACAATTCATAATTCACCAATAACAATGCAATAGGTCTATGCTAGCAATACAATATTTGTGTTCAATAATAATAAGTCCATATTTCATTAATAACCCTTGGATCGATTCTGGATAGTGGATACGTGAATTCCTACACTTCGCCAAATCAATAAATGGTCTAGTCCCTCTGCCTCGCCAATATGACCAATACCACAACACATCCCTCCACCTCGCCAAATCAATATAGGCTGTAGCCCTAGGATTGTAGTCCACCCGTACACTGAGCTCATAAATTCTATGTCATGCCAATTGTATCCAATGTCCCTCGAATCTAAGGTCCAGTAACAATATCGATAATTCATGTTTAATATCAATGGCCATGTTCAATGTTCATAACAATAATCAATATTTCGATGTCTAAGTTCAATGACAATAACAATAGCAATGGCAATGTCCAATGATCATAATGACATCAACGATGATCGATGCTTCATTTGCAATATTTTGATGACAATAACGATGCTAACATCAATGGTCAATGACAATGGCTACATGAGTGCTATACCAATGCTATTTCGATGCTATGCCAATATCCTACACTTTCATGGTTCAATGACAATGGTGATGGTAATGACAATAGCAATATACATTGACGATAATGATACCTATATCCGGTGTTTAATAGCAATAACGATGACAATGACAATGATCAACACTCGACAAGATAGCTTACCAATACTTATCATAATGTCCGATAAGTGATTCAATGCAATAATCCCTAACAACGGGGTTGACAATGGTAATTTTATTGATAATGAAGTTCGAAAAGGCACCTAGCCTATTCCCGAGACTCCGACTACACTCACCTCAAAAATCTGAAGCTTTCAAGGCTCCTGGATAGAAATTCCCTTTTCCCTAGCTTTTGTTGGTGGCAGTGGATGATCTCTACCAACTTCTTGAGCTAGGTAAAAACAATAGGATTTGATTAGATTCAATAATACGATACCAAAATCAATATAATGATATCAAAATCAATATCAAAGCTCGAAATAGCTATTAGCTAGCAAACTCCATGGATAGCCAAACCCTAGCTTGTGATTGACCTTGATTTACCCATGAATTTTAATGGTTGATTGAGGGTTATAGCTTACTCGATCACTATCAACGTTTCGATAACAATAAGTCAAAGAAAAATCAAGCTTGAATCAATCTCCAATGGAGATGCTTACTTAGGTAGTAGATGACAACTTGGTGAGGTGCTTGCTTGAGAGTGTTTCGGGTAAGTTTCTAAGCTTGCTATTCTTTTGTTTTAATAGCTATAGTTTTCCTTCTATTGAAGGAAACTTTCTCGGTGATCCCACATACAGAATTTATAATAGAGGAGGGGCTAATCACAAGAAAAAGGATTTTGCCTTGGGTTTAAGCTTGGAAAGAAAAAAGAATTTATAATAGGTGGGATATGAGGCTTGGAAATAAAAAAGATCCCTTATCCTTTTGACTACACACAAAAATCTCATTACAAATGATTTTGCCAATAACAATGTTACGTTTATGCAAAATGGAATGTATGAGCAAGAGTCAGGGTGTGTCAACGGTGGTGTTGTGTGTTGTGCGCATTAAACAAGTTTTAACAAATTTTTTCCAAAGTTTTGCCTCAGGTTTAAGCCGAAGGTGGTTTACCGTGCCCTTGTGTGAGCCTTCGTTCCACTGAGTGCCCAGAATTGTGAGGTCTTGGATCACCTTTTTGAGCCCTTTGACCGTGATCTTGTCCATGAATTCTTGATGCTCATATTTCTCAATGTGGACACCATAGAAACAGTTGATGTGATCGGCGTCAATAAGGACTACTCTACCACAAACGAAAACATAGGGATTGTCAGGATTAGGAGAATGAGCATAGAACTCTCTTACCTATTTTGTGTTGCCCGGCTTTGGTTGACAGCAAAATAATTGCCATTTTATGCTCGATAACTCAGAAGATAGTTGGGTCAAGGCTGAACTCTTTGTGGGAGTCGGAGTAGGCAAAGCCTTGCTCTTCCCAAATCTTGCGGCTAGCGAACTTGAAGAGGTGACATTCTTCTATGGCCGGAGTTGTATATCGCTTGAAAAGAGGTTCGTTGGAAGAACTTGGGTGCACCAAGGGTTTGAGTTTCAATGCCATGGATGTTTCTTTGGTTGTGGATCGGATGAAAGAAAGAATAAAGAAAGGGAGAGAAACTAAAGAGTTTGGAAGAGTAAAAGAAAGAGTTGAGGGAAGGGGTGGAAGTTTTAATGGTGATGGGGGAAAGAAATGAAAGAAAAGATGGGTAATAAAGATGGTGGGTGAGAATGAGTGGAAAGAAGGTGAGGGGGTTGGGTGCAATTGGAGAGAAAAGGAATTGGGGGATGGGGAAGGTTTGGACAGCTAGCAATTTTTAAAAGGGAGATTAGGGTAAAAAATAGGCTTTTATAAACCTTAAAATCAGCCCATAAATCCCTTTGAAGTATAACTTCCTCCTTGGATCCAGCTCTTCTTGATCTTGAACTCTTATCCTAAAAAAAATCAAACACAAAAAAAGAAATAAAATATTAATTAAGGATAAAGATAAAGATAGATAAAAATTATTAAAGATATCCTAAAAAATATGGAAAGATAAAATTGACGAAATTCAAACAAAGTACAAAATTAAAAAAATAAAAATAAAACCAAAAATTTAAACTTTAGTCCAAAAAGAAAATAATGCTAAAGAATAAAAATAAAAATAAAAATACAATAGGAGAGCATGATCATGCATCCCCTAAAGTGACCACTTCTTTGTCGCATTGAACATGGGTGTCGGCGTAATGCTTCAATCTTTGTCCATTAACTTTGAAATCATGTTCGTCGATGGTGGACTTCATTATCACGGCACCATGGGCGAAAGGTTTTATGACTTCGAAGGGCCCGAACCATCTCGATCTTAATTTTCCCGGGAAGAGTTTCAACCGAGAGTTGAAGAGGAGTACTAATTGTCCAGTCAAGTATTGCCGCGACAATAGCTTCTTGTCATGCCAACGCTTCGTTTTCTCCTTGTAGATTCTTGCGTTGTCATAAGCTAAGGTACGAAATTCCTCTATCTCGTTAAGGTCCAGTAGACGTTTTTGTCCCGCATTCTCCTAGTCCATGTTCACGGTTTTGATAGCCCAATATGCTTTGTGCTCAATTTCCACCGGTAAGTGGCAAGTTTTTCCATAGACAAGTCAGAAGGGAGACATAACTATGGGTGCTTTGAATGCGGCTCGGTAGGCCCAATGTTCATCGTCTAACCTCAATGACCAATTTTTACGAGAGGGATTGACAACCTTCTCAAGGTACCCTTTAATTCTCGGTTGGAGATTTCAACTTGCCCGTTTGTTTGTGGGTGATATGTCGTGGCAATTTTGTGTGACACTCCGAAACGCTGCAAGATTTTGGCAATAAGTTTGTTCTCGAAGTGCTTGCCTTCATCACTAATGATTGCCCTTGGTATTCCAAACCGTGTAAATATATTTTTCTGTAAGAATCTCTGCACAGTTTTGGAGTCGTTTCTGGGAGTTGAGACTGCTTCGACCCATTTGGACACATAATCGATGGCTAGAAGGATGTATAGATTTCCACATAAAGAAGGAAAGGGTCCCATGAAATCGATCCCCCATACATTGAATAGCTCTACTTCAAGGATGTTTTGAAGTGGCATCTCATGTCGCCTAGAGATATAGCTCGTTCTTTGACAACGATCGCATTGCTTATAAAATTCCTGGGCATCTTTGTAGAGTGTAGGCCAGTATAAATCGGATTGCAAGACTTTTGCCGTAGTGCGAGTGCCTCCAAAATAGCCTTCATATGGTGAAGCATGGCATTTCCAGAGCACATTTTGTTGCTCTTCCTCAGGGACACATCGTCTTATAACTTGATCTGCACATTGTTTAAATAAAAGAGGCTCGTCCCAATAATAATTCTTAGCATCATGTCCAAACCGCTTTTTTCCCTGGTGAGTAAGGCCATAAGGTAAAATGCCACTAATAAGGAAATTAACTAAATCTGCGTACCATGGTATTGCCGAGGCAACTAACATTTACTCATTCGGGAATGTTTTCATATCTCCACATCTGTGTCCTCCTTATTGCCGATTTCTAGGCGTGACAGATGATTGACAACTTGATTCTCCGTTCCTTTCATATCCTTAATTTCAATGTCAAACTCTTGTAAAATTAAAATCCAATGAATCAAACAAGGTTTGGCATCTTTCTTAGCGAAAAGGTACTTAATTGCCGAGTGGTCAGTATGAACAATTACCTTGGTCCCAATCAAGTAGAAGCGAAATTTTTCAAAAGCAAAAACCATGGCTAGTAACTCTTTTTCCGTAGTGGTGTAGTTCACTTGAGCACTATTAAGAGTTTTACTAGCGTAGTATGTCACATGGAAAATTTTACCTATTCGTTGACCAAGAACTGCTCTTACTGCAAAGTCACTTGCATCTCACATAAGCTCAAAAGGTAAGGTCCAATCTGGTGGAACGAAAATAGGTGCCGAGGCAATTTTCAGCTTCAAGGTTTCGAAGGCTTGGGTGCATGAGTCATCGAAGTCGAAGACCTTGTTGTAACATCCTAAATTTTGATATAAGTTTAAGGTTGATATAAGTCTTGAGAAATTAAATTAGTATCTACAAATAAAAGCTTGTAGGACCGAATTGAACTAAAGCAATCTATGGGACTCAAACCGAGAAGACTAAATGGTTTAATTAGCAAACTAGGTGATTTGCATGGTGAACTAGTTCTTAATAAGAGATCAAAGTGGTGGCACCTTTGTATGATGCCATGTGTGGCTAATTCAATTTGTTTGTAAAACAAACAAATATACATTATCATATTCATTCTCCTTAGGCCGAGAAAATTGAAATTGAGAGAAAGAGGGGAGAGTTTGTTCTTGGTGTTTATCTTTCTTGGATTTCAGTTATATTGGAGCTTGATTTATACTTGCATGCTTGAAATTACAAGAAGGGAGTCGATGAAGGGGATAAGAGGCTTAAAGGAGTGGAGATTCAAGATCAGAATTAACTCGGTGTACTTGTGAGTATATTTATGTTTAAATAAACATGGATTTGTTGAATATAATAAGATTACTTGGTTGTATGGCGAGGCTTAAATTGCCTATAAATTGCTTGGAAGTGCGAATTTTTGGTAAGATGATAGTGGCCAAGGTAAGTGGAACAATTACTTGTGCCTTTTCTTTTAGTTGAACCATGAATTGGTTCCTTGAAATGTTAATGAAAAATCTAATGTATTTGATTGGCTGTGAAGAATAGGGATTGAAAGACTAAATAGTTCACATGTATGCTTCAATAGTATATGATACTATTGCCTGGAAAGGAATGATCAAATAGGTCATATGCTTCAATGGTACTGATTACCATTTCCTGAAAATGCTTAAATAAGTTATGTACTTCAATGGTACCAATCACCATTGTTAATTATGTTTAAGCAAATAGAATATATATATATATGTTTCAATGGTATTGATTATATACATCAATTGTATAAGTTGTCATTGCCTGATAAAGCTCAATTGAATAGAACACACATTCAATGGTACATGTTCCATTGCTCGATAATGTTTGAGTGATTATGATTTTCTATACTTTAGCTAGTCAAACCATGTTAAACGATGTAGTCTGCTATGATTAATTTAGTTATTAAGCTGGTCAACTATAGTAGTTGCTTGAGGATACATTCTCATTGGAAGCATGATTCGTCTATTCTGTATTTATTCTTAAATAAGCTTCCTGCTAAGTGAATTAAGATCTTGCATTTACATTGTTGTTATCTATGTTCGAGTCCAGCAACCTAACTACTCACCCTGTCGCTTTTCAGGTGAAGATAGTCTATAGTTAAGTCGTGGAGGTAAAGCAAGGTCACCAAAGGCATCAAAAGTATGTTTTGTTTGTTAAACTAACTCCTAGAAGGTGGCACTAGTTTGGAATATTAGATTATAACATTTTGTCTAATATGAAAAAGGGCTTGTAAATAGTAGCTTCTTAAGGGTTTGTAAACCTATATACATATCTATGAGTTTGGCTTAATATGTCTATTAGTGGTTGGTCATGCTTGACTTGAATAGGTTGCTAGATTCGATTGATTTAGATGATGTTATATGCTTATTTATTCGAAAGAAGTTGATGATATAAAGCTTGTGTGTAATTGACGTTTGTGAATACCTATTGGGTCAAAAATTGAACTGAACAATACTTGTTTAACTTATCATACGATTATAAGTTGGAAGTCATTTTTCTTGTCCATGTAAAATTGGTTAGATTATATTGTCAAGGAAGTCTTAGATTTAAATGTTACCAATAACCTTAAAGTCCTTAAAATTGGTATGCCCTTCACATATTGGTTCTTATTCGATTATCAAGACTTAAAATAAGACACTTGTTGTTTACATCCTTGTTAAGTACAAACTATAGGCAGATCTTATGTTTCCTAGCTCAAATTGTAACATTTGTATTTCGATGTCTTGATGATCACTTGATGATCTGTTCGAATGATTTAGGCTCTTAAGGTCTCACCATGAGTCCTTATTGTCGATTACTAACTTGTTAGACAAGGTAGATTGTCTTCTCCAAGAATTATGCTATCTTCTAGGCTTGGGGGTTGGGGTATTACAATTTGGTAGCAGAGCTAAGGTTTAGTCGATCCTAGGACTAAACCAATTGTGTCATCAGTTATATAAGTGCCACCTAGGAGTTGAATTGAATTGTGCATGTACCTTGTTTGATGGAATTTTCTTTTTAAATGCTAATTTTAAATGTCTGAGAAACATCTGGGTCGGGATAGAGACAGCCATGTTGTCTCCTCCAATGAAGGAGGGAGTGTCAAATTGGGTCAGGAGCAAGTAAACCCTCAAAAGGCTGCAGAACCACAGCCTGAAGCTCCACAAGTTAATCGAATTTAAAAAGAATGCCTTCTCAGCATGACTAAGGTGTTCAATCAACTTGTTACTAACATGAAGCGAAATGATCCTCCTGCACTTGTAGGGATTCAATCCAGTGCCCCAATTGATAAATTCCCTCAACATCAAGCCTATACATTCACGAGATCTGATGAAGTGAATCTGGAAGCAGTAGCATACTAGCTGGAAACTACCATTAGAATTCTGACTAAACAACTTCAGTGTTCTGATGAACATAAATTGGAGTGTGCGGTGGCTTTACTTGCTGATAAAGCTTTGAACTGGTGGGAAACTACAATCCTCATCGCCCATGAAGACTCTGTCACTTGGGAATTCTTTCTAAAAGAATTTTGGAAGAAGTATGTGAACTAACAATATCTAGCAGAAAGAAGAAGATGTTTCTTGCATTTGAAGCAAGGTGGTTGACCCATAGAACAATATGTTAGTGATTTTTTGCAAATACTGCAAGTATGGGTATGAATACATTAAGAAAGAGGAAGATAAATGCATAATGTTCATATAAGGACTGTGTGATGAGCTAAGTCCGATGTTTACGACTCTTGGAATAACTAATTTTCAAGACTTGGTAAACCGAGTGATTGTCACCGAGTCTAGGATGAAAGCAGCTGATAAAAGAAGGGAGAGTTTTTCTAAAAAAGACAAGAGGCAAAGATCCACGGAATGATGGCAAGTCTCAATGGCCTTTCAAGAAGCCGAAAAATCAAAGAAGGGATTCCTCAAGCTAGGTTGCTTCTCCAAGGGGTAATTTCATTCCGAAGCCTCAGACAATAATCAAATCCTCTACACTATCAATCTCTATCAATAGCTCGGGGAATTTTGGCAAAGATCCACAGGCACGACATTGTAATATTTGTCAGAATTATCATTCTGGTCAATGCAGAAAGCAGACAAATGTTTGTTTCCGGTGTGGAAGCTTAGATCATTATGTTCGTGATTGTCCCCAAACCTTGGAGAAATCTTTGGCTAAATTGGCCTCTAATTCGAATCAATTCCCATCTCTTAGGGGAAAGGGGCTGAAACAAACACATTCAGGGAACTTGGGGTGAAATCGAGGCCAAGCTCCTACTACTACTCATCAAGAGTCTCGGGCCCCTGCTCGAGTGTATCACATTCAGAGCCGTGATGATGAAGAAGCACATGATGTAATAGCAGGTACTATTGAATTAAATAATGAACCTGTATATGATTTAATTGATTCGGGATCTACCCATTCATTTATCTGTTCTTCCTTGCTTGTGAAATTAAATTTGAAATCTGAAACTATTAATCAAGGGCTAGTAGTTTCGAATCCTATAGGAGGAGTTTTGACCATAACTCTCATTTGTAGCAATTGTCCCTTATACATTCAAAACATTCATTTCCCTATTGATCTGTATGTGCTACCTTTTTTTGAATTTGATTTAATTCTGGTATTAGACTGGTTAGGAAAACACCAGACTTGGGTAGACTGTCAAAAGAAGAAATTATACTTAAGGGGTTTGGGAAAGGAATCGATATCCCTAATTAATCAAAAGCCCAAAAAGATGAATGCCCTATTGTCTAGTTTACTTGGGAATGTGAAAACAGAGCCTGGCATAAATTCAATTTTGACTGTGTCTAAATTTCTCGATGTTTTTCTTGAGGAACTTTCGGGACTACCACCGACTCAAGAAGTGGAAATCAAAATTGAAATTCAACCGGGAATCCATCCTATATCAATTACTCCTTACAGAATGGCTCATGTTGAATTAAAAGAACTTCAGAAGCAGTTGTAGGAACTGCAAGATAAAGGATTCATCCGACCAAGCTCATCTCTTTGGGAGCCCCGGTACTCTTTGTCAAAAAGAAGGACGGGTCAATGAGATTGTTCATAGATTATAGGCAGCTTAATAAAGTTACGATTAAGAATAAGTACCCCTTCCAATAATTGAAGATTTGTTTGACCAATTGAAGGGTGCTTCATTATTCTCCACGATCGACCTTAGATCTGGATACTACAAAATGAAGGTTAAAGAATCAGACATACCTAAGACCGCTTTCACGACTCAATATGGTCACTACGAGTTCCTAGTGATGCCATTCGGTCTAACAAATGCCTCTGCCACATTTATGGATCTCATGAACCGAGTTTTTAAACTTTATTTAGATAAGCTTGTCGTGGTCTTCATTGATGACATTCTTATCTACTCGAAAGATGAAGCTGAACATTCAAAGTATCTCAGAATTGTGTTACAAACTCTTAGAGATAATCAACTCTATTCCAAATTCAACAAATGTAAACTTTGGTTGCCCGAAGTAACTTTTCTCAGACATGTAATTTCGGCTTCTGGAATTAAGTTTGATCTGAAAAAGATTCAATCAGTGATTGAATGAAGTTCTCTAAGGAATGTTAGTGAAGTCTGAAGTTTCCTTGGCTTAGCTGGATATTATCGAAGGTTTGTTAAAGGATTTCGATTTTGGCCACACCCCTAACTAAGCTACTTCGTAAAGATGTACCATTCATATGGTCTGAAGAATAGCAAAGAAGCTTTGACCAATTGAAAGAAGTACTTACCCGAGATCCAGTGTTAACTCAGCCAGAATCAGGGAAAGAATTTACGGTGTTTAATGATGCTTCTCACTTGGGATTTGGATGTGTTTTAATGCAAGGAGAGAAAGCGGTAGCATATGCTTCCCGATAATTAAAATATCATGAACTGAATTACCCAACCCAAGAATTGGAACTTGTTGCCATAATCTTTGCCTTAAAGATATGGAGACACTATTTGTATGGAGAAAAGTGTTACCTTTTCACCGATCACAAAAGCTTGAAGTACCTCCTTACTCAAAAGGAGCTCAATCTTAGACAAAGACGTTGGATTGAACTACTTAAATACTATGATATAATCATAGATTACCACCCAGGGAAGGCTAACGTTGTGGCTAATACACTCAGTCGCCAACATACATGTGGTTAGTATTCGATTTAACCAAATCTCCTCTTTTTCCTATTCGAAATATGTATAGATATAATCTACATATTTGTAGCCTTATCCTCCATCAATGCTTGCCTTCGAATTGGTAGGAAGCAAGGGACCTTCGCTTCTATTCGAATTCACTCTGATATTATAGCAAGAATTTGATTGTTGCAACAATCAGATCCTAAATTACAAGGAACTAAGCTTAAGCTTGATGGAAATGCCGAATTAGACTTTGTTCTAAACGAAGATGGGTTACTCTATTTTCGAAATAGGGTGTGTATTCCCAATGATTCGAATTTAAAAAGGGAAATCCTACAGGAAACCCACAATAGTTCTTTCTCAATACATCCCGAATCACTGAAGATGTACAAAGATTTGAAGAGTCTTTACTGGTGGCCTGGGATAAAATCTGCTATAACAGAATTTGTATCTAAATGTTTGGTTTGTCATAATGTAAAAGCAAAACATTAGGTTCCATCAGGATTATTACAACCCATTGAAATTCCATAATGGAAATGGGAACAAATAACAATGGACTTTGTTAGTGGATTGCCTTCTTCACCAGAGAAGAATGATGTTATTTGGGTTATTATGGATAGGTTCTCGAAATCAGCTCATTTTCTTCCTGTTCGAATGAACATGAGTCTAGACCAACTAGCAGAACTCTACCTTCAAGAGATTATAAGATTACATGGCATTCCTACTTCAATAATTTCTGACCAGGACCCTAGAAGAATTTAGCAAAATACACAACGTGTTTCATGTGTCAATGTTGCGTAGCTATCGATCTGGTCCTTCTCACATCCTCAAGCCAGATAAAGTTGAATTGAATTAGGATTTATCCTAGGAGGAAGAACCAGTTCAAATTCTTGATCGCAAAAATAAAAGACTTCGAAACAAAACAATCTCCCTTGTCAAAGTCTTGTGGAAAAATCATAGGAGTAAAGAAGCTACTTGGGCACCTGAATATGCCATGAGAGAGCAATATCCACAACTTTTCTCTTCAGGTAAAAATTTAGGGGTGGATTTTCTTTAAGGCGGAGAGATTTCTAACATCCTAAATTTTTATATAAGTTTAATCTTGATATAACTATTGAGAAATTAAATTAGTATCTACAAATGAAAGCTTGTGGGACGGAATTGAACTGAAGCAATCTATGGGACTCAAATCAAGAGGACTAAATGGATTAATTAGCAAACTAGGTGATTTGCGTGATGAATTAATTCTTAATAAGAGATCAAAGTGGTGGCACCTTTGTATGATGCCATGTGTGACTAATTCAATTTGTTTGTAAAACAAACAAATATACATTATCATCTTCATTCTCCTTAGGCTGAGAAAATTGAAGTTGAGAGAAAGAGGGGAGAGTTTGTTCTTGGTGTCTATCTTGCTTGGATTTCGGCTAGATTGGAGCTTGATTTGTGCTTGCATGCTTGAAATTACAAGAAGGGAGTCGATGAAGGGGGTGAGAGGCTTAAAGGAGTGGAGATTCAAGATCATAATTAACTCGGTGTACTTGTGAGTATATTTATGTTTAAATAAACATGGATTTGTTGAATGTAATAAGATTACTTGGTTGTATGGCGAGGCTTAAATTGCCTATAAATTGCTTGGAAGTACGAATGTTTGGCAAGATGATGGTGGCCAAGGTAAGTGGAACAATTACTTGTGCCTTTTCTTTTAGTTGAACCATGAATTGGTTCCTTGAAATGTTAATGAAAAATCTAATGTAATTGGCTATGTATTCGATTAGTTATGAAGAATAGGGATTGAATGACTAAATAGTTCACATGTATGCTTCAATAGTATATGATATTATTGCCTGGAAAGAAATGATCAAATAGGTCATATGCTTCAATGGTACTGATTACCATTGCCTGAAAATGATTAAATAAGTTATGTACTTCAATGGTACCAATCACCATTGCCTAATTATGTTTAAGCAAATATAATATATATATATATATGTTTCAATGGAATTGATTATCATTGCCTGATAAAGCTTGAACAAATAGATTATATACATCAGTGGTATAAGTTACCATTGCCTGATAAAACTCAATTGAATAGAATACACCTTCAATGGTACATGTTCCATTGCCCGATAATGTTTGAGTGATTATGCTTTTCAATACTTTAGCTAGTCAAACCATGTTAAATGATGTAGTCTGCCATGATAGATTTAGTTATTAAGCTGATCAACTATAGTAGTTGCTTGATGATATATTCTCATTGGAAGCATGATTCGTCTATTTTGTATTTATGCTTAAATAAGCTTCCTGCTAAGTGAATTGAGATCTTTGATTTACATTGTTGTTATCTATGTTCAAAGCCAACAACCTAACTACTCACCCTGTCGCTTTCCCAGTGAAGATAGTCTATAGTTAAGTCGTGGAGGTAAAGCAAGGTCACCAAAGGCATCAAAAGTATGTTTTGTTGTTAAACTAACTCCTAGAAGGTGACACTAGTTTAGAATGTTAGATTATAACATTTTGTCTAATATGAAAAAGGGGTTTGTAAATAGTAGCTTCTTATGGGTTTGTAAACCTATATACATATCTATGAGTTTGGCTTAATATGTCTATTAGTGGTTGGTCTTGCTTGACTTGAATTGGTTGCTAGATTCGATTGATTTAGATGATGTTATATGCTTATTTATTTGAAAGAAGTTGATGATATAAAGCTTGTGTGTAATTGACGTTTTTGAATACCTATTGGGTCAAGAATTGAACTGAACAATACTTGTTTAGCTCATCACACGATTAAAAGTTGTAAGTCATTTTTCTTGTCCATGTAAAATTGGTTAGATTATATTGTCAAGGAAGTCATAGATTTAAATGTTACCAATAACCTTAAAGTCCTTAAAATTGGTGTGCCTTTCACATATCGGTTCTTATTCGATTATCAAGACATAAAATAACTAAGACACTTGTTGTTTATATTCTTGTTAAGTACAAACTATAGGAAGATCTTATGTTTCCTAGCTAAAATTGTAACATTTGTATTTCGATGTCTTGATGCTCACTTGATGATCTGTTCGAATGATTTGGGCTCTTAAGGTCTCACCATGAGTCCTTACTATCGATTACTAACTTGTTAGACAAGTTAGATTGTTTTCTCCTAGAATTATGCTATCTTCTAGGCTTGGGGGTTGGGGTATTACAATTTGGTATCAGAGCTAAGGTTTAGTCGATCCTAGGACTAAACCAGTTGTGTCATCAGTTATATAAATGCCACCTAGGAGTTGAATTGAATTGTGCCTGTGATCTTGTTTGATGGAATTTTCTTTTTAAATGCTAATTTTAGATGTTTGAGACACACTGGGTCAGGATAGAGATGGCCCGGTGGCTCCTCCAATGAAGGAGGGAGTGTCAGATTGGTTCAGGAGCAAGTAGACCCTCAAAAGGCTATAGAACCACAGTCTGAAGCTCCATGAGTTAATCAAATTTAAAAAGAATGCGTTCTTAGCATGACTAAGGTGTTAAATCAACTTGTTACTAACTTGAAGCGAAATGATCCTCCTCTACCTGTAGGGATTCAATCCAGGGCCCCAATTAATAATCTCGCCCAACATCGAGCCTATATATCCGCGGGATCTGATGAAGAGAATCTGGAAGCAATAGAATACTTGCTGGAAACTACCATTAGAATTCTGACTAAACAACTTCAGTGTTCCGATGAACATAAATTGGAGTGTGCGGTGGCTTTACTTGCTGATGAAGCTTTGAACTGGTGAGAAACTACAATCCTCACCGCACCTAAAGACTTTGTCACTTGGGAATTCTTTCTAAAAGAATTTTGGAAGAAGTATGTGAACGAACAATATCTAGCAGAAAGAAAAAGACGTTTCTTACATCTGAAGCAAGGTGGTAGACCCATAGAACAATATGTTAGTGATTTTTGCAAATACTGCAAGTATGGGTCTGAATACATTAAGAAAGAGGAAGATAAATGCAGAATGTTCATAGAAGGACTGAGAGATGAGCTGGGCCCGATGTTTACGGCTCTTGAAATAATTGATTTTCAAGATTAGGTAAACCGAGTGATTGCCACCGTGTCTAGGATGAAAGCAGCTGATAAAAGAAGGGAGAGTTTTTCTAAGAAAGACAATAGGCCATGGAATGATGGCAAGTCTCAATGGCCTTTCAAGAAGCCGAAAAATCAAGGAAGGGATTCCTCAAGCTATGTTGCTTCTCCAAGGGATAATTTCATCCTGAAGCCTTAGATAATAATCAAATCGTCTGCACCGTCAATCTCTATCAATAGCTCGGGGAATTTCAGCAAAGATCCACAGGCACGACGTTGTAATATTTGTCAGAATTATCATTTTGGTCAATGCAAAAAGTAGTCAAATGCCTATTTCTGGTGTGGAAGCTTAGATCCTTTTGTTCGTGATTATCCCTAAACCTTGGAGAAATCTTTGGCTAAAGTTGCCTCCAAGTCGAATCAATTCCCATCTCCTAAGGGCAAGGGTTCGAAACAAACACATTCAAGGAACTCGGATAGAACTCGAGGCCAAGCTCCTACTACTACTCATTAAGAGTCTCGGGCCCCTGCTCGAGTGTATCACATTTGGAGTCGTGATAAAAAAGAAGCATCTGATGTAATAGCAGGTACTATTGAATTAAATAATGAACCTATATACGCTTTAATTGATCCGGGATCCACCCATTCATTTATTTGTTCTTCCTTGCTTGTGAAATTAAATCTGAAATCCAAAACTGTCAATCAAGGGCTGGTAGTTTCGAATCCTATATGAGGAGTTTTGACCATAACTCTTATTTGTAGAAATTGCCCCTATACATTCAAAATATTCCTTTCCCTATTGATCTGTTTGTGCTACCCTTTTTCGAATTCGATTTAATTATGGGATTAGACTGGATAGGAAAACACCAGGCTTGGATAGACTGTCAAAAGAGGAAATTATACTTAAGGAGTTTGGGAAAGGATCAATATCCCTAATTAATCAAAATCCCGAAAAGCCGAAAGCCCTATTGTTTAGTGTACTTTAGAATGTGAAAACCGAGCCAGATATAAATTCAATTGTGATTGTGTCTAAATTTCTCGATGTTTTTCCTGAAGAACTTCTAGGACTGCCACCGACTCGGGAAGTAGAATTCAAAATTGAAATTCAACTAGGAATCCATCCTATATTAATTACTCTTTACATAATGGCTCTTGTTGAACTAAAAGAACTTCAGAAGCAGTTGCAGGAACAGCAAGACAAAGGATTCATCCAACCAAGCTCATCTCCGTGGGGAGCCCCAGTACTTTTTGTCAAAAAGAAGGATGGGTCAATGAGATTATGCATAGATTATCGGCAGCTTAATCAAGTTACGATTAAGAATAAGTATCCCTTCCAAGAATTGAAGATTTCTTTGACAAATTAAAGGGTGCTTCAATATTCTCCAATATCGACCTTAGATATGGATACTACCAAATGAAGGTTAAAGAATCAGACATACCTAAGACCACTTTCACGACTCGATATGGTCACTACGAGTTCCTAGTAATGCCATTCAGTCTAAAAACGCCCCTGCTGCATTTATGGATCTCATGAACTGAGTTTTTAAACTCTATTTAGATAAGTTTGTCGTCAATATTTAGATAAGTTTGTCGTGGTCTTCATTGACGACATTCTTATCTACTCGAAAGATGAAGCTGGACATTTAAAGCATCTCATAATTGTGTTACAAACTCTTAGAAATAATCAACTCTATGCCAAATTCAACAAATGCGATAGTGAAGTCTGAAGTTTCCTTGGCTTAGCTGGATATTATAGAAGGTTTGTTAAAGGATTTTTGATTTTGGCCACACCCCTAACTACGCTACTTCGTAAAGATGTACCATTCATATAGTCTGAAGAACAGCAAAGAAGATTTGACCAATTGAAAGAAGTACTTACCTGAGCTCCAGTGTTAACTCAACCAGAATCAGGGAAAGAATTTATGGTGTTTACTGATGCTTATCACTTGGGATTGGGATATGTTTTAATGCAAGGAGAAAAAGTGGTAGCATACGCTTCCCGATAGTTAAAATCTCATGAACTGAATCACCCAACCCATGATTTGGAACTTGTTGCCGTAATCTTTGCCTTAAAGATATGGAGACACTATTTGTATAGAGAAAAGTGTTACATTTTCACTGATCACAAAAGCTTGAAATACCTCCTTACTTAAAAGGAGTTCAATCTTAGACAAAGACGTTGGATCAAACTACTTAAAGACTATGATATAATCATAGATTACCATCTAGGGAAGGCTAACATTGTGGCTGATGCACTCAATCGCCAACATACCTGTGGTTAGTATTCGATTTAACCAAATCTCCCCTTATTCCTATTCGAAATATGTATAGATATCATCTAATGTTACCTTATACATATTTGTAGCCTTTTCCTCCATCAATGCTAGCCTTTGAATTGGTAGGAAGTAAGGGGCCTTGGGTTCTATTCGAATTCACTCTGATATTATAGCAAGAATTTGATTGTTGCAACAGTCAGATCTTGAATTACAAGGAATTAAGCTCAAGCTTGAGGGAAATGCTGAATCAGACTTTGTTCTAAAAGAAGATGGATTTCTCTATTTTTGAAATAGGGTGTGTATTCCCAATGATTCGAATTTAAAACAGAAAATCCTACAAGAAGCCCACAATAGTTCTTTCTCAATACATCCCAGATCGGTGAAGATGTACAAAGATTTGAAGAGTCTCTACTGGTGGCCCAGGATGAAATTTGCTATAACAGGCTTTGTATCTAAATGTTTGGTTTGTCAAAAGGTAAAAGTAGAACAGCAGGTTCCTTTAGGATTACTACAACCCATTGAAATTACGCAATGGAAATGGGAACAAATAACAATGGACTTTGTTAGTGGATTGCCTTCTTCACCAAAGAAGAATGATGTTATTTGGGTGATTGTGGATAGGTTCTCGAAATCAGCTCATTTTCTTCTTGTTCGAATGAACATGAGTCTGGACCAACTAGCAGAACTCTGCATTCGAGAGATCATAAGATTACATGGCATTCCTACTTCGATAATTTCTGATTGGGACTCTAGATTTACTTCTAGATTCTATAAATCTCTGCAGAAAGCTCTTAGAACTAAAATCAATCTCAGTACCGCCTTCCACCCTTAATCAGATGGTCAATCTGAAAGAATTATACAAGTATTAGAAGATATGTTACGAGCTTGTATAATCAATTTTGGGAAGAATTGGGAGAAAGCTTTACCCTTGGCGGAATTCTCTTACAACAATAGCTACCAATCTTCTATTCAAATGCCCCCTATGCTGATTAGAGTTAGGGGAGAACAAAGACTTAGGACCCCAATTGCTTCGAGAAATAGAAGATCAAGTACAGATTATTTGCACTAGATTGAAAGAATCCTTTGATCGACTAAAAGCTTATGCTGATCGTAAAAGATGGGATATTCAATATGATGTGGGGACAGAGTATTTCTCAAGGTATCTCTGTGGAAGAAAGTGTTCAGATTCGGTATGAAAGGAAAGCTTAGTCCTCGGTTTATAGTACCCTTTGAGATAATAGAAAAGATTGGTCATGTTGCTTATCGATTGGCTCTTCTAGAAGAATTCAGCAAAATACACAATGTGTTTCACGTGTCAATGCTGCATAGCTATCTATCTAATCCTTCTCACATCCTTGAGCCGGATGAAGTTGAATTGAATCAGGATTTATCCTACGAGGAAGAACTAGTTCAAATTCCTGATCGCAAAAATAGAAGACTTCGAAACAAAACAATCTCCCTTGTCAAAGTCTTGTGGAAAAATCATAGGAGTAAAGAAGCTACTTGGGAACCTGAATATGCCATGAGAGAGCAATATCTAAAACTTTTCTCTTCAGGTAAAAATTTGGGGACAAATTTTCCTTAAGGGGGAGGGATTACTGACATCCTAAATTTTGATATAAGTTTAAGCTTGATATAACTCTTGGTAAATTAAATTGGTATCTACAAATGAAAGCTTGTAGGACCGAATTCAACTAAAGCAATCTATGGGACTCAAACCGTGAGGATTAAATGGATTAATTAGCAAACTAGTTTATTTTCATGGTGACTTAATTCTTATTAAGAGATCAAAGTGGTGGCACCTTTGTATGATGCCATGTGTGGCTAATTCAATTAGTTTGTAAAACAAACAAATATACACTATCATCTTCATTCTCCTTAGGCCGAGAAAATCAAAATTGAGAGAAAGAGGGGAGAGTTTGTTCTTGGTGTCTATCTTGCTTGGATTTCAGTTAGATTGGAGCTTGATTTATGCTTGCATGCTTGAAATTACAAGAAGGGAGTCGATGAAGGGGATGAGAGGCTTAAAGTACTAGAGATTCAAGATCATAATTAACTCGGTGTACTTGTGAGTATATTTATGTTTAAATAAACATGGATTTTTTTAATGTAATAAGATTACTTGGATGTATGGCGAGGCTTAAATTGCCTATAAATTGCTTGGAAGTGCGAATGTTTGGTAAGATGATAGTGGCCAAGGTAAATGGAACGATTACTTGTGCCTTTTCTTTTAGTTGAACCATGAATTGGTTCCTTGAAATGTTAATGAAAAATCTAATGTAATTGGCTATGTATTCGATTAGTTATGAAGAATAGGGATTGAATGACTAAATAGTTCACATGTATGCTTTAATAGTATATGATACTATTTCCTGGAAAGGAATGATCAAATAGGTCATATACTTCAATGGTACTGATTACCATTGCCTGAAAATGCTTAAATAAGTTATGTACTTCAATGGTACCAATCACCATTGCCTGATTATGTTTAAGCAAATAGAATATATATATATATGTGTGTGTGTGTGTGTGTGTGTTTCAATGGCATTGATTTTCATTGCCTCATAAAGCTTGAACAAATAGATTATATACATCATTGGTATAAGTTGTCATTGCCTGATAAAACTCAATTGAATAGAACACAACTTCAATGGTACATGTTCCATTGCCCGATAATGTTTGAGTGATTATGCTTTTCTATACTTTAGCTAGTCAAACCATGTTAAATGATGTAGTCTGCCATGATAGATTTGGTTATTAAGCTTATCAACTATAGTAGTTGCTTGATGAACATTCTTATTGGAAGCATGATTCGACTATTCTGTATTTATGCTTAAATAAGCTTCCTGCTAAGTGAATTGAGATCTTGCATTTACATTGTTGTTATCTATGTTCGAAGCCAACAACCTAACTACTCACCTTGTCGCTTTCTAGGTGAAGATAGTCTATAGTTAAGTCGTAGAGGTAAAGCAAGGTCACCAAAGGCATCAAAAGTATGTTTTGTTGTTAAACTAACTCCTAGAAGGTGGCACTATTTTGGAATGTTAGATTATAACATCTTGTCTAATATGAAAAAGGGGTTTGTAAATAGTAGCTTCTTAAGGGTTTGTAAACCTATATACATATCTATGAGTTTGGCTTAATATGTCTATTAGTGGTTGGTCTTGCTTGACTTGAATTGGTTGCTAGATTCGATTGATTTAGATGATGTTATATACTTATTTATTCGAAAGAAGCTGATGATATAAAGCTTGTGTGTAATTAACGTATTCACCTATTGGGTCAAGAATTGAACTGAACAATACTTGTTTAGCTTATCACATGATTATAAGTTGGAAGTCCTTTTTCTTGTCCATGTAAAATTGGTTAGATTATATTGTCAAGGAAGTCTTAGATTTAAATGTTACCAATAACCTTAAAGTCCTTAAAATTGGTATGGCATTCACATATCGGTTCTTATTTGATTATCCAGACTTAAAATAACTAAGACACTTGTTGTTTACATCCTTGTTAAGTACAAACTATAGGAAGATCTTATGTTTCCTAGCTCAAATTGTAACGTTTGTATTTCGATGTCTTGATGCTCACTTGATGATCTGTTCGAATGATTTGGGCTCTTAAGGTGTCACCATGAGTCCTTACTCTCAATTACTAACTTGTTAGTCAAGTTAGATTGTTTTCTCCTAGAATTATGCTATCTTCTAGGCTTGGGGGTTGGGGTATTACACTTGTCCTGTTCAAGCAAGTTACACAAGGGTTTATTAATTTTAGAAAAATTTTGAATAAACCTTTTGTAAAAACTTGCATACCCAAGAAAGCTTCGAATCCCCTTGACTGAAGTTGGTGAGGGTAATTTCTCGATCATGTCCACCTTTGCTTTCTCCACTTCGAGATCAGATTCTTTGCATCTTGCTAGCACCTTTTTCTAAATTGGCGAGGCAATTGTCGAAGTCATTTCCAAAGACAGAGAAATCGTCCATAAAGATCTTGAGGATTTCTTCTACCATGTCGTAAAAAATTGCCATCATGCATCTTTGAAAGGTTGTTGGGGAATTGTATAATCTGAACGGCATCCGTTGAAACGCATAGGTACTATAAGGGCATGTAAAGGTGGTATTTTCCTGATCATCTAGTGCTATGGCAATTTGATTGTAATCTGAGTAACCATCAAGAAAACAATAAAAGGGTTTTCCTACAAGACGGTCAAGCATTTGGTCAATAAAGGGTAAAGGAAAATGATCTTTCCTAGTAGCCTTATTCAACTTACAATAGTCCATGCAAACCCTCCAACTAGTAACCGTCCTAGATGGAATAAGTTCATTGTTTTCGTTACTTACCACAGCCATACCTCCCTTTTTCTGTATACATTGTACCGGACTTACCCGTGTACTGCCAGAGATAGGGTATATAATGCCGGTGTCAAGCCATTTGATGATTTCTTTCATCACAACCCCTTCATGTTGGGATTGAGTCTTCTTTGTGCTTCAATGGAGGGTATATAGTCATCCTCCAATAAGATCTTATGCATGCACACTGCTGGACTAATTCCCTTCAAGTCTGCGGTGGTCCATCCTATTGCCTTTTGGTACAGTATCAACATGTCAATCAACTTCTTTTCCTGTTCAAACTGCAACTTAGAAGAAATAATTACAGGCAATGTATTATTGATTCCTAGGTAAGCATATTTTAATTGCCCTGGAAATGGTTTCAACTCAAGAATGGGAGGTTGTTTAATTAAGGGTTTCTCGAGTTTACCTTCTTTACCTGTGTAATCCAATGGTTTGAAGTGTGTACCTAGTCGATTTACTATCTAGTTTGCTTCTTCTTGTTCTTCGTTGTTCAGATCGTCATCGATCGGCTCCTCGAACTCCTCAAGTTCTTCTTGTTCGGCAATGAAATTGCCGAGGCAATTCTCTTCCACGTCAAAATTGAATTCGGTTGTGGCGTGGATGAATTGTCATTCTTTTGGATCGTCAGCATGTTTTAGGGTTTGAAACACGTTCAGCTTAACTTGCTGGTCGTTCACCCTCATTGTGAGTTCTCCTTTCAACATCAATCAATGTTCTTCCTGTAGCTAGGAATGGTCTCCCAAGGATAATAGGTGCGAACTCATCTGCTTCACAATCCAGAATAATAAAATCAGCAGGAAAAATAAATTTATCCACACTTACTAGTATATCCTCGATTTATCCCTCTAGATGCACATAAGATCTATCAGCAAGCTGTAGCATAACTATTGTAGGTCTTGCTCCAAGATCTATCAATTTCTGGAAAACTAATTTGGGCATCAGATTTATGCTTGCTCCAAGATCGCACAATGCTTACCTGACATAGTGGTTTCCGATCGAACACTGTATTGTGAAAATGACGGGATCTTTAAGCGTGGGTGGCATGTGATTATGTAGCATGGCCATGAATCCTTCTGTCACAGCAACTATTTCAAATTCTCCTAGCCTAGTCCTCTTAGAGACGGTGTCTTTAAGGAACTTAGCATAGTTCGGCATTTGTTCTATTGCTTCAACCAATGGCAAGTTGATGTGGACTTGCTTCAAGATGTCAAGAAACTTCTTGAACTAGTATTCTTGCTTTTTTCGTTTCAACCTCTGTGGGAATGGTGGTGGAAGTCAGCTGTCTTCAATCTTTTCATTGGTTTGGAACTTGATGGAAGGAGTTGTCGAGGCATCTGCACTTTCTGAAGCATGTGGAATTGCTGTGGCATTCTCCGATTCATTAGTTTTTGCAGAGGTTTTATTGTTAGACTCGTCTTTTTGGACAAGGGGCTGCTCCTTTTATTGAGTGTTCTCTGTTGAGTGAACTTGGGTTTCCTTAAGTTGTCGACCACTCCTAGTGGTGATTGCTTTGCACTGCTCGTGGTTTGCTCCTTTTGCGACTTCAGTATCACTAGGTAAACCGCCCATTGGTATTGTGTTCAAGTTTTGAGCAAATTGCCCGACTTGTGTCTCTAATGACTTTAGGGCCGCCTCTTGGTTTTGCAATCTCATCTCAGTCCTATTGATAAAGGCATCAGTCCTTTTCATGAAATTACTATTCTCGGCCATATAAGATTCAGTTTTTAACATGAAAGCATTGAGAGAATTTTCCAAAGAACTGGATGGTGTCAATTGTTGTTGCGGCATCTGTTGCCATGGCAAGTTCTGCTGGAATCCGGTTGCTTGTGCATTCTGACTGCTCTGGTTGAGGGCATTGCTGGGATTACTCCATGAGAAATTAGGGTGCTTTCTCCAGGCTGGATTGTAAGTATTGGACATCACATTGTTGTTCTGGTTGTAGTTTCCAACGTAAAAGCTAGATTCTGGGTTTTGCGGACATTCAGAAGAATCATGGTTACCATTACATAAATCACAAATTGAATCTACTACCTTGATCTCCTGCGTGTTGCTAGGTCGTTGCATGTTCTTAACCATATTGGTTAAAGCGGCCAATTGAGCAGAAATAGATCCTGATGAATCAAGCTCATTTATCGTGGCATTACGTTTGAGTAGTCCCCTTCGGGTGGTTGGGAACTGATAATCGTTCTTGGAAAGACAGTTCAGAACCTCTACCGCTTCCTTAGGTGACTTGTCGAGGAGTACGCCATTTTCTGAGGCATCTAGCATCATCCTTGTCGGCGTGTTCACTGAGTTGTAGAACATCATCACTTGCGTCCACAATGGGAATTTGTGCATGGGACATTTGTGTAAAAGCTCTCTATATCGCTCCCAAGCCTCGTACATGGATTCATCATCTGCCTGCCGAAAAGAAGTAATATCATTATGCAACTTATCATTCATATTTGTAGAACTAAATCTTGCAATAAAATTGCAACACAAATCCGTCCAAGATCCTATAGATCCAGATAGAATACTATTCAACCACATTTTTGCCCTATCCCTTAGTGAATAGGGAAATAATTTTAGCCTTAGGATATCTTCATAGACTCCTTGTAGCTTGAATGAATTGCAAATCTCCAAGAATGATTTGAGATGTTGATTGGCCTCTTCAGTTGCTGAGCCGCCAAATTGACCAATTGTGTTGATCATGTTGAACATCACAGGTTTTAATTCAAAGTGAGCACCTTCTATCTCATGTGCGACAACTCCTGAATTGAGACCATTGAGATCTGCCTCTAAGTAGTCTTGAATGGGTCTTTTACGAACATGTTGTATGACTTGATCTCCTTCTACTCTTACTACGATGTTCTGGTTACCATTGGCATTCAGATTGCCGATTGGGTTATCAGGTTGTTTTGCCATTGTTGCCCGTTGTTCTCGTCTTCTTCTATGAAGAACTCGTTCTATCTCAGGTTCAAATGGGCAGTCTTGTGCTGTTGGCTCGCCCTGGTCATACACAGATGCAAAACCAAAGTTGTAAGTCCCTTGAAATCGAATAAAAATAAAAAAAAATAAAAAGAAACAAAGGTGCAAGAAATTTAAAACAAATTTGCCATTGCCAATCCCCGGCAACGGCGCCAAAAACTTGTTGCGCGTAATAAGTGTTTCGCAATTGGTGCAAGTGTACATGTCGCAAGTTATAGTATATAATAGATATCGTCTCCACAGGGATTGGTGCTACTTCAGGAATCTAATTTCTCGCACTGAAAAGAAAAACACAAATTAGTGATTGTAGGAGTTCTAATTAACGAGTAAATAAAAGAGGAATGAAATAAAAGAAAGTTGCAATCAAATAAGAAAGATTAGGACGGATTATTGCGGGTCGTGGTATGATAATTGAATGAATCGTCTAGGTATTGAGTGCAAGAGCAACTCAATTTCCTTAGCAACTAGCAACAATCGGATTGCCTGGGCAAGTGGAATTGCCTGGCAACTGGGAATGGTGTGATTACCTGGGCAACTTCCTTCAAGGTTCGGCGAAGCGTTCTTCAATGGTTTCTCCTTATCCCTAATTCGAAACACTGGTTAACTGAGCATGCCTTGGTGATATATTCCTGCGTTAACCATGGGTGAACATCAACCGATCTTGCGCTTCTTTTAGCAGTTGAAATTCGTAACTTATCCCTAAGTCGAATTAGTCTTCAACAACATAAGTTTGTATGAAAACCATGTTCATTTGTTTCTTGAATCTAATTATTCTGATATTAGATAAATAGATGCATTCACGAGATCCTCTCCCAATTCACTCATAATTGAAATTAAAAACCAAGAATGAACAAACCTCAAACTAAATTGCAAACTCAAATACCTAAAACAAATTCAATCATTCTCACAACCATTCAACACAATAACCCTAGCCTAAATAGTTTAGTTCATGGCTGGGTTTAAAAATAAACTCAAACAAAAAGTTTCCAACATAAAATAAACCAAAACAAGAGGAAGAAGATGGAGTCGATGCAGCTGTCTCTCGGATTCTCTCTCTATCGAACCTCTCCAAGGCTGTGGCTATGTCTTCTATTTATAGGAGATGGCTTGGCCGATTTCTTTGTTGGATAGGGAAGAGTTTAAGTTGGATTATAATAAGATAAAGGAGATAAATCTCTTTTGTTTATTTATCCTCCAAAAACTCCTCTTGACATCTTCGTGGGACTCTAACTCTTTTTAGGATATATCTTTGCTTCTTCATGTTTATCTCAAATTCCTTGAGCTTATCCTATCCAAGTCGGCAGCTTCCTTCTTCTTTCCTCAATTGCTTCGATAATCTCCAGCTTGCCCGGGCAATAAATCCTGGACACACAAAACAAATACCAACAGTACCTCTTTCCACCAAAACTCACCGAAACATGAAATCGAGCACAACCACAAAGGAAACAATGCAAATATGCATGAATGACTAAAAAATACAACTAGAATGAGCCTAAGTCTAACAATAATAACGAGTAGAAAGGGTATTAATTTAGTACTTTTACACACTTAACACTAGGTACAAGAATTTTACACCTACATCCGTCACAATGGAAAGAAATCGGTATAGGTTAGGGGAAATTTGTGGATTTCTCTAATGACGCAATCAAAAATTACTATAAATTCTCTAACAACCTGGAAGCCTACACCACTTCTATAGCCCTTGATGCGGACCGAACATACTCCTTCATTCTTCAGGACCTTTGTGTTCCAAGAACTAAATGGAGTGGAAAAGGCCATGATAGAATGGTGCAATGGTGCAACTTCTGCCAGATTCAAAATTTTGGGCCTATACCATCAATAACCGACTTTTACCAACATAAAATAGAGAAACTTTTTCTCTTCACAGAATGTTGTTATTGGACTCCCTCGTCAAGGGACGCGACCTATACCCAGCGCGGTTGATTTATGATGCCATCGTCGAAAGAGCTTCATCGATGAGCAAACCACAGGATCTAATCTTTCCTAACCTAATCACAACACTATGTGCAAAGGCGGGAGTGGAATAATGGGCGAGGGATACGATTATTGATGCAATCCCAGGACTTAAGCCATTCGAAGTTGATGAACTAAAGGGATAGGCCCAAATAGCTGAGGAATGAATTACAAGTGTTGCATGTCTTGGAATACTTGTAATCATAGCTTTAGTTGGAACCTTGGGTACTATAGGATGTTTACAGTTTTTAATTTCTGCAATTTCTTTTTCTTGCTTTCATTTTACATTGCCTCACACAAGCAACAATTGATATTTTACGAGTGTGTAAATGATCTATATTGCATTTATTAAATATTTTTTCATATTTGTTTAATATTAAAATGGTTTACACATATTAAACAATAATTTTAATATTTAAATACAATAAAAAATTCATGTGTTTGTAAATTTTCTATAAATTTTAGGTAAGAAAATAAATTAGACACGTCACATATTTGTATACAAGGAAAATCTTTGAGTTGGTATTTTTTTTGTATGCAAGAAAATAAATTAGACAAATTGGCATATTTATATACAAGAAAAACCTTTGTATATTTTATTTTTTTCTAATAACCAAACCGTAGTCAATGTACGTTTTTTAAAATAATTGGATCAAATACTAACCGCTGATGGTGGCCAAGCTCCAACAACGGTCAGGCAATGACGGTGTCACACCGCGACAATCTCGCTGGGGAAGGGTGTCTAACGGCTGCAGCGTCTGGAGTGCCAAAGGAAAAAGTTAGTGTTTTTTATTTTTTTTAATTGACTAATTTCTTATTTGATTTAATTATTAAAAAAATATTAAAAATTATTATATATATGGAAAATAATTTAATTGATTTTTTAAAAAACTTATTAACTATATGTTTAGTCCTTCAAATTTTTAATCTTCTTTAAGCAATTTAATGGTGTTCAGCGCTAGTGGTGTTCAGCGATGTTCGTCGCACGTTGCAAAATTTTGCAATTTCTTAATCCTTTAAGGAAAATACTTTGATACACAAGCTTGTGTATACTTTATTTTACACAAGCCTTTTAATTTTAGGGTTTTAGGGTTAGGCTTTGGAGTTTAGGGGTTAAGTGTGTATAGTGTAGAATTTATAGTTTATGGTCATGATTTTGAATTTAGGGTTTAAAAATTAAAGTTTAGGTTTTAGGATGCTAGGGTTGGGGATTTAGGTTTTTAATTTTATAGAGGGATTGTGTACATTTTTACACAGCTTGTCTATCAAAATATAACCCTTCATTTTATTATTTCATTCATGCTTTGATTTAGGAGTACATTCGTTATATGGTACGTATAATGATATGAATCTTCAAGCAACTATTTTTAAATTAATATTTGACAGTTTAACATTGTAAAAAGAAAATATATCACAATGACAATTTATGAGTAGTTCTACGAACTGTAACTGTAAGTAATCTTATATTCTCTCAACCAAACATTTAATCCTACATTCACACGAAATAAACCAAACAACGTAATCGCACCCCTAACAACACTTCTGATAATCCTAATTAAAAACACTTCTAACGAAAGAAGAAGATATCTAAATCATGCAACCAAGATTCGGTACTAGTACAATTAATGGTCAACTTAAAATGTAATAACAAGCAGTTACATTATATGTTTGTTATTAAGTTTCAATATTTATTAAATGTCATATGTTGCAGTGTTTTCTATAAACGTATCATAACTGATTTATAGGTTTGTACACCTTACAAATATTTGAACTTTGAATTATAACATTTTCATTTATAAACTTAACACGTATAACATTTTTGGTTTCCCTTCGTGCTTCTTTTTTCATTAACAGTTGCGCAACTTCTACCCCAATTCACTACTTAACGTGATATATATATATATATATATAGCAGAGCTTGAAGGTCACCCTCAGAAGAAAATTAATGCCCTTCTCACTCAGTTCTACGAACCGATTGGATTCCTCCTTTCCTTCACTTCACAATCTTTAAATTCGTACTTTTCAATTTATTCTTAAACCCATTACTCCTTCTAAACACCATCTCCTCATCCCCTTTGTTTTCAATTTCAATCTGCAAGATTCGAAGGTATTTCTAGAAACCCTAGCTTTTAAAATAGCCTTTATTTTTGTTTAGATTTCAAGTACTTTCCATGCCTGACCGTTCATGTTGAAGATATGGTTACTATTATTGATGGGGTTTTTTCAGATTTCGCGCTTATTTTGTTTAATTTTTTATAGGAACCCTAACCCCAGTTCACTAAGAAACTGCTAAAAGCAAGCAAAGTTATATTTCTGGAATCCCTAACTCTGTTAAAAGACCCTTGGATTTTGTTTCGTTCTTGTTTGGTTTTCATTACTTTCCATGGATGAGAGTTGCTGTTGAATATTTGGTTGATATAATTGATGAGGTTTTCATATTTTTCGCTATTTTTTTCAACTTTAATAGGAAGCCTAAGCTCAGTTCTATCAAATCCTGTTTGCTTGAATCAAAGGTATATTTCTGGAAACCCAAGCTTTTTTCTTAAACATTCCCTTGGTTTTCATTTACTTTATGTGCTTCATCATTGATGTTTACAAAATGGTTGATATTATTGTTTGGGTTTTTAAGATTTCCCGCTAAATTCGTTTAAAATTTAATAGGAACCCTAAGCCCAGTTGAATCAAAGATATTTCTCGAAACCATTAAATTTTTCCATATCGTTTCTTTTGTTTGGTTTTCCAATTCTTTCCATGCCTTAGCTTTGAACTTGGAATTAATATTATCGATGGGCTTGGCTCGTGTTCAAAACACGTTTCATATGACTCATAGATTTCTCTAAATTTTCTTCTATTTTCGTATATTGTTCATTGATGGGGTTGGCCGAATTCTTTAATTTGTGATGTTCATCGACTTCCAAACAATTGTTTTATTTCTTATAGGATGTAACACCCATTTTTCCCGTATTCATCGCTGAATAAGAGTTAGGGATGTCACATGATACTTGTAAAATAATTCTTTAATATTAAGAAAATCTTGTCTTTGACTGTAAAATAGTTAATCGTATAAAATTTAAACTTAATAATTTCACATTCAATTTTGAACCTAGATTCAGGCAACAACTTAACAGTTTGATCCATTAGCATATAAATAATAAAACTGACTGAAAACTGCCTAATTTAAAATCATCCAGATTCTGAATAAAATGCGATTCATATCATAGCAAGCTTCACATTTTACTATACATGCCAACTAGTAAATATCAAACAACATAAAAATTATATTACTGATACTGATGTACCTGTTTTCGATAGATGATGTTCGTTAATGCTCCTTATTCCCAACGCTTCTCTTTTCCTACGCATGAAACAATCACACGCTAAGTATAACTTAGTGAGGTTAATCATAAAATAAGTATCGAATTAAATGAAAACATGGTTAAGCAAACCCATATCAAATCTTTCATAAACTTATAAACAATCACATATAAGAAATAGTGAATTTCATATACATTTACTTTATAATTAGCCCAAGAATTTGTATAAAGAGAAACTAAAGTATGCAAGGTCGGTACTCCTTGAGTACTAGTCACCGAAGTGACGATAACATATAGACACATAAAGTGCCAGAAACATATAGACACATAAGTGCCGAAAACGTATAGATCCGAAGATCGGTGTATAGCTATACTGCAGTCCTTGACTGCTAGACCTATAATGGCATGCCACTATACTGTAACTCTCTATCATAAACTTGGGTGAATAATTTCATATAACTAACTTGTAAATTATCATTTGATAAATGATTCATATATCACCATTATTCAATAATAACTTATCAAAATAAAACATAATAGGGCAATTCATACCCCAACATGTGCTAACCTTTTTCCTTTGCCTGTGAATCATCATATAACTTATAGAAGAACCATGTTATCATTTTAATAAAATCAAATAAATAGAATTTATAAAAGTTTACTAAAATACATTTCAAAACATATAAATGCACTCACCTGGGCCATTTATTATCTTGCCTCACTAAGCTTACTCATTAATCTTTTTGTTTCCTTGAATGCTTGTACCTTCCCCAGTATTTCTTAAAACTGTAGAAATCAATTGAACATACTTATTACTATACACTTACTTAATTCGAGTCTAACATTAAATACTAATGTTTGCCATGCATCTCATTTTGGGTCCTTAGTGACCATTTTGAACATTTGGCAACTATTCATGCCTTAATTTTCAATTCTTCCATTTTAATCCCTTACTTTCTCATTCTTGCCAAAATGGTACTTTTTCATCAATCCAAGCTAATTTGATCATAGTTTCAATAATTTACAGATCAATCTCCCTTCAAAATAAAATTTCCAAAACCATACCCTTATTTCTTCAAATAGCCGAATAGTCAATTCAAGCTTGAAACATCACTTTTTATTCATTTCCGTCATCAATTAAATTTTGACAATTTAGTCCCAAATTTTCTTCAAATTTTCGAATTAGTCCCTAAAGGGAATTTGACCTTCAAACATCAAAATTGAACTTCCATCATCAATATAATGCTTCAAACATCATAATCTAACCATTTTCATCCTTAATTCTCAAAACCCTAACAAATCCTTAAATTCAAAATTAGGGTTTATAACTTTCAACATGAATTTAACTTTATTTCAAGCTTGATTTCATCACCACTAAGCTTAATTCATTATCTACTACTTGAATTCCATCAATTTTCTATGAAACCCTAATTTCTCTCTCTTTAAACCCTAATCCAAAACTTCGAAATTCCATGCAATTTTACTATCAAAATGTAGGGAATGAAGAGTATATCACTTTACCTCAAAGAACCTTGCTTGAATTCTTGATCAAAAGCCTTGAAATTGAGCTAGAAAATTTTAAACCTTTTCCCCATATTTTTTTCTTCTTTTCGAAAGGGTGAAGAAGATGAACTTTTTTCATCATTTTTTTAACACTAAACCCAATATAAAATAGAAAAACGCCACATGTTATATAAAAATGAATTTTAAATTTATTTTTCTCTCTTTCCATAAATATTCATTTAACTAAATAAAAATTACATCTAGTTCAAATTTATGCCATCCCATTACTTTTGAACTAGATTAGTTCCCATACAACTGGTCATCATCATTAAATAATCATAAAATATTATTTATGATTTTTGTTCGATCTAATTTCCCGATTTTCACCTTCTACGATTTTTTCTTTATCGAACTATCAACTCTAATTCGGGAATCGTATATTTCCCTAATTCCATGAATAAATTCATATTTTCATATAAAATCCTCCATTTAATAAAGTCGAACGTAGAAATTTGACTCGATCCAAAAATACCGATAATTACCTGAAATCTCTATCGGGTAGCATCTTTCTTGAAAATCCTTTATTAAGCATTTATACGAATCTTTCCCATTTCTTCTGAGTCCTTTTTACAAATCAAAATACTGTTATGTGATACTTCCCAAAAGGTCACCTAAAACTTTTCTCTAATCTTAGCACGCTTAACAATTTTATTCGATCAAAATTTTATATTTTCTAAACCATTCTAACCTCCAAAACTATTACCGAAATCCTTATTCTGATCGAATTTATCCTCATACTGAATAAAAATCATCTTTGGGAAAATTTACACTTGGGTCCCTAAACTTTTACCAACATTTCATTTTGGTCACTAACTTTTATCTTTTGTCATTTTAGTCACTAAGTTAGCCTTATGCCAAAACCTTGGTACTAAATGACCCTTATATAACTTAGTAAAAATTTTCGGGGTATTACATAGGATCTCTAAACCCAAATCGCAATTAAGACTCCATTATTTAGTGACCATTTTATAAACTTCTTAAAACTGTGCTTTAAGCCTTTTAATAGAATTAACTAACTCCGTACCAATACCCCTAAAGACGTTTCGATACGCTAGGACAATTTCTAAATTTTCATATTCAAGGGTAACAACATGTATCGATACACCTAGCCCCGTATCGATACGCGTTGACTAGGGTTGATTGTTTTGATACTCCCTATAAACTGTATCAATGCAATTTGTTTTTCAGTTCTTACTATCCAATCTCGTATCGATACACCCCTATGTGTATCGGTACACCCTGTTTTATCAAGTTCAATTATGCAAGGTCGTACTGATACAGCTTGACCCGTATCGATACGCTTGCCCTATAATGACAGATTTTATCTGGTTTTTATTCGAATTAGCCTGTTGAACGATGTCCGAATGCCATGAAATTTTACCAGCAAGTTACTAATCCATAACTCTAATAGCATGTCCAATTTCATGCCATTATGAATCTATTTACCATGATTTTACCTCTTAAGCCAATTATGCCATTTTACTCCATTTTTAAGCAATACTAACAAGTCACTTAGGGTGTTTAAACCTTATACAAAACATAGCCTTTATACACATATTCCAAGCATCAAAATCAGCTAGTTTAACTACTTTGCCACCATTATAGGAGTCCATAGGGTCAAAACACATTACTCTAAGCTTGTGGTGATTTGCCGATCTTCCAACTAATCCTGATCTTGTTCCAATAACTTTCTTAACCTAAAATGTTAAAGATGAATGCATTAGAATTACATAGTCTAAGTGAGGTAGCCAATAACAATGAATGAACATGTTATGCATTTCAACATGCTTCGATGACATACTTAATAACATCTTTCACATAAGCAACGTATGCACATGTCATGGCATCAATGAATAGCATATTCCTCAATAATCAATATCATAGGATCATCATCAATAATAATATCATCAATCAATCATTTCCTTGGATCGATTCAACCGTATTTGGATACACGAATTCCACCTCATCACTGATAATAACAATAGTGGTCTAGTCACATACCATCCCTCCGCTGCACCAATTTGACCAATACAATACACATCTCTCCGCCACACAAATCATAATGGCCGAAGCCCAATACCAGTACCAATAGCTCATGAATTCTATGGCATGCCAATTGTATCCCATACTTTGATCCCAAGGTTCAATAAACTATAGCTCAAATAACAATAGTCTCATAGTGATAGGTTAATCACAATAACTCAATAGTCATACGATCATAGCAATAGACAATAGCAAAAATCACATGTCGATAATCTAATGGAAATGAACGTATCTTAATAACAATTAGCAATAAAGCTTCAACATGGATTCTATGCAATACTTACTCTTACTTACCACACATAGCTTTCAATAGTGTTTTATGCAATCACCTTCAATACAATGGTTAGCAAATCAAAATTAATGATTCGAGGTGGCACCTAGCCAACTCTCGAGACTCCGACTACACTTACCTTGGATTCCGAAGCTCCTAAGGATCTCGGATCGTAGTTCCTTTATTCCTAGCTTGCTTTGGAAATGATGGACTAGCTCTCTCTAATCCCTAAGCCAACTGATGACTATGCAATGAAATTCTTGAAACAAAGAAAGCTTGAGTTTAAGGGGTTCAATCGGAGAGGTGTGTGCTTGAGCTAGAGGTTGAAGACGACAATGGATGTGCTTGCTTGTTTTTCAAAAAAAAAGATGGAGATTTGGTCTCGATGACATAGAAAAAAGATGATAGCTTCCTTTTCTTTAATTTATTTTAAGGGAATTGTAACTTAATCATTTCCCACCTTTATTTAAGCCAATAAGAGGGTTTCCTATCACTAAGGGTTTGCTAAACCCAACCTACCTCATACTAAGCTAATATGAAGCTTTCCTTGGCTATAGGGTTTGCTCTAAACAATAGATTTCCATCAACTCATGTCATTTTCCACTTTAAGCATAAAGATGGCTAATTGTCTTCTTTTCAGACCAAAATCACGTGAGAAGGTGGCAAGCTAATAGGTGAGTCAACACCATTTTAAAAATCTTTGCAATTGAGTCACTAAAATTGATTTCTACAGGGACCCGTATCGATACACGTGGAGCTGTATCGATACGGCTAAGCCAAATCCAATAAAGTTAGTTAAAACTGTTAGTCCGTAACGATACGCCCCCTGCCGTATCGAAACACCTTGCCAACACAACTAGGGTCCCTAACCATGGAATTAACCATTTAGACAATATGGATGCAATGCTTGATCTTTTTAATATCGAATTTTCTAATCACCGGAACCTAATTCCGAATATACCGGTTTTCGGGGTGTTATATGACTAAACTTTTAATATCATGACTTTTTGAACTTGTTAATATTTTTTGGAATTTGATGCAGATGATGGATTTCATTTTATTTTATTTCAATTACATTTCTTCAAATATAAAATTGCATTGTAAGTTTATTTTATTTTATTTTATTACCCACAATTATGTATTATTCTTATAATTCTCTCCACTTCCATCTCTGAACAGTGCAACGCCTATTGTTTGAGTTTTCCCTCGATGATGTGTATTGGAAGTGTTCTAAATCACGTGCCGAAGGAAACATTGTTCACTTTATTGTGTATTGCAATCACCAGTTTGCAATTCAACTGTACCATGAAGCAAAGGGAAGAGATTTTATGGATGTGCTGGAGACCTCGAGGTGTTAAGTAATAAGTTGGGTTACTATTCCACTAGTTCTCTTAATGTGTTATTGTTAACATTTTTAGAGCCGGTCTGCTTTCTTTAAATAGATGCACAATGATGGATATTCGATCGATGTTGACGAATTGATAAATCAGGTTCCAACCTTGTTAGCTGAAAACATGGAAATTATAAATCATAACGCCAAATTGCATAAATTGGTGAATACGGATGAAGTAAGAAGGTTGTACAAAAAAATGGAGAAATTTAAAGTCATAAGAAAAAACCTGAAAAACAATGTGATGTTGTAGCGATCCTAAAAAACGAAGTTTTAAGATGTTTGGGTATTTCTCGGGTATAAAAAATATTTTTCGTGGGGTTTTAAAAAAACTGTATTTTATTTAAAATGGAGTCGCCACCAGCCACTAGGGTAGACCGGACACCATAAAACCAGAGATTTGAAAACTTGTTGGGTTCGGGAGTCGGTTACGGATGGGGAAGGATTAACACCCCCACGCCGCCCAAAATTGGTACTTTGATAATTATCGCTTTATTAATATTAAACTTTCTGGATTAATGTGACGATTAAATTAAAATTCGGTTATATGTGCGAGTAAATTTTAAAAGCCCCGTTATCCAAGAGTAAACGCCTAACCACCATCACTATGCCTGATATTGGCCCCGTTTACGCTCAGATAAAAGGGCACTGCATTGACAAAATATATATCTGAAATGCAACTTAAAACATGACAAACATAAATAAATACATAATATACGTATTAAATACTTATATATAAAAAATTAAAATATAGAAAACTATATATATTATAATGTATATACACATATTTAAAACTAAAAAACATATATTAATTTATAACATATAGAAAGAAATATGTGAAGAAAAATATATGTTATACATATTATACTTTAATATTACAATAACTTTACAATATACTTTACATCATACTAATTCTATAATATACTACATAATACGATAAAAATATATATAGTATAAAAACAAGTAAAAAATATATAATATAATATATAATACACAAAACTTATCAAAACTTACATATACATAGCTTTTTTCTAATATATAAACATAGTGTATATATATATATAAACATATACTTAGATAAAAAGAAGTATAGTATATACATATATTACTTAATATATATATAACGTAATATACATAGATACATACTAAAATACATATATATATACGCACATATACACAAAGAAACAATTATACAAGAACAAATAAAAGAAATATTACGACAAAACCACATATTAAGCATGTCAAAAACAAAGATATACATACATACCGTACATGTAGAAACAAATAAGAGAATAAAACAAATATGATAAAAAAACACATATTTATAGATGAGAAAATAAAAAAATATTAAACAACCACCAAAAATTAATTTAAACACGATCTAACAAGACATAGAAACATATGATCATAAAAATATATAAAACATAAGAACTAAAATAAAGAAAAGATTACTAGTAAAACATCATATCTATTAGATCATGAAAAAAAGGATTATGCTACAAACATACATAAAAAAGGATACCCATACCTAAATATAGTAGAGAGTTCTCTCATTTTTCTTTCTCAATTTGTGGTATCTTCAAAATAAATTGAGAGTCCCTCCTCTCCTTTTTTTTTGCTACTGCCGAGAGCTCCTCTCTTTCTTTTTTTTCAATCTGCCGTCCCCTAAAATGGGTGATGGAGTGGGATATATGGATGGCTGAGGTATAGTGGAGTGTGGGAAAGGGTAATAGGGAATGTGCATAGGGTGATCAAGCATGGGGTGCATGTTTTGGCAGGGTAGGGGCGTGCGACAGGGTATGGGGTGTCATGCCCCTTTTTTGCTATTTTGATTTTTTTTGTTTTTTTTTCAATTTAGTTTAACTAGGGTAAGTGGTTCGAATATAATTTAGGGCCCAGACAAAAATGGGTATTACAGCTTCCCCTCTTTGCTCATTGTTGTGTAACAGGAATAGAGCAAAGACAAGAATAACCATTTTTGTCCGATCTGGCTTAACTTCTCTCCTTTTGACGTGTGTCTTCTTTCTTCGGCATATCTTCTTTCTTTTTGACGTTGGTCTTCTTTCTTGACTTGATCGATCCACTTTGTCACTCTTAGGAAGCAAAGTCTTCAAAATAGGGGGTTGTCTGTTGGGGAAGCAAGATGAGTTCAACTTGCTACATTATTGATGATGAACTAATACCTGAAGAAAATTTTGACCCAGTTGCAACCCGGACGAAGAGACAGGGTCTACAAAATTCGATCCAGCTGCAACACTGATGGAGAGGCAGGACCGATGGATGAAAGTTCTGATGTCTGATCCAGCTACAACTCTGACGGAGAGTCGGGATCAAAAGATTGAAAGCTCATTTTGATTAGATTTTTTTTCTTTCTTTTTTTCTCTTTCTTTTTTTGTCTTTTTTCTTTTTTTACAACATTGATAAAACTTGAAAGTTGGTAAATTTTGACCAAGCTACAACACCAATGAAGAGGCAAGGTCTGAAGATTTGATCCAGCTACGACTCTGACGAAGAGGCAGGATCGGAGAGTTGGATTCTTTGCGATCAAGCTACGACTCTAATGAAGAGGCATGATCGGAATTTGGCAAATTTGGTTCAGCTACAACACTGACAAAGAGGCAGAACTAGAAAATTGGATTTAGCTACAACACCGACGAAGAGGCAAGGTCTGAAGATTTGATCCAGCTACGACTTTGACGAAGAGGCAGGATCGGAAGGTTATTCTTTTTGTGTGATCAAGCTACGACTCCGATGAAGAGGCATGATCAAAACTTGGCAAATCTGGTTTAGCTACAACACCGATGAAAAGGCAGAACCGATGGATGAAAATTCCAATGTCTGATCCAATTACAACCCTAACGAAGAGGCAGTATCAGAAAATTGAAAAAAATTTCTTCTTCTTTTTCATTTTTTCTCTCTTTTTTTATTTTTTTCTTCATTTTTGCTTGTTTTTTTTTTTTTTAGATTTTTTTTCTTTTTTCTCTCTTTTTTTGAATTTTTTTCTCTCTTTTTCGACCCTTTTTCTATTTTCTATTTTTTCTTCTTTTTTTCTTTTTTCTTTTTTGTTTTTGTTTGTTTTTTTGTTTTTTTATCTTTTTCTTGTAACTAAAAAACAAATTCCAAGGAAAAGTTTGGTCTAGCTGCAACACTGTCGAAGAGTCAAGACCTGGAGAGGATTTGATCTGCTACACCACTAACAGAGAGACTAGATCAGCAAAATGTGAGACCCGCTACACCACCGACGGAGAGGTAGGGCCGAATGGAAAATCTGATCTACAACACCACCGAAAGAGGCAAGATCTAGATAGGATTTGATCTGTTACACCACTGCCGGAGAGACTAGATCAACAAAATGTGAGACCCGCTACACCACTGACGGAGAGACAGGACCGAATGGAAAATCTGATCTGCAACACAACCGACATAGGTAAGATCTACATTAAGTTGGCATACCACCACTGACAGAGGCATGATTTGCAAGATGTTGGATGACTGCGCCACTGACAGTGAGACAATGTCTGGAAAAATTTACGCTATTTTTCTATCAATAGAGGGCATGATCTGAAAAGAATTTCTATTGGCAATAGTAGAAATCGGGAGAATGTTGACGTCTGTCACACCATCGTTGGAGGAATAAAATCCTACAAAAGAAAAAACATTGGTCAGTAATTGTCAAAGATTTTGTCGTTGATACCTTTTATTTTGGGAGTTTCAGCATCTTCTTCGTGTTTGGCCTTCTTCAAGATTAGGGTTGGCCCTCTTGTCATTGTCCTCATATTGAGGGTACTCGGTCTTTTCCATAGACCTGTTATGTACAAGCAAGATTGCATCAATGTATCTAATTTTATGTCTAAATGCATGTGTCTACCCTAAATGCATGGTGACTTCGGTGTATGCACTTAATCTAAATGTATGACGTATGCAAAAATGGTTTAATCCAAGATGAATGCAACTAAATGCATGAATGTGATATGATTTTCTTTTGGTCCTCAAAGGGATGCCCCGACTCTCACTTTGGTCCTATCAGGATCTTGATCTTTTGCGTGTGGACGGTGCCCTAACCTCTTCTTGGGTTCGATCATCCATCCGGGTGCATGCCCCAACATTTTGTTCGTTCTTATGCTATAAATGAAACTACTCTTGAATTTGACACTTTGAGTGCGGATTCTCGTTGCCCCCAAGTTGGGTTCATAAATTGTGTGTTGGTTCATGGCAGCTCATTATTATTATTTTTTGGATTGGGTGCAGTTTTGCATATTGTGGTCAAGGATGAAAGAGTTTGACTTCGGTAATGAAGGCTGGACCTTGGCAAAGAATGCCCCCAGACTGGGACCTTGTTAGAGGCACAATATTTTTAAAAGATATGGAGGGTGCTTTTGGACATGCCCCAAGATCAGGCTCTTGTAGAGGTTTTGTAAGGTGATAGGTCGACCAACTTTGTTGTATCTAATGGGGTAACCCGGGGACCAGTCTCTAAATGAATGCATGTAAAAAACAAAGTATGTCCTATATGCGAATGCACCAATGCAAAGATCAAAATGTCATGATATGCAATGCAATGAATGCCAAAATGAACATATATGATGTGATCACAAAAAAGGTCAGTGTGAAATTAAAATAATCAAATGAATAAATTAAAGTAAACATGGTAATAATAAAATATTTTTGATCGGGCAAACCACTTGAACCAACACCTTTATGTCATGCAATGCTAATGCAATGATGTATGCAAAAAAGGGCAAAACAAAAAAAGAAAACGAGTCAGTACCGAATAAAATCAATAACAAACAAAACGACCCTATTTACATCCCGTCTAAAACACCTAGGTTATCTGCATGGCTCTAACAGGGTGGGTTTCTAAATGTTCTCTACATGCAGTGTTGGTTCTAGGAGGTACCCGAATTGTCCTTGTTGTCTCCTACTAAGAGTAGCAAGGCCCCCGATCATCACCCATTATAGGCTCCTTTAAACCGAGTTCAATTCAGGGAGACCCATTCGCTTATGCCTACACGAAGAAACGATATCCTTACGAAAGCATAAGGTACTCGAGCCCCGAAGGTACTTGCTAGGCCTACACGGAGGAACGATATCCTCACGAAAGCATTAGCGTTTTCCCCCCACTTAAAAAGGACGGGTTTATATGCCAAATTTTAAATGCGTTAAAATAAACGTGCAATTATAACCGAATGTTAATTTAATAGTCACTTTAATCCGAAATTTCTAATATTACTAGAGCGGTAATTATTTGAAAAAGCTTGACTCTCATTTGTTTTTGAAAACAAAAAAATGTCCCCAGCGGAGTCATCATCTGTAGCGATCCTAAAAAATGAAGTTTTAAGATGTTTGGGTATTTCTCGGGTATAAAAAATATTTTTTGTGGGGTTTTAAAAAAAATTGTATTTTATTTAAAATGGAGTCGCCACCAGCCACTAGGGTACATCGGACACCATAAAACCAGAGATTTGAAAACTTGTTGGGTTCGGGAGTCGGTTACGGATGGGGAAGGATTAACACCCCCACGTCGCCCAAAATTGGTACTTTGATAATTATCGCTTTATTAATATTAAACTTTCTGGATTAATGTGACGATTAAATTAAAATTCGGTTATATGTGCGAGTAAATTTTAAAAGCCCCGTTATCCGAGAGTAAATGCCTAACCACCATCACTACGCCTGATACTGGCCCCGTTTACGCTCGGATAAAAGGGCACCGCATTGACAAAATATATATCCGAAATGCAACTTAAAACATGACAAACATAAATAAATAAATACATAATATACGTATTAAATACCTATATATAAAAAATTAAAATATAGAAAACTATATATATTATAATGTATATACACATATTTAAAAGTAAAAAACATATATTAATTTATAACATATAGAAAGAAACATGTGAAGAAAAATATATGTTATACATATTATACTTTAATATTACAATAACTTTACAATATACTTTGCATCATACTAATGCTATAATATACTAAATAATACGATAAAAATATATATAGTATAAAAACAAGTAAAAAATATATAATATAATATATAATACACAAAACTTATCAAATACTTACATATACATAGCTTTTTTCTAATATATAAACATAGTGTATATATATATATAAACATATACTTAGATAAAAAGAAGTATAGTATATACATATATTACTTAATATATATATATATATATAACGTAATATACATAGATACATACTAAAATACATATATATATACGCACATATACACAAAGAAACAATTATACAAGAACAAATAAAAGAAATATTACGACAAAACCACATATTAAGCATGTCAAAAACAAAGATATACATACATACCGTACATGTAGAAACAAATAAGAGAATAAAACAAATATGATAAAAAAAAACACATATTTATAGATGAGAAAATAAAAAATATTAAACAACCACCAAAAAATAATTTAAACATGATCTAACATGACATAGAAACATATGATCATAAAAATATATAAAACATAAGAACTAAAATAAAGAAAATATTACTAATAAAACATCATTTCTATTAGATCATGAAAAAAAAAGGATTATGCTACAAACATACATAAAAAGGATACCCATACCTAAATATAGTAGAGAGTTCTCATTTTTTCTTTCTCAATTTGTGGTATCTTCAAAATAAATTGAGAGTCCCTCCTCCTTTTTTTTGCACTCCAGAGAGCTCTCTCTCTTTCTTTTTTTTCAATGATGGCCGTCCCCTAAAATGGGTGATGGAGTGGGATATATGGATGGTTGAGGTATAGTGGAGTGTGGGAAAGGGTAATAGGGAATGTGCATAGGGTGATCAAGCATGGGGTGCATGTTTTGGCAGGGTGGGGGCGCATGACGGGTATGGGGTGTCATGCCCCTTTTTTTGCTATTTTGATTTTTTTTTTTTTTTTTTCAATTTAGTTTAACTAGGGTAAATGGTTCGAATATAATTTAGGGCCTGGACAAAAATGGGTATTCTGACTTCCCCTCTTTGCTCATTGTTGTGTAACAGAATAGAGCAAAGACAAGAATAACCATTTTTGTCCGATCTGGCTTAACTTCTCTCCTTTTGACGTGTGTCTTCTTTCTTCGGCATATCTTCTTTCTTTTTGACGTTGGTCTTCTTTCTTGACTTGATCGATCCACTTTGTCACTCTTAGGAAGCAAAGTCTTCAAAATAGGGGGTTGTCTGTTGGGGAAGCAAGATGAGTTCAACTTGCTACATTATTGATGATGAACTAATACCTGAAGAAAATTTTGACCCAGTTGCAACCCGGACGAAGAGACAGGGTCTACAAAATTCGATCCAGCTGCAACACTGATGGAGAGGCAGGACCGATGGATGAAAGTTCTGATGTCTGATCCAGCTACAACTCTGACGGAGAGTCGGGATCAAAAGATTGAAAGCTCATTTTGATTAGATTTTTTTTCTTTCTTTTTTTCTCTTTCTTTTTTTGTCTTTTTTCTTTTTTTACAACATTGATAAAACTTGAAAGTTGGTAAATTTTGACTTCTTTTACAACACCAATGAAGAGGCTCTTTTTTCAAGATTTGATCTTTTTAGATACAACGAATTGTTAGGATCGGAGAGTTGGATTCTTTGCGATCAAGCTACGACTCTAATGAAGAGGCATGATCGGAATTTGGCAAATTTGGTTCAGCTACAACACTGACAAAGAGGCAGAACTAGAAAATTGGATTTAGCTACAACACCGACGAAGAGGCAAGGTCTGAAGATTTGATCCAGCTACGACTTTGACGAAGAGGCAGGATCGGAAGGTTATTCTTTTTGTGTGATCAAGCTACGACTCCGATGAAGAGGCATGATCAAAACTTGGCAAATCTGGTTTAGCTACAACACCGATGAAAAGGCAGAACCGATGGATGAAAATTCCAATGTCTGATCCAATTACAACCCTAACGAAGAGGCAGTATCAGAAAATTGAAAAAAATTTCTTCTTCTTTTTCATTTTTTCTCTTTTTTTTTTTTTTCTTCATTTTTGCTTGTTTTTTCTTTTTTTAGATTTTTTTTCTTTTTCTCTCATTTTTTTTTTGAATTTTTTTTCTCTCTTTTTTTTTTGCTTTTTTTTTTTTATTTTTATTTTTTTCTTTTTTTTTTTCTTTTTTTTTTTTTGTTTTTGTTTGTTTTTTTGTTTTTTATCTTTTTCTTGTAACTAAAAAACAAATTCAAAGAAAAAGTTTGGTCTAGCTGCAACACTGTCGAAGAGTCAAGACTGGAGAGGATTTGATCTGCTACACCACTAACAGAGAGACTAGATCAGCAAAAATGAGACCCGCTACACCACCGACGGAGAGGTAGGGTCGAATGGAAAATCTGATCTACAACACCACCGAAAGAGGCAAGATCTAGATAGGATTTGATCTGTTACACCACCTGCCGGAGAGACTAGATCAACAAAATGTGAGACCCGCTACACCACCACCGACGGAGAGACAGGACCGAATGGAAAATCTGATCTGCAACACAACCGACATAGGTAAGATCTACATTAAGTTGGCATACCACCACTGACAGAGGCATGATTTGCAAGATGTTGGATGACTGCGCCACTGACAGTGAGACAATGTCTGGAAAAATTTACGCTATTTTTCTATCAATAGAGGGCATGATCTGAAAAGAATTTCTATTGGCAATAGTAGAAATCGGGAGAATGTTGACGTCCGTCACACCATCGTTGGAGGAATAAAATCCTACAAAAGAAAAAACATTGGTCAGTAATTGTCAAAGATTTTGTCGTTGATACCTTTTATTTTGGGAGTTTCAGCATCTTCTTCGTGTTTGGCCTTCTTCAAGATTAGGGTTGGCCCTCTTGTCATTGTCCTCATATTGAGGGTACTCGGTCTTTTCCATAGACCTGTTATGTACAAGCAAGATTGCATCAATGTATCTAATTTTATGCCTAAATGCATGTGTCTACCCTAAATGCATGGTGACTTCGGTGTATGCACTTAATCTAAATGTATGACGTATGCAAAAATGGTTTAATCCAAGATGAATGCAACTAAATGCATGAATGTGATATGATTTTCTTTTGGTCCTCAAAGGGATGCCCTGACTCCTCACTGGTCCTATCAGGATCTTGATCTTTTGCGTGTGACGGTGCCCTAACCTCTTCTTGGGTTCGATCATCCATCTGGGTGCATGCCCCAACATTTTGTTCGTTCTTATGCTATCGTCTGAAACTACTCTTGAATTTGACACTTTGAGTGCGGATTCTGTTGCCCCCCAAGTTGGGTTCATAAATTGTGTGTTGGTTCATGGCAGCTCATTATTATTATTTTTTTGGATTGGGTGCAGTTTTGCATATTGTGGTCAAGGATGAAAGAGTTTGACTCGGTAATGAAGGCTGGACCTTGGCAAAGAATGCCCCCAGACTGGGACCTTGTTAGAGGCACAATATTTTTAAAAGATATGGAGGGTGCTTTTGGACATGCCCCAAGATCAGGCTCTTGTAGAGGTTTTGTAAGGTGATAGGTCGACCAACTTTGTTGTATCTAATGGGGTAACCCGGGGACCAGTCTCTAAATGAATGCATGTAAAAAACAAAGTATGTCCTATATGCGAATGCACCAATGCAAAGATCAAAATGTCATGATATGCAATGCAATGAATGCCAAAATGAACATATATGATGTGATCACAAAAAAGGTCAGTGTGAAATTAAAATAATCAAATGAATAAATTAAAGTAAACATGGTAATAATAAAATATTTTTGATCGGGCAAACCACTTGAACCAACACCTTTATGTCATGCAATGATAATGCAATGATGTATGAAAAAAGGGCAAAACAAAAAAAAAAAAACAGTCAAGATGCAGAATAAAATCAATAACAAACAAAACGACCCTATTTACATCCCGTCTAAAACACCTAGGTTATCTGCATGGGCTCTAAAAGGTGGGGTTTCTAAATGTTCTCTACATGCAGTGTTGGTTCTAGGAGGTACCCGAATTGTCCTTGTTGTCTCCTACTAAGAGTAGCAAGGCCCCCGATCATCACCCATTATAGGCTCCTTTAAACCGAGTTCAATTCAGGGAGACCCATTCGCTTATGCCTACACGAAGAAACGATATCCTTACGAAAGCATAAGGTACTCGAGCCCCGAAGGTACTTGCTAGGCCTACACGGAGGAACGATATCCTCACGAAAGCATTAGCGTTTTCCCCCCACTTAAAAAGGACGGGTTTATATGCCAAATTTTAAATGCGTTAAAATAAACGTGCAATTATAACCGAATGTTAATTTAATAGTCACTTTAATCCGAAATTTCTAATATTACTAGAGCGGTAATTATTTGAAAAAGCTTGACTCTCATTTGTTTTTGAAAACAAAAAAATGTCCCCAGCGGAGTCATCATCTGTAGCGATCCTAAAAAATGAAGTTTTAAGATGTTTGGGTATTTCTCGGGTATAAAAAATATTTTTTGTGGGGTTTTAAAAAAAATTGTATTTTATTTAAAATGGAGTCGCCACCAGCCACTAGGGTACATCGGACACCATAAAACCAGAGATTTGAAAACTTGTTGGGTTGAGAGTCGATTTACGGATGGGGAAGGATTAACACCCCCACGTCGCCCAAAATTGGTACTTTGATAATTATCGCTTTATTAATATTAAACTTTCTGGATTAATGTGACGATTAAATTAAAATTCGATTATATGTGCGAGTAAATTTTAAAAGCCCCGTTATCCGAGAGTAAATGCCTAACCACCATCACTACGCCGATCATCGCCCGTTTACGCTCGGATAAAAGGGCACCGCATTGACAAAATATATATCCAAAAATGCAACTTAAAACATGACAAACATAAATAAATAAATACATAATATACGTATTAAATACCTATATATAAAAAATTAAAATATAGAAAACTATATATATTATAATGTATATACACATATTTAAAAGTAAAAAACATATATTAATTTATAACATATAGAAAGAAACATGTGAAGAAAAATATATGTTATACATATTATACTTTAATATTACAATAACTTTACAATATACTTTGCATCATACTAATGCTATAATATACTAAACAATACGATAAAAATATATATAGTATAAAAACAAGTAAAAAATATATAATATAATATATAATACACAAAACTTATCAAATACTTACATATACATAGCTTTTTTCTAATATATAAACATAGTGTGTATATATATATATAAACATATACTTAGATAAAAAGAAGCATATTATATACATATATTACTTATATATATATATATATATAACGTAATATACATAGATACATACTAAAATACACATATATATACGCACATATACACAAAGAAACAATTATACAAGAACAAATAAAAGAAATATTACGACAAAACCACATATTAAGCATGTCAAAAACAAAGATATACATACATATCGTACATGTAGAAACAAATAAGAGAATAAAACAAATATGATAAAAAAAAACACATATTTATAGATGAGAAAATAAAAAATATTAAACAACCACCAAAAAATTAATTTAAACATGATCTAACATGACATAGAAACATATGATCATAAAAATATATAAAACATAAGAACTAAAATAAAGAAAATATTACTAATAAAACATCATTTCTATTAGATCATGAAAAAAAAGGATTATGCTACAAATGTACATAAAAAAGGATACCCAAACCTAAATATAGTAGAGAGTTCTCTCCTTTTTCTTTCTCAATTTGTGGTATCTTCAAACTAAATTGAGAGTCCCTCCCCTCCTTTTTTTTGCTACTGCCAATAGCTCATCTCTTTCTTTCTTTTTCAATCTGTCGTCCCCTAAAATGGGTGATGGAGTGGGATATATGGATGGTTGAGGTGGAGTGGAGTGTGGGAAAGGGTAATAGGGAATATGCATAGGGTGATCAAGCATGGGGTGCATGTTTTTGGTAGGGTAGGGGCGTGCGACAGAGTATGGGGCGTCATGCCCCTTTTTTTGCTATTTTTTTGTTTTTTTAATTTAGTTTAACTAGGTTAAGTGGTTCGAATATAATTTAGGGTTCGGACAAAAATGGGTATTACAGATGTTCTACAAGTCTGTTGATTATTTCATCATGTGTTACGTTGTGATAAAAAAATTCATCTACACATGTGAACACAATCCAAGCCTTTGCCATGTCAGAATACGTTTGGAAATTAACAACTATCTCCCTTATCATCAATTTAATACGACAACTCATGTCAAGAATCTCTTATGCACATCGCTAACACGTCACCTCATTATCAAGATTCTCTGTTGTACGAGCCTGACACGTCTTCTATTATCAGGATCTTAGCTGTAACATAACTATGAGTTACGATACTCAAACTTTTAAAATGTACCCATTACTGTAAAGTTTCAATACTTATCATCTACAATGTTCACGTTCATGTATAGTTACAACTTACATGTTCACACATAAGTGGGAGCATCGAAATGTATATAAGAGTTTCGATATTTATAACGAGAATGGCCACCTTAAATGTTACCATATCGTGTAAGATTTTAGGTTCATGTTCAAGAATATCGAAAAACTCAGTATAGTACCGATACTTGTCGATGCTAATACAATGTCGAACGTTTTTAACGATATACTCAGCTCTGATTAAGCTAGTTTGATAAATCCCATTACATTTTGACATTTTTCCGAGGAACCGAGAGAAATATGATCACCAACACAAACATAAATTAGATTAAAAAGTAAGATATAAAATTAGATGCATGGTTCATTGCTACTAAGCTAGCTTAGTTCAGTTAAAATGAACGAAAGAAGAGTATATTACTGTCCTATTAGAGTCTGTAGATATATCGGATGTGACATTCAATTACTTAATTATTTGTTCTTTCTCATGTCGTCTCCTTGAATTATGTACACAAACAACGTCTTCGTCTGCGAAAGGTGGAAAACCTCCTAGGATTCTTGATGAACTAGCACCTTCATCAAAATTTACATACAACTCGATGTTGGTACCCCCTAAACAGTTGTAGCTCCTAAACATCTTGCGAAGGACGCTTGCATTACATATCTGTGGCATGTAATGAGTTTGGGGTCAGGCTCATCGAAGGGGATTTTGGCTTCCAATGAAGAAAATTTCTTCCTTGTTGATTTGTAACCTCCGTGGAAATCAACTCAAACAAATTATCCTTCTCGATGTTGTTGTTGAATGAAGTGTAGAGGTATGTTCCTAAAAAGAAAACGGTTGCAGAAAATCTTGCCATAATTTTTAATAAAGAATTTATGCACAATATGGTACTCTACAAGTATTTATAGAAGATTTTTAAGGGTAAAATAAGGGTTCCACACCTAAAATGTTATTGATAATCAGTTTGGGGTTCAGTACCTAAAATATTATCGGTATTCAGTTTAGGGTTCGGCACTTAAAATGTTAGCCAAAACAAGTTTCAGGTTTGACACCTAAAATGTTACAGAAAAATTAGTTTGGGGTTCGGCAATTAAAATGTTACAGGCAACGAGTTTGGGCTTCGTGACCTATAATGTCAACGAAAATCAGTTTTGCGTTCTAAATCCAAAATGTTACCGGAATCAGTTTGGTGTTCGGACCCTAAAATGTTAATGAAATTCAATTTCGAGATTGGCACCTAAAATGTTACCTACGTTTTAGCTTAACTCTAAAATGTTAATGAAATTCAGTTTCGAGATCGACACTTAAAATATTACCTACATTCAGTTTGGTGTTAGGGAACCTAAATTATTACCGAAATAATGAACTTTTTAAGTTGAGTAAAATATTTCATTTGCCACCTAAAATGTTACCAAAATGGAGTTTTAGTGGTTAGAGAACCTAAAATATTACAAATATATTCCACTTTCTAAGTTCAAAGGGAAACAATTAACTCGGCACCTAAAATGTTAGAAAAAACCAGTTTAAGGGTAAAACATTCCAACTGAAAATCTGAACTAAAACCTGTTTGAATTGGCTGGTAACCTGTAACTGGAAAAACAGGTGCCGCCGTATAGTAGACGCATTTTAACCTGTCGCATAGCAGACCTACCCCTTATAAAAATCTAAAACCTGATCCTATTTTAAGGAATCTTTTGCTCAGTCTACGGGTTCGGAATGTTGTAAGATTGTTGTTGTTATTATGAAACTGCCATTTATGAGCATTCACTGGCACAAAAACGTTTGTAAACTGTGTTCTGGATTTGCATAAGGATTTTCACCAATGCTGATAAGAAACATGCTGCTAGAATGCTCAACAGAGTCCTTTGAAGGGATCATATGTTTCGAGACTCTGAACCCCACAAGCAAAGACAACTCTTCTGCTGCTGGCGACCTCAAATCAAACACTGCGATTTTCAACATCGATAGTTTCTGCAATGCTGTTCTTGATTCCGAGCTTATACTTCCAAGTACTCCAGTTGTCTGCAAACCATTTGAGAACACATTCGAGCAGGTTTCAAGATTGCCAACATCAACCCCAAGAAAACGGTAACTAAAACCATTGAATCAATCAATTTACAGATGATTTACTTGAAAAGAATTCAAGCTTCCAGTTGTATAATGCTTGTGCTGAATTTGCCCTGGTGTGAATACCTGCAGGCTGCATACTTCTTCAAAACACTAAATATTGTGTAAATTATTTGTGGTGCTAGTAGAATTTGTCTTCATCTCAATACAATGTTCTACATTGAATTTTTTGGTTTCCATAAATCAGTTGTTTCTAATATTTGAATAACTGCAATATTGCGCCATCCTATATCATCTCTCCATCCCCTTTCTCTGCGCAGGGAGCTGGATATCGAACCCTGATCATGCCTGCATCTAAAATGGTAAAGCTATTGTGAAGCCTTGTTACCATGAGAAATGTCAACTGTTTCCTCGAATTTACAGGAAGCTTTCGGTCTATCGTTCTGGAAAGAAGACTAAGAGGTTAGTTACCAGATGCATATTCTGAATGCAATCGAATTCATTCGAAATAGTATATTGGTAATAGGCTAGAATGAGCTTAAACAATCAACACACATGAAATCATTGCTTCTAGGACTCATATTTACAACTACATCAAATGGAGTAGTGAATCTCAGTCTACCGAGTAATGTAAACTAATCTGCAATTTACTGACTATTGCTCTCCATTTGCATTTAATTCCTAGCAGGTTTCCAACATGAAAGGGCAACAATAACTCTCCCCTTCCATCCCTGCAGCATCCAGCGGCCATCAACATCTACAATAAAGTCCCTATTATAATAAGATTGGACCAGATTCTTCACTTTCTTCACAAGCACCACATCCAACGGAATCTGCTTGAACCCTGCCCTCAAAATCCTAGACTGCCATTGCTTATACGTCTCTGGCCTTTCAACCCTCTCGATTCCCTCGCATGCAACAACATTCATTATGTCCCTCCCGAGTATTTCCCTCTCGTACATCATCCTTTGTGGATCGTCCCGAGGAACATTAGCTTCGAATATATCAAACTGAGCTGAGAAATGGAAGAGTGCTTCCCGGAACCTTGTGACGAAGAAGGGAGCGTTATATGTCCCGTTTGCAACCCCATGGATGAAAAGCTCTGGGCTGATTCTTTTGATCAGTTTCAGAACAGTGTCCCTTGCGCTGGTCGATGATAGTGTATCATCGGGCAGGTTCTTTAGCCGATACAAGCAGTTTACAACGAGGGCTTCATCTTTGTTGATCTTTAGTTCTTCGAGTTGGATGGTTTCCCATTTCTTTGCTATCACGTTGTACTCGAATGGGACATTGAATCTCTCACAATACCTCTTCAAGCGACGGCCCGTCTCTTCAACCCTTTCATCCGGTCGGAATCCTGGTTGCGGGAACTCAATGCCGGTAATTCGAAGCTTGGGAGGTCCACCAGCTCTTGCTGAGAGACGTTGTATGAGGCAAGGCCATTGAAAACCATAACCAATGCCAAAATCAACGATGTGGAGCGTGGTTGCTGTTTCTGCAACTTCCATTATCTTCTTGTTCGCGTAGAAATTCACCATTTTCTTGAAAGGGCAAGCTAAAACATACACTCCGTAAGCTTTAAGGATATCGGCAGCCGAAGTCCTATTGCTTACCAACGGTGAATACAACGGCGCCCTCGTGCCGGCCAAACGTGTCTTAAGTGCATCAGCAAAGTAATGCGCCAATCTTTGGGTTCCATCACCAGTTTCAGAAGAGTTTTGGCTTATCTGTTTCAACATCTGATTCGCAGTCCTATGATCGTTAACAGCAACAGCTTGTGCACACTGAGTGAGTAGAGTCCACAAATCCACCACTTCGCTTTTCTTCCCGCTCTTCCTGCGCGTCGTTCCACCATTCGAAGACCCTTTCATCTGCCCATTCTGCAGTGAACTCGCTTTAAGGGAACACGTCGGGGAGTCCTCGTTTTCACCTTTGCAAAGCAAGACTTCATCGAACATCTCCGATTGCTCCGAATCTTCAAGCGAAATCGCAGACTGCTTGCTGCTCCTGCCTTGTTCCAATTCATCACCGCCGTCACGCTGGTAATTCTTCCTTCCCTTGGACACTGTTGGGGTCTCTCGTTGTAGATCTGGAAACAAAGAGGTTCTTTCAAGAGAATCAATCAGATAAGTTTGATCCGTACATGGAGGGACGGGATCGGTCGGAAGTGGATATTGGTGGCCAAGAGCTTCATAGAAAGATTTCTCAGCAGCTTGGAGAGCTAAACAATCTTGCAACATACACGTCTTTTCTTCCATGTCTTCTTCCATTAACATCTCGTTTATGTAGTTGAGCATTTCGTTTGCAAAAGGGGCGTTATCCAGAGGGTGTCCCTCTGAACTTGTCGTCCCCGATGATGAAGCTGACTCCGGACTCGGACTCTGTTCAAACCCATTAACAAGGGTGTGATTTGAATACACCGGGACTCCCCCATGATCGAATTTGAATCCATACATGGAATTGGGGAAATCTTGGAAAAGGGTATCCATGGAAAACTATCTGATAAACCCCGACTGAAACTGCGTTGTTAAAATCTCCAAGGGAAAAAGGGAAAGAGATAGGAGTCAAAATACCTGGAGAGTTCCGTGGTTTGGAGAAAATGGTGTGAAGTTATAAAGGTCGGGCTTCTTCTGCTGTTGAGCTGTCCTGAACCTTCTGGGAAAGTATGGTTATGACAGAACAGCCGCCATTAAGACAGATTTTGAGTCAAGGATGAAACTTTTTTATAATGATTAGCTTATTAATAAAGGTCAAATTCTGCTCTTGGTCCCTTCAATGTACTCAAATGAATGTAAAATACTTAAAATCATATCAGGTGCACTATGAAATTCATAAAAACCAGCCGAATAATATCATGTCAATTAAGCCATGTCTGTAAGCTTATTGCTTTTCCAATTGACGTGTGTAACATTGATCATCCAATAACGTCTTAAACATAGAGTATATTTGGCATTAGATCGTCATAGAGCCAATACCCAATGTACAAAAGTTGAGCATATGTACGACTTTTATATCATCAACCTCTGCTCTAACATACTCCACACTCGATTTTCATGCACAACATAAGTCTTTATATACCCTAAACTCCACTTTTATTATCGAACAAGATCTTAAACTCTTTGAATTTCAACCAACCAACGACTTTCATCATCTTTAATCACACCACCGTAAGTCGTCATACCATAAATAAAATTTTTCCAATACCAAATGTATTTACTTTATATCAACATGATACTAGAAGTTCTATTTAATATTCTAACGATCTGTGCTTTAGACTTTCAATTAATGTGTAATGAGACAAGTTACCGCATGAAAATTTTATTGTTGTAAGTAGTCAACTACTTTATAAAAATGTTTCAATTTCCACATGACCAAGATAAATGTTCAAATAAGGATCTAATATCATGTATACTTTAATTTGTCATAATATCATTTTTTTTGTATAAATGTTCAAGTAACGATATAACATTTTAGGGGTTATTCATATAAGAGTCTAACATTTCAAAATAGTCAAAGACTGCATTTTTTAATATATCCAAATAAGGGTCTTGCATTTTAGAACAATCGAATAGAGATCTAATGTATTTGAATCTATTCAATAAAGTCCTAACACTTTTGAATCTAATCACTTAAAATAAAAGGAAAATTTTTGTCAATGAAATGTTATGTTTTTATTTGAGCATATTGGAAAATGTTAGAACACTATTTGACTGTTTTCAAAAATTAAACTCTTATTTAAACAGGTTCAAATATATAACATCATTTGTTGAACACATTAAAAAATATTATACTTTTATTCGACTATTTTGAAATATTAAGCCCATAATTAAGTATTAAGTACTTTTCTTGATTAAATAGAGAGATTAAATTCTTATATTAGAATTTAAGCCCATACAAAATGAAATAATATGAGCAAATATTAAGCACTTTTTTGAATAAGCATTAAGCATTTTTTAAAATATTTATAGTTAGTCTAAATAACTAACACCGTGGACTATTAAGTTAAATTATCAATGTGATTTTTTTCTTAAAAATATTATTTTTAACTCAAAAGAATTAATGTTAGTATGAACTAAAAGTGATATTAAAAAACGAAATCAATGTTTTAATCGAAATAATTAACAATATTAATTATTTTAAAATTACAATAAAGATTAGCTTCGATTAAATTAAAATATAAATATTAAAATTTATAATAAAAGTATAACAAGGACCCCGACATCAGAAATTAAGAAATAATAAATGGTTGCTTGATGCGCAAGACAAAATGAGTCAGCTTTGAGGGCAAGTGGGAAGGCGTCCTTTACGTCGTGGTCGTGGTCGTGGTCGTGGGGCAGGGTGAAATGTGTTGTTCCCCTTCTCGATAATGACCCAATCCCTACTTTTAACATTGCTTTTTTTGCAGGTTGAAAAATCAATGAACTTACTACTCTCGTGATGCGCTCGGTCGATATTTTCTATACAATAACAATAGATTGAGTTTAGTTAAAAAATTTTAAATTATTTAAATTTACGTATCATATTTTATAATTTAAATTTTATTTAAAAAAATTTGAGTCGAATTTTTTAGTTTTTATATAAATTTAGTTGTAATTATTTTCTATATTTTGGTACGTTTTGATTCTAATTTAAAATACTTTCTTTAATCATATAAAATATGTATATATTTTTTTTATATTTTTTCATACGTGACATATATTTTTTTATATTTTTTATATCATTATATATATCAGGAAAAATAGAAGGGTTCAATTAGAACTTAAAAATCAATCCATTAATTATTAAAAATTTTGAGTTATTTAAATTTCTCTTTTGCAACTCAAACTTTATTTAAAACAATTTTGAGTAAAATTTATAAAATTTCGAATCGAGTCAAAATGAATCAAAATTTTCTCCTTGAATGAAGCTAAAAAGTTCAACTTTTTTGAGTTGGGTCGAATTTTGGTCACCCCTAATTTTCTCGGCAAAATTTACTTTATGAGTATTAATCATTCACTCACCTATTTCTTTTTTGTTGGCCAATCACCTCAAACCACCTGCTCCGTCTTTCTCCCTTTGTCCCGAATCTTGGATTGGGATACTTTATCCCCCCTCCACAGTTTAAAAATCGGATTTTCTCTCGCTTGCCTACCCAGCCGTTAAGATCTATGTATTCAACTATTCATAAAATTACCTTTCAAAAAAGAATTATTCATAAAATTAAATTTTTTTGAACAATCATAAAATTAAAGTTTAATTCAGTTGATTTATATAATTAAGTTTAAAATAAAATATGCATCAACTTTTATATATTTACATTGTACCTATTGTGTTTTTTATCACAGAAGTTTTCATAGAGTTGTATCTCTATCTTAAAATCTTTCTTAACATCTTTTTTGCATGATATTTTTCCTCTAACATCTAGTAGTGTTGGAAAATTATAGAAATTTAAAAATTTTGAGATATTTTTTAATCGGTAAAGGTAGAGATTCGAATCATAAAATTATAATTTCATATTTTACTTTATAAGACCTTTACAACGGTATCTAAACTCGTTCTTAATATTTTGGTGGCACAAGAGTGAACCTAAAAACTAAGCCCTTTAATAACAAATATTGAAAAAAATAAATTTTAAAAGTAGACTCTTAATAACAAGTATTATAAAAATCATGTCTCTAATAATAAGTATTATAAAAAAATCATATCTCTAATAACAAAGTATTATAAAAAAATCATATCTCTAATAAAAAGTATTATAAAAAATCATGTCCCTAATAATAAATATTGGAAAAAAATTAAGTTTTAAGAGTAGGCACATGATAACAAATATTAAAAAAATTGAGTCCTAATAACAAGTATTCAAAAACTGGGCCCTAATAACAAATATTAAAAAAATTAGGTCTCAAATAACATATATTGAAAAAATAAATTTGAAGAGTATGTCCCTAATAACAAATATTGAGAAAAATAAGTCTATAATAAAAAAGTATTGAAAAAAAATTAGACCCTAATAACAAATATTAGAAAAAATAAATTTTAAGAATAGACCTCTAATAAAAAATATTGAGAAAACATTAAGTCAATAATAACAAGTATTAAAAAACGAGGCCCTAAAAAATTGGACCCAATAACAAGTATTGAAATTTTCCCCTTTTAAGAGTAGACTTATAATAACAAATATTGAGGAAGAATTGAGCCTTAATAACAAGTGTTGAAATAAATGGACTCCTAATAAAAAATATTGGAAAAAATTATAATTTAAGAGTATATTCCTAATAATAAATATTGAAAAAATGGATTATAATACTAAATATTAGAAGGAAAAAAATTCAGCCTTGGGCGTGCGCCCTTTTCTCCCATGCCTAGGGATGACTCTAAGAGTATCTCATGTGCTCAAAATAGCTTAATGATGAATGGAAAATTGATGTTCAAAATAGTCTAATTGTGATTTGTGTAAGGAAAAAAAACTTATATCTCATATTGATTATTGGTGGATACTAATTGTGGAATATGTTTATATACAATGCTCAACTTAGTGGTTATTAAATGACTTAAGCTGATATGACATGAGTGACATGAATATCTGGACCGATGAACCCCTCGAGGGACTGCAGATATTTTAGCACACTACGAGATAAATTTTCCTTAATTGTGACATTATCTTTTTGAATATTCTGAATTAAAAGGATAAATGACTCTTTTAATTAAAATATTATTTTGATAATCTTTTTGAATATTTTAAATTTAAAGGATAAACGGCTCCTTTAGTTCGGATATTATTTTGATAATCTTTGTAAATATTTTGAATTAAAAAGATAAATGACTCCTTTAATTTGGATATGATTTTGATAATGCTATCTAATTCACAAAAGATTATATTCATAAAAATCATGACTATTACCATCTTTAAATTCGGGAATTTTATTTTTAGCGATAGTCTTATGTGTGAACTCTATTTTAGGTGATAGAAAAAGACGAGATTACAGTTCGTTGATCACTATAAACGTGCTACTGATGTGTTCATTTTATTGTATCCTAGGAGATAGACGTGTAACGTTTCTCAAGCACTATAAGAGCAGACGGATCTATCTTAAGAAAACTATATGTTACACAGATTTCATCAAATCTACTTATTCTAACAATTGTTTGGATACAAGTAAACAATTCTAATTACTGTTTTAATATTCAATTTAGTTCTAATATTTTTTGTATTTATTTTTAATTCTAATATTTTTTTGTTTATTTTTGTATTTAATTCTAATTAATGTTTTAATATTTTTGTATTTATTTTTATAATATGTTTGATTTGATAATAAATATCAGTATTTGAATTTTACTTTTATATTTTATTTTTCGAATTATCACTTTTCTAATAATCTTATAATAGATTTATAAGTTTTAATCCGAAATAAACATGATACCAAGAATTTTCCTCGAAAAGATCAAAGTTATGGATTTGAAATCATATTTACCTCCTTCTCCAACAAGTACAAAAAGAGTGAGGCAAAAGGTATACTTTATATGTTTGAAATTATATTTTACCTATACCCACAGGTATAATGTTACAAAAGGAACCTATTCTGGTTCTATCTCAATTATATGCGAAGAAAGGTGAATTAGGCAACACTAAATCACAAAGTTTGTCTTTCACTATTATCACGTGTGGGCCATTAAGCGTTTTTTAAATCTTCATATTAAGCGTTCGCTTTATATGCTTTAATGCATGAATAAAATTTTGATATACAAGTTTTACACAAGTCTGTATATTTATATTATAAAACATATATCTTAAATTCATAATCTTAAACTCTAAATCTTATAACCTAAATTCTAAATACAAACATTAAATTTTAAACCCTAAATTAAACCCACAACCCCTAAAACTAAAATACTTGTATAAACTAAAGTTTACATGATCTGTGTATTAAAGTTTTTTCCTTAATGCATTATTATATATATTTTAATATAGTAACTGCTTTATATGTTTTAAAGTTTGAATGTTTATGTCATTTTTCTTCAAGGAAATAAATAAATATATGTTTGCTTGTATTATTAAGTAAATCCTTTAAACATGGTATTATTAAGATAATCTCTAATATTCTTTAATAAAAGAGACAAGATATCATACGAGTTATGAAAGGGAATAAAACTTTCCTACAACTACTTTAAAATGCAGGGGTCTCATGAAAAGATAATGACCGCATTACCGAAGCAAATGAAAATAGATCCCCAAACTCTGATTGTATTTTCATTGGTTATGCAGAGCATAGCAACGTATATCAATTTCTTGTGTACGAAAATCAAAGAACCCTGAGATTCACAAGAATATGATAATGGAATCAAAGAATGCCTCCTTTTAAAATGTATTCATTTGCAAAGCTAGGAAAGTTCATCCAAGTTCAATGAAACAAACTTAAGAGACTATTGATGAAGATAGCCCGGACAATTACCATGAGGCTGAAACTAAAATTGAGCCAAGAAGTAAATGAGCAAGGGTAGAAAAATCATTTGGATCAAATTTTTTCTAACCATTATGCTAGAGGCTAAACCTCAAACGTATAATGATATTATACATTCATCTGAAGACATCTTATGGAATAGTGCTATTGCAAGTGAAATTGATTCCATCATGTAAAACCATATGTAAGAATTAGTTGATCTTTCTCCAAGAATTAAACTATTAAATTCTAAATAGATTTTCAAATGAAAAATGAAAGTAGATGGACCAATTGATAAGTACAAGGTCATATTGGTTGTAAAAGGTTACCGGAAAAAAAGAATGACTTGACTATTTTGATACATATTCTCTTGTATCAAGAATAACCTCCATAAGGATGATACTCGTAGTTCCCGCTTTGCGAAATCTAGAAGTACATCAAATGGATGTTAAAACATCTTTCCTAAATATAGATCTTGATAAAGAAATTTAAATGGAACAACCTAAGGGTCATGTAGTTCAGGTCAAGGGAGGAAAGTTTTTAGGTTTGTGAAGTCTTTGTATGGACTTAAACAAGCACCAAAGCAATGACATGAGAAGTTTGATAGTGTCATGATGACAAACGGATTCAAGATTAATGAGTGTGATAAATGTGTGTATGTCTAAATTACCGACATTGGATATATCATTCTATGTTTGTATGTTTCATGACATACTCATTATTGGAAATAACATTGAAATGATAAAACGTACCAAATATAAGTTAAATTCAAGATTTGACATGAAAGATATGCGACTAGATGATACGATTTTAGGCATTCAAATCAAACGGTCATCAACATGTCTTATATTGACTCAATCACACCATGTGGACAAGATTCTTAAGAAATTTAGCAAGTATGATTCTAGTATACCTAGAACATCAATGGATACGAACCAAAATTTATCCAAGACAAATGTCAAAATGTTGACCAAGTGGAATATGCAAGAGTCATATGCAGTCTAATGTATCTCATGAGTTGCACTAGACTAGATATTATTTTTACTGTAAGCATTTTAAGCATATTGACAAGCAATCTAGGGAAAACTATTGGAAATCAATTGCGAGGGTACTAAGATATCTTAGAAAGACATGGGACTACGAATTGCATTATTCAACAGATCTTGTTGTTTTGTAAAGATACTTCGATTCCAATTGGATATCTGATATTCAAGATACCAAAGACATAAGTGGATGCGTTTTCACTTTGGAAGGAGGAGTTGTGCCATGAAAATCCTCAAGGAAAACGGTTATAACCAAATCCATAATGAAATATGAGTTTGTAGCTCTAAACAAGTATGGAGAAGAAGCTAAATGGCTTTAAAATTTCTTAAAGGATATTCTTGATGACCAAAGTCTATGCCCACAATATGCATATATTATGATAACCAAGCAACAACTGGTAGAGCAAAGAACTTTATGTATAATGGTAAGTCATGATATATACGGTGTCGACACAATACCGTCAGACAATTAATTTCAGATAGAGTTATCTCTATGATTTGTAAAATCAAAAGATAACATTAGAGATCCGTTAATCAAAGGGTTAAATTGAGACCATGTTGAGAAAACATTGAAAGGAATGCGACTAAAGCTCATGGAAATTTAAGGTGCTATGTGAAGGAAAACCCTACCTAGTTGGCTAGAGATCCCAAGATCTAGGTTCAGAGGGAAAATTTACTTGCATAGACCTTATGCGACTACTTGGGTGTTCTTATCCCCTAGTTCCTTCCTATGATAAAAATAGAATAGGTTATGCAATGCTTTTAATGACCATTGTATATTTCGGTGACCTTAACATCATAAATCAACTATATGAGAATGAAGTGAGGCCACTTCAGAGAGACTATTAAGGCATAGTTTTCTCAAACTCTTGCAGAACCAGGACAACGTTCATGACTATATAAACATACTTATGAGAACTAAAAATCTCGCTAGAGAGGTAGTTGTGTGAGGTATATCATCATTTACACAAATGGAAAAACAGTTGAAGGACATCACATCTGTTGGTCAACTAGTCAAGTAAATATACTTTCACATAGAAAGGTTCAAGGGTGGACACCTACCTATCCTATGCATCTATCAATCGTAGATTCTATCACAGCATCGAGTCAAAATGTTTTTGATAAAATTATCAATTTCACTCATGTGAGGGATTGTTGGAAAATTATGGAAATTTAGAAACTTTGAGACATATTTTCAATGGGTAAAAATGGCTATTCAAATCATAAAATTATGGTTTCATATTCTACTCCATAAGACCCTTAAAATAATATCTCATATGCTCAAAATAGTTTAGTGATGAATGAGAAATTGATGTACAAAGTAGGCTAATTGTGAATTGTGTAAGGGGAAAAAATGAAGCTTATATCCCATATTGATGGGTAACAAGTGTAGCATATGTTTATGTACAAGACCTAACTTGTTGATTATTGAATGACTTAAGCTTATATAACATGGGTGACATGATTGTTAGGACCGGTTGGGCCTGCAAATATTTTAGCCTACTACAAGATATTTTTTCCTTAAATATAACATTACCTTTCTGAATAATCTAAATTGAAAAGGATAATGGCTCCTTTAATTAAGATATTATTTTAATAATCCTTTTGAATATTTTAAGTTAAAAGGATAAATGACTCATTTAATTCATATATTAATTTGGTAATCTTTTTGAATATTTTGAATTAAAAGGATACATGGCTCATTTAATTTGGATATTGTTTTGATAATGCTATTTAATTCACAAAAGAATATATTTGGAAATATCGCGAATAATATCGCCTTTAAATTTACAAATTTTATTTCCAGTAAAACTCTTATGCAAAAATTCTATAAATACATGTAAATCTACTAGATTTAACACACAATACATAAAGATTTTTCTACTATTTTACTATATGATTTTTGAAACTATTTTCGGTGATAGGAGAAGACGAGGTTACGATTTGCTAATCGTTGCAAACGTGCTACTATTGTGTTCATTTCGTTGTTGTATCGTAAGAGATAGACGTCCCACGTTTCTCAAGCACTATAGGAGCAGACGAATTCGTCTTAAGAAAATTGTGTGTTACTCAGGCCTCAACGAATCTACTTATTCCAACTAATGTCCAAATACAAGTAAAAAGTTCCAATTACCATTTTTAATATTCGATATAATTCTAATATCCTTGTATTTATTTTTATGATCTGTTCGATTTAATAATAAATATCACTATTTGAATTTTACCGTTATGCTTTATTTTTTGTATTATCACTTTTCTAACAAGTAGAACATAGGATCCCAAGAACATCTAAAATCTCCAGACTACATCATTGTCGAGGAAGTAATTGTGCCGATAAGATAATTAATAAATCTACCTGACCTACCATGCCCACTCTCTTATCTGACAATAGGGCTACTTTACTTCACCTATCATATTCTATAAAGTATAAAGTTGTCAAGCCTGTCAGAACTCTCGCAACATAATTATGGGGAAGATCATCATCTTTCTCAAGTAAGATCTGGCTAAGTGAAACTAGAGTATTCACATCTTTTTCCCTCTTCATGATCACCATTGACCATGACTCTTCGCCCAAATCAGAGTGGGTAAAGTGCTCAAAATGCCGACAACCATCATAGTCTTACCTTTTCCAACAAAAAATTATATATTAATAAAATTGTTAGTTTTACTGAGTCAAATAGTTAATATTTTGAATTCAAAATGTGTATACTAATTTCAAAAAGAATGAATCTATCAAATGGTCTTATTGAAAAAGAAAATATTGTCATTCCTAGATAATTTGGGTTCAAACAATTTATTTGCACAATATATGTTAATAAAAGGATAGAATTAATGAACAAATACTATTATTTTTTGAATAATATGTAATTTGAATTTATTATTAAATAAAATAGAGATAAATTCCAAATAAAATGATAATGTAGCAGAAAATAAAAAATAAAGGAAAACTGAAAAATCTATAAAACGAAACATCGGACCAACAAAACACGTCCAGTAAGCTGAAACGATAGGGTTGAGATGAAACACTAGAGAAAGGAAGTAGGAAACTGTAATAAAACGAATATCGGGTTAGCAAATCGGGTCTTGGACCAGAGCTTTAGGCCTTGTGGAAAAGAAATGAGGAAGAGGATAGTTTGAATTAAAAGGGGTAAAAGGGGAGAGAAAACCATATTTTTATCTTTCCCTTCTCTCTCCTCTTTTCCACCTTTTCCATATTTTTCTTTTTCCTCTTTTTTTCCTATCCTTCCTCAACTTCCAACTCCAATCTACGGAGATTTGGTTGTTCGTTGTTGACACTTCTACCTCTATTGTGTTTATCTTGTTGAGACGTTTTCACCGGTATTAGCGACACATTTATCGAAGTCGCTGTCAGACGGGGTGAGAGAGAAAAAGTTTCGAGTTATTGAGTTAAGGGGGTTAGAGTGTTCAAAATGAAGAACGAAGGCCACAACCGTGCTTACCGACATCAAGACAGCCGGTCTGGGCTTTTGTCATTGCTTTTCGGTCGTCGAAAGCCACCTCATGCGCTGCCCCTACGTGTGGGCGAGGCACAACTGCACTGGGCAGCTATATCTGGATGAGCCGAACCGCTGGGCTTAAATTGTTGGGCCAAGCTGGCCTACCAGCTGCTGAACTGCCATCTGCCGTTGATCGAATAGCCGTTGGCCGCGCTTCCAGCCACCATTAACCGTACCGCAGCCGTCGTTGATCGTTGTTGACTTTTTCTAAGGGACCTTACCCTAGGGTTTCTCGACTTCAAGATCTAATGGCACAGTTCGTTTTCCCAAATTCGAACCCAATAAGCTGTTTTTACGCATTTGACCTTTCGAATTCATTAAAGCATGTGATTAAGTGATGCTTATGGTATTAATTGGTATATGAAGATTATTCAGGATCAGATATCGGATTGAGTGGAATATTCGGGAAGCTCGGATAAGGATTTTAGCGATACCAGCTTAAGGTTAGTACACGCCGAACTCCTATTTCTTCATGAGCATCATAAATATGATTGTTTTACGTGTTAGTGTCTACAAAAATAGGTAAACAATAATTAAGCATATTTAGAGATCGATAATTATGAGACTCGATATTTATGATATGCATGATGATGCTGTGAATATGATGAGACTCTTGGAGGCTTTAAGAATTGTATAGGGTTGTTTGAGATGGTCGTATGATTATTTGATGATTGTTTGACTGATTGAAATAATTTTGATGCATTGTATGCTAGTTTGAATAGATTGATGAGATTCGAAGAAAATTATGCTTAAGGGTTAAATATTCAAATAAATGGTCTTGAAGCTGATAATTAATATTAACTAAATGTGTTAGTAAACCAACTCTAATGACTTTCATAAGCTTTAAGGATCAAATAATGCGTGGTAATATCGTAATTCTAGGAAATGGTACGAACCTGTAAATAGGGTATCGGTACGAGTTTGGGCTGTACCAGTACGCGATTGGGATAATCGTATTGGTATGGGTTGACCCGTATCGACACTTGTGGGAATCTAGGATTTCTAGTAAGTTATTTCTGTATCAGTATGCGTGTGAGTACCGATACTCGAGGGTACTGTATCGATACTCATGTTCGAGTACTGGTACCCGACATGCTAAATAATTAATAAATGTAAATTAAGGGCTAAAACTGATGTGAATATTAATAATTGAATTATGCATTGATAAATGAGATAACGAGGATTAATTGAGGCAATAAATGAGATTAATCACATACTTTTCCATAATGTATTAATAACTTGGTAATGTAAAATAAATGATGCGATGACGTTTAGCAATGATAGGGAGATCCTTGGGATCACGTTACTTGTATGCCGGGTAGGCATTTGATTGGTTGAGTCTTTGATTGATAGGATCCGAAAACCCAGTGGAAGAGTGTTACAACACCACAGTTAGAGATACCGAGTAAGGGTGTATGTTCCGATGCTATGCTCGAGGGGGGATTCCGAGCAAGGGTACATTCCGGTGCTATGTGACCTGGCCTCACTCGAAGTGTATGTTGCGATGCTTCGTGACCCAACCTCACTCCCGAGTTGTTGTTGATGATATGTGTTTTCGCCTAGATGATCTGTTGAGATCACGGGCTTGGTTGGGCCTTGTGTGCCATGTATGATGTTTCGCTTTGATGAGAGCATGTGCTTAGGTGACTAGTGGTAGCGCCACGTGTTTATTTAACTCTCCTTATTGCTCGTACTAGCTTGCATGCTTATGTTTATGATTAGCATGAAGTATAGTAGAGTAGATGTGTACCAGTGTGCTTTGTAAGCTCAGTGCCTGGAATCATTGTTTCTGTGCGTAGGTTGATCATTGGTTTGCAGATTGAGAAACACCATCAGAACGAGATTCTAGCATGTGGTGACCTCTAGAGTATGATACTTGTATTTTGCGGGTTGTGTATTCATAGGACCTTACGTGTTGGAGTCTGTAAATCCTTATATTTGAAATTTTATTAATCGAGTCAAATGTTTAAATGTTTTAATTTAATTGGAGCTCCCTTGTATTGTTTTTATTATTTATATATTTATTTTAAATCATTGGCTGTAAATATTTTTGGAAAGTATGTTATTTGGGCTAAACCAATTTGAGAAGTTTTATGGCTTTTGGGTTGGGCTTGAGGCTCAAATGTGACATCCGGGTCGAGGGTGTTACAGAAACAAACTCCTTGTCTCTATCCACCTACAAGCTTGAGGATCAAAGTAAGAGTGGTGAGCGAAACCAACTATCTTACAGATTGCTTCACAAAACAGATCTGACTACATCAGAAAACAAACCACTACAAGGGATCAAACTACTAAAAGGCCATCGATAATTGTATATTAGAGCTAAGCGTCATAAGAAAACCATCTACGAAAATAAATCTACCACAAAAGTAGGCGAACACATGCCATAAGGAAGAGGAAAAACATACCACAAGGCAGAGAAAAAACGTGCCACAAGACAAAGAAAACGCGTGTCACAAAGGCAAATAAAAACTAGTATAAACCAAAAAATAAAACAAGAACTTGATATAAGAAATCAAGCGGAATGAATATCGACAGTCAATGCCAACAGTAAGACTGATGCCGCCACCAACTAGCCAATAATTAAAAAAAATATTATCACCACGTCAAACAATTAAAAAATCATATGAAAATAATGATTTCTAGAAACATAAGTTTTGATAAAAAGGGAAATTTTTTTCGAAATCAAGAGAGGATATATATATATATATATATATATATCAAGAACAACATCGTTCAACAAAAACATTCACAATACAACTAGGATGATCAAATTCAAACTAAATTGGTTGACTAGCCCTTAGTGCCCAATGGGAAAGATTATGTGCAACACCATTGCCTTATCTATGAACATAACGAATACATATATGTCGATGTTACTCTAAAGGAAGCTGAGTGCGCTACAAAAAACATCTAGTAACCAACATATATGTATCACATCTTTGTAATCTATGAACCATGGCTAATGCGTCGCCTTCCAGCACAACAACAGACCAACCATTGAAAACTACAAGGGCTAAACCTTTATGGAACACATGAACCTCAACCAGTTCAACAAAAACTTGATTCACCGATAGTCTCACATGGCCATTAATCACCACCCCATGATCACGAGCATCCACACCAATCGCTCATTGTTAACTCCTCAAAGTACTACTTTTCATGTCTATATTGTCATGTTTTTGCTTGACTTTGGGTACATATTTGTGCATTTAGCTAGTAGAATCATACATTTGTATATACGAGTAAATGAATATTTTCTTTGCCAGAGTGAAGGTGTATTTCCTTGTTATGGTAGGCAAGACAAGTTTGGCAGAGCAGAACAAGAGCATGATAGGAGCAGAAGAGAAATGTCGAGTGCCGTTGGCAAAAGTAGGACAAGGGTTGCCAAGCTCGGTTGGCTTGGCAAAAGAAGGGCGATTGATGCTGGTCGGTTAGCCATTAGTCAAAGATCACGCCAACCCTAAAATTAAAAAAAAGGATAAGAAAATAATGCGCCTAACTTGGGGCGTAACAAACTTTCAAAATCAAACCCAATCTAGGGTTTCTACGAGTACCTATATAAAGAAGATTATTGATCGAGCAAAAGGGAGGCTGCACCGTGGTGAAGAAAGAAAGTATAGGGCAAACCGTGGTTTGATTAGGCTAAGGCCGAGAGCTCTAGATCCATTGAAGGGTTGGATCGACGGATCTCCTTCTTTGTCCATTTCTCTTAGTTTTTAATTTCATTTATGATGAAGATGTTTACAAATGATGATTTGTTGATGGTTTTCTAGCCATGAACTAATTTTCTTAAGTTGGTTGGGATGTTTGTGATGAACGCTTAGCTGTTTTTTAGTTTTTAATAACTGAATGCCTTGGCATTTTTGTCTATTCTACTAGTTATTAATTTTCTTAAATTCTTTGCTAAATGACAGTTGGCATTGCATGGCTATTATCTCTTAATGTCTTAACAGACTTAGGAGATAACGATTAATTTCCAAGTACTAAGGTGAGAAACTTCGATAAAAGATGTTCAAGTAGATGAGCTTACTTCGAAAGTGAATCTACCCCTTCGGAGTAAATATTAAAACTTTGCCAGGTTAATTGTTCAAAAACAACACTATAGACATATAAGTGTTTTAAAGTGATTAACTTAGGGTATTGCTATCGACAAAGGCAATACTATCTTTAAAATCTGCTCGATAAATAAACCAAGGATGAAAGTTATTAACTTGATATCTATGCTAAGCGTGAAATCCAAGCACCCCTTGCTAACGCCTACATCCATTTGAATACATTTGTTTGTCAGTCTGTCTGCATTTTCACTGCATTTTCCTTAGTCATTTTCTTAATCAAAATTCGAAATCCAATTTAACTCATTTGTTCACATTCACAAGTAAAATATCATGGCATTTAATTCTTGGACAATCCTTGTGGATACGATACTCAGCTAACTATTGTATTACTTGTTGACCGTGTATACTTGCACGTAAAAGACCTAAACTTGGCATTATTTTCTAGCACATTCACCTTAATTCATCATTTATTTGCCAAGTGTTAGTCAGTCGACACCCCTATCATAGAGTCCTTTAAAAAAACACCATCTACATTGACTTTGATGGTTCTCTCAAGGGGTCGATGCCAACGAACCAAGCGATGAGGATGGAGATTTCTTGGAGGCTGAGCAAGTAATCGATCTATTTTGGAGTAGAGATTTTGTGCATCTCCATAGACACAACAAGAATTCTGATAAACCTCCTCATAAATTGCTTTATTCTTGTGATTCCATGAACTCCATAGTAAACTGATAAAAAAGGTGAAATGGCCACGATCAAGAACTTGAAAAGCATGTTCGATCCATTCCTTATATGTTATAGAAGTATCATCTATATCAGTTCTGTCAATCCCACTAATATGAAGAACTTCTCTAACAAAACTATAATCCCGTAGGGCATGAAGCACAATTTTTTTATCAGCAGCAGAGAGTTTACATTTTCCATCCCCAATACCTGGGACAAGGAGTTTACCGAAAGTAGGGAGAGCCTCATAGCAAATACACCAACCGAATATCTTAACTTTTGGCAACATTGTTAATGATGAGAGAGAATCACAATGGTATGGTTTTTCAACTATGCGTGTTTTGAGCATTGTTGTCTTGTTAATGTTCTATTGTATTGAGTCACGACAATTATTCCTTCAATCTAAGGAGTTGTAGGGTTCATGGTTTAATAAGGTTGAGGAATGGTCACCGAATTCAGCGAGTTTTCATAGTTGACGTGTTTGGCTTTCGGCATACGATGTGCTAATACATGCATGGTCTCGAGTGACATTTAGTCAAATTGCTTCTTTGTGGGGATCTTTGGTTGATGTTGATGAGGAAACAATATAATTGTTATCCTTTGATAGAGCTAATTTACAAATTACTACGTGTGTCTTGGATAATATTGATGAGATTATAATTGTTGAGGTGCAGGACTTATCCCTTCGGGTAAGGATTACGAAAGTGGCTCCAGTGTTTATTTCAAACTCCACACGAAGTAGTATTGTAACCCCCTTGACTGGGCCTAGCTGTTAGACCCGAACCAAGAAGACCACATTAGGTTTGTCAAAGCAAACCCGAACAATCTTACTCGAATTACCGTCCATTTTTTCTTTAACTTGTCTAGATGCATTATTAAGACCTAAGGTGTTCATACAAGTAGCAGTTCAATTTTCATTCGATACGAACATTGATAAGGCACTCAATTGCAAATACAAGCATTATAGGGACCAAAATATAAATATAAAGAATTACGGGGGCTTACACAATTTTTAGGTTACCAATTTTTAATTAATCATATTTTATGCCAGCATGTCAAATTTCAACTTCAACAGATAAACAAATAAGCATCCAATTTAGCAAAATACAAAATTAAGGACTAAATCGTAAAACCACCAAAATACAAGGATTATCACTTTTATAAAAGCTACTTACAGCAATTAGATACATTTAAAACATGCTTGAAAAAATTCGGGTCCAACAGACATCAGTTACTTATTCAATTGATGCAACAACATACGGTGACCATATTATAAAGAATCTAAACTTGGTAAAATTCATGAACCGAATTAACCACCAACCATCCCAATAGATGGCTGCACTAAAATTCATTTTGGGAATCCGAAACCTAACTCGAACTTATCCACTTACTTATGAACAACATTGACATGCTTCCAATGTTATACCACCATTAAACACACAGGCTCAAATAATTGCATACCAATTATTCAACACAATTCATATTTATACAAGTAATCTAGATGCATATTTCTTAACAAAGTAAAACATTATCTGTTAAGAACCAAATGGTCAAGACCTCCACATAGGCTATAGAATAATTAAGGGATTAAAGCATATGACCATAAGTACTCATTAAACACAAGTAATCAATTCAATCATTATTTAAACTATTTAAATCATTTGATCATAACTATCAACTATACAAAATATTAAAATAAAATCAACATATTAATCATTAAATACAACCATCATCTAACGTAATATAAAATTAAACAAGTTATGATTCCCTAAATAAAACCATCAATCCCAATATTCTACCCACATTGCCTTATTACAAATAATAAATAACACCATAAACATACCCATTTAATACGTTTGTCTTGAGATCTTGCCTTGCCTCGAACCACACCCCTCGTGATTGCTTAATTCTCTGTGTTGGCGGAAGGAAAGAGAGAGTAAGCATATAATGCCTAGTGAGTGGGCTCAAAAAGTAAAACGTCAATGCATTTTCAAACCAAAACCGACAATAGAAACTCATATCAAAGTAAGCTAAATTTGCTATTTCTACAACATTTAAATAAAACATGCTTATTCAAAACATATCTTCATGCTTTCATAATCATCTTTTTATTCTCATGACATTTTAATAAAACATGCTTAACCAAATCAAAAGCACCATCTCTTCCGGCATAACCCATGCGTTCATTGTAAAGTAGGATATAAGTGTAAAGCCAACACAATTTACTTCTTTTGAAAACATAACATGCATAGCAACCATATGCATCAAAACACTTTTCACAAGTCTCGTGCTTAATCAAACCAAAGCATTTTCTCATTTGTTTTCCAACAAATCATGCATAACAACCATATGCATAAACATGTATCATGGATCAACCGCAAAATCCCATTTGCAATCCCTAACTTTCTCATGCATAACAATCCATATGCAAGGCTTAAAGAGTAAACATGTATAAACCAACATTATACAACATAATCCATCAACTTGATACGTTATCAATTATATTGGCTTTCAAGTGATTATAAACTAAGTTCTACTTTTCAAAATATTACATCGGATACACGAATTCAACAAGTGTCCTCTCAACACCTCATACAATCTCAACCAGAATTAAAGTACGATCACAACCGGGTACCATCACAACCCAATCATCGGTTAGATGTATAATCCACTAACGGGAGTTTTCGGTACCATATAACCCCTCGACCGTTAGGGTACTCGTGGTGGAGTATTCAGTACACATAAACCCCTTAACACCCGAGGCGACTTATTATAGTGCACTATCAATCCTGTGACCGACAAGCTATATCCGATAATATTTTAAACCACATCACTTGCCAATATAATCCATTAAAAACATGTTACCTTACTGTTTTACATATGCATCAACCAAACCAATTTCCAATACAATAAACCATATATTTAAACCAACATGAATTCTCCTTTCAAAAACCATTTGCCAAACCTCATAGGCATTCATTTATAACACCATTTACAATGCATTTCACATGGAAAATCATGTATAAAACAGTAGAGAACAAATCATGCTTGAAATTAATTCGTATAAATCAATACTCATATCAAACCGATATTCAAAAGGCGAAATACGGAAAAACTTACTTCCGAGCTTAGTTAAGCTTGCTAGGGTATAACCGAACCCCCAAACCTTAGTTCAAACTTTATTTGAAGAACTAACTTATAATTGCACTCACAAACTTGATATCACCTCAACGCCAATGACTCGACGCCAACGGCGAAAATCGTCCAAACACTTCCATCTTCCACAAGAAAGTACAAAGGTCATTATAAATTTGACCACACTAAAGTACCTATTTTATTAAAATATTTTCCCTTGCACATCATACAACAATATTCGAACCATTCCTATTTCTCTAACAACTACAAAAATCAAAGCAAAATTCTTTCTCTTCTTTGTTTTTTTTCCACGCCACTGCTCTGATCATTTACATTACCCCTTTTTACTTTTTTTAACCACATATATGTATAATAAGATGGCTGCTCCACCACCACGCAATCACCCCCAAAGTCCCCTATATATTTTTTATCGCTTCTGACCAGGTTTTACGAACCATTGAATGGTAAACAATTGCCGCTAAAATCGCAAAGCAGGCGCCACAAGGGAACCACGACAGTCCCTGCCCTGTTCGCTCTGTTCGAACACTCCAACTTTCCCCCCATTTTTTCAGCTTAATAACTCCTTGTAAGTTTCATCGAATATAATTGGTGCACATAATATATGATCCACAAATTTAATCAACCATTTTACTAAATACATCAATCTAACAACTCAAGTCTAAATTCAACCAATTAGATTAATTTCGGGAATTAAATTACAAAATTTATATTAAATTATATCTAACCCACAAGAATAACCCATAATCCAATCAAAACATTTAGATTTCATCTATCAAATCATAATTCACTCTTTATCATCTAGAAATTAAATTAATCCATTAAATTTCATTTTAACATCAAAAGACAATAGGATTGATAGAAAATCTACACAAATTAATTAGGAGATCATTAGAAAATCAAAGCTTACCCAAATAAATTGGAAATTGAAAATGAAGATTTCTCCTCCAATCTTCTAATGTGAAATTCATTGAACACGATGAGAGAAATCAAAATCTCTTGTGTGACTATTGATTAGAAATGATTTAGAAAGAAAATGACTAGAAATTGAATAGGAAAATCAAAGAAGATGAAAATGGTGTTTGGGAGAATCTTGAGAGAAAAAAGAGAGATAAGTTTATACATAGTTTTCTTTCTTGAGAATATAATAATCAATTTTATTTTTTAGTTAGAAATAGATGATAAAAGCTTTATTTAATAAATGTGTCAAATAATCCCATAAAATAACCCGTCTAAATATTAAAACAACCCGTCTAAAATTACCATTTAATTAATATTAAAACAACCCGTCTAAAATTACCAAAACTCAATTTCATCCCTTATTAAACTCATTAAATATATTTTTCACAAATACTTGTCACGATAAATTTATCGGAAATTAATTTAATTACCCAAATTATTTTTCGAAAATAATTAATTAGCTAAAGCCTAACCCAAAATTTTAACCCGATTCTGATAATTCACCCGAATCTTCTAGCCCATTTTTCGGGGTGTTACAAGTATGAATGATGATTCTTCAAGAGAGAGTTCGGATAATGATGACAAAGAGAGAGAGTTGGGGAGTTCAAGTAGAATGATTTGCATCTATTAGGCCAAAAGGATGTTGGCGTTGAGCAGAGTCTTGAGATTGGCGAGGAGATGGTGAATGCCGATACACACCAAGCCATTGTTGTGCGTCCAAAGTAGAGATCAAATGCATTATGGGAGGAAGTGTCACTCGATGTTCCACGAGTTGACTTACCGGAATCGATAAATAAATGTTCTTTTTCAGATTCAAGCATAGGTTATGTTGACAGGTCTGAGGATAACTGTGTTGAAGGTGATATGCGAACTGAATCTTTGCAAGTTGAGGAGTTGTTACTCTCAGTTGAGGAAGATGGGATTGGTGTGGGTGACAACGCATCTGTGTCTACTCCAGTACCATCGGTGTTGGCTTCTAGCAAGAGGAGACGTGGGAGACCTCGCAAGGAGTCGGTAAGAGGGGCGCGACAGCTTCTAGTCCTTGTTTGGACGTTAATACTCAAACTTTAGTTTCAGATTTCGATGATCATTAGGCGCTTTTGCGTAAGACTCATTCGACGTTGCCGTTGAGTAAATTGGCGGGGATCTCGACCATTGGGAGAGAAGAGGATATCATAAAGGATACTGTTCAAGTTATTAAAGGTCGAGGAAATGATTCATTAAGTGGAGGTGATTAGAGTTGTTGCGAACATCTGGAAACATTTTGTGGTAGGTTGATTTGTTTGGGTTGAGAACTTGGTGTTGCATGGTATTGATGTTGCTTTGTATGCGGTTTGCAATGGTTTAGTTCACTTTGTTGAAGATCTTGTGCTTGTCGTTGTGAAAATTGCGATTGAGTGGTGTACGTGTGTTGATTCTCGACCTTAACGTTTATGAAAGGTGCTTTGACATATTGGTGTCTTTTGTTTGTTGAGATATTCAATTGTTGTTTTGTAGAGTTGTTGCTTTTTAGTTTATGTTTGTTGCAATGAAGATGGTTGGCGTTGTTGGTGTTACGTTTTGTGGAGCCTCTACCTTTAGCTGAATGGATTGGGGGTTGCTTGTGACTTATGTAGAGTGTGTTTGTTTGTTGGATGGTGGTTTGTGTGACTGAGTATTTTGGTTAGTGTGCTTTAGTATTGGTGTTTGGTTCTTTATTTTGTTTTGGTGTTTGGTCCTCTTTATTTTGTTTTGGTGTTATACTTTTTTTCTCCACCCTAAGCTTAGAAAGTTTTTTAATGAGACACATGATAATTTTTTTTTGTATGATTTTCCATTAATCGAATCATACTACCTGATAAAAGAAACGATGTATCTCATTCCACATTATTCTGTCGTAGTAATCGGAAATAACCAGAAAGAGTTGAGTACGTATCAGATGAATGGTTCCCCAAATTAAGCAGTCATATTCCACAGGTAAAATAGGACAATCCAGGATTCGGTTAGCATCCTCACTCAGAAACAGCTGTTGCACCAATTGTTCATTCCAGCAAGCTTGGTTCGGCACCATAAACTCACCGCATGCAACCGGGTTGGCAGCATTGTCCAGATACGTTGAAGTAACCCGAGCTGAACCACCCCATCGCTGACCATGTATAGGAACCTTGCTATTAATACCGACCCTCCAAAAGAAACCATCCTTAAGCGCTTCTTTTGCCTTAAAAATACAACTCCACGCATATGAAGGTCGGTCTCCTACCATGGCATTCAGAATATTCCCATCGTCAAAATACTTGGCCGGTAAGACTCTAAAGCATAAAGATGTTGCGTTATGCATAAAGCGCCATACCTGTTTACCCAAAATAGCAAGATTAAACAATAATGCATTTATTAAAGTAAAAAGGGAAAGAAAAATCAAAACCGGGGTCAATTCAATGGATCTGAATTTTTTATTGGTTAAGCAATGGATCTGATTAGCTTTTATTAAAGTTTGAGATTTTACCAAATATTATAAACTACTAAGCTGCAAAACACCGTAATAATAATGCATTTGGACTGTAGTTTGAAGAAATGTAATTGTTTGTTTATAGCCTCCGAGCAAAGAAAATTAGTACGTAGCTCATATAGAGTCCGAGCATTTGAGGGGTCAAATCCTGAACTCTGAAAAGAAAAGACCTTTATTCCAATTTTAATATTCAATTCTCCGTTACATAGTCCACAGTCATCCCATCCCACCTGAAGTTATTATTTCACCCTACTTTTTCTTTTATTTATGTATTTTTATTTTGTTTTTGACTTCATACTCTTTGATTTGTTCCCTCTAATGCTTTATATATGATTTATTTTATTTATCCATTCGTTTTGTAATACCCAAATTTTATCCAGGTATACCTATATATATTAAATTTTCTCTATAAATAAAATTAAAAAAATAAATAATAAATAAAATAGTCCATTGTACTAATTGTCCAAATTACATCCAAAAAAACCGAAGGCCCAATTCTGATATTCTCAAACCCAAGATATAGCTGTTTACAGTTCATTTTCATTATCCTACAGCCCAATAAAACACAAAATGATCAGATAACACAAATTTTCCGCCCAAAAGCTCCACATGTCGTGCTATCATTGGCCAGAAGGGGCTTCACAAGGATCTTGGTTTTTTCTGATATCGTTGATGTCAACAACGACGTCACTTCGCAGTTCCCTATAAATAGGGAGAGAAAAAAGCTGTCAGACAATTATGAGCAATTAATAACAAACTTAAACAATAATAATAATAAGTAATAATTGATGAGAGAGGGGGGCTTTCATCGAGAGCTGGAGAGACCGCCAGAAGCTGAACCGCCAGGAGTGGAGGAGCCGAAGAAGTCCGACCTTCGCTGGAGTAGTCCGATCATCGTCGGAGGAGATTGATCGACGCTGGAGATCACTGAGAAACTAATTACCATCTTTTTTGGCTTTCGATTCCTGAAAAATAATGAGAATATCACTTTATATATAAACTCAAAGCCAAAATGTGTAATAAACTAAAAATATAAAGAGATAAAAGGGAAATCTAAGATTCATCAGTGGTCGGAGATTGATTTCCACGGCGGAGTCGAAGAGACAATGGGTTTTGGGTAGTTTTAGGCTTATGAGGGTGAAGTTGGGTGGTTCTATCGAACCGAGAGTAGTTTTAAGATGTTTAGGGCTTAAAATCGGAGTTCTCTGAGTTTTTTGGGTTCGAATGGCAACAGAGTACGGCGGCCGAACGGTGACTGAAAATCGTATATGATGGCCGGCGTTCGCCTACGGCGACTGGCTGAAGGTTATCGGCGAGCGGCAGTGGAAGATCAACGGCGGAGGATAAGGCGAAGTGTGGTCGGGGAAAATGAGACACGTTGTGTTCTTGATGAACTTGATGAATGTTCATCCAAAAAACCATGCTTTTGATCAGTGCGGCTTAGAAATTCTGGGAATATAGTGTTATGGGCAGAGAATTTTGGGTAGTGAGAGAGTTAGAGAGAGAAGAGCATATCCGAAAATGTGGTCTGAAGCTTAAAATTGAGATTTTATAGTCTCTCCCAAATGGTGCCATTTTGGCATCGAGTTTGCGGGTTTGACCTGCGTGTTCTTAATCAGGTCGGGCAAGGATTCACGTCGTTTCTTCAGTTTCAGGCAAATCAGAGTTTTTGTCCCTGGAACTTTGGATTGTAATTTATTTTGGCCCTGTCGCGAGCGCTTTTAGGACCGTGTGAAAAAATAACATGACGATTGATTCTTTTGAAAATCGAGTTTTTATTTATTGTAATTTATTAAATCTTGAAAATTAGAGTTTTTTTCATATTAAATCCTTTATTTAATTTTGAAAACCAAGTTAGAGTCGCCACGAGTCACTTTGGTAGACCGAACACCATAAAAACAACCAGAGATTCATTTTAAAACGATTTGGGTTCGGAAGTCGGTTACGTGTGGGAAATGATTAGCACCCCCACAAACGCATGTTGTCGGTACCTTATTAATTTCACATGACATTTTGGCATTTCGAGCAATAATTTGAATTTAATTAAATCTTTAATTGTTAAATGAATTTTGTTCTGAATGGAGATATCCTTTTGTAGGAAAATACATCTTTAACGAATATAAATTTTGAAACATCCAGTTACTTTAGAATACTCCAATTTATATTAAAAAATGTATCTCAACACAAAAGGTTTTAAATGCATGTCCATTTATTTTCTTGTCAATTTTAAGTTCAAACCTAATTAAGGCTCCAATCCATTAATTAATTAAAATCTATGAATATTATCAAGTTTAGGGTTTATGTGATAACATCCAAATAATTGGGCATTACCCATATTAAGCCCTAAATTAATAATATTCATTATTTTTAATGACACTAATTATTTATACCTAATTCCATTTAAATTAAATTAAACTATCTATGCGTGATTTCCATTTTCTAAGTTTAAATGAAATATTGAATTTTCTACCAAAATGCCCCATTGATTAATATCACATTGCAATGTGACACTAATCAACTTAGGACATTAAAGTTTCTATTCAATATTCATTTATTTTTTACAATGACCTCTCCTATCAAATTAAATTTAATTAAAGAATCTACACTTAAAAGGCTCTAATTAATTACACTAGGTGAATTAATCTCCTAAACAAACATTCTACATGCTAATTTTAAAATATGCACACACATTTAATTAAACAAAGCATAGTAATTTAAACAAATTAAATGAATTAACAAAGGAAATTTGGGTTAAATTAAACTGAATTATAAACTGGAGAGTCAAATTACAAAGTTATGGTGACCGAATTGAAAGGATTGCAAATAAGAGTGTTGCGGTATAAGGCCCATGAAAGAAGGGAGCGGGCTTGCCGGGGGTGCGCGGGCTTATAGGCCCGGGAACTCAGCCTATATAAAGGCCCTTTCAGCCATCCCTTTTTCCTTTTTTTAATTTGTTTTTGGAATTCCCTCTCTTTCTACATCTCTATCTCCCTTTAAACTCTCTGAAACAAACAACCATTTTCAGAAAATTAAGCCTCAAATGGATCAAACTCCATGTTTTTGGATAAACATTCAATGAGTTCATCAAGAACTCGATGAGTGTTCATCTTTTTCGGTAATATTCTGTCGTATAAACCACTGTTTGATCCGCAGCCACCATACTCTGGTGGCCTTTGGCCGTTCACCGGCCACCGTCCTAAGCTCCGATCATCCCCTACTTTGCTCCGGCGACCATGATGTGATTTCCGGTCACCGTCAACTCAAACAAAAACCTTATAATTTTTTTGATTTTTATTCTGATTCGTTTAGATCTAATCCCGACCCTTTAGGACCACCCATCTCCAACCAACCTAAACCCTAGATTTACCCATCCCAGTCTTTTCAACTCCATCGATAATACACACCGGCCACCGGTTTCATTTTCCAATTTTCCTTTTTCTAGATTTGGTTTTGGCTTTTAAATTGATACATGCAATCTAACATCTTTTCTTCTATTTTTTGTAGGGATTGGAAAAAGGGAAGAAGAAGTTACCATTATGATGTTATTGGTAGTGCTCCGATTTATAACTTCAGCGGCGGTTCGTTGTCCCGACAGTTTCCTGGTGGCGCTCTGATGACGACTCATTTCCTCGGCGTCGCTTTAGCTCTCCGACGACCCTTCAGATTTTGGCAATTCACCTCAGAGTAGGTAAAATTCTCTAATTGCCTCTCTCTCTCTTCTTTTGTTATTATATTTATTACTATTATTATTTTAATGGTAGTAATTATGATGATCATTAAAATCCTAATTTTTTCTCTCTCCCTGTTATAGGGTGATGAGGGACGCCACGTGTTCCTTTATGACCGAATTTGGGCAGGAAACTTGTGTTTCTTGGGCAGATTTGTGTTTGTTTGGGTTTAGGAATTGTATCAGATTTAGGGTTTGGGCTTTTATTGGATTTTTGTATTGTAATGGGATTTCTAGTATTTATATGTAAATTGGACACTTATTTATGGACATTGAGTTTATTTGGACTGTTTTATTTAATATGGGCTTTATTTTGACTATACATTGTTTGTATTTTCGGTTTTATTTGTAGTGAAATATAGTATATATTTATACCCGGACAAAATTAGGGTATTACAGTTGCCCCTCTTTGCTCATTGCTGTGGAACAGGAATAGGGCAAAGACTGAAAAGACACGAATTTTGTCTGAACTTGTCAGCTATTGCTCTGAGCTGCAAAGTCTTATTCTCACAAACTTTCCTTCCTCCTCTCCTTCTAGAAGCTTGAACAAATTCTTCTCATTCGGAACCTCCCAATCTTCCTGTCAAGGGTAACTATAGGGCCTGAACTAGCTCTTCTCATTAAGGAACTCTATCTTCACTGGGCGAACTCTTCTCATTAAGAATTCTAGCTTCGCTGGGCGAACTCTTCATATTAGGAGCTCTATTGTGAACTCTTCTTATTGGAAGCTCTTCAGTCTTCTTGAAATATTGATCCTTATTTCTACAAAAGTATTGAACTAACGAGCTCTTCTTATTAGGAACCCTTCGTTCTTCTTGCGAATGTTAATATGTCAAATGACGCTAAAACTTTTTGCCTCCTTTGAATCTTGAACAAGCTCTTCTTATTATGAACTTGAAAATCTTTCTACATAAGCTATCTGTCAAGTCTGAACCGATTCTTCTTATTATGAACATCATTCATTCTTCTTGAAAGTGTTGGACCACCTCTAAACAACCAAAGCTTGAAGCTGTTATTCTAATTATGAAATTCTTCAATCTTCTGCCAAACCGTAGGGTCTGAAGCTGTTCTTCTCATTACAAAATTCTTCATCTTCTAAGGTTTGGAATTACTCTTTGAAATTTTTCATTTTTGAGGTTTGAAGTTGTTCTACTTATTATAAAATTCTTCATTCCTCACACTTTTGCTGGTCTATCTCTATAAAGAGAGATTTGTTGAAACTCGTCTCTGTAAATAGAGAGTTTAAAGAAAGCCACCTCTGCAAACGGAATATATTGAGATCCTTCTCTGTAAACGGAATGTTTGAAGGAATCTGCCTCTGCAAACGAAATATCTTGAGATTCGCCTATGTAAACGGCATGTTTGAAGAAATCTGCCTCTGCAAACAGAATATCTTGAGATCCGTCTCTGTAAACAGAATATTTGAAGAAATCTGTCTTTGCAAACAAAATATCTTGAGATCCGTCTCTGTAAATGGAATGTTTGGAAAAATCTGCCTTTGGAAACAGATTGAAAACATTATTGTAATCTGCCTCTTCAAATGGGCTGATGTCTTTGCAATTCTTCGTTGGATCTACTTCTCTAATCTTTTTGAGCAAATCTTGGCTTCTTCAGTAATCAAATTCTCTTTAGGATCACATAATTTCTTTTCCATTCTGATCGGCACTCTTCCACACAATAATGCCCCACTATTCTTCTTTTTCTGGATTCGACACATAGAATTTACCCTTCTTTCATTATCTAGGGTGAGCAAATGCCTTCGATCCCTAAACTTTCATTAAATCCTTAAATTTCTATCCATTCTTTAATATCTTCAATTTCCTAAGATCTTTCACTCCTCTTTCTCTGTACATTGATCGACTTTCCATTTTGCTTGGAACTCACGCGTCTGGGTTTATCCCTCCAATTTTGAAGTTGTAAGTTGCAATCTTTTCTCATTTCTTGTTGACTCTTCTAATTCCTGCTAAAATATGCAAAACTCTAAATGTATGAGTTAGAATGCTCCTATCTTGTAGATGCCTAACTATATATGATGCATGAACGTTGTCAATTGAAGACCACTTGGGTAAGCTTTCATTTTCAGGGAAGCTCAAAATTTCTTTGCTCCATTTTTCAAATACTCATTTTGCTGACAAGATAACCCATCTCACACTCAGGTTAAATCTTCAGGATCTCTGTATCTTTTGTTCTAAAATGCATTTTCAGGTTTTCACTTTATATTGCTTTTCTCAAAGTGCCCTTTCGGGTTTTCACTTTGGCTTTTTCTTTCTTTTTTTCTCTTTTTCTCAAGGTGCCCTTTCAGGTTGTCACCTCGGTTTTTTTTTTTTAATTTTTCTCTTTTCCTTTTTCTTTTTTACTCTTTTTTAAGTCAGGCTGATCACATCAATATCCTAGCGATTGATAATTCTAATTTCTTTTCTTGACAAAAATCATGGGGCTGTAGATCTGACAACTATGGCTCCGCATATAGGGGGTACTATCAATACCTCAAAATTATCTTCAAACTTCATAAACTGTCCCAACTGAGATACTGCCAAGTGATCACATTCAGCAACGAATATATGGTGCTCCATTGATACATATAGGACATTGAATGGACAAGCTCCGATCATGATGATGTGTTGACCTTGTGGTTCCAATCATTTCAGCATGAACACAAAGATAAAAATCATTGTTCTTCGAGTTTCAATTCTGATGGAAGTCATACTTGTCTTTCACAGATTCATCACATGGGCTCGCACTTCACATCAGAGAAATTCGAGTATTGATGTCAATTTCTTTCTTGTAAAACCATTCTTGCTACATCTTCATTCAGCTTCATTGGCAACATTTTTTCATTGTTCCAACAGTGATTATCACTTTCGTTCTTCAGCTTGTGGACTCTATTTACTGGGATAAGATATCTTCTTCTGCAACTTTCTTTATGGCATTGCCCCACTCTCGAATTCTACTGTCATCTTTGCTCACTTCCACATTCACGAGGCCTTCTTATCTTGCATTGCCTTAAAAGTAATAATCTTTAGAAGTAATGATCTTTGCCTTTGAATAGGTTGAACCTTCAACGTATTGATCTTGTTGTAGCCTTTTGCTAAAAAAAATGGTCTATGTTCTCCCCTTTGCCCCTGGTTGTCTATGTCACTTTCTTCCAGTTTTGTTTTAATATTCCCGACACTCAGAGTTGTGTCATCTTCCTCGTCATACTTTTCATCATTAATCAAGTACCAAGGCTTCCTCCCGTTCTGCCTGCACTTAAAGGATTAGTACATCATAATAATACCTATGAAATCTTTTGTTTTTCTTATGTCTAATCGATTTATCTGCAAGATGCTTGTTGGAACAATAAGTGAAAGGCTCAAAATATTGTTTTACTAAATTGGAATGTTTTGATAAGTCATGGCAAACATGAGAAAGCAAAAATAAAATTAGGCTTTTAAATACCAAATGCAATAGAGTCTTTGAACTAAACCTGCAAAGATCAACTCAAATGTGACCCCTTCCAAATTATTAGACTTCCGAGGGAAACATTTCTCATATACCTAATTCTATCCCATTTAAGTGGCTCTCTTTGCCTTACTAACTCACCAAGCCAATCCGTCCCTCTTTTCTGATCTCGATCAAGCATTATAAGTCTAAAAATCCTTCAAGAAAGGTTAACCCTGATAAACGAAATGTATTCTGAAGACAAACTTCCCTTACTCCAATATTCGTATATGATCAAATTGGACTTTTGAGGCTTGTAACGGGGCTAAGGCTCATGGCTATGAAATAATGGATATATAGGCTCAAAATAGTGTTTTAAGGGTAATAAAACCAAGGATCATTTTTCCGAGCAAAACTATTGTTGCACTCTTTGATTTGAACATTCTCGTATGAAATACTATTTCCTTCTTTTTCTTTTTCTTTCTTTTTGGATCACTCTAGATTTCCCATTTCTGGGTTTTCACCCTAGAGTTCATTTCATTTCCTCGAGTTCAAGGATGATCAATCCCCCACAACTCTTTCATATAGAGATTTCTGAATGGAAGATCTCACACATGCCCATTGCTTTTCCTTGCACTTTTTGACTTAGTGATTTCTCTTTCAATTATTTCAACTTGATTCAATCGACACTTTAAACATAAACTTTCGAATGCTTCTTTTTTTGTTTTTTTGTCTTTCTTTTTTCTTTTCTCTCATCCTTTTTGATTTCAAATACTTGACTCCATTCAATTTGCCTTTCTTGTACTCAAAACATCAACTTTATTCCTTGCTCCAAATTCATAAGGCATCACTTATCATACCAGGATCGGAACCAAATACGTTTCACTTGTAAACAAATCCACATCCTTTTTGGCCCCAGTGTAAGGGTGATCCTTGGTTTGGGTTGAATCAAAAGAAAACTATCAGGCTCAAAGGGGACAACAAATGATATTTTTTCTTATTTTCTTTCTTTGTGAAGGGAGATGAAGGGATGCAAAATGTCCTATCATATATGAATATCTTCGAAGAAAAACGGTCTTCAGGTGGAAGATGTTTTGGGTTATCACTTCATTCAAGGACCTTAGTCAACAATGCCCGAGAGGAAAGTTCACTCAACGTTTGTATTTGGGATCTTCCCGTGATTCCTGAACACTCATTAATCTATTCTCGTTGGCCTAAATAATCTTAGAAAAAGGTCACATTTCGAAATTGATCTTTGAGTTTGATTCTTGGTCGCTCTTGCAACAGATATTCAAGGACATGATAAAACAATTATGAAGATATATACATATATGCATGGGAGAACAAAAACTAACCCATGACAAAGAATAAATGAAAGATGAAAAGAATCAACAAATGCGAATTGTTTATCATTTGAGAAAAACATATGTAGGAAACAAACATCTAATGCAAATAAATCGATTAACCTCCCTTACAAAGGACCCCAATGCTCACGGGAAAAAGTAATTAGGATGGTTCGGGTATTATTCTTTAACTGTCCTAAAATTGAAAACATATCTCATGCGGTCAAACTGTCAATCTTTACTCAAGTGAATTTTAGCCTTGACAATTCCTCAATTTTCCTCTGCTAGTACAAGGACATGCCCCTCCTTGCATATGTTTTGATGTTCTCATCGAGTCTTGAATTAAGATCAGCCTATCTATGAGTCTTCTCTTTTTTCTTCAATCACTTGCTTGCTCTTTTCCATAGAATGTTTGATCACTGCATGTGGAAATTTACAACTTCTTCTATTCGGTGCTTAAATGGGCTTTGCTTTTCCTGCTCTTGGTTGGATGTGTCAAAGCTTTTATCAGGCATGTCTGTTCGAGGTTTCTTCATTGTCAGTTGCTGGTTCTCGATTGGTTTCACATTTCCCTTTCTTCTCTTTCTTTTCTTGACACCTTTTGGAACTTGACTTTTAGGCATCCAACTTGTATTGGCTCCAATAAGATGAATACCTTTTGGGTCACAAATCTTAATGAACTGACCATCAACATCTACCTCTAAAATCCCCTAGTTCAGAAAGTTTTGGACTTGTCACTTGAAAGTGCAATAGTTCTCAATGTTATGATCATGGACTCTATTATGATATTCACAATAATTCCCAATGCTGTAACAACCTGGATGACGAGGCTTTGAAAATCTATCATGATGCGGTAAAGCTTCACGCAACTTGAAGTATAGCCCACGATAAGAGACATGAATGAGATCCGGTTTAGTCATTAATTTTCCACTAACAAGAGTACCTTGAACATTTGGCTTTGAGGTATTCTTCATTAAACGAAACTTTGAGGAGGAAGGTGTCCAAACATTACTCCGATTCTGGTAAACCCCAAACTATGGCAGATTGCCCCCAAATGCTTGTTGTAAATTCTACCCCTTTTCTTTATATTGATTCTTCTAGCAAATGTTGGTTTTTTGTGGAATCGGGGTTCTCCATTCTCAAAACATAAATGTCCATTCCTGATGAGACCGCTGACCATGTATTTCAGAAACATACAATCTTCCATAGAGTGACTGAATTCTCCAAAATAATAGCCGTAAGCATTTCTTATGCCATAAAATGACTTATAAAACTTCGGTGGAACTATCATCAATAAGAGATTTCGTACAAGGTATAGGAACAGATTCGAATATGGTATTGGGATAGAAATAACCGTCTCATTTTTCTTGCTAAACCATTCAACCTCCTTGCCTTTTGTTTTTGTGCTTGCTGCCCCTCTTTTCTTTGACAGAGGCAATTCCTTTGTGAGAAAATTTATAGCATTAATTGAATCCTTGGCTTTCATCCCTTCGGGGAAACATTCTGGAAACGTATGTGGTTCTGTAACTCTGTTGGAATCATCTTGTTCTTTGTCAGTCTCACATCCCCTAGACAATACAGGTTGGGAGGAATCATCAAATTCTAACTTTTACTTGAACCTCATATATTTGTGTGCTTGATAACATCCAGTTTAACTCTATCAAATCCTGTCAGCACACCAAGGCTAGGAACATCATCTTCAAAATCTATTTTCAAACTTTCTGAAACATTGACTGATACTCTGACTGTGCTATTCTGAATATTTTTCGGAACTGATCCTTCAGGTTTAACCCTTGTGTGAGATAAGCTTTCATCTTGATCACCAATGTTGGTATTTCTATCAGGGACTTTTTCCTTCTCATCCTCTATGATTCCAAGCAACATGGTAGCTCGACTTACCACCTCATTCTGGGACTGATCAATCCTTTGCTCCACGCTACCCAAGCGGTCCTCAACAACTTTTTGAGATTACCTCACCCTAACAAGCCTATTGCCCAAATTTATGAAAATATTGGTTTTCTGCTTTCACACTATCATTTGAAAAATAATGCAATATAATTTAAACAAAATGCAATGTTATGAGGTTATTAAAAATGCAATAATTTTTCTAAAATGTAACATTTAAACGAGGCAATGTATGAATGTACGAAGTATCGATTTCAAGGACTAGTCTTTAGAGCAACATCCATTAGCCAAAAGGTCTAATACAAGAAATAGACAATTTTATTACAGAAAGTAACTAGCCATTATCCCTAGATTTATCACTTCGTTCTGCTTTTGAGGTCGACGTTTGTCCTAGCTTAGTGTTGATGTCGAGGTACTGTAGCAGGTTCATGACAAAATCCATATGTACTAGACGATTCCTTGCACCTGGTTCCTGAAATTTATCCTTTCATACTTTTGCCCGTGGATAATTTGGATGGTTGTCTCAAACTTGCCTTTCAATGCCCTATTCTTCATTTCTAGTGTCTTGAAGAAATTTATAAGCTGACATTTCAAATCATGTGCAACACTTTCCAATTCTGCCATCTTCATTTTTAGCTCTTACTTCTCTCGTTCAATATCATATTTTCTTGTATGAATCTTAACCCTTGAATCTTCTTCCTATTTGTGAAATTCGAGGTGACAATTCTAATCCGAGAGCTTAATTTTTTACTAATTTCTATTTGGTCCAACTGTATGAATCTTAACCCTTGAATCTTCTTCCTCGTTTCCATTTAAATGTCTTCTTGTAACTGCTTGCATTATGTCACATGTTTCCTATAAATATTATCCTTTCCTTATACTGAGTCTTCTCTGACTAAGTCCACACCGTCATATGGTCTTTCCCTTGCTTATCAGACCCATTGGCCATTTAGAACACTGCCCCACTTGGCTGATCCTCGAATCGACACCTCTAATGAATGCAAAATAATGCCATGTAAAAAAAACAAAAAAATAAAAAAAAGAAACTGTCAGTATTGTGAATTAATATGGAAAACAAATACAAATTTATTAACACAAAATAGCGCATAATATTTAGCAAGGAAAATAACCAGAGAAATGTACTTAAATCGACAACACCTGTCTAGGTCATTGTCTTGCTCTAGTAGGGTGGGTTTCTATATAATAAAATATGGGCTGTGTTCTAGACTTTGGTTTCCCGAACTGTTGTTACTGTCTATTTTAATAGCAAGACATTGATTCAGTGGTATAGGTCCCTTATAACGGAATCGTAACCTCACGGTGCATAAGGTTAGTATACCGGAAGAGAGACAAAAATCCGATCATGAAGCTGAATAACTCATGTAAGATAATGTCTCGTTCCCACTTAAGGGTGAAAGCCCAGGTAGAAGGCCATGCATGGATGACATATATATCACACAATAAAAGATACCTCCATTTTCCCTAAAAATTCATCCAACAATTCTTGGAAAAAATTAAATACAAACTATTGCCCAAAATGCCGAAATGCCACATGAAATTAATTAATTAGGCCTGACTCTCTTTTTTTCCCCAACGGAGTGGCCAAGCTGTCGCGACCGTTTTTGGGACCGACGTGTGGAAAAATAGCCTGACGATTGATTCTTTTGAAAATTGGGTTTTTATTTATTTTAATTTACTAAATCTTGAAAATTAGGGTTTTTCCATATTGAATCCTTTATTTAATTTTGAAAACCAAGTTGGAGTCGCCATCGGTCACTTTGGTAGACCGGACAACATAAAAACAACCAGAGATTCATTTTAAAACGATTTGGGTTTGGGAGTCGATTACGTGTGGGGAAGGATTAGCACCCCCACAAACACCCGTTGTTGGTACCTTATTAATTTCACGAGACATTTTGGCATTTCGAGCAATATTTTGATAACACCCAAATAATTGGGCATTACCCATATTAAGCCCTAAATTAACAATATTCCTAATTGTTAATGACACTAATTGTTTGTACCTAATTCCATTTAAATTAAATTAAACTATCTATGTGTGATTTCCATTTTCTAAGTTTAAATGAAATATTGAATTTTCTACCAAAATGCCCCCTTGATTAACATCACATTACAATGTGACACTAATCAACTTAGAAAATTAAAGTTTCTATTCAATATTCATTTATTTTTTAGAATGACCTCCCCTATCAAATTAAATTTAATTAAAGAACCTACACTTAAAAGGCTCTAATTAATTACACTAGGTGAATTAATCTCCTAAACAAACATTCTACATGTTAATTTTAAAACATGCACACACATTTAATTAAACAAAGCATAGTAATTTAAACAAATTAAATGAATTAAGAAAGGAAATTTGGGTTAAATTAAACTGAATTATAAACTAGAGAGTAAAATTACAAAGTTATGGTGACCGAGTTGAAAGGATTACAAATAAGAGTGCTGCGATATAAGGCCCATGAAAGAAGGGTGCGGGCTTGCCGGGGGTGCGGGGGCTTATAGGCCTGGGAACTCGGCCTATATAAAGGCCCTTTCAGCCATCCCTTTTTCCTTTTTTCATTTTTTGGAATTCCCTCTCTCTCTACATCTCTCTCTCCCTCTAAACTCTCTGAATCAAACAACCATTTCCAGAAAATTAAGCCTCAAATGGATCAAACTCCATGTTTTTGGATGAACATTCAACGAGTTCATCAAGAACTCGATGAGTGTTCATCATTTCTGGTAATATTCTATCGTATAAACCACCGTCTAATCTACGGCCACCGTACTCCGGTGGCCTTTGGCCGGCCACTGTCCCAAGCTCCGATCTTCCCTTACTTTGCTCTAGCGGCCATGATGCGATTTTTGGCTGTCGTTGAGAGATTTCTGGCTGCCGTCAACTCGAACAAAAACCTTAAGATTTTTCTGATTTTTACTCTAATTCATTTAGATCTAATCCCGGCCCATTAGGACCACCCATCTTTGACCAACCTAAACCCTAGATCTACCCATCTCGGCCTCTTCAACTCCATTGATAATACACACCGACCATCGGTTTCATTTTCCAATTTTCCTTTTTCCAGATTTGGTTTTGGCTTTTAAATTGATACATGCAATCTAACATCTTTTCTTCTATTTTTGCAGGGATTGGAAAAGGGAAGAAGAAATTACCATTACGATGTTATCGGCGGTGCTCCGATTTCTAACTTCATGGCGGTTCGTTGTCCCGACAGTTCCCCGATGGCGCTCAGATGATGACTCCTCTCCCCGACATCGCTTTAGTTCTCCGATGACCCCTCAGATTTCGGTGATTCATCTCAAAGTAGGTAAAATTCCCGAAGTGCCCCTCTCCCTCTCTTCTTTTATTATTATATTTATTACTATTATTATTTTAATGGTAGTAATTATGATGATCATTAAAATCCTAATTTGTTCTCTCTCTCCCTATTTATAGGTTGATGAAGCGCTGATGTCAGCGAAGACTTGATCCATGTGAAGGGTAACAGACCAACCTAAGGCCGCCACATATCCTTTTATGACAGAATTTGGGCAGGAAATTTGTGTTTCTTGGGCAGATTTGTGTTTGTTTGGGTTTAAGAATTGTTTCAGATTTAGGATTTTGTCTTTTATTGGGCTTTTTGTATTGTAATGGGATTTCTAGTATTTATATGTAAATTGGACACTTATTTATGGACATTGAGTTTATTTGGACAGTTTTATTTAATATGGGCTTTAATTTGACTATACATTGTATGTATTTTTGATTTTATTTATAGTGAAATATAGTATATATTTATACCCGGACAAAATTAGGGTATTACATGCCCCATTTTTAATGAAATTTGTTTTATAGTTTCAATTTCCTTCAATTCTATCCTTAATTTAATTGTTTGTATTTAATTTTAATTGCTTAAATTATATGATTGAATTCATATTTTAAATTAATCATATAGTATTGTATGCTAGATAACCTAATCACATAGTATTAACTAATTGTTTAGAGCTTTAGCCTTAGGTTCTTAATTAGGATTTAATTATTAATTAGAAAAGGATATTATAGTAAATTAATGTATATTTAATGGAAACTTTAGGGTTCAAACCTGAATAGAGTTCCACTTGCTTGTAATGGGATGTTATCACTAAATTGACCTTAAGGAGGTACATTTAATATACATTATAACATAGAATCAAACAAATCACCTAGTTAATTTGAATAGAGTTTTAATTGGGTTAGAACTTTAATTAATTAGAATGGCAAAGCAAATTATGAATATTATTTAAATCTAAGGTTTTAATATCGATGATATTCAAGCAATTGGTACTATCTCATAGAAGCTTTAAATTTAATAATATTTATAATCTAAATAATTCAATTAATTAGAGCTTTTCTTAAGCTTGTACTTAAAATAAACAAGACAATAATAAATCATGCATTTAAAATCTTTTATGTGGGAAATATATTTTTTTGAATATGAATAGGGGTGGTTCGTAACAGGGCGCTTTTAATCTCATATTCGGATTAAAAATACATTTCCTTATAAAAGGATATATCCATTCAAAATTTAAATCCAGGTAATAATTATGGTTAAATTAAATTTAAATTGTTACTCGAAATGCCAAAATGCCGCGTAAGATTAAAAGGTACCGATAACGGGCGCTCGTGGGGGTGCTAATCCTTCCCCACACGTAACCTACCCCCGAACCCAAATTTTAAGAAAATGAATCTTTTGTTGTTTTTATGGTGCCCGGTCACTTTGGTGGCGACTCCAAAATGTTTTCATGATTAAATAAAGGAAAAATCCATTTAAACATGAAAAACCTAATTTTTCAAGATTAAATGGATTTTTCCTTTATTTAATCTTGAAAACATTTTGGAGTCGCCAAGTTGTAGTAACCATTTTTTTAAACGGGGTGTGGAAATAGCTCGATGATTAGGGTTTGAAAATTAGGGTTTTGCCTTTATTTAAATGGATTTTTGGAATTTGTTGCTTTCAAATTGATGGAATTTGAATTGAATTTAACTTGATGTACTTAATTGAAAATTTGACCTTAATTACACGAGCTTTATCAAGTTGGCAGGTTTGAATTAATTGGGCATTTAATTAATAAGGTTGATGATACACTAGACCATAGACTATACCGACATCATGTAAGCCTGACTGTCGTGTTAATTTATGGTTCGAATCTCGTACGTCACCTTAATGCATGTGCAAGCAGTTAAAAAATGATGTAATGATCTTATCAACTTTTAATTTTACCTTGGGACGGTAAGGATTAATCCAAACATTTGGTCAACATCCTTTAAGCTCGGACTGTAACGACACAAATATCGGAATTAATAGATAACTCACTTTTTGAATTAAACTAATTAATGTACAATCAAAATAAAGGGTCACATGAATGGCAATTAAAAGTGGATGTCACAAAAAGGCTTGAAAATTAAACACACAAAGAGGCCCCTAAAGCCCTAACCTAAAAGGTGCAGATTATGAAAATTTAATTAGTGATCTAATTTAAAAACTAGGTGAATCTAATATTAACCTTAAATTAATTGGCCCTAAACGACTAAAAACCTAACAGATTATGATTTTCTTGTAACATGATAACTAATTCAATCGATTTTAAAGTAGTATTCCAATAAGCCAAGAATACTATTTAAAGTAAATCAAATTAATTAATCATGGTTTTAAGTTAAATGTCAATCTAATCTCCATGTTAATTTTATCTCAAAAGTAATTAAGAAATGTCCAACTAATTTAGTGAACTTAACATTTATCCCAATAAACCAAGGGTAAATTTAAATTCACTAAATCAATTTGAACCCTAATCTACCTAAGGCTCTAGAAGGCTAAATTAATCTAATTGATTTAAAACCGTGCCCCCATGAGACGAGCACACGACTTAGATTAATTAAATTAATTCCTAATCTAATCCAAAGGCTTTAACAAACACAAAACCCACCCAAACTAAGCCCAAGACCCACTAAGCTAAAGCAAATACTAAAAACCATATATGAATATATAACTATATAAAATATACATTATAGAATTAAAACCATATCATATATGAGAATTATGTATTATACACATTATAAAAACCTTATATTATATATAATATAAGAAACATATATGATACTTTACATGGAAACCGTATTACATATATATACTATGTATTATATATCATAAAAAAAACCTGGGTTATGTATGGATTACACTATGTAATATATATCACATACCATGTAAGCAAGGATCACCATATATCATATATTTAACAACTGTTAATCTAACAATATCTAGCAAATTTAAGCAAGATTATCAACAATAGAGAAACCAGAAATAAGATGCATGAATTTTTAGGGGTATAATACACTAAAATATGGACTAAAATACAAAGAAGATAAACTTGAGGGCGGAATCAAAAGAAAAGGACAGATTTGGTTAAAAGAGGACTGAATTGAAAACTATTGAAAACTTGCAGGGACTTGGAATGGGGTTTTGAAAGGCTGAAGGACCTGGAAACACAATTTACGCACGCGGATGGGCTATTGTTGCTATTTGGAAATGCGAAAACTCTTATGATGCGACTAAGACAGGGCAAAGGTCCTCAAAACATAAATACCATTTTTAAATAAGAAGGGCTATAAAAAGACATAATCAGCCGAGCGATCACCTTTTTAGCCATTTTTAAGCTTTCGAAAACACCCCCTATTTTATTCGGTTTTGCTAGGGTTTGATGAACCTAGGAGCTGCCGCCAACAGCCGCATCTGCAGCCGGCGAACCCCAAGACCTCCATTTCAAAACTCTCTATCTTTTCTAAACCCAAATCTAATGTCCGTTTTTAAAAGAAACAAACAAACCCCCTTCATCTCGAGAAAAATCAGAGCATCAATTCTCTTTTTCTTCGAAATCTGAACGGTTCACCCTAAAGGACCTCCCCCAAATGGAGGCCGAGAGGCTTATTACTGGAGGGATCCGAACTATGGCAACACGAGGGGAGACCGAGCGGCAAAGGTAAAAGAAACGAAACCCTTAGACTTTTCTTTTTTAACTTATTGGTTCAGAAAAAAAAGAGATCCCTTTGAAGGCTTTTTCTTTTTGTATTGATATTGCTCCTGGAAATTCCCCATTAAATGCTTATCCCCCCCTTTACAAATGCCTTTTTTCAGGCTTTTAAAGCCGAATATTACATGTTTTTTTAGAAAAGTAAAAACCCTATAAAATTTGCTATTGGTTCTTCTAATTTTCTTGGCTGGATTCATGTATAGCTCTGCCAATGCTAGCTCTGATTTGTTGCTGAAATATGTCATTCTCCTTCTGACATCAGTGCTTTTCTTGTTGTGTATGAATGCGATGCGAGAGAAGAGGGGACCAGAGGAGGCACAGCTTGGAGAGAAAGCCTCTGACGTGGTTGTCGGTGTAGCGAATCAAAGGTAAGGTGGCATCGGGTCACTGGATCCTTCGACCAACGTGGAGGTAAAGTTGGAAGGTCAACTTGTGTGCGTGGTTCCCGCGGATGGCGAGACGGCATGCACGCGCACGTCTGGAATTCTGAGAGCCGCGCATGAGCGAGTGAGAGGAGCTGAAGAGCCAGCTTTGGTTGTATTTGGACCGTTGGATCCATCATCCTAATCGAATGGTCCAGGACGGGCTGCGCAAGAAAAGAATAGACCAATTAGGGGTTTTGGTTTAAGCTTGTTGGGCCTTATTAGGCCAGATAATGTAAAAAAAGTAAATGGACATTATAATTTTAATGAAATTGGGCTTTTTATTAAATTTGTGTTTGTAAAAACTTCTGGACTGATATATATTTAAAGTCGGGCTTTTATTTTTATTAATCTATTTTTTGATTTTTGGTTTAGTTTAATAATAACAATAATAACAATATAACCATAATAGTAATAACAATAATACTAACAACAATAGAATATAATAATAATGATAATAATATGATATGTGATAATAATAACAATGAGATATTAATGGTAACAATAATAATAAGATAGTAAGATGAGAAGACAATGTAATACACTAGTAATATTTATTTATTATTACCTTTTTTGGATAACAATAATATCATGATAATAAAATAGCAACATCTCTCTCTCTTTATATATATAATACTAGCATAATATTTGACCATTTGATGCTTAATTAGTAACAATAGTAACATTTTTTGGTTTTAATAAAAGAGATAAAGTGAACAAAGCCCATAACATGGCAGTAATATATATATAAGCCCATTATTGTAAAACGAGTCTACCCCGGACAAAATTAGTGATTACACTCTGCTATAAGGGGTCGTATACTCCCAAATCGTGCCTTACTATCGCAGTAGGCAGTAACGACAGTTCAGGTACCCAGAGTTTAGAACAAAAACCACATGTTGTAATCTAGAAGCCCACCCCATTAGAGTCAGACAAGAACCTAAGACAGGTGCTGCCAGTTTAAATACGCTTCTCTGGTTATTTTATCTACTTTATTATATCAATTTAATTTAATTTTTTCCTACGACGTTATTTTACCATACCGACTCATTTCTCTTGTTTTTGTTTTTTTGCTTTGCATTTTTGCACCGCATCTTCATTGCATAGAGGTATTGATTCAAAGGTGGTTATCATTAGAAGATGATCATGAGGGATAAGGGGATTCGTAACCCGATAGAGGAGAGTGCAAGTATGAGGCAGTGTCCGGGACAAGTCACGGAAGAAGTGAAGGGTAGTTCATCCAAGTGTCACGCACTAGATTTTGTTAGTGGTGATACCAACAAGAATAAGATACAAAAACGGAAAAGACAAATGGCTGAGATGATGACCATGATGTCAGCTATGACCAAAGAAAAGGGGCATACTGAGCTAAAAGGAGAACCAAACAAAAACTAGAATATGAATAAACGGTCAGGTCCGCGCACTGTTACAATTCACATTAATGAACCAACTGGAGGTGTAAGTGGGTCAAAATCCGAGAAGGTGATGATAGACCAGGAAGAAGCCCAAGTGGAAAATAATGGAGGGTCTTTTAATTCAGTTATGATCTCATATACAAAATTGATTTTAATACTGGTAGAGAAGAATTTTGTGAGCCCAGACCACTCTAAGCCCAAAATGTCATTTTATCCTAAAAGGTATGACATCAAGGCAATATGTGATTATCATCAAGGAAGTTCAGACCATACTACCGATAATTGCGAGGCTTTGAAGAACAAGGTTGAAAATCTTATCCGAGTAGACATGTTGAGTTTTGAAGATGGAAGACCCAAATTTTCTAAAAGCCTGACAATTAATAGAACACTTGTAGATGCAAAAGTGAAGGAAATCTTAGGTCTATCAAAGCCAATCAATTGTCCAGGACAAAGTTCAGATTCTAGTACCCCTTCAGCTGATTGTTAGAAAATTGGAGATCACAAACATCATTTTGATCCAAAGAATTTCATCTTCAATTGTTGAAGGCCCGATTGGTAACCCCACTTCTCCTTGCACCTTTGCAACCTCCGTATCCGAAATGGTACGACACAAATGCTCATTGTGAATTTCATGATGGAATTCAAGGACATTATATTGAGAATTGCATCACCTTCAAATGTCGAGTTCAAGTTCTTTTGGAGTATGGGAAATGAAAATTTGGGATAGAAAGTCATCCTGATTCAATGGTTGAATGGTAGATTCAAGACGAAAATACCTAGAAAAAATAGCACCAATTCAAATATAAGGCTCAAATAAGTAAATTAAGGCAAAAGAGAGATGATTTAAATGAGGAGTTGAAAAGTTTGCAATTCGATCATCAAGAACTTTGTTCAATGCTTAAAAATACAGGTTTGGGTGTGTCTCTAGAACAGTTGAGGAAAAGAATTAAAGAGCTGAAGCATGAAGTTGAATAATGGAAAAGAATCTCTAAAGCAAGTGAAAATCGAGCCAATGCGCTCTCGTGTGATCTGTGAGCAATGGAATACTTTCATGGATGATCTAAGGGTTAGTCAAACTAAGCACGAGATAGTGAGTAAGTACATGCAGATGTATGAGGATATTGCTATCAAGTTGAATGATAGTCAAGCTGAAAATGAAGCACTAAAGAAAAAGGTAGATGAATACCTCAATCTTACGCTGATGTACAAAGATCTTGTTGATGATGTTAAGAAAGATTGTCAAGAAAGTGAGAAGAAACGACATGTCCAATTTTCAGAGATCAAGAATGAAGATATGGGAAAGAGACAATGACATGAAAGATGTTGTTATTAAAGCACAAGAAGTGGCTCAACAAGTGGCAGACCTAGCTGATGTAGCAATGAAACTAAGTTAGAATATTGATCCAGCATTAGATCACAGAGGGAAGCTGATTTGGCTCTTAGAGGAAGTTAGGAAGTTGAGAGTTAGAGCTCACCAATATTTGTAGTATCTGAATCTGATGTATTGATCCTTTTACTTCAATGAAAGTTGTTATATGATGATCAAATTTAAAATAAATACCCCATGCATTCATGCATTGCATATTTATTAACATAACATAATCATTTAATAGCATTGCATTAACATTCATGACCTAAAGCGGCCAGGGTTTTGATGGCAACAATCTCAAAATCAGTGAAAGTTTGAAAATCTATTATCATGGATGAAGACATAGAAGGAATTAAACAGACTCAAGAGGGGTTACAAGAATGGATGACCAATCCTCAACGAAATACGGAGAACTACACTGCTACACCATGTTTGACAATTTATCCCGGGTTATCTAACCCGAATGTAGAGAGAGGTTCTGTGAAGTCTATCATCTAAGGATCAAGACTTGAGTAGTTTTAAGATAGATATGCAAGACTTGAGGAAGAAATAAAGGCAGAAAAAAGCGTCGATAATACCAAATTTGATGCAAGGAAATTCTGTTTAGTCCCTGATTTGGTTATTCCGCTTGGATTTTAGGTTCCTAGTTTTGAGAAATATGACGGTTTAGCTGTCCTAAAATCCATTTGGCAATGTTCTATAGAAAAATGGAAGGATATTTGGATGACGATAAATTGTTGATCCATTATTTTCATGATAGCTTGGTTGGACCTACTGTAGTGTGGTACAACAGATTAAGTCGAGAATAGATTCGAACATGGACTGATTTAGCCAAAACATTTTTAGGGTAGTACAAATACATTATAGACCTAGCTCCAGATCACCAACTTCTGCAGAACTTGAGTATGAAGGTTAGTGAAAGCTTTAAAGACTATGCATTGAGGTGGCGAGGAATAGCAACCCAAGTACAACCTCCCATGATAGAAGAAGAAATATCTCTCATGTTTCCTCAAACTCTTCCATCTTCTTTCTTCGAGAGAATGCTTGCGAATTCAAGGGGCAATTTTAGTGGCCTCATGGTGATTGGAGAAGCAATAGATATTGAGATTTGACAAGGGAAATTGGACCAAGATTTGAAGATCATGCTGACTAGGAAGCGAAGTAAGAGAAAGAGGTGAGTAAATGTAATGTTCAAAGTTCCTAGAGTCACAAGAGAAGGAGGCCAGCTAATTCACCAAAACAACCACAAAATGTTCCTAAGCACATGCAAATTTGGAGATATTTGGAGTATCAATTTCAGACTTATTTCCTCACCTTATTGAAGGACAACATATCATTCCTAGGCCAATGAAGGTAGTACCAAAGCCATCTGCCCATAGCTATGATCCAGACAATGTTTGTGACTTTCAGATGGGGAAACCAGGACATGCTACCAAGAAGTGTAGGCCTTTAATGAAAAAAATCAAGAAGCTAGATAGTAATGGAATCTTGACACGAAAATTAGTTCAACAATGGCAAAGAGTGGGGCAAGCTATTATATCAGCCGAGGAATCGAAGAACCAGGATGAAACCTTCCAAGACTGTTTGGAGTTCTGAGAAGTCTGTATTACTCATGTCTTTGCACCACATGGTTACAATTCACATGGACCATTTCCAAAGTAATACTCGAAAATAATTCTGCTACTCCAGGCCTGAAAGTAGTAGAGATCAATTTTGTAAGGGCATATGTCATAATGTTGGTTTTCATTTTAATGTAGAGATATTTTTCAATGAATATATGTATATCTCTTCTTACCCTTGTAGAGCCCTAGATGCCAATTGCAAGATGCGACACTAATTCCAGTACAAAGATAGTTTAAATGTTGTGAAGACGATAAAGTGAAATTTATTTCTCAGTTTACTCTAGTCAGCAAAGTAAGAAAAGGTCAGATTACTACACCTTTGATGATATTCAATGACAAATCTTTGAAATTCATAAACAGTGAAGTAGACTAGACAATTTTAACCAAGTAGAGTTGGTTGAAATTGAAGTTCTAAGTGTAGTCTTCTATACCCTAAAAAACACAATAAAAGAGAGAAGAAAAAGAAAAAAAAGAGAGAAGAAACTGTAAGGAAAAATAGAAGAAAAAGAAAAGTGTGAAAAAAGAAAAAGAGAGAAAAGAAAAAGAGAGAAAAGAAAAAGAGAGAAGAAAAAGAGAAAGAAAAGAGAAAGAAAAGAAGAGAAGGAAAAAAAGAAAGGGCGAGAAATAATGAACTATTTGAATAAATAAGTCTCGAAGCACTCTGATGGAGCTGTGGGGGATGTCGGTAAATCTAATAAGGAGCTATGCTCCGCTTGTCCAATACCCAAGCGTCAGAGATGTATCTTTGAAGAAATATGTATAAAATATAATAATAATAACTAGTAACAATCAGAGGCACACACATGCACTTATAGAAAATTATTCTTAGAATGATATTTTTGCACTCTACTAGTTAAACAAGTCCGGAAAGCTTAAACACATTTATGAATGGAAAAGAATGAAGAGAACGGAAAAAGAGTTGTTTTTGACTAGATCGAGCAACGCGGTAATCATAGGGTGTGAACCGAGTGATTTGGAGGAAATTTCATAACTTTAGATGTCGCCATAACATTCAAATGTTATCTTACCCATGGGAGGGTTGAATCTAAGACGCTCTTGCACTTGATATCCAGAGCATCCTATTCTGTTTTTTCTTTCTTTATATTAAGACTCTGATTTTCCAGGTCTCGTAAGGTATCCTTTATTGAAATGATGATCAACAAGCTGACATTTTTATAAACAAAAAGATTTCCTTGTATTGCTTCAGAGATAAAGTTCAGAAAGCAAGATCGTGGATGCAAATGATCAACCTAACATGGTAATGATATGGCTGAGTATGAGATGCTCATCTATTCGACAATTTTCTAGTCAGAAAGAAGAATTACCTATCAGGGGTCATGGTGAGGAAAATGGCAAGAATTTACATATCAGATAGTTCAGGGACCTAAGTAAGTTTCTACCATGAAGTTCTACTTGGTTTTTGAAATTAAAGAATGAACTTGAAGAAACTTCAGGGACTTGAGGCATTTGCTTGCCCTAAATGATGAAAAAGGGGCAAATTCTACATAATAGGGCAATAAACAAAGATATTAATGGGTCATCATGGTGCATAAGAGTTCAAATAAGAATAGACAAGAAGGGATGCAGAGCTTGAAAGAGTTCGATCACTAAAGAAGTCAAAATCTGCTCAAGAAGAAAATGAGCTCAACAACAAAATTTTGGGGCAAATTTTTTCGGAGCATGAAGACAGTAAGAACTTAAGACAAATCTCAAGAAGATCAAGTTGAACAAGATCTGATAAGAACAATCTAAAGAGATAAGAAGAAGGAAAAGATCTCAACAACAAAATTATGGGGCAAATTTTGTCGGAGCGTGAAAACATTAAGAGCTTAAGGCAAATCTCGAGAAGATCAAGTTAAGCAAGATTTGATAAGAACAATCTCAAGAGAAAGGTATCGTTGTAATAAAAGTAGAAAAATAAACGAAAAAGCAAAAAAGATTATAGCCTATCCAAGTGGTCCTCAATTGTCACAATTCATGCATCATATATAGTTAGGCATCTATAAGATAGGAGCATACTAACTCATGCATTCAAAGAATTTTGACACATTTTGATAGGAATTTTCAAATAGGCAAAGAACAGACAAGATTTCAATCTACAGCTTCGAAATTAGACAAGTAAATCCAAGAAATATTCAACAAAGGTTTCAACCCGTTTGAAGTGGCAGATTTTAACAAAGGTTTCAACCCGTTTGAAGATGCATAATTTAGCAAAGACTAGAAAAGATTTCAATAACATTTTCTCAGCAAAGATACCAATCCGTTTGAAGAAAAGAATCTTAGCAGAGATACCAATCTGTTTGAAGAGGTGGATCTCAACAAAGATTTTCTAATTGTCTGCATAAGACTAAAAGTGCAGCACAATTCTAAATCCTTCGGGTCATCAGTAAGTCCTTTGGGCATGATGATAAGTCCTTCGGGCCATCAGCTTCGGGAGTGATGCAATTTTTTTCACAAGACAGAAAATGTATTGCAATCTTAAATTCTTCGGGCCATCAGTAAGTCATTTGGGCATGATGTTAAGTCTTTCAAGCCACCACCTTCGGGAGTGATGTGATTGTTTGCATAAGGTAAAAATGCATTACAATCCTAAATCTTTTGGGTCATTAGTAAGTCCTTCAGGCATGATGTTAAGTCTTTCAAGCCATCACATTCGAGAGTGATGTGAACATTTGATTATTTTGCACAAGATATAAAGTGCAGTGTAATCCTAAAGCCTTCGGGTGGTCAATAAGTCCTTCAGGCATGATGTTTACATCACATTCGAGAGTGATGTAAACACTTGATTAACTGCAAAAGACAGAAAGGGCAGTGCAATTCTAAAGCCTTCGGGTCGTCAGTTAGTCCTTTGGGCATTATTATAAGTCCTTCAGTCTGTCACCTCTAAAAATGATGAGAACTTTTTGGATGGAGTCACAGTAAGACATTGGGGGCATGGTATTGGCAGAAGATATTAACTTTTTAGGCCATCAGTTTTAGTAAAAATAAGGGAGTACATGTTACCAAGTTGGAAAGTAAGATAGATCAACTTCAGGCTCAAATGAGGAAGATTCACAGTTTAATTGGTCAAAAGTTTCAGCACCTCTCGTTGAAGCACATGAAGTTTCTTAATGAATTACCCAAATTATACATTTACTTTACGAATAACGTTGAAAGATTAATGATAGATTTGACTTTTGCAGGTCACATATAAGTTCCAAGCATAGAAAGAAATTGATTAACAGAGGAAGAGAAACAAAGATCTCATACGAGCTTTAAACTAAAAGACCGAGATATCATAGGCAGAAAAAGTAATGACTCTAAAGATCTTAGCGCTCCGAGCGAGAAATCGAGGACATTTCATATTGCTTCAAGTTGAACTTTTATTAATTGATAATATTTATTTTTGCAAGTTCAATTTTTCCCCAGATGAGGAGGTGAATCAACATTCCTAGCAAAGAATGAAGAGCTCCTAATGTGAAGAGTTCACCTAAAAAAGAATATAGAGCTCCTAATGTGAAAAGTTCATGCAGCAAAGACAGAGCTCTTAATGTGAAGAGTTCGCCCAGCAAAGACAAAGCTCCTAATGAGAAGAGTTCGCCTAGCAAAGAATATAGAGATCCTAATGTGAAGAGTTCACCCAGCAAAGACTAAGCTCCTAATTTGAAGAGTTTGCCCAGTAAAGAATCCAGAGTTCCAAATAAGAAGGGCTCGCTTATTCAACACCTTTACAAAGAGGTGGATCAACATTTTAGAAGAATGAAGAATGTAACTGTTCCAAGCTTCGCAACAGATAGTTCAACCTTTTTCAGTCTTCATCAACATTTCCAGCAGTGAGTGAGGATCAACTTTTTTGTAGAGAAAAGTGGATTGACATTACATAAAAACTTGATTGGTAAACGTCTGTGTAGAAAGGTGGATCAGCATTTCAAAGAAAGATTTAGGAAGAATTCGTTTGTTCGATACCTTTACAGAGAGGTGGATCAACATTTTCAATAGTGGATGAAGGTCAACTTTTTTACAGAGAAAAGTAGACCGACATTTTTCAGAAGAACTGTTCAAACTTTAGCCTTCACAAAAGGATTGAGAAGTTCTTAATAAGAAGAACTTGTTCAAGCTTTCTAAGGAGGAAAGAGTGAAAGTTTGCAATAAGAAAACCTTGCAGCTCAAAGCAACAACTGGCAGGTTCAGACAAAATTTATGTCTTTTAAGTCTTTGCCCTATTCCTGTTCAACAATAATGAGCAAAGAGGGGCAGCTATAATACCCAAATTTAACCCGGGTATACCTATATATACTATATTTTCTCTATAAATAAAAAATAATAATAAATAAAACCATAAATAAACCTAAATAATCCATAAATAAAATAATCCATTTGTAAAAATTGTCAAAATTACATCCAAAAAACTGAAGGCCCAATTCTGATATTCTCAAACCCAAGATATAGCTATTTGCAGTTCATTTTCATTATTCTATATCCCAACAAAACACAAAATGATTAGATAACATGAATTTCCCACCCAAAAGCTCCACGTGTCGCGTTATCATTGGCTAGAAGAGGCTTCACAAGGATCTTGGTTTTTTTGTTATTGCTAACGTCAGCAACGATGTCACTTCCCACTTCCCTATAAATAGGGAAAGAGAAAAGCTGTCAGAAAATTATGAGCAATTAATAACAAACTTAAACAATATAATAATAAGTAATAATTGAGGAGATAGAGAGGCTTACATCGGGAGCTGGAGAGATCGCCAAAAGCTGAACTGCCAGGAGTTGAGGAGCTTGAGAAGTTCGACTGTTGTTGGAGCAGCCCGATCATCATCAAAGGAGATCTTTGAGAAGGTAATTACCATCTTTTTTGGCTTCCTATTCCTGCAAAAATAATGAGAATATCAGTTTATATATAAACTCAAATCCGAAATGAGTAATAAACTAAAAACCTAAAGAGATAAAAGGGAAATCGGAGATTCATTAGTGGTTGGAGATTGATTTCCAATGCGGAGTTAAATAGGGAATAGGTATTGGGTAGTTTTAGGCTTATGAGGGTGAAGTTGGGTGGTTCTATCTAACTGGGAGTAGTTTTAGGATATTTAGGGCTTAATAACAAAGTTTTCTGAGTTTTTTGGGTTCGAATGGCGATGGAGTACGGCGGCAGGACGGTGACCGAAAATCGTATGTGATGGTTGGCATTCACCTGTGGCAGCCGACGAACGGATGAAGGTTATTGGCAAGCGGCGGTGAAAGATCAAACGACAGACGATAAGGTGGATTGTGGCTAGGGAAAATGAGACTCGTTGAGTTCATGGTGAAATTGATGAGTGTTCGTCCAAAAATCATGCTTTTAATCCGTGGGGCTTAGAAATTCTGGGAATATAGTGTAATTGGCAAAGGATTTTGGGTAGTGAGAGAGTTAGATAGAGAACAGCATATTTGTAATACCCAAAAATTTACTAAGTTGATTAAGGGTAATTTAGTACTAAGATAATAGCTTAAAAGCTAACTTAGTGACTAAAATGACAAAAAAGTGAAAGTTGGGATTTATTTAATTATGGGTTTTGGAAAGGAAATTTCTAAGGTTTAAAGGTATCATGTGATAGATAGTGAATTGAATAAGGTATTCTTAAAGTTTGGTTGAATACCAAGTAAAATTGGAATGGAAATTGAAGTTTAAAAGTTTAGTGACCAAAATGTAAATTTTGAAAATTTTATGGCTAAAGTATAAACTTTGGAAAAGTTTGGGAACTAAAGTTGTAATTTTCCAAAATTTAAGGGTTTTTATTTCATAAATAAATAGATCACCTAAGGGTGTGAATTGAATGCGGAATTTTTGGTTCGATTTGATACTTTGATTAATGGGAAAATCACAGTTAAAGTTTAAGTGGAATTCGTATACCCGGATCGAACTGAAAAATTTTGAAATTTTACCATATGATAGAGAAAGGTTATAAAAGTCATTTTCAAGTGCTGGAAATATTTTTAGTTCGATTCAAGATGAATCCTACAGTTTATTTCTGAGTAAATGATTATTTATCAGTATATTGGATCGAATCGAAATTTTGGAGACTGATCCAAAAGATATGGAAAAATTAATAAAATATTACTTTATGAATATTTTGTTATAGTTGGTTGGATTCCAACTAGATTTAGTTGAATTTTTACAAGAATGGCAAACTAGTAAATAAAAACTAGTTGGAGGACAAATTGGTCATTTGGGCCCAATGACAATTTTGAAATATTTAAAAAGTTATTAGGGCAATTTTGGAAAGAGAAAATGGAATATTAAATCTCGGCCCTTGATTGATGATAAAATCAATCTCAACCATTGGATAAAAAGGGCAATTTTTTAATTTTACTATTAAATGAATTTAATATTGATTTAATAGATATATGTGTAAAATGATGGTAAAAAGATGAACCAAATGTTCATCTTTTCCAGCAACAAACGTGAGGTCTAGGGAAAGAAAGAGAATTTTTTTTCCAAGCTCGATTCAAGCCCCGAAACTCGGTTTTCAGGTAATCTCTTCAACTACAAAGTTGTTCTACTCTTCAAGCTCTAGCTTTTGATATCAATAATTCATGGAATCCATGCTGGATTGATGAGAATTTACATGAGAAAGAAATTAGGGTTTATGGATCAAATTGGGGCTTTTGAGATTTTATGATTCCATGATTGAATTCAAGTTGAAATCAAGCTAGTATGATGTTAAAAATCATGATATTGAGTTGGGATTTAAGTTTTACATGTTTTGATTATTATGAAGATGATTAGGGTTTATGGATTCAAGTTTAATTTAGGGTTTGTGATGTTGAAATAATGATCTAGTAAGCTTGAATTGTTGTTTGGAAGCAAACCCTAAGTTAAATTGTGTAGGGACCATTTCGGCAAATTGAAAAGTTGAAGGACCAAATCTGAATTTTTAGAATTTGGAGTGTATTTATGTTATTAATGATGTTAAAGATAAGAAAATGAAGTTAGAATGCCAAATTGATGTTGAATAGAATTAGTGACCATTTTGACAATTTGTCAAAGTTAAGTGACCAAATCGAAATGGAAGTTTTGTATGGGGGCTAAATCTGATTTTTATTTGTAATGATGGAATTAAGGTAGTAATGTTGAATTGAGGACTAAATTGCAAAGGTAAGAAGCATGAATTCTTATCTTTGCATTTTAGTACCTATTTCGGTAAATAAGGAAAATTAGGGAGAATTATTGTGAATAATTATTTGGTGAAGAATGTGATGAGTTGGTGGTTTAAAGCTAGTGATTGGACTAAATTAAAAACTAGAGAAGTAAGTATAAAAGCTGAAGTTGTTTATGGAAGTTGTGTAGAAAAACTGGTTTATGGCAGTAACTTTGAAAATTCACCATAAATTCTACAAAAATGGTTAGAAGGTAAGTTTTATACCGATGTAAATATTTGTTCATGTAGTTTTGTGTCCAACAAACAGAAACTGATTTCGAGTTCCGAGTAAAAAGATATGAATTTTTAAGTGGTGAAAGGTCAGAAAATAGTATAGCAGGCTGTTCCGAAATTCAATACTGGAAATTGACTTTGAAAATTCTCCATAAATCGTACTAGTTGATTTTGTGCTATTAATTTATATGGTTGAAAAGCTTATTGAATCTAGTTTCTATCAAAACAAACGGAATCAAATTCCGAGTTGTAGATTATTTTATAGAAATATTTCTTTGGAGGTACTGCAAACTGCCAGAAAATGAGAATTGATACACTTTGTATCTAAGGTTGATTAGTAAGCTTGAAAAGGGTTAATGGAAGTTCAAATTGGTCACTAAGGACCATAATGAGTTTTTGAACAATACAAGGAATAAAATAAAATGTTTGGAGATTTTGTGCTCAAATGATTATGTTGGACAATATGTCTAAAATATTGTCAGATTGGGATCTAACAAATATTTTACTTTTTTGAATTTTGAAGTTAAGTTCGAATCAAGGGAGGTTCGAGGTACAATGAAGGAAAGGATCAAAGGGGACTTAGTGAGGCATACTAATACATGGCCCAGGTGAGTGTAAGTCATACATAACATTATACATGGATGTTTCATACATCACCGGTAGGACTTGCGACGAGTCTACCTGGTTTATATATTGTCATGATAATTATGTCATTGATCATACATTTGACATACTTTAAATATGTCAAAGGTTGAAAATAAATGCATTGATCACTAGTTATTGATGATGATTTAGTATTAATGTTATTCGGTTGTGAACTGCTTCCTGTTAATATAAATTGATATACATTGCCATGGATGAAATATTTGATGATATAAAGCCCAAGTATGATATAGAGGTTCAAAGGTATAGTTGGCTAGCCATAGAGTCATAAACAGCTGTATAAAGATTCTAAGCACTTCAGGTAAAGTGCAATTTTTATAAATACTCATTGAGGAGTATACTAATGCATGGTTTGAGTAATAAACTTATTACGGGTGCTAAGCACTTCAGAGTAATTTCATAAAAACTCAATGAGGGATATATTGAATACTCCGGTAAGTATACAGAAGCATTTCGGTGCTAAGCACTCCCGGTAGAGTGGAAATAATATACATACTCAAGAAAGGTTGGTATGAGGGGATGACTCGTGTACATAGAATCTCTTAATTCGATACCTTGGGCTAAGTAAACTAAATTGAAATAAAAAATAGAATGATAAGCTTGAAAGCTTGCAGACAGAGTTGGGAAAAGGTATTGGTAAGCATTGAAACCTTACGGATAGAAATGGCACCAATATTGGTAAGATCTAATTGTCTATAGCTTTAGCCTTAGGTTCTTAATTAGGATTTAATAATTAATCAAAAAAGGATATTATAGTAAATTAATGTATATTTAATGGAAACTTTAGGGTTCAAACTTGAATGATGTTCCACTTTCTTGCAATGAGATGTTATCACAAAATTAGCCTTAAGGAGGTACATTTAATATACATTATAACATAGAATCAAACAAATCACCTAGTTAATTTGAATAGAGCTTTAACTAGGTTGGCACTTTAATTAATTAGAATGACAAAGTAAACTACGAATATTATTTAAATCTAAAGTTTTAATATGGATAATATTCAAGGAATTGGTACTATCTCATGAAAGCTTTAAATTTAATAATATTCATAATCTAAATAATTCAATTAATTAGGCCTTTCTTAAGCTTGTACTTAAAATAAACAAGACAATAATAAATCATGCATTTAAAACCTTTTATGTTGGAAATATATTTTTTGAATATGAATAGGGGTGCTTCGTAACAGGGCGCTTTTAATCTCATATTCAGTTTAAAAATATATTTCCTTATAAAAGGATATCTCCATTCGGAATTTAAATCCAATTAATAAATATGGTTAAATTAAATTCAAATTGTTACTCAAAATGCCAAAATGCCTCATAAGATTAAAAGTAATCGGTGTTCGTGGGGGTGCAAATCCTTCCCCACACGTAACCGACTCCCGAACCTAAATTTTAAGAAAATGAATCTCTGGTTGTTTTTATGGCGTCTGGTCTACCAAAGTGACCGGTGGTGACTCCAAAATATTTTCAAGATTAAATAAAGAAAAAATCCATTTAAACATGAAAAACCTAATTTTTTAAGATTAAATAAATAAAAACAAAATTCTAATTTTTAAACCCTAATCGTCGAACTATTTTTACACCCCGATTAAAAATGGTCACGGTAGTTTTCATTTTAGGTTTTATTTTAATAATATTGCATGTTATGCGGGACTTGCAAATAATTTTCCTTTTTGATTATTTTGTTATATTGTTTTGACCATATATTTTAGTTTGACTACTTTTTAATATTAATTTGATCATCTCTTCAACGATTTTGTTATCCTTTGCGATAATAGTTAAGAAAATTTTACGATTGGCGACGCATACCATTAAACACACTAACGCAATATATCGTTGCACTCCACTAATTTTTTAATGACTTTTAAATAATAGTTAAAATTCTAAAGTACTCGGCTGATAATTAGTAATTATTTAAAATAAAATTAAAACTTATTAAATTACCTATTTTTAATCTTTATTTTAAAATAATAGGATCATCTTCTCCACCATACTCAAACCCTATACAAACAAACCCTAGATATATTTGTATTGCTTTAATTAATTTCCAACTGAAACAAAAATACTCATTTTAAAGGAAAATGGTGAGGCTATAAAAGAAACGAGGGCAACCAGTTCACATTTACCACCTCCATATCTGATTTTCTGTCTCCAATCCAATTTCCAACTTCAATTGCTTAAAAAGTTTAGACAGTCTCCTTTCTCTTCTCTGGCCTCAAATTTTGTTTCTTGTTCAACATAAAAAATTGAATACTCAATTAATTTTTTTTAACTGAAATTATTTATAGTATTAAATTAATGGGTAAAGTATACAAATGGTCGTTAAATTATCTTTAAAAATATAAAATGGCCACCGAACTTTCAAAAATTACATAATGGACATTAAATTTTAGTTTTTATTACAAAATGGTCATTGAGTCGTTAACAATCGTTAACTAGGTGACGTGACAGTTACAGAAATTTAAATAATATAGCATTTAATTCTTCATATTGACACATTCAATCAATTTACTCATAAATTAACCTTCATTATTGATGTCTAAATTGATTGGATGTGTAAATATTGAGAATTAAATATGCTATTATACAAATTTTTGTGACTGTCACGTCTCTCAGTTAAGACTCAATGACTATTTTGTAACAAAAATTAAAGTTTAATGCCCATTATATAACTTTTGAAAGTTTGATTAGTATTTTTAGGAATAGTTTAGTGATCATTTAAGTACTTTGCCCTAAATTAATTAAGGCTTAAGGGTGTAAGAAGCCCTTGAAATTTTGAAAAAAAATTAATTAAGCCCATGAACTTTTTTGCACTCAATTAAGCCCTTAAACTACAAAATTTAATCAATTAAGCCCTTAAACCAATAAATTGAATCAATTAAGCCCTTTGACCGATTTTGACCATTAAATCCAAATAGTTTTTTCCGATCTATTGTTGCAGTGCGCTGTGTCACAGTGTTTCCACTTGACAGTTTTTAAAATTTTTATTTTATTTAAAAAATTCTTTAAATGTTCTAAAATTCTAAAAAAACTTATAAAATTTATATAAAAATAATTTTTGAATTTTTTTTTGTAAATGCAACATGATAGAACTGTATTGTATCATGTTTCGGTAATATATGAAGAAAAAAATTGTCGAGATCTAATAGTCAAAATTGATCAAAGAGCTTAATTGATTAAATTTCTTAGTTCAAGAGCTTAATTGAGTGCAAACAAATTTTAGAGACTTAATTAATTTTTTTTAAAAGTTCAGAGGCCTTTTACACCCTTAAGCCATTAATTAAAAATTATCTTTCAGACCCATTTTTTGTCTCTCTCCATTTTCTCTTTGTACACTCACTGTCACTTTTCAATTAATTTTTCCCATTAGGATTTGCTTCGCAAAGACAAAACAATAAGCCTGTGGATCTAATTCTTTCTTTAACAACTACTCGAGCGTAAAGCAAATCTAAGAAAGAAAATTACCACATTGTTGGGAGAAACGGTCTCCCCTGAAACTGGTCTCCAGTCTTGCTTTAGAGTTTTGAAACCCCCATTTGCTGGACAAGAATTCTGCAAACTATTACTACTCGATGATTCCAAAGGAAGCAAAAGCAATATCTTTAAGAAAAATATCTAGGGTTTCTTTGTCTAGGGTTTGAGTACGGCGGAGAAGATGATTTATTATTTTAAAATGAAGATTAAAAAATAGTATAAAAGAAAAATATGAGAGGTAATTTAATCAAAATTTTAATTTTATTTTGAAAAATTATTAATTACATGTAAAGTACTTTAGATTTTTAGTTATTATTTAAGAGTCATTAAAAAATTAATGGTGTGCAGCGGTGTATTATGTTAGTGATGTTCAGCGGTGTGCATTGCCCATGGTAGACTCGTCCTAATAGTTATTCCAGTGATCTTTAAAATTTATTAAAATCTAGATCTAATATTGCAAAGGCATTATGGGGGCGACTTTTCTAATATAATTTGGTCCATTCACAACATTAAGATTCAAACCTCTTATCTTACTTAAGGATCCATTGTCTCTCATCTTACTCGACCAATTGGTTGTCGGTAACCTTTGATATAATTTTAATACTTTTTAACATAATTATTAATTTTGATAACATTTATTATAAATTTGATAAGGTTTGATATAATTTTGATAACCTTAATAATAGTTTTCCCTTTGATATATGGTAATTCCCCCCTAAATAAGACAAAAAATAGATAATCTTTAATAGAATTGTGATTTTTTGAATTTTTATAACCCGGATTTCGGAATCTAAAGTGTCGATGTAACTCGAAGCACGAGCTTCGTGCTTGGGCCGAAGAAGGGGGCCCATTTGATTTCGAGTTAGCCTTGGTGGGCTTCCTTCCTTGGGTCTTGGGTTTGGGTTGGATGGGTTAGGAGGTAGAAGAGAGGGCAAGGGAGTAATTTTCCTAATTTTAAAGAGAAGAGCTGATTTCTCTTTATTGTTTCTCCTACAAGTTTGGTGGATGATATTACCGTTGTCTTTTGCTCCATTCTTCTTCTTCTTCTTCTTCTTCTTCTTCTTCTTCTTCTTCTTCTTCTTCTTCTTCTTCTTCATTCCTTCAAGAGCCCATGTTAAAGGTGCAATCTTTTTAGTTTTGGAAGTAAATCTCGAAATTTCAATTTAGAGAAGTGTTATCATGCAAGGATCTATCTTTCAAGGTAAGTTTGAAGGGGTTGGGTAGAGTGTGGGAAATATGAGTTTTGGTGGGGGATGAGCTTAAGAACGGAATGGGAATTTTTAACTCTATTTCCCACTGAAATCACATCTTTAATTCCTTTTAATCTCTCAGCAATGTTGTAACTCATCTTACAACGTCTTCTTGTAGTGAAGGAGGTTGGAGAGGCATCTAAGGCAAAAGGGAAGAGCAAGGCTTGAAGCTCGTGGTTGGGTGTTTTCTTCTCAGTTTTAAATCAAGGTTAGTACACCAATAACTCCTTTGTGTTCCTGGAAATCATGAATTGGATTGCCTTGTAGCTTGGTTGACATTTTTGGTTGTTTGAATGCTTAGAGCCTTTAAAATGGTAATTCTTAAGATTGATGTTAAAATGGATAAAATTTGATAAGAAACCACTTAAAACACCTTCCATAACTTGTAGGTTTAGTTTGGGGTTGTGCCTTTGGGTTTTAGAGACATTGGGAGTAATTTATGAACTCTAGAAAATGAATTCTGGGTTTGAGTATCGATACGTGTGTGGGCGTATCGATAACATGTGTTAATTTTTAAAGAACACAGACATTTTGTGAAGGGCGTATCGATACGCCTAAAGGGGTATCGATAACTTTTTCTCATCCGAACTCCAATAGCCAATTTCAGCATCGATACACTTTTAAGTGTATCGATACGCTGTAGGGTATGGTACACGTCCTCGTGTGTCGGTACAGGGTTGTTTGGATAAAACCCTACGCCTGTAAGCCAGGTATCGATATGCTGGAGGTGTATCAATACCCTTAGGGGGTGTATCAATACCATCTAGGCAATATGCCCGAAAAATAAGATTTGAGTTTGAAGGGCCTATAATTTGAGGACTAAGGCCTGATGGGCCTCTAAAGTGGTAAAATGAATAGTAAAATTGAGAAACTGAAGTTTAATCTCATATACGAGTTTAACGGGTAATAAATTAATTAAAGACCTCGGGTGACTTGTTGTGTTGTATGTTTAAGGATCCTTGGTGGATTGAATAGTGAACGTATGCCACGTATTGTTGATGGGGTTCCGAATACCCATGAGAAAAAAGACTGTTGCAACACCATGGTTAAGACTTCCGAATGTATGAACCCAAGGCTTAGTGGGACGGAGACTCATTCTAAGGCTCGAGGAGAGATTCCGAGTATGAGTGTACGTACCCGATGCTTAGTGGAACCGGGCCTCACTCCAGGTTTGTTGATATTATGTATATGGTTGCTATGTGAGACTCTTTACCTCCTATTGTTGATTTGTATTGAGACGGCTAGGGTTTGGATCGCATTGATATGATATGATTGCTTTATTGTCATCTTTATCTACATGCTCTTATTTATGATTTGCATGAAGCATGGTTGAGTGGAAGTGTATCCAATGAGTTTTGTTAGCTCAACGTTCGGATTTTTTGTTTCTGTTTGTAGGTTGATGTGCATTCGTCAGAGCACCATCGGAGTAGGACTTTTGCATCGACTTGTGTCTGGGTACAATACTTAGGTTTATTTTGGCTATGTATTCGTAGGACCCTATGTTGTATTGTAACTTATATTTTGGATTTCAAAATAAGTGTCGAATGATTTAACTATGTAATTTTAAATGGAGCTCCCCATGTAACATTTTAATTATGTTTCTATTTTGAAATGTTTCAAACTTAATGGATTTAAATGAATAAATGTGGTTTGAGCTAAATCTAGTTGTGCTACTTTATGATTTGGGTTCGGGCTTGAGGCCCAAATGTAACATCTGGGTCCAGGGTGTTACATTGATAACCTCCATTGTAACGTCCCTAAATTTTTATACTGAAAATTCAAGTTGTTTCAATATTTAAATGAATTAAAAATTACACAACTTAGAGCAAGTGGTTAAAGACTCCTGTTGACATCTAATTCCTTCCCCTAGGTCCTGAGTTCTAGTCCTAATAGGAGCAATCCCCCTTCCCCCTCTCCCTAGGTAGAAATTGTTCAAAAAATATATTTAAATAAATTAAATATTGAACATCATGTCTATATTAATTCATTTAATATGATAGATTGATTTTGATGATTAATTCGATTCAAACCTCCAATTGAGAATTACCTAGGATAAATTAGTAATTTATATATTTGGTGGAATAAATAAAAGAGTCCTTAAAGAACAATATGCTCAACATATAATTATAAGGTAATTTATATTTTAAATCACTAAACTTAACATCCACTTTCATTTACATCACAAACATTTAGTTCAATCAAATTACATCATTCAAATTTTATTATGTATAAATTTAAGTCACTTATATGAAACCATTAAATAATACTAATGAAAAAGCTAAAAGTGACACTTTTATTTGACATATTTTCACATAGGCATAGTCAAAAAAATACTCTCAACGTTTGACTGGATAGTCACTTTGGCCTATACTCTTTTTTGGAGTAATTCAGCCTTCAATGTTTCATTTTGGGTCAAAATGGCCCCTCTGTGGATGAAAATTGTTAGAAAAGTGATGGTAAACAATTTGAAATGACTTGATAGAATGATAAGTCAGTAGAAAAAATGTTATTTTTTGATCAGCAATGTATGATTTTATATCATTTTATAAAATTATTTTTTGACTGATGTAACGTTTTTTCAAGTCAACACATTTGTCTATATGATACTGTCGTGTCAGCATGCATTGTCATATAGGTTTTTCCCGTCATTTCAAGACATTTATCGTCAATTGACTGACAATTTTCATCCGCAGAGGGGCCATTATGACCCAAAATGAAACATTGAGGATTGAATTGTTTCAAAAAAATAGGGGCCAAAGAGACTTTTCAGCCAAACGTTTGTGGCTTTTTTGTCTTTATACTTTCACATATAATCAATAAATAATGTTTCAAAAAATTCTTACAAAAATTATTAAAATTATCTATTAAATATTATTTGATGATAATATGTGAAATGTATGTTAAATAAAAGTGTCAAATTCAGTTTTTCTTTAGAATTATTTAATGATTTCAATATAAGTGACTTTATTTATAAATAATAAAATTTAATGATGTAATTTGATTAAATTAAATGTTTATAATGTAAATTAAAGTAGATATTATTTGTAATTTATCCTCAACCTCATCTATTGACACCTATGAAGTAAAAGATTAAAGAAACACTGTCATGTTCATCTTCCTATTCCCTTTTCTATCAACTGAAATTGGGGGAGGGAGATAGGGATGGAGAAATAGGGAAGAAATGGAGAGTTGAAGGAATTGGTCATTTTCAACAAAATTAATAAAGGATTTTTCATTCGTGAGCTTAGCTCTTTATAGCCCAACCATCATTTTGATGATCAAATGAAAGATTGACAAGATATTTAAGGTAGGCATGGATGGACCAAGAGGGTGTTGGAAGGGGGTAGTAACACTCCCAAGAAATTTCAAACTTCCATATACAGTTTGTGTATTTTCTTTATATCTTCTTTGTATTTTCTGACGATGATCTGAGTTTGCATCCCAAAAAATTTGTATTTTTGCACCCTATAAATTTTTAATATACTCTAATGTCGACAGAATATTACATGGCAAAATATTAAGTATTCAGTATAAATATGCAAGTAAATAATGCTAAGAAAACGTCTTTTACGTGCAAGTATACACGGTAAGCAAGTAATACAGAAGTAAGCTGAGTATCGTATCCACAGGGATTGACCAGGGATTAAATGTCACGATCTTTACTTGTGATTTGAAACAAATGATTTTGATATGAAAGCTGGATTAAAGATTAAGAAAAATAACCAAGGAAAAATAAAGTAAAAGTTTAGGCAATTCGGAAAACAAGTGTATTCTAATGGTGATGAGCGTTGGCAAGGGATGCTTGGATTTCACACTGGCTATACCATCGATTAATAACTTCAGCTTTGGTTTCATTGCCAAGCAGAGTTTAAGTAGATTTGCCTCTGTTGATAGCAATACCCTAAGTTAATTATGATTAACCCCTATATGTCTATAGTGATGTTACTCATTAACCAACTTGATTAAGTTTCAATCTTTTACTCCTAAGGGGTAGACTCACTTCCAAAGTAAGCTCATCTATTTGAACATCTTGTGTCGAAGCTTCTCACCTTAGTACCTTGGCAATTAATCTTTATCCCCCAGGTCTGTTAAGATATTAAGGGATAATATGCGTGCAATGCCAATTGCTGTCTAGCAAACAATTTAATAAAATAAGCACTTACAAGATAAACAAAAATGCCAAAGCAATCAATTATTAAAAGCTAAAAATAGATGAGAGTTTCATCACAAAAACATCCCCAACCAACTTAAAGAAGTTAGTTCATGGTTGAGGAAACCATCAACACCAAATTGTTTTCAAAGAACATCACCATAAAATCATATCTAAAATAAAAAAAATGGGCATAGAAGGAGATTCGTCGATGCAACCCTTCAATGGCTCCAAAGCTCTTGGTCTAGCCTAGTCGAACCACAAGTCGCCCTCTTCACCACGGTGTAGCCTCTTCTTTCTCCCTCTCCTTGGCACATCATAGGGCTTTAAATAAGCATACGTAGAAACCCTAGATTGGGTTTAAATTTGAAATCTGATTGTGTGATAGGATAAGCGTGTTTATATCTTGATCCTCTTTTGAATTTGAGTTGATCATGTTTTGACTAGGGCTGATGTCATTGGCTTCATTCTTTTGCCAACCAAGTTTGGCAATCTACGTCATGCATTGCCAACTCGACCTGGCATTTCTCTACTGGTTTCAGGTTCTAGTATGCCAACTCCTCCTATCTTGCTCATGTCATCATGCTTCTGCACATCAAAGCAAATAAATACACTTATTTTGGCAAAAGAAACGTTTCCTAACTCCTTTATGCAAATGCATGATTTTACTAACTAAATGCATGGATCTATACTCAAAGGCAAGCAAAAGCATGGAAATATATATAGGAAAAATAATAATGTTGAGGAGTTAACACTCCCCCAAACCTAGTTCATTGCTTGTCCTTAACTAATGCAACTAAAATTAAGAAAATGGAAAAAATAAAGCGAAGTACCTTGGCAAAATTGTCCTAATTCACAACACATGCTAGCAAGCGGACTTTTGTCCTAATTCTGCCCTCAGGTATCCTAGTGCAGTAATGCCAAGCAGATAAGCAAATTCAAGTGCAACAATATAACACTAGTCTAAGGTCATGAAGTGTGCATAAAGTGCATGCAATATGTAGCAAGTATCCTTTTAACTTCTATAGTTAATCTTTACTACCCAAACTCAAATTTTTTTATTTATTTATTTACCAAGGGTTTCTGCTGATAATAATTTTAGGCTTGCTTCGCAATACTATTTGGCATGAGAAATAAGAGGGGGCATACTACGAATCCCCACGTTAATCCAGACATTACTAGGCTTACTCTTCAACTCATACCTTAAAATTTCTTGACTTGAGAAATAAGAGGGAGCAAACCATGAAGCCCCAAATTACTTATTATCTCTAATGTAGAAGAGAGTTATATTTCTTTTTCATCCTTTGGCAAAACATTGTTGCCTTATTCTTTCTTTTTACCCCATCATCATTTTTTTATTTTAAGTTTAGTTTCAAGAGTCCTAAGTTTGTTTTGGGAACTAGATGCATACTACGTGTTAAGTGAGACTTCAGTTACCTAAACTAGAGATCAATTGTCAAGCAGTCACGACATTACTAACATGCTGGCATATACAAACTAAAGATTTCAATTTCATCATCGGACAAAGTATATTAGTACAACTCTAACTAAGCTAGCAGTTATGCTTACCAGATCAATGAAGCCTTGCCAAAAAAATTTAGTTGTTTGGTATGCATGGTTATACCTAATCTACATGGAAACAGAATGTATACAGAAATATAAACATGAATGCATGGCATGACAAAAGATGCGAGGCAAAACACAACCCCAAAAAAAAGGTGTGCATTGTCCTCAATGCATGAACACATATATTCATAAAATGAAATGCATGAGAACACATATATAAAAATGTAATGCATGCTAAAATTGAAAAACATGAATGTAAGGAGTTAAGGGGATGAGGACTCCCCTAAGGAATGGTTTTGGTGCTCCACTAGTACAATGGCATCAGATTGTTGGGCTGGAGTATGATCAGGCTAAAGGCTGTCTGGCATTCCTTCTGTTGCATAAAGCTTAGTTGGGAACTCCCGATATGGTGGCAAAGAATTGGTGGACATTGCTTTAATAGTTGTCTTCAGGGCACGATCTCTGTCCCCAACATACTGCCAAATTGCTAGATTTTTATCCTCACCTTTATGAAACTTCGGGAGGAGGAGTTCTTGGTGTTGATAGATCTGGGAGAGTAATGCCAGAACATCAGCTGGCAATTGAGTGGTCGATTCAGCCTTGGGTGTCTTGGCAACAGAACTCGGCATGGTCTCTTGGCAAAATTTCTTGTGCTAAAAATCAAAGAAACCTTTCAAAACAGAAAAGAAAATAAATCTAACAAAAAACCAAAAATTTAAAACTGAAATATCCTAAGTACTGAAAAAAAAATAACTCTCCTAAATTATTTATAATGATCAGCCTGGGTTGGCAAAAATTTATTGAATATCCACAAGGAGAATGGTGACCTTGACATTAACCTGAATTCTTTCCCAGTAGTTCTTTAATGTATTACCCTTGGTTGTTGGATGGTAGGCTGTGGCAATATTTTGTTTGAATCACCAACGTAGAAAGTTGAAAGATTGTTTTCCTTTAAGTATTCCAAATTCTCGATTGCACAATGAAAGAGAATATTTTTCCATGGTGGCTTTGAACAGCCACCTTAGAAAATCAAAGTATCTCTCTATTGTAGATCTCGAGAACCTTTGATCGAACTCAGCACCCTAGTAGTGCTTAGGCTTTGCTGATTCTTTCTCCTTTGATACTGAGGTATGTTTGAGGTGACTTGGCAATTGTTTCAGTTCCAAGTTTGACGGCTCCTCACTAGATGACTTTGGGGCTTTGATCTCTCTGACAGCCAACTTAAGTGGCTCAAATCTCCCGTAATAACTCATGACTTCACTCAGCATGGTTGCTTCCTCGGATTCTTCATTTATCATATCTTCATTATTCTGCTTGGCATCAACTTCTGTACCATGGCAAAGTTGTGCTATGTCCACATTGAATTGGTTCTATCAGCTCAACATCTTGGTATTCCTCAATTTCATCTATGTAACGACTCAAATTTTTGAGTCAGCGTTTAGGGCGTTAACCCAGATTATAGACCCTCGTATTGGTTAGAGTTATTGGACATGTTGGGCAAAGTTTAGGCCTTGTTGGATGAGAATTGGACCATATAAGCTTGGGTAATGACCTTTTTGAGAGATAAATAAAAGTTGGGGTTTTAGGTGGTAAATATACCTTTTAAAAAGGTAAAGACTGATTACCCTCCCTTTTGTTTTTGTTTTCATGTGGTTTTGGGGGGAGATAACCTAACATCATCTTCCACATCCTTTTTCTCCCTTATTTTCCCCATCATCTTTATTTCAAACACCATATTTTCAAAGATTAAAGGTCCAAGCTTTCTCCATCAATCCTTCCATCCGAGTAACAAGAGTGAAGTATGTTGATCATCATTTCTTGAGCTTCATGAAAAGCATAGTATTATGGCGGAAAGGTAAGGATTTCATTAATGAGTTTGTGGAATGGGTTTAAGCTATTGGGGTTCATCTAAGTTGAGGCCAAAGAGGAGAAGTTGATGATTTTGGGTGTGTGAAGCAAATTCAGGTTTTTGCTAAAAGGTTAGTACATTTCTAACTCATTCGATTCATGAATATCCTAAAGTAATTGCCTTGCTTGATTTTATGGTGTATGAATGCTAGTTTGGGTTTTAAGGTAGCTTACAGCTTGTAAATGTTAATTCCTAAATTAAATGTTGTTAAGGTGTAATAAGAGTAGCAAATAACTCTAATTAACTCTCATAAGATGTAGGATTAAGTTAAAAGGTTAAGGATTACGTTTTGGGAGCTTAGGAAGTGATTTACCGAGTCTTGGAAGCCTTTTTTGGGCTTCGGTATTGATGCACGGGGAGCTGGTATCGATACCCTATGTTCTGGCAAATAAGCAAAGGCTTTTTGTAAAGGGCGTATCAATACCCTTTGGTTGGGTATCGATACCCTTGTTTCATTAAAATTCTGGTAGTAAAGGTTGGTATCGATACCCAATAGAGGTGTATCGATACCCAGTGAGAGTGTATCGATACTAGGGGTGTACCGATACCTAATGGGGGTGTATTGATATCAGGTATTGATACCCAATAAGAGTGTATCGATACTAGGGGTGTATTGATACCCAATGAGGGTGTATCGATACTAGGGGTGTTTTGATACCCAGTGAGGGTGTATCGATACCCTGTGGGGGTGTATCAATACCCACTACGCAATCTACCCAAAAATGTCAACTTTTGCCCGGAGGGCTAAAAATTATATCGTTCGATCCAATAGACCCCTAATGACATAAAATGAATTGTAAAATTGAGAAACTGAATTTTAATCCTCACATATAAGAGTAACGTGAAATAGCTTGGTAAATGATGACTAGACATATATGTGATGGCTAGTGTTATGCCTTGGGGCATTTGTTGATGTCTTGGCTTGGTGTCAGTGTATGAATGCTCGGAGATCATGTGTTATCTTATGTTGTGGTAAATGAATCTGGATGTCCTAGTGTCAGTACTATAATACTTATATAAGAGGATGTGTACTTCAGGCTGAATGATCGAGTACATCCGATGTACCCACGAGTTGAGTGATCTGGGTGCAGTTAGAAACCTAACTGTGGCTATACTGATCCGGATAAGGTAATTAACTCAATTGGCTGAGTAAGCTCGAGTAACCTGATTGGCTGAGTGACCTCAGGTAAAGACTACTTGTGGCTAAAGTGATCCAAGTATGTCTAGGGTGTATCTGTGGTTATAGTAATCCGAATACAACCCTTTCAACCCAACGGCTTTGTTAGCACGAGTAGCTCGACGGCTGTGTGAGCACAGGTAAAGTAGGGCTTTGTTGGCCATTATGTGGATGATGTATGATTGTTCTTATTTATGTTGTGTGGATTCTATAGATGATAGCTTATGCACCTGATGGCTGAGTGATCAGGGTATGGTATATATTAACTTGATGGGTTGTGTGAGTTCGCGTATCTTGATAGGCTATGTGACCTCGAGTATGGTAAAACTTGTGGAATCTTGTATGTTTTGTTATAGACATAATGATACCTTGAGATAGGTGATCTAAGTACTTTAACTAGTGTAGGCTAGATGATAGCTTATAGATAGAAAGACCGTATCTATGCTCTCTATGCTATATTTATCTTGCATACTTATTTTATGATATTCGCAAATTGTGGTGGAGTAGAAATGTACCACTGAGCTTTGTTAGCTCAGCGTGCGGATGTGTGGTTTTTCCATGCATAGGTTGACAAGTCACCCTTGGAGAAGCTCATCAAGAAGGTACTTCCAAGCATTGCGTTTGTTTTAGAGTACAATACTTGTTATTTTAGTTTGGGCTATTGTATTCATAAGACCTTACCATTGTTGAGTCTGTAACTTTATTTAAAAGGTTATTTTGTTAAACGGTGTTTTAAACTTGGAGTTCCCGTTTTGTAAACTTATTCAAATGCTTATTTACTTTCATGGATTTATGAATGTTTACTGCTTTTAATTGATGACTAAACTTATGGTTTTAAATTGAAATTTTGATAGGTCAGTTTGCGGGTGACGCGAATGTAGCACTTCGGATCAGGATCGGGGTGTTACAATCTGCACACTTAAGAGCTTTGAACATGTCAACAGTAACACCTACTTGTTTAACCAAGGTAAGGTTGGCATTAAATTGTAATCTAGCATTGCTAGTGCTTGCTTCCCATTTCTCAACTTTCATGGTTTCTTCTGTTGGCACTAATTTATTCTCAAGGCAAACAATTGGCTCTTTTCCAAGCGTTGAAAGCACGACTTGTTTGCAACTTAAGAGAGTGGCAACTTTGCATTGTTCTCCCTCTTTTTGCCGAGCATCCTCTTTATCACTTTGCAGAGTCCCTAGAGGTCTAGCATTAAGTGCGCTAACAGTATGTCCTATATGAACTTCCAAGTTTCTCATGGATGCGACTAAACTCTGGACAGTTGCATCATTTCGGTCCATATACTTTGTTAAGGTCTTCTCATGGGTAGATCTCTACCATGGATGGAAATTTTTGTGTGCTCTCTGTGGCATCACATTCTAGTTGAAACCTAGCAGTGCAGGTGTTCTAATGCTTGGCATTAAATTGGTTATCGCCTTTGTTTGTCCAAGAAAAGTTTGAATGCTGCATCCATTCTGCATTATAAGTATTAGAGTGTGGGTTAATATTACGTTTGTAATTGCCAACAGAATATACCGATTTTGGGTTTTTTGGGCATTCTTTTGCAATATGGCCATCTCTACAAATAGTGCAAAAAGGTTCCATTGCCTTCACTTCTCGAACTTCAGCAGGGTTTTGCATTGTGTTCACTAAAATAGTGAGGTTGACAATTTGTGCATTGATTGATGAAAGTGCATCAAGCTCCAACTTTCCAGCAACTCTCGTCTTGGCTCTCAATTTGGAGGTAGGGTATTGGAGATCATTGGTGGCAATCCTTTCTAGGATGTCATATGCATCATTATAATTTTTATCTAGCAACGCACCATTTGCCGAGGTGTCTACAACGGTTATGGCATGAGCATTGAGTCTGATGTAAAAGATCTCCATCTGGATCCAAGTAGGGAATCCAAGCATGGGAAATTTTCTCAATAGATCCTTAAATCTCTCCCAAGTATCGTAGAAAGTTTCATCATCAGCTTGCTTGAAAGTAATGATTTCACTTCGTAGCTTGGCATTTAATGTAGGTAGCTGGAATCGCGGTAGGAATTTATGGCATAAATTTGCCCATGTAGTGACTAACCAGGTGGCAATAAATTTAGCCACAATTTTTCCCTATCTCGCAAGGAAAATGAAAAGAGCTTTAGCTTTACTATCTCTTTAGTCACATCAGGCTGGCAGAATAGTTGGCAAACCTCCATGAATTACTTCAAATGTTGCCTTGGATCTCTAGTAGGTGATTCATCAAATTGACCAACATTAATTAGCATTTGAATCATTATCGATTTAAGCTCAAACTTAGCCATTTTTACCTCTAGACTAATCAGCCTAGGCATCAAATCATCTATGGTGGGTGCTAGGTGTTCTCTGATAGATCGTTCTTTAGGTATCTAAGCAACAATAGTGGGAGCGGATGGTATAACTAAAGGTATTGCATGTTTCTTATGGTTATTGGCATTGTTTAGGACACCTCCTAGTTCACCATTCTTGTCACATGCCTTTTCTCGACATTCTCTTCTTAACCTGTGTAGGGTTCTTTCAGTTTTTGGGGTGTATTGTAAATCTTCCTTCAAAGTGATGCTCTTGTACATATACCAAACGAAATAAATTAAACAAAAAATCAAAACAAGTAAAAATCAAAACAATTAATCTCGTTGCAATCCCTGGCAACAGCGCCAAAAACTTGTCGACGAAATATTGCAAGCAAAAGGTTAAGTATGCAGTGTAAATATGCAAGTAAATAATTCCAAGAATACGTCTTTTACATGCAAGTATACATGGTTAGAAAGTAATACAAAGTAAGCTGAGTATCGTATCCAAAGGGATTGACCAGGATTAAATGTCACAATCTTTACTTGTGATTTGAAACAAATGATTTTGATATGAAAGTTGGATTTAAGATTAAGAAAAATAACTAAGGAAAAATAAAGTAAAAATTTAGGTAGTTTGGCAAACAAGTGTATTCAAATGGTGATGAGTGTTGATAAGGGATGCTTGGATTTCATACTAGCTATGCTAGCGATTAATAACTTCAGCTTTAGTTTTATTGCCGATAAGATTTTAAATAGTATTGCATCGGTCGATAGCAATACCCTAAGTTAATTATGATTAACCCTTGTATGTCTATAGTGATGTAACGCATTAACCAACTTGATTAAGTTTCAATCTTTTACTCCCAAAGGGTAGACTCACTTCTGAAGTAAGCTCATCTACTTGAACATCTTTTGTCGAAACTTCTCACCTTAGTACCTTGGCAATTAACCGTTATCCCCTAAGTCTGTTAAGATATTAAGGGATAATATGCATGCAATGCCAATTGTCGTCTGGCAAATAATTTAAGAAAATAAGAACTTGCAAGATAAACAAAAATGTCAAAGCAATTAATTATTTAAAGCTGAAAATAGTTGAGCGTTTCATCGCAAAAACATCCCCAACCAACTTAAGGAAATTAGTTCATGGTTGGGGGAACCATCAACACCAAATTGTTTTCAGAAAACATCACCATAAAATCATATCTAAAATAAAGAGAAATGGGCATAGAAGGAGATCTGTCGATGCAGCCCTTCAATGGCTCCAAAGCTCTCGGTGTAGTCTAGTCAAACTACAAGTCGCCCTCTTCGCCATAGTGTAGCCTCTTCTTTCTCCCTCTCTTTGGCTCATCATCGGGCTTTAAATAGGCATGCATGGAAACCCTAGATTGGGTTTAAATTTGAAATCTGATTGTACGACAGGATAAGCGTGTTTATCTCTTTATCCTCTTTTGAATTTGAGTTGATCAGGTTTTGACTAGTGCTGACTTATTCTTTTGCCAACCAAGTTTGGCAATCTTCGTCCTGCATTGCCAACTCGACCTAACATTTCTTTACTGGTTTTCAGGTTCTGCTCTACCAACTACTACTGTCTTACTCTTGTCATCATGCTTCTGCACACCGAAGCAAAGAAATACACCTTTATTCTGGCAAAAGAAACGTTTCCTAACTCCTTAATGCAAGTGCATGATTTTACTAACTAAATGCATGAATCTATACTCAAAGGAAAGCAAAAGCATGGCAATATATATAGGAAAATAGTACTTTGAGGAGTTAACACTCCCCCAAATCTAGCTCATTACTTGTCCTCAAGTAATGCAACTAAAATTAAGAAAATAGAAAAGTAAAGAGAAGTTATTATCTCTAAGGCAGAGGATAGTTATATTTTTTGTGCCTTTTGTAAAACATTGTTGCCTTATTCTTTCTTTTTACCCCGACATCATTTTTTTTATTCTGAGTTCAGTTTCAAGAGTCCTAAGTTTGTTTTGGGAACTAGATACATACTACATGTTAAGTGAGACTTCAGTTACCTAAACTAAGATCAATTGTCAAGCAGTCACGACATTACTAACCTGCTGGCATATGCAAACTAAAGATTTCAATTTCATTATCGGGCAGAGTATACTAGTACAACCTCTAACTAAGCTAGCAAATATACTTACCAGATCAATCAAGCCTTGGCAAAAAAAAATTAGGGACTAAACTGAACAAAAACAACACTATTTTAGTTTAGTATAATTTAGTGACCATTTGTATAATCAAAATTGTGACAGATCAATCAAAATGGTGATTAACTTACCAAATAAAAATTTTAGTATAATTAGATTGATTAGAAAAAATAGGTGATGAACTTACAAATAGTCGCTAAATTATACTAAAAAATCAAAATGGTCACGAACTTTCAAAACTTACATGATGGGCATTAAACTTTAGTGTTTGTTAAAAATGCTTACTAAACTGTTAAGTGTCGTTAATTGGGTGATGGGGTAGTTACGAAAATTTGAATAATTACACCTTTAACCCTCCATATTTATACATTCAATCAATTTAGTCCTAATTAGAAAAAATATTAATTTTAGCCTCATTATTTAGACATTCTTTCAATTTGATCCTATTTTAAATTAGAAATCAAGGGTGGGCAAAACTCGACTCGAAAAAACTGAATTATTCGATTTGACTCATTGCAAAAATACTCGACTCGAAAAAATTTCAAATAAAGTTTGAAATATAAAATGGAAATTTGAATAACTCGATTAACTTGAAATTTTTAGTAACTAGTGGATCTGTTTTCAAGTTTGAGTTGAGTCTCTCAATTCTACTTAACATATATATTTATTACATATGAAAATATGAAGATATGTGTGTGTGTGTGTTGAATATAGTTATAGAAAACTATTTAAATTGGAACTAATTAGTATCATAACATTATAAATGTTTACAACTAAATTTAAACAGGAACTCAAACTCGGCTCGAATTTCATAAACTCAACTCGTATCAAAAAAATTCGAATAAAGTTTGAGTTATAAAATAGGACTCTTCAGCTCGACTAACTTGAAAAATTTAACTCGACTCGATCGAATAATTTTTGGAGGAAAATAAATTAAGGAAATTTGGATTTAGGGTGAATTGAACCTGGGTGTATGTAGGGATGTAAAAATAGGTAATCGGATGGGTTTTAGGTCGGGTCCTGTCAAGTCGGGTCAAATCGGATACAGGTCATTTTAGGTCGATTTAATGTTTTGACTCGATTCGGGTCGGGTGCGGGTAAGTTTCAGGTCGAGTTCATTTCAGGTCGGGTCAAAATGGTTCGAGTCCAAATCAGTTAATTGACAGGTTAATTCGGGCTCGGGTAGACTTCAGGTCGGGTTCATTTCAGGTTAGGTTCATTTCAAGTCGGGTTCATTTTAGGTCGGGTAATTTCAAGTCGGTTTCATTTCAGGTCGGGTTAATTCAGGTTTCAAATTCGTATTAAGTTTGAGTTTGGTAGAAATAGTCGATAGACTTTGGGTTGGTCATTCATTTCGAGTTAATTATTTAACGCCTTTCACGAACACGAATCACATTAAAAATAAATATTAGGCACTAAAATGAACAAAAATATCATCAAATGATTCATATCTAAAATATTGGAGTAAATTACAAAAATTAGAAATTAATAAGGGTAAATATCGGTGAAAAATAAAAACATGAATAAAAATATCATCATATTAAAAACACTGGACTAAATTACAAAAAAAACTGAATAGGGGTCAATTTGGAATAAGAATAAAGTTTTAGGGACTATAATGAAAAAAAATATTAAATTAAAATTATAAACATTGGATTAAATTACAAAGAATAAATAGGGGTCAAATTGGACTAAAAATAAAGTTTTAGGGACTAGAATGAACAAAAATACACCAAATGATTCATATCTAAAATATTGCAGTAAATTAAAAAAATTAGAAATTAATAAGGGTAAATTTCGGTGAAAAATAAATTTTTATGGACTAACATGAATAAAAATATCATCATATTAAAAACTCTGGACTAAATTACAAAAAATGAATATGAGTCAATTTGAAATAAAAATAAAGTTTTAAGGACTATAATGAACAAAAATATTAAATTAAAATTAAAAACATTTGACTAAATTACAAAAAAAAAACATACTAAAACTTACATATTTATGTATGTATATATGTATGTATAAATATATACATATATAAGTATGTATGTAAGTTTTAGTATGTATATATATATATACATACGTACATATATATGTATATGTATATAGAAATAAATATAGGTAAGTTTTAGTATATATATGTATATATAGGTACATACATTTATACGTACGTATGTATGTATACATACATACATACATATATTTAATTAATATATGTATATATATATACATATAAATATACATATATATGTATGTATATGTTTGTATGTATATATATGTATACCCCTAAACTATACCCATAAACCTTAACCCCTAAACTATACTCATAAACCTCAACCCCTAAATCTTACGATCACTAATAATTAGAGTACAAGCCTAATCTTCTGATCCCTAAACTAATCCCATAACCCCAAATAATCAAGTTGACACATTTACCCCTAAACCCTAAACATGAATCTCTAAATCTTACAAGCATTATTCACTAATGATTAGAGTGCAAGCCTAATCCCACAATCCCTAAACAAATCCATAACCCCAAACAATCAATTTGACACATTTACCCCTAAACCCCAAACATGAACTCATAAATCTAACAAACAAAATAAATCACAACATAAAAAGGACGAATCCGAAAATAAATTAAAACTAAATTATTAATTAGAGCCCAATTCACAAATTATTAAAGCCAATTAATTACCATATCTTTATACGAGGACCAAATTAAATTTAAAGCAAATCAAAAGGCTTAATAATTAATCAATTTATGAAGCATGACCTAATTGAATGAAATCTAAAGAAACTAAACCAAAAGTTAGGACTAAAAAGAAACAAACTAAAACCTAAAAAACCTAAACCCTAAGCATCTAATTAAGGAAGGGCCTAAAGGGTGATTAACCCCTAAACAAAAAAAAAACCCGAAAACTTTCCCCAATTGCTCGTGAATTTAAAGCTTTCGCCCCTATCAATTCAAAAAAAAAGCTTTCCCCTCTAAACTAAAAAGTATTTTCCATTAATTTAATAGTTATAATTAAATTTTTAATAAAGTGAATTTTTTAATTTAATGATCATAATTAATAAATTGATCTAAATTTTGAATAATTTGTTTTAAATTCATCCATCACAAGTTATTAATTTAATAAAACTTTAAATTTTGAATATTTTTTTAATAAAATGAATTTAAGTATGTTAATTCTTATTAACTTCACGAATAATTTATATTGAATGAGTTAGTATTAAGCATATTGAATTATTTAACAAAATTTAAAACTTTGTAGAGTTAACAAAATTTAAAACTTTGTAGAGTGAAATGAATATCTAAATACAATCTTTCTTTATATATATATATAACAAAAAGATTATTTAACACTTTAAATTGATTTAAAAAATTAATAGTTTATATTTATCAACACTTAATACTTTACATTTATCAACACTTTAAATTCATCAAATCATAGACTTCCTCAACTACATGTCAGGTCAATATCATATCAGGTTAAAAACAGGTCGGGTTCAAAACAAGTCGGGTTAATTAATAGGTCGGGTTCAAAACAGGTCGGGTAAAATCGGATCTCGGGTCGATTTAGTCGGGTAATATCGGTTATCTGTTAGGTCGGTCTCGGGTTCGTTTCAGTCGGGTGCAGGTCGGGTTTCGGGTCCACAGTAACAGGTCTAATTCGGGTTCGGGTCGTTCTCGGTCGGATGCAGGTCAGGTTCGGTTACTACAGTAATAGATCCAACTCGGGTTCGGGTCAACAACAGTCGATTACAGATCAATTTCGGGTCAACAACTAAATTCTGACTCAACTAAATTTCAATCAAGTTTTCAAGTCGGGTCAACTTTTTACATCCCTAGGTGTACGAGCGTATGATTTGATTTGAATGGAAACAATATCTAATTATATTGTTGTCCAAGCCATTATCGTTCTCTGCTCCTCTGGTAAACATAAATCTTAAATGATGCTAATCTTTGAAACTTTCAGGTGAATTAACTAACCCCCTATTTTACTATTTAACTCTATTTCCTAAATAGCTTCACAAAAGCAAAACAAAACTGGAATAAAGAGTGGATCATATTTGTCAAGTGTATGGATCCTTCTTAGAAACCCTAAACATTCTCCCCTTTTCCCTTAGAAACTCTATCTTTTGTGCTCCTTCCTCGACCATCTGTTGTGATCTATGGCGGTTGGCCTCCCATCCCCCTTCTTTCTTTCTTCTTTTCCTTTCCTTTTTATTTCTCTACTCTTCTCTTTTCTTTTCTTTTCTTTTATGACTCTTTTTTTCTGTTTGTCTTGGTGTTTCGGCGTTGCTATTTTGGTTTGTTCGTTGGGAGCCTTTCTCCGGAAGCCATGCTCTCAGTTTGAACCCGTAGCAGTGAGGTGGAGGCCTGGTTGAGGGTAAAAGGAGAGCCTCTTCTTCTCCTTTCCCCATTCTCTTCTCCTCGCCCTGTTTTTTGGGGGGGTTTGTCTCGAGGCCCCTTCTCGCAGGTTTCCGGCTTCTCTCGATGGTTTGGGTCGGATGTGGTACTTTGGCTCCCCTCATTCGTTTAGTCCATCTGTCACTGGTGTATCTCAGATCAAAACGACATGCTTAGTTGATGGCCTCTTGCTGCTTTCCTCCTCTCGTTTCATGCTCTGTGTTAGAAAGTTGAAAAGACAAAGTTGGATCCATTTTCTGCTCCTTTTTCCTCGGTGGTTCTGGAAGCTGTCGTTCCTCCCCATCGCTCCTCCCTTGTTTTCTGTGTTGCTCTGTGTTGTCTGTCTTGTTGTTTTTGTTTTGTCTCTTGTATGTTGTATTGTTCGTTCTCTATGTGTTTGCTCTGTTTGCTTGTGCACTTTTTTGTTTTTGTTTGTAGTGTTTTCTTGTGTGTTTCTCCTATGTATTTGTTATTTTTTGAATGAACGAAACCGGTTATGTTCAAAGAAAAAAGTGGAATAAAGAAAACCAACTTCCCAACAGCTAATAAGAAAACAATTAATCAAAATTCAAAATAACAACTAACTAAACCATGTGAACTCTATAATGTCTAAGTTTATCAACAATCTAACAGAGGGAAATGGGGGGAGAAAAGAAAAGGCATATCATGTCTCGACGGCCCAAATCTTTAATTGACCGCCAGATTCCTCCCTAGCAACTTGAGCTTCTGAATACTAGGTAAATGCAATGAACGTGGAACCCATGACGAGAAAAACTAGGTTTGTGAGAGAGAAACGAGGGAGCGTGAGATTTAATCGGGAGATTAAACTTTTAAGAAAAAATTGAAACATGAATCAAAGGATAAAGATCTGGGAAATTGGTAAAAGATATGAAGAAAGCTTCAACATGATCGAATGATTCATTTGTGAATCAATAAGAGCGGAGAAAGCAGAAACAAGGTATGAACCACAGAAAAAGAGAATGATAATGGTTTGGGCACATATATAATATATTGTTTCCATTCAAATCTAATGATAGACTTTAGCCTAGTGGTTGAGCTCCCTTTACCCTTACACACTTTAATTCACCTTAAACCTAATTTTTTTTAGAGTAAACTACACTAGTAGTCACTGAACTTTTAGGAAGTTTTTATTATGGTCACTAAACTTCTAAAACTTTTATTACGATCACTCAACTTTTATGTCACTTTTATTACGGTCACTTTCGTTAGCTGAAGTGACACATTTTTTCATTTTTCTATCTTCTTCTTCTCTCTCTATCCTCCATGGACATCTGGGTTATGAAGGAATATAATGTTAAGAAGTCTTGAGTCAAAGAATTTAACATCGGAGGTTTTCTAGCTATGGAGTTTCAATGTATCGATGAAAGAGACCATTTCTTTATATCATAATTTCAAGTTGTATGTAGTTTTAGAAGTGGAGAGATCTTACTGGAACATAGAAACAAAGCCCTTGTTCTCTATGATCGTGTTCATGACTTTCATAACTTAACAATCAACAATAGGTAAAAGGTTGAAAACCCTCCCACTAGTACTTCAAGATATTTCATAACTTTTTGAAGACATAAAATAAGTAGAAGATAACATCTAAGCATTTATGCCATCCATTGATCCACTTTTAACTTTCATTTTTTGTTGCTATTTTATTGGTCAAAAAGTTGTGTAGTTAAGTTTAGAGTGACAGAAATGACCTCTCTTAAAACCTTTTTAATTAATAGCAATGAACTGAAAGTCGAGTAGAAATGCAAATACCCAAAGCAAAATTAGAATAAAATATAACGTACTTTTGGATGCCTTAGCAGGATCTGAGTTTTGTAAATGGACAAGCTTTGAAGGGATTTTGTTTCCTTCACCAAAACAAGCTTTTAGCGACGTTTTTTGTCCTATAACGGTATTTTTAAGCGCCGTTAAAAACTTTCTTAGCGCTAGAAAAATGCCGCAAGAAATTCCGCTAGATCAAATGCCGCAATAGTTAGCAACATTTGTTCATCCAAGCATCGCTATTGACTATGTATCTCCCACATCTCTCAATTCATTACTTAGCTCGTCGATTTATACTTGCGCTTCGCTTCTTTATAAAGTTTCAGTAAGATATGTAGAGTAAATGTGGGATATCAACATTTAAATCTTATTACGGCATTTGTTAAACAAACGCCTCTAAAGTACACGTTTATACCAGCGTTTTTCTAACAAATGACACTAAAATCGCGTCTACAACGGCGTTTGCCGCTATATAACATTGTATAGCGTCGCTTGTTCAACAAATGCCGCTAAATGTAAAAATTTAGCGGTATTTGCTTCAAAAACGCCACTTAAAGTGTCGCTAAAAACATGTTTTATTGTAGTGACCAGATTTAGGTTCAGAGTGACCATTTAAACATTTAGCATTAGCAACTGCATATATGCGTTGTGCCGGTGACCAAAATTCAATATTAAAATCCTAACGTAATGACTGTAATAAAGAAAGTTGGACCAATTAAATATGTTGAAGCGTAGAAAGCAGAGCAATACCGAGATGTCTACAACCCATACTCCAACATAACTTTGATTATACAAGCAGCCAAGAAGTTTTCCTTCATGAACATTAAGATCTGACAATTTAGACCATCCCACATCGACACCATCATGACATCTTATTGGTTCCCATGAGAAAACCTAAAGTTGCAAAGCAAAATGAAGTACAAACTGAAATAGGCACGCGGATATCCTGACTAAATGATTCTAGACAAACGAAAGCCGAATCTATAAAACTTCACCTTTAGATTTTCATGCAATCCACAAAGTACAGTTCTTCCATCAAAATTGAAGGTCAATCAACGAACTCATGTGGAACAAAGAATGAGTTAATTTAGCGGCACATGTATTGAAGGTAAATTCTCTTGAATCAGATCATCGCTTGGATATTATTTGATTCTGGCAGTGCTTAATATATTGTTTTTCCCCTCTGCCAGAATATCTCCCCAAAAGTAATGCTCTATTTTTTTTTAGTTTTATGTCCATTGAGGATACTTCAAAAAATTGTTTATGGAGGAAGGAGAAGAAGAGGAAGAAAAAGAGAAAAACTAACTTTTCGCACATCATCATTTTGTAACGACAGCTAACGATAGTGACCGTAATTAAAGCGATATAAAAATTGGGTGATCATAATGAAAGTTTTAAAAGTTCAGTGACCGTAATGAAAGTACCAAAAAAGTTCAATGACTACCAGTGTAGTTTACCCTTTTTTATGTCACCATGGTTGAAGGAAAAATTATTAAATTATTTCTAGTTTAAAATAGGATCAAATTGAAATAATGTCTAAATAATAAGGTTAAAATTACTTATTTTTTCGAATTAGGACTAAATTGATTAAATGTGTAAACATGGAGGGTTAAAGGTGCAATTATTCAAATTTTTGTAACTGCCACATCACCCATTTAACAACAGTTAATGGCTCAACGACCATTTTTGTAACAAAAACTAAAGTTTAATGCCCATTATGTAACTTTTGAAACTTCGGTGATCATTTTAAATTTTTTGGTATAGTTCAGTGTCCATCTCTGTACTTTACCCTTTTTATAATCTAGTCCAATATTTTTAATATAGTTTTTCTTTTCAATTTAGTCCCTAAAGTTCTTATTTAATCCAAAATTAACCCCTATTTATTTCTAATTTTTATAATCTAGTCTGATTTTCTAAAATATATTTTATTTTTGTTCACTTAAGTCACTAAAGTTTTTAGTTAATCCGAAATGGACCCCTATTTGTTTCTAATTTTTATAATTTAGTCTAATTTTGTAATATAGTTTTATTTTTTTCAATATAATCCCTAAAATTTTATTTAATTCAAAATTAGGTCCATGATATTGGATTATGTTATAAAAATTAGAAACAAATAGAGGTCAATTTTGCGAGGAAATCCAAAAGCTATAGCAATGGATAAGAGGTTGTCAAAATATGAAAAGCAAAGAGATGAAAAACAAAAAGGGGATTGTCAATTTTTTTAATATGCTGGTGTGATTATATAGTAGTATCAATTCATTTTTCTTAGCACTTTTAATGACGCACACACATCGTGCACACATGGTGCTTTGAAAAGAGGCTCTATTGATCAACTGTTTGGCCAAGAGGAGGTGAATTGGTTTTAAGGTGATTTAAGTGGAAGCAAAGAGAAATTAAAAATAGACACGAGATTTATAGTGGTTCGAGCTTCTAATCAAACTCTACATCCACTACCTTAGCTTCCCACTAAGGATTTTCCCAAATTTACTATTGAATTTCTTCCCCTTTTCTAGGCTAAGGAGGCAACCCTTACACACTCAAAGCTTTCTAACCCAAAGCTTGAGTAAACCCTCTTTTACAAAGAAAAATGAATAGCAAACTAGGAAAACCTCTAAAGACAATATGTTTGCACAATAAAGCATTCACCCAAAACCTAAAAACTTGAGCAAATGTAACAATTTTGGCTCTCTAGTGTTTTCTACAAATAATATGACAAATGTAACATCCCCCACCAGGCCTGGTAGAAAACTAGGTCGGAGTGTGCTACCGAAGAGCAATACGATGATGCAGCGTGATAATTTCAATTAATGGTTGTCACTAATCCTATACTGTGCTCCTTAATCCTTATTAAAATAAAAAATTAGCCCATTTTATCCAATAGGAAGCAATAATTATACAATTATGACCGATTCTTAACTTCTACGAGTTTTAGGGACTAAATTGTAAATCCGGTAAATTAGAGGTCCTTTAATGCAATTAACTGCACCAACATGAAATTCAATACAATAACAGTGTGTCTACAAAATTTCATGTTATTCCGATGTCATTTACCCATCCAAATAGACTTACCAAGATTCAGTGACCAATACGCAAACAATGCAAAACTATGTTCAGCAGCCCCTAACTGATATAACATACACCGTACCGAAACGCCTTGGGGCCGTATCGGTACGAGTATACATGGATTGTACTCCAATATGAAACTATCCAACTTCGTTTCGATACGGTCGAGGACTGTATCGGTACGACATGCAAGGGTGATAACCCAATCCTTAGCAACTCAAGAATTCGTTTCGATACAACTTGACCGGTATCGATTTGGGTTGACTAATGTTGACTTTGACCAAGACTTGTTTTGATACACTCTATACCCGTACCGATGCCATTAATTCTCCAGACCTCACTGCCCAAAGTCGTATCGATACGCCTGGGTTAGCCTGCACTTTGGCTATCCCAAATATGCACTACCGTACCGAAACAGGTGGACCCGTATTGGTACGGCCTACACTGTAATGCCAAATTTTATCTGGTTTTTAATCAAATTAACATGTTGAATGATGTCCAAATGCAATGAAATTTTACCAGCAATTTCTAATTACTATAATCTACTAGCATGTTAAATTTTAGAGCTATTCGAATCCGTTTGCTAGGTTTTCACCTTTTAGTGCTAAATATACATATTTAGCCATTTTTAAGCTATACTAATGAGCCATTTAGAGCCTTAGACATCTTTACAAGTCATGCATAATACGCATATACCAAAAGAGTCACAAATGACTAGTACAACTACTTTGCCACCATCCTAGGAGTTCATAAAGGCAAAACACATTACTTGAAGCTTCTAGTGACTTGTCAACAATGTCAATTCTCCAATCTTCAACGGTGAAATCCTTAACCTAAAATGTATGGAATGAAATGCATTAGGCATACTTTGCCTAGTGAGGTAGTCACAAGTAAACACTTTATCAATGAAATGCATTCCAAATCACATCTTGACAATAACAATGCAATGAATCAATAGTAGCTATGCAATGATCATGTTCGATAGCAATAAGTCCATATTTCAATATTAACCCTTGGATCAATTCGAAATAGTGGATACGCGAATTCCTACGCCTCGTCAAAACAATGAATGGTCTAGTCCCTCCGCCTTGCCAATATGACCAATAACACATGTATCCCTCCGCCTCGTCACAATAAAGGCCGTAACCCAAGAACCGTAGTCCAACATACACTGAGCTCATGAATTCTATGGCATGCCAATTGTATCCAAAGTCCTTTCGAATCCAAGGTCCGGTGACAATATCAATGATCGGTGTTTGGTAACAATAGCAATATTCAATATTCCTATCAATGAGCAATGAGTCAATATCAATATTCAATAACAATACCAATGGCAATGACAATGTCCAATGATTTCAATGACAATAGCAATGATCCATGTTTCACTTTCAATGTTTCGATAACAACAACTATGTCGATATCAATACTCGGTAACAATATCTATAGCAATGACAATGTTCTATGATCAATGTTCCATGCTTCCATATTTCAATGGCAATATCAATGACCGGTATTCAATACAACAACTTACCTTAGCTTGCCAATGGAATCCACTAAGTGGTTCAATGCAATATTCCTTGACAATAATGTTAGCCATGTTATAATCAATGACAATGAAATCGGCAAAGGCACCTAGCCTAATCCAGAGACTCAAACTACACTCACCTCGATAATCTAATGCTCTTACTGCTCTTGGATGACAATTCCTTTGTCCCTAGCTTTTGTCGGTGATGGTGGATGATCTCTATCCAATTCTTGAGCTAGGTTAAACAATATGAATCGGTTAGAATCGATAATACGATATCGAAATCAATATAACGGTATCAAAATAAATATCGAAGCTTAAAATAACTACTAGCTATCAAATTTCATGGGTAACCAAAACCTTAGCTTAAGATTAATCTTGATTTATCTATGGATTTCATCAATAGTTTGGGGGTTATGTCTTACCCGATCGGTAGCAATGTTTCAATATCAATAAACCAAAGAAAACTCAAGCTTTTCTACCCTCAACAATGGAGGTGCTTGATTGGAGGAAGATGAAGTCAAAAAGGTGCTTGCTTCTTTAGAAATCGGGTAAGCCTCCTAGGCTATCCACTTTCCTTTATTTATTTTGCAATAACAAAGCTTTCTTTTATTTGAAGGAATTGAGCCTGATCATCCCACGTGTGGATGATTATAATTGAGGAGGGGTTAATCACAAGGTTAGTCCTTTAACTCTCAATTCTCTATACTTGTACTCCTAAACTTTCAATTTCTATTGTTTAGTCACTAACATATTTTCAATACATTCAATAAGGTCCTTAAACAATAATTTGGTTCAATTAGAATCCAATATCGATGAAATTGACCTTGCGGTCAAAGCCAATACAATATTTGGACCTTTCCGATGTAGGGTTTTCAATCACCGTAACCCAATTCTGACTATACCGGTTTTTGGGATGTTACAACAAATTAAAGCACCAGAACAATTTTTCTCTCATTGAATGTTGGTTTGATGATTCTTGATCTTCCATAGATGCTTGGAGGTTTCTTTTAAACCCTCTAACAACTTCATGGCCGTTACTAGCCATTGAGGGTTGTTTGGAGCCGTTGGAGCTTTTATTTCCCGCAATAATTGTAGTTCTGGAATCCTCGATATTAGTATGCAGGGATTCGTATTGGTACCTGTTCTTCAGAAAACTAGCCATTGGAGCATTTATAACACAAGGACATCGATACAAATACAAGTGTATCGGTATGAACCCTACTCGTATCGATACGGCTAAGACCGTATCGGTATGGAAATAGGCTACTGGATTTGTAAAACTTTAGGGATGGAAAAATGTATCGATACGTTCAAAACCGTATTAGTACATGGTCTCTAGGTATCGGTACGGGTATTAACCATACGGTACGCAGAGCCTATTTTTGACACTTTGGCTATTTAAAATCATTTAAAGTGCTTCAAAAACCTTTGAAAACATTTCAAACATATTTTTCAAGTTTGTGGACTTTTGAAATATTTTTGCAAAATTAGTTTAAGTCCAAAGACATTTTGCTTTAAGTTATATCAAAATCAAATATCTTAACAATCTCCCCCTTTTTGATATAACAAAACCACTTGAAAAATTGTTTTTGTGAAAACTCCCACTTAGAAAAATATTTAAAAAATTGGTTTTTTTAAAACTCTTCCTTTTTCTTTTTGAAACTTAATTTTTCAACTATCTCTCATCTTTTTGTTATATCAAAAATATTTCAAAACTATGTTTGAAATCACATTAAGTTCAAAAACACCAATTGTTAGAAAATTTAGTACCAATTGATAGTGATTATCAATTTTTGGTGTAAAATTGATAGTGGTTATCATTAAAAGAATGGTTTCCCCTTACTCAAGCATCAAGTTAATAGTTAGTGCAACAATTCAAGATAAAAAGATTGAATTCCAAATAAAATAAAATAAAATAAATGAACACATGAAATTCAATTAAGCATGCCATAAAACAAGATACTCATATAAGCATACAAAGCAGATCAAAAAGGAGACAAAATTATGCCTTTTTGGCTGAGCGTACTAGTACGGTTTATTCCATATCGATACTGGTTGATTGTTATATCGATACGGTATGGGCAGTACCGGTACCAAGGGCACCAAAATGGTGAAAAACTGCAGCAAAAATAACTCAAAAAGGCCTTACAACATATTTTTATGTCATACAAAGGATCTATTAAGTCCTAGATAGACATTAAGTACATTTTTCTACTCATGCTTCTTAAAAAACATAACAAAGAACACAAGGAAAGCATGATTTCACCAAAATCAACCAATTATTACAAGTTTAAGGCCAAAACATAAAGATAGACATATTGGTCCAAAAACATGTAACTCATGCAATTTGTGACTCCCCATAACTATATGCTAATTGAAACAACAAAGAGTCGAACAAACATGCTTAGATCAACATCAAAATCAAAACATTATAGACATGGTCAAGCAATTGCATGAAATTTAAATTTACCACTTGAACTAAGGTAGGATGTTAAGCCTTCCTTCTTCAAGTGTTCTTCCTCCTTTATTTGTCAAGAGCTTCCAAGATTTAACTTTGATTATCATTTGCTCAAGCACACTTACAAAAGAGAATTAAGTAAGTTTTGTTATCCAAATTGCTTTGTATCCAATGACATTAGTCCCAAATAACTTATTCCTCTTAGGAATCCAATTTTCAATTGCATCCTTTTTATTTGAACAAATTAGTCCCTTAGGGACCCAAATGTCCTTAATAATTTTATCTTTGAAAAATCTAGGGGAACTAGATTGACTTTGATAAAAGTTTAATTTTATAAAATTAGATTTAGAGCATTCTCCAATTTCACATTTTTGAACATCTTTGTAAAGCAAATATTCTTTCTTTTTTAAGATCATCTAACTCATTTTGATGATCTTCATGAACCTTTTGAAGCAAATTTAGTAAATCGACATTCTTTTGTTCAAACTCAATGAGCTTTGCTTCAAGTTCATTCTTGGTTTTAGAAATCAAATCATTTTGAATTTTCAAATTTGAAACAATTTTCTTATTTCTCAAAATGTGATTTTTAAATTCTAAAACCAAATCGCCATAGGCATCTTGTAATTCATCAAAAGAATATGAACATGAAGTAGATGAATTAGAAGTTACCCTTGAATCTTCTTCGATGGCCATGAGACAAAGGTGGGCTACTTCATTATCGGTGGAGTCCTTATCATCACTCCATGTAGCCACATATGCCTTCTTCTTATGGCTTGATCCCTTCTTCTTCATTCTCGATTCATGTCTTAATTCTTTCTTATGGCTCTTCATGAATCAGAAAAATTTCTTGAAGAGCTTGACCATCTCTTCTTCTTCACTATCCTCTCCACTATAATCTTCTTGTTGGCTTGTAGAGGATTTGAGAGCAACAATATTCATGTTTATGCTTTGCTCCATGATCTTTTTCTTCCCCATCTTCTTTATCTCTTCATTCTTCTTCTCCTCTTCTCTTCATTTTTCATGATTTCATGAGTAAGAAGAGGCCCTATAAATTCATCTAGCTTTAGAGTCTTGAGATCCTTGGCTTCGATGATGGCGGTCTTCTTTGAGTCCCATAACTCGGGAAGAGAATAAATGAGCTTTTGGACAAGTTTGTCTTCTGAAATGATTTCTCCATAGCCTTTGAGTTCATTAGTGATGACAGAGAATCTATCGAACATCTTGGTGATGTCTTCATCCGATTCCATCTTGAAGTTTTCGTACTCAAGGTTGAGAAGACCAGTCTTGGTCTCCTTCACATCATTGGTTCTCTCATGAGTGACTTCAAGCTTGTCCCAAATCTCCTTGATAGTCTCACAAGAAGATACTTTGGTATATTGATCCGATCCAAGTGCACAAAAAAGTGCAAGATCTTTGCGTTGAGCTCCATCTTCTTGCAATCATCCGCACTCCAATCCGCCTTGCTCTTTTTTGGAACGAACGGGCCTTCAAGAACAATGTCCCAAAGATGGTAGTCCTTGGCTCTTATGAATAACATCATCCTATTCTTCCAATAGGCGTAGTTGGTCCCATCAAAAAAAGAAGGTTGATCGATGGATTGCACCATAATCTCCTGTTGATGTAGAAAGGTTGAACTCCTCTAGGATCGACTCTTGGATGTTAATCTGATGAAGAGATGAAGCTCTGATACCAATTGAAAGGAGGCTTGATCGATCAACCGTTTGGACAAGAGGGGGTGAATTGGTTTCAAGGTAATTTGAGTGGAAGCAAAGAGAAATTAAAAATAGACACGAGATTTATAGTGGTTCGAGCTTCTAATCAAGCTCTACATCCACTACCTTAGCTTCATACTAAGGATTTTCTCAAATTCACTGTTGAATTTCTTCCCTTTTTCTAGGCTAATGAGGCAACCCTTACACACTCAAAGCTTTCTAACCCAAAGCTTGAGTAAACCCTTTTTCACAAAGAAAAATGAATAGCAAACTAGGAAAACCTCTAAAGACAACATGTTTGCACAATTAAGCACTCACCCAAAATCTAAACACTTGAGCAAAGGTGAGAATTTTGGCTCACTAGTGTTTTCTACAAAGAATATGACAAATTAAAGCACTAGAACAATTTCTCTCATTGAATGTTGGCTTGATGATTCTTGATCTTCCATAGATGCTTGGAGGTGTCTTTTAAACCCTCTAACAACTTCATGGCCGTTACTAGCCGTTTGGGGTTGTTTGGAGCCGTTGGAGCCTTTATTTCCCGCAATAAATACAGTTCTAGACTCATCAGTATCGGTACGCGAGGATTCGTATCAGTACATGTTCTTTAGAAAACTAGCCGTTTGAGCATTTATAACACAGGGGTATCGGTACAGATACAAACGTATCGGTACAAACCCTACTTGTATCGATACGGCTAGGACTGTATCGGTACAGAAATTTGCTACTGGAAGTGTAAAACTTTGGGAATGGAAAATTGTATCGATACGTTCAAAATCGTAACGGTACGAAGTCTCTAGGTATCGGTACGAGTACCAACCGTATCAGTACACAAAGTCCATTTTTGACACTTTGGCTATTTAAAATCATTTAAAGCATGTCAAAAAACCTTTGAAAACATTTCAAACATATTTTTCAAGTTTGTGGACTTTTGAAATATTTTTGCAAAATTAGTTTAAGTCCAAAGACATTCTTCTTTAAGTTATATCAAAATCAAATATCCTAACTTTCTCGAACTCGGGTCACCTGAATAAAACACACCATTATTTACCACTGGGACCATTCAAGGAGTTTTAAAGTGTCGGTTTCTTAATGCGTTTGGTATGAAAATAGTAAATAATAATAATAATAATGGATTTTGAGGGGTAAAAAAGGAAAAATCATTTTTCCTTTTCATAGTTTTCTCTTATAAAATGAAGGCAAACTACGCAAATGACCACTTAATTATGGGTTGATGTCAATTTGATCACTATACTTTTAATTTTGGCAATTTTACCTCGTAACTACTTAAGTGGTTCTAATCAAGCCACCAACTGTTAAAACATAAAGGAGAGGTTGATGTGACTGTTAAATAAACTAGTATAATTACACATTTGGTCCCCATTATTTACACAATCTATCAATTTTGTCTTAATTTTAATTTAATAAAATAAATTAATTAATCAATTAGGTGGTGACACGTGCCATCACCTTATTGGAAGACTTTAGCTATTTTTATTTAATTTATTAAATTTATTTTCCTCCTCCAATCAGGTGATGACACGTGTCACCTAACATCACCTGATTGGAGGAAGAAAAATGAAAGCAAGGAATTTGGCCTTGGGATGATTCAAACAAAGATACCCCTAGTGCAAGTGGCAAGAATTTACCCTTGGGCCAAGCATGATTTGTGATATAAAGTACAAAATTTAATATATGTTATATGGTTGTTAATGCTAGAAAAAAGAAGTAAATGTAGTTTTAGGGGACTTAAACATGACACACTTATGATGCATAAAAATATCTAACTCAATTAAATAATTCTAATAATTAAATCAAAGTTAACAACATTTTGTATATATTTTAAATTATAGTTAGTGTACGATTTAAAATCATTGTTTTAAAATTATATTATGTTTGTGGGTTTAAATTTGCTAAATGAATTTAATAAAATTTAAAATTTTATTTTTATATTAAAAATGATAAAAAACTATATAGTGGCTTAAATTAAAAAAAAATTAAATTAAAATTAGGACTAAATTGATAGATTGTATAAATAACATAGATCAAATGTGTAATTATATCAGTTTATTTAACAGCCATGCCAGCTTTTACGTTGTGTTTTAACGGTTGGTGGCTTGATTGGAACCACTTAAATAATTACGTGGTAAAATTACAAAAAATTAAAAGTATGATGATCAAATTGACACCAACCCCATACTTAAGTGGTCATCTGTGTAATTTACCCTAAAATGAATGAATAATAAATGAGTTTGCATATCCTCCCAACATACATCTGTTTATCTATGTGTTTTCTTCATACGATTTAGGTTGCAAATAAAATGATTAACTTCTTTCCATTAAAGTAAATACATACTCAGAAATTCATCAAAATCCCTATTGAGAAATATGACTGATAATTGTTTTTTTTTTTGGGACAAAATTAATGAGGTTTGAACCTGCAACTAACAGATTCATTGTGTACTGTTTTGACATTCGAACTGCAACGAGCTCCAATGAAGCAGAAAATAACCGCAAAACGGAAATCGAAGAACCATGAACATGTATATAAAGTAGCAGGAAAAAGGTTTTCTACAAAACTTCACTTTCATGGATTCATATTTTGAACTAATGCAGCAAGTACGCTATACAAAAAGCTGAGATGTCCCCTATGGATGATGGATCACCTCACTAACAGGGAAAACAAGCAGGGAAGGAATAACTATATGATTACACAACATCACAAATGATGTGTGTGTGTGTGTGTGAACTAGAGTGTTAGCTTCGCCCATAGTTTGAAGCTATCCTTTAGAAAGGAATGTCTCAGTCACTATCTCAGTTCTAGCCGATATTCCAGTCAAAGCTCCTATGCAGGTACCCAACACGAAGAACCATAAAGAATCCTGCCCTTCCATCCCTGCAACATCCAGTTGTTGTCTTCATCGATCACGAAATCTTTGTGGTACCAAGCCTGCAACTTATCCCTAACTATCTTCATTAGTCCCTGGTCCAACGGAAGTGGCTTGAATCCTGCCCTTATCGTACGAATCTGCCATTGCTTGTATGTTTCCGGCCTCTGAACCCTTGCCGAGCCCTCGCATGCTATAACATTCATTGCTTCCCGCCCATGAAACTCCCTCTCAAACATCAACCTCGCTGGCTCCTCACAGGGTAATGTGTTTTCGAATACATCGAATATTGCAGAGATATGGAATAGAGCCTCCTTGAACCTTGTGACAAAGAAGGGAGCATTGTAAGCTCCATTCACTATGCTGTGAACAAAAATATCCGGGTTCATTTTCCTGATCAGTTTTAACACAGCATTCCTCGGACAGTCCACCTCGGCAGTCTCATCAAGTAGATTCTGAAAACGGAAAAGAGAATTCACGGCAAGTATCTCATTGCTATTGATCTTGATGTCCTCAATCCGGATGGTTTCCCAGTGTTCAACTGCAATAGGGTTGTACTCGAAGGGAACACCAAAACGCTCACAATACTCTGCCAAGCGACGACCTGTCTCTTCAATTCTTTCTGCTGGGCGGAAACCACGTTGGGGAATCTCTATTCCCGTTATGCGTAGCGTAGGAGGCCCACCAGGTCTCTTTGAGAGATGCTGGATAAGAATGGGCCATTGGAAACCATACATGATACCAAAATCAACAATATGGACAGTTGATTTCTGAGACACACGGTATATCGTTTTGTTTGCAAAGACAATTGCTAGCTTCGTAAACGGACAAGCACAAAGGTAAGCTTTATAAGCTTTCAAGATATCAGCAGCTGTTGTCTTCTTGGAAGCTAGAGAAGCATAACAATTGTGAATTAGAGCTCCACTGCCATCCAAGCGTGCCTCAAGGCCATCTGCAAAGAAATAAGCCAACCTCTGAGTTCCATCACCATGAGGAGAAGAGTGCTCTCTTATCTGCTTTAGTAGTTCACCTGCTGTCCTACGATCATCAGCAGAAACAGCCTGTGCACAGAGAATCAGAAGAGTCCTCAGATCCACCGTTTCTTTCTTCTTCCCCATTTTCTTAGAACGAGTTTTTCCAACACTAGATCCATTCAACTGTTCTTTCTGCTGCAATGTATTGGTTTCTCCATGCTGCACAGTTTCATTGGTACCACACATAGTGTTTCCTTCAGTACAAAGTAACACCTTATCAAATACTTCAGACAAATCACTCTCTTCTATATAAGTTGCCGATTGCTTGGTGCTCCTCTCATCTTCCAATTCCCAATCGTCCCGATCATGATTCTTCCTACCCGTCAATCCATCAGAATAACTCTCCCTCTCATCTTTCTCCACCTTGACTGCAACTTTCGGTACATTACCCTTTTTCCCCATGGGAAATGTATTGCTCTCTAGGTCAATAACTAGTTGTTCATTACTAGGGATGAACTTACTGGCTTCCTCAAACCCTCTCTGGAACTGCAACATAGATTCCTTATCACTAAAGATGTTCTTAACAAGAAGCTCGCTAACCGAAGATTCCATCAACCCATTACCAATGCTACTCAAGCTATTAGCCGAGTCTACAGAAAAATGCGAACCAGACTGTTCCGAAGTGGGCTGCAAAGAGTAAGGAGCTTGTGACAAGGAAGGAGCAGGTCCTCCAACTTCACCAACACCAAGATGATCAACATAATTACCAGCCTCACTACCGGTGCCAACACTAGTATTCGAATGACCATTAATACCAGAAAGATTACTATCAGGACTCTCCATTTGAGTACTCGGATGATATTCCTCACCGAGGACTTCATATAACGATTTCTCGGTGTCTTCGAGAGCCAAATAATCATTAAACATATAAGGCTTGTCTTCCATGTTTTCTTCCATAAGCATCTGGCTTATGTATTTGAGAACTGGATCGGTTGAGTCATTGTCATTAGGAGTTGAGTAAGACTCCTCCACAGGACTCCATCCCGAGGAAGCTGAAAAGGAGCTACCATCTGAGCTTGTAATGGATGAAACAAAGATACCAGGGTCGGATTCAGGAGGTATAATGGGAGGAACATTCATGTTGATAAAGTTAAGATCTGGAGATGGGATATCAAAATGAAACCCATTGTGGAATGATGCATAGTCTTCACCTTTGAAACCGTTGATGTATTCAAAGGCTTCAGTGGGATTTGGATCCATGGTCATCTAAAAAACCCAAACTCTACAACCCAAAAGCAAAAAATATAAAGTCAAACACTTGAGAAAAAACCAATGGATTCCACTGACAAAAGATATACTCCTATAGATTTGATAAAATGAAAGACAAGGCAGGCATAAAAGGGGAAAGCTTTCTGGTGATTTCTAGACTAGACCCTTCAAAGATTCAAGCTTTCTGAGATTTAAACAAATAAGGCCATAACAAATGAATCGTACAAAAGGGAAAGACCCAATTCAACAAAAGTGGAGAAGAAGCAAGGAGAAATAAGAGTTAACGTACCTTAAGAGAGATAGAGAGAGACAGCCTGAGCCCTGAGAGGAAGAAGATGAAGGGAAAAATCGTGGGGAGAAAAATACAGAGGGGGTGGAGTGTTGAATAATAAATACCGGAAGAGGAGAGCTTTGACCCGTGAGGCCCAAGAATATTAAAAAAAAAGGAGGAACTTTCCTGGAAGAGATTGAAGAAGAGAGAATTGAATTGGGACCCTGTAATTTCAGCGGCTATTGGTTAGTCAGCATGAACATCTTATCTCAACTTGATCTATCTTTTCTGGGTGCATGGAATGTGTACCATTTTCCTATCATCCTGTTTATAAGATATTAATTACCTTCGTTTAATAGGAAATTGGTGTCACTGAAATGACATTTTTGGAAAATACCTATTTACTACTGTTTTTAGAAAATTTTACATTTAATTTTTTACCATTCACACATTGTTCCTATTTGATATTTATCAAATAGCGGATAACTGATTGCATTATTTGATTCAATTAGTTGATTATATAAAAATATTTGGTAAAATTAATTGATAGTTGATAGTTGTTTGGTTATTTAAACATGCAAAATGACATATAAAGACATAATTATATTTGATACTTGCTTGATTAGTTTATTAGTTATCAATATTTTGTATTTATTAATATTGGTTAGATTATAAGAAATAATTTTTAATATAACATTATTAAGTATATTCGAAGGATCTATATATTAATGTATTGTTTATATAATTATTTTTAATACAATTTAATTAATTATTAAATATAAATACAAATATATAAGTGTGAGAATGAAGTGAAACAAAACAAAAAAAATATTAGTTTACAAATGTTACAATGTAATACATGAGGTGAATAATTAAAATAAAAAATGTTAAATTTATGTTATTTAGAGATTTTTTATAATTGTTAAGGATAAAAGGGTCTTTATAACTCTTATATCAAAACTTCTAATTTCAAAAAATTCCTATTAGCATCTTTTCAAAATTAGAGGTTTTACCCGAATCAACTATTCTAATCCGTTATTCACTAAACATCTAAATTAGCAGATTTAACCGGCCAAACCTCTAATTTTAGCTTAAACCTCTACTTTTGGCTCAAACCGGTATTTACAAAACAGGGTCAATTGTGAATTAATAAATTTATTATCATATATAATTCTTATGATCCAAACTTATTATATAAATCGAACAGAAACATTCGTGATCAATAAACTAAATATTTAATTAACAATCTCTAGAGCAAGTGGTTGATCTTGACGTGATACATCTTCGTAATGAAAATTGAGTGAAAACATGAGTTGGCTTTGACAGTCTCTATAGAATGAATAAAAGCACTGTGAACTATCTGCTTCATAAAGATAGTTGGTTGGCATTTCTCCCTTCTCTAAATTGTGGGTTTTATAGTCACTGGGAGAAAAATTTCCTCTTCCCCCTCTTTCTAGGTAAAAGTTGTTAAAAAATAAACTAAACATTTAAATCTAATTAGTAGTTTTAGTGAAAAATAATTATATTCATTTTAAGAAATTTAGATTCAAACAATTTTGTTTACAATATGTACATCTTATTAAATGACTAAGAAAGAGTGTGAACATATATTGTTTTGTAATCATTTAGGACTATTAAAAAAAATTGAACACTTATTATTTAATTTGTCATGTGAGCATGATATGCACCTTTTGGCTTAGGGTTTTGAAATTCTCTAGTCTAAGTGTGTAGCTCCTTTTATTTAGTCGACGGTAATATTAGTTTTAACGTTGTTTGTTGACCGTCGATTTTTTTTATTTTATTATATTTTGACTTGAGATATGTTTTTCTGTCTTTTGACATATTTTCTTTATCTTTCAATTCTTTCTTAATCTTATTATCGGTTGTTTGGTAATTTTTTCCTTTTATTTTTTTAATGATAAATTTGACGTCGTCTCAACTAATTTTTCTTGTTTTGGACTCTAAGTTGGATTTAATTATAGAAAAATAAATGAATTATATGCTTAGGTTATTTTTATAAAAAATTTAAATCAAACATTTAGTTAAATCACCTTCTAGATTGTTGCAACGAATTTCAGTATTCATTATCAAAGAAAAGGGCATTTGTTTGTTTCTGCAGATGTTGACTGAAAAGTGTGTGGTGGCTTAGCTATACCAATTTCTTTTTGAACGCCTTTATGATTTGAGTGAGCAGCAAGTGGCAAGTTACATGTCAACCTGCGATGGGGGCATAATCACACGCCTTCAGCTTTCTAGTAGCTCATGTATGTGTGTGTAATATTACCATGACAAGCATTTCACAACAGTGATTTTATTAAACTCCCATAAAGTCAAAGCTTTCCTTTTTTTCCTATTATATATTAAACTTGAGAAACAAGAATCTCCAACATGGGAGATCAGACAAAAATATACAAAGTGCAACCAAAAATAATGTTATAGTTTTTTTGTTTGCATCTAAAAATAAAGAAAATAATTGTATTTCACACGTTATGCTTCAAGTTTAAAGTAGCAAAGTACACAATCAGTCAAATCAAATTATTGTTTTTAATTTGTTATGGACTCTAAGCTTTGAGATTTTTCTTCAAAGTTTTTCTTTAGTTTCTTGAAGAGTAGGATAGAAATGGATCTTGCTGTGCTCTAGAATCAAGGAAAGATAATTTTATCAAAAAAAGATAAGATGTTGAAAAAGGCTCTTAAGTTACAACTTGCAATAGGGGTAGGTTTGTTGTGCGGCAGATTAAAATGCGGCTACTATACGGCGGCACTTGTTTTTCAAGTTACAAGTTACTAGCCAATTCAAATAGGTTTTGGTTAAGACTTTCAGTCGGCTAATAAAATGTTTTACCCTTAAACTGATTTTTCTAACATTTTAGGTGCCGAGTTAATTGTTTCCCTTTGAACTTAAAAAGTAGAATAAGCTCGTAATATTTTAGGTTCCCTTACCACTGAAACTCCTTTTTGGTAACATTTTACGTGGCGAATGAAATGTTTTACTCAACTTAAAAAGTTCAATATCTCGCTAATAATTTAGGTTAACACGCCAAACTGAATGTAGGCAATATTTTAGGTACCGATCATGAAACTGAATTTCATTAACATTTTAGATTCAAACTGAAACCTAGGTAACATATTAGGTGCCGATCTCAGAACTGAATTTCATAAACATTTTAGGGTCTGAACGCCAAATTGATTTATGCCAACATTTTGGATTCATAAGGAAGAACTGATTTTCGTTCACATTATAGGTGCCGAACCCAAACTGAATTTTATTAACATTTTTCGATCCAAACCCCAAACTGATTACCGATACCATTTTAGGTGCCGAACCCCAAACCAAACATTGGTAACATTTTAGATGCCAAACTCCAAACTGAATTTCATTAACATTTTAGGTGCAGAACCCCAAACTAATTTTTGACAACATTTTAGGTGTCGAACCCTAATTTTACCCTTACAAATCTTCTAATATTTCCTACACTACCATATTGTGTAGAAATTCTTTATTAAAAATTATCATCGCAAGATTTTCTGTAACTGTTTTCTTTTTAGGAACATGCTTCTACACTTCATTTCAACAACAATATCAAGAGAATGATTTGTTTGAGTTGATTTCCATAGAGGTTAGCAAATCAACAAGGAAGAAATTGGCTTCATTGGAAGCCACCATCCTCGTCGATGAGCCCGACCCTGAAGCTCATTACATGCTACAGATATGTAATGCAAGTGACCTTCACAAGATGTTTAGGAGATACAACCATGTAGGGGGTACCAAGATCGAGTTGTATGTAAAATTTGATGAAGGTATTAGTTCAACAAGAATCCTAGTAGGTTATCATTCTTCCGCAGACGTAGATGATCTTTGTGTACGTAATTCCAAGAGACGACATGAGAAAAAACAAATAATTGAGGAATTGAACGTCACATATGATATGTCTACAAGCTACGACAGTACGGAAACAGACTCTTCGTACGTTTATTTTAACTGAACTAAGCTAGCTATTTAAAAAAACAAGGTTTTCAGTTCGATGCCTGCAGATTCAAATTAAACTGAATTGGTTAAGGAGATGGTGTATTGATGGTTTGATTGGTGAAAGGATAAAGTTAATGGAAGGAATGGAGGAATGGAGGAACCGGTTGGAACAACTGAGTGAGAGAAGAAAAATGGCATTAATTTTTGGTTGTGACATTTCGCTTTGATATATGTACTACACGTTAAGTAGCGAAATTGGAACCTAGGCTTCGCTACGATTAATGAAAAAAAGCGGGAACGGAAACCAAAAAAGTAATATCTTTTAAGTTGAAAACCAAAATTCTTAGAATTCAAAGTTAAAAAAATTGTAAAGTATCAAAACTTAAATAGAAGTTCCAAAATGTTTGCACAATCACTGCAACATAAGACATTTTATGCGTATCGAAACTTACCCTTAAAATGGTTACACCAACATGAAATGTTGAATAAAAGTTACAATAAATGTTGCAACTACCATCCCAGGGCATGTACTAGTAACATCAAAACATGTATATGTCCTCTTATTCCCCTTCCCATTGAAGAAGTTGTTTATCTCGAAGATCATAAACCTTGTTTCCAGCAGCAACAATCTTAAGAAGGTAAGCAAGTTCATAAGAAGATTTTTTTTTACTTTTATGCAACTTAATTCCATGCAATGTTTCTGTTATTTCATACTCGGTAAGCGGCGTAGTATACTCCTCATGGAAGTTCCGAGTATAGTAGGTGATGCTAAAGTAGAAGGAGATACTATGAAGAGTTCGAATAAAATCGTTGGCATGATATTTGCTTCAGTGGAAGAAGCATGGGAATTTTATGAGGAACACATAAATCAAAAATAGATTTAGTGTACGTCACGGAACAACTCGGGTTAAAAATGGAAATAAATACCAGTAAGAGTTTTGTTGTTCAAAACAAGGGCAAAGGAAATCAAAAGTAGCGGAGGTGAAAAGTTCACACGCTCCACGTGCATAGACAATGAGCGGTTGCAAGGCTAGTGTAGTGGTCCGTGCAAATGAAAAAGCTCCAGATAGATGGGAAATAACATTGTCTGATAACGAACATAACCATGAACTTTTTCCACCATCGGTGGCACCCTTCCTTCATTCACATCGATCTTTGATGGAAGCCGATATTGTAGAGGCTTCAACATTGCAAAATGTTAGTGTCGAAACATCAAAAATTATGAAATTCTTCATGCAATAGTCTGGTGGTTATCAAATTGCTAGTTTTACTAAGAAAGACCTATACAATGCCCTCCATAAAATAAAAGCTAATTAAGTTATTGATGGGGATGTGAATGTCGTACTAGGTTACTTTGACGCAAAGAAAGAGATAGATCTCGGTTTGTTCGTGAAAATCTCAGTCGACGATTTGGATCATTTACGTAATCTATTTTAGGTTGATTCAATTTCTAGAGCTGACTATGACATACTCGGTGATGTTATTGCATTTGACACCACCTACAAGGGCAATGCATACAATCAACCTCTTATGCCCATTGTTAGTTTAAATCACCACCATCAAACAACTGTGTTTGTTGTTGTTGTCTTTGTGGACGAGACCGCAGATACGTTTGAGTGGGTTTTAAATACTTTTACGAAAGCTATGCTGAAGAAGTATCCACTTTTAGTTGTTACAAATGGAGATAAGGCAATGCAAAGGGTGATCAAAAATGTTTTTCCCGATGCTAAACATTGAATATGTTCTTGGCATCTAGCTCGCAATGCACAAGCAAATATTGGGGATGGAAATTTTACAAAGGAATTTAGCAGATGCATGCATGCTTGGTGGACTCCTGAGGAATTTAATGAACAATGAGAGACAACTATTGAGAAGTTTAATTTGGAAAACATCAGTGGGTGTTGGGGAAGAGAAACACCCGCCACTTATGGGCACAAGCGTATATGACGAGTCATTTTTTTGCTAAAATACGGTCAACCCAAAGGTGCAAATCGATGAATGCGTCTCTAGCTATTTTCCTTAAGTGCAATAAGACATATTTAGAGTTAATTCGTGCAATTGTAGATTCCATAGGTCAAATCCGCCTAGAAGAGTTGAAATTGAATTTTGCTTCTACACAGAGTAAGCCGGTGTTGTTGTCACGATTAAAAGAGCTACAAGGCCATGCATTTGAATTGTATATAAGAAAATCATATACGACCTTCCAAGAGGAACTTATGCGGGAGACATTGTATTATGTATCATGGCATGAAGACGACGACAACGGTGTTAGCCATATTTATCTGACGAAATATAGAAAATAGTGCAAGGAATATGAAGTACAATTTGATGTTGTCACAGAAACCCTAACATGTTGTTGTCGTAAATTTGAGACATTGTATAGTGTATCATGGCATGAATAAGACATATTTAGAGTTTATTCGTGCAACTGTAGATGCCATAGGTCAAATCCACCTAGAAGAGTTGAAATCGAATTTCGCTTCTACACAGAGTAAGCTGGTGCTGTTGTCATGATTAAAAGAGCTAGAAGGTCATACAGCTGAACTGTATACAAGAAAATCATATAGGACCTTTCAAGAGGAACTTATGCGTGAGACATTGTATAGTGTATCATGGCATGAAGACGACAACGATGTTAGCCATATTTATCTGACGAAATATAGAAAATCGTACAAGGAATATGAAGTACAATTTGATGTTGTCACGGAAATCCTAACATGTTGTCGTAAATTTAAGACATTCGGGTTTCCATGTAGACATCAACTACACGTGCTTAAGATCATGGATATAACATGTATCCCAAATTCATTGATTCTAAATCGTTGGAAAAAGAATGTGAAGGTTGCTGCCCCATCATTTGTTGACTTCAATGTTCCTGCTGAAGAAACGCATGGCTCGGTTCTCTTCTCTTCGTCTGCTTGCAAATATACTTTTTCATCTTGCAACAAATACGGAAGAGAGCTATCGACGAACGAAAGATGAGATTCGTAGATTAGCGATCGAAATCAAGGCATCTTCTATGTTGAATGATTCTCATGATCAAACCACACCACTCAAAAGAGTTCGGGACCCGTCAAGGAAGAAAGGCAAAAGTCCAGATACAAGGTCGAAAAAAAGTTGGAAGCAGGAGTAGGCACATTGTTCAATGTGCAATTCAGAAGGGCATAATAAAGTGACATGTCCTAATTTGAAGTTAGGATTGGCAACACCATCATCCACATGTAATGATGATTTTTATGCTCCAGAATTGGAATTTTTAGATACTGCAACGAACAACATGCATCCGATCGATGAAAACGTTAGTCCATATTTTATTAAATTACTTGTTTGCCTTTAATCATCAGTAAATTATAACATATGAAACAATTTTTTGGCCTTATTAGGAGCAAGAGAAAGTATGGATGAGTGACTATGGACCTTCAAACAATCTCACTCAAACTGTGAAAGAAGACTATCATCTTTTTTGAGCTTTTGAATGATATTTAATTATATGTTGAAAGATAAGTATAATGATATGCTCATTTTGTCTCGATTCAATCCCCATCTTTGGTTATGAATTTTTTGATTAGAGGAATCTGTAAGTAGTATATTGTTGTGATGATTTGTATAATAATCAGTAATTGCTTTGATTTGGTTCTATAAAGAGTAAACCATGTTATCAAGTAATTAAAAAATGTATAAGTATGGTAATGAAAGGAAATGGTGAATTGAGCATGACCACAATGTAGTGTGCATTTTACAATTTGTTATAGGCTTACAAATTAGACCTTGTACATTGCATGGTTTACTTTATGTTCATTAATGATGTAATTAATCTTAAAAAGGTGATAGTAGACCAACTGTGTACATGATTTGTATGCTTCTTGACATGGTTGTCTTTGTATACATAATACAATAAAATAGTAAACCTCAAAAGAGATGTGCAATGTAACTGGTCGCAAAAAGTGTGTTCTCTGTAATGCGATGAGTGTGGAATGTATCACGGGAAACCTGAAATATCACGCAAATGGCTAGTATCGAAACCCAATTGTCAATGGTTGGATAGGATTTAAAATTTTTGGTTCCTGGCCGGAAACCCAATATTATCACCTACCGTTACTGCAAGAACGAGTAGGAATTTAATTTGGTGTGTTAAATACAAAATTTGAAAGTGGCGATTAATTTAAATAATTTTGAAAGACGATTTCCTAGTAAATAAGAGACTTGTCTATTATAAGTAGGAGTCCTTTGGTTTCTTAGCTTGGATTATAATTTAAATTGTTTGAACCTAAATTACAAAAATTATAGGGTTTTGGACTAAACTACAATAGTTTGAAATAAAAATTAATGTGGTGAACACTAAATTACAACAATTATAGGGTTTGGAGTAATTATATCATTTAATTCAATCGAGTCCTAATTTAGGTTATAATTATAGGGTTTGTATAGATTGTATGGTTTAATCGCATACATTAAGCTAAACATAAAACCCTAAACATACAAATTAATCTCATAAACTACTAACTAAAGTACACCATAAACACTAACCCGATAAATGTAAGCCCTAAATCATAAACCATAAACCCTAAACTATGTACCAACTAAATCATCAACCAAAAAACCTTAAATCCATTAAAATTAATCTCAGCAAACCAATAACAGTAAGTTACAACATAGTAGTTACTCTTACCTTAAGAACTAAAATGAACACAAATATCTGCATATTAAAATTTTTTATTGTAAGAAGCATATCTAAGGAAGTAAATAATATGTTAAGAATGGTAATGTTTGTGAGAACGAAGTAGTAAAAAGTGTGATGAAAGGATAGTCATGGTCCTTCCTCTCATAACCTAATGAAGCACGTGTTGTTTTGTTTCCATTTTATTTTCCGTCTCTACATCATTATATGTGTGGTTTATGTTGTATTAATGGTGTCGGTGGCAACTTTGCATAAACTTCATTTTATAATCCCGACGACGTGGTGTTAGTTCTTAGGTTTTCCGTGACGACAAACAATGGTATTTGAAAGGCTAGTAGCCATTTAAAGGATGAACACCAACACATATTGTATTTGGAAAAATGCTCTCAGCATTATTCTGACTACTGTTGTTAGTTGGTGTTTGGAACCACGTCTGCAGGAGGCGGCCAATCTAGAGCAGATTGTGAAGCCTTTTCCAAATTTTGGTTATCAAAGTTTGGCTACAATGAAGGCAATTTTCGAGGAAGGTTACAAAAATGATGTTTTGTAGATGGTCTTGATAAAAATTGTAAGAATACTAATGAGGATTTATGGATATTTCTTTTGTTTGTAATTTAATTTTGATTGCCATGTAGTGACAGTGAATCAAGTTTTGTTTTTTTTAAAATTGTATTCAATTGCTATTACAAAGGAATTTCAAAAGCAAAACTTGACATTCTTAAGATCTAGCTGACATTAAATATGGTGAAATTAGTAAGTTATATTCCCAATCAATACATGATAAGAATGGAAGAGTAAATAAAAATCACAGTTTCCTTAGTAGAGGGAACACAATTAAACTTCATTTATATATGATATGAACACATTATTTATTTTTAGTTATAATATTAAACTTATTATATATATAATATAAACACATTATAATACAAAATATCGTATAAATCTAAAAATCTGGAATAAAAAGTTTCCAACCCGTCTATGCGAGTTTCACAACTACAGTAAATTTGTCGTTCCCGCCCAAAACTATTTTATCAGTTATAATATTAAACATCACATTTATGACTGCAACTCACGTGGCTTCTCAGTAATATGACGAGTACCACACGTTTGCGTATACAATTTCGTACTTGTTATGTGAAATCACAAATTTAACAAGTTAGCCTAATAATTTTAGTTTACGTTGGAAATAACAAGTATATAAACCGCAATACATAGTTTGTAAAGTTGATTGAATTTATGATCCTAGCCTGGTAAAGTCTTTTCAATATATATGCGTCTTTTCTCTATCAGTCTCGAAGCTCCGTAACCCGTTCCGATACGTCAGCAGCATTGCTTTGTCTTTTTAGTAGCTACATTAGGTATAACAATTTTTCAATAAGTTTGAAATAGAAGTTCCATATCTGGTTGAAAATTCTGAAACCCAATGAAACAAGCCAAAAATTAAAAGTGTCTAATCAAGTTAAAACAATTTATAGAAAAGCATTTTTCCAATACTTCTCCCATAATACACGCCGTCCATATTTTTTCTATTAGAAATAGGAGAGAAGGCAAACAAAACCCCAACTATTGCTATCAATTGCAGTTGTTCAGTTGCTCTCAATTGCTGTCAGATCTGAAGAAAACAAATTCAATTGTAGCTATTCATGGCAACAAACGACGTATCTAAAAAAATATTTTAGAAAGACATTTTCAAGATATTGTGGTTTGTTGGTATATGTAGTTGCATAACTTTCATTTGTATGATCACTACATGCTTTGGGTGGGTTGATAGGATTTATGAGACGTGTCTTCCGTGTTTTTTGAAGGTGAATGACAAATCACAATATCTGGAATGGATTGGTCTTCTTCAAGTGCCAACAAATTGTTCAACCTTTTCTTGGAGGATGCAGGTTGCTTATTTTTATGCCTTAATTGTTGAGGCTAGATGAAGACCATTGCATGAACGGGTACTCAAAGCCTTTACCATTGCGGATGATGATGATCAGGGGGTCGAATTATTCGTCTTTGCATATATCTATAAATCCACGAAGCTTGTTTAGATGCCCACAAACGCAGCTCAGTTGTGTCCATAGTGAAGAAAACGGATGCGGACAAATATATTGCATAATGTGTCCAGAAGGACCATAAATGTAACTGGAGGATCCATATATCATGATTGAAGATGCAGTCGATGATTAAGGCTACAACAATCATGTCTTCTATGTGGTCTTGGAAAAAATGAGTAAAATACTAATAAAGATTTAGGGATATATCATTTTTTGGTAATTTAATTTGATTGTTAAGTGGCGAAAGATTTAGGGAAATTTAAAGTTTATTGTCTTCCCTGTGTTCTATGTTTGCTTGGAAAAAATATTGCAAAAAGTAAAATTTGCACATAAGTTATGAATTTGTATGGTTTCTTACTGTAAAGTTTACTACTAAATGGGGATAGCATCTCCAACCTTCACCAACACTATAACACTATTTTGGTGTCAAAAATAATATAAAAAAATTATAAAAAGTGAAATTAGAGTAAAGAGACCAATTCCAACCTTTGTACTAAAATGGTGCAAATTAAGATATTTAATATTATTTTGGTGTAAAAAGATCAACTCTAATCTTTGCACTATAACACCTTTGCACCATTTTGGCTTTTTCTTTCAATTAAAAATGATTTGGTGTTGCTACAGTACCGTACCAAATATTGTTATCGATATCTATTGTATGCTGCAACCTATGTTTTAATATATAAAATTTATTAGACATTTAAAAATTAATCTATGATGCAATGTATTTTATTAAATAAATTATATTCTACTTAAATTTTTAATCTATGAATAATTTGTAATTATTTTTATATTATGAAAGGTCAATTTTTCACTCAAATTAATATTTATTTTATTAAATTAATTAATTAAGAAATAAAAAAGGACGAGTAAGGAGGAAAATGATATGGCGTGGCTTTTTTTAAATAAAAAACAAAAAAATAAAAAGATTTGGCGTTGTTACAGTATCGCGCGTAAACAACGCTAAGATGGTGGCATGGGGATTTGAAATATAGTGTTGGGTTGGAGAATGAATAGTAACAAAAAATATGAGCATCTCCAACCTTCACACCATTTAACTAGAATGGTGTATTTTTTGTTACTATTCATTCTCCAACTCAACACTATATTTCAAATCCCCATGCCACCATCTTAGTGTTGTCTACGTGCGGTACTGTAGCAACACCAAATTTTTTTCTTTTTTGTTTTTTATTTAAAAAAAGCCACACCATATCATTTTCCTCTTTACTCATCCTTTTTTATTTCTTAATTAATTAATTTAATAAATTAAATATTAATTGAGTGAAAATTTGACCTTTCATAATATAAAAATAATTAATAAAAATAATTACAAATTATTCATATATTAAAAACTTAAGTAGAATATAATTTTCAAATAAAATACATTGCATCATAGATTAATTTTTAAATGTCTAATAAATTTTATATATTAAAACATAGATTGTAGCATACAATAGATATCGTTAACAATTTAACAGCATAAGAAATCACTTCAACTTAATACTTAGGAAGACTAGACTCGCTTCCTCCTAATATACATTTAAGGAATGTTGTATAATGGTTTATGGTGTTGTAATTTGTTGTTTACGTTGTATGTTTAAGTATAATGTTTAATGTCTGTGTTGAAGTATATTTTTATTATAATTTTATATCAATTATGGTTTTCTCTTATATTTATATTTTAATATTTGTAGTATTTTTTCTATTTAATGTATAAGATTTTTTAATTTTTCTTAAGTTAAATTTTAACAATTTTTTTATTTGTTATTTCTCATGATAAAACATATTACTTTGAAATTTATAATGAAACTATACATTAATAAATGGATGAATATGATTTAACATAATGTTGAAATAATATTAAAATATCTTAATTTGCACCATTTTAGTGCAAAGGTTGGAGTTGGTCTCTTTACACTAATTTCACTTTTTTTTTTACTTTTTACAAATTTTTATATTATTTTTGACACCAAAATAGTGTTATAGTGTTGGTGAAGGTCGGAGATGCCATAGATCGATTACTTTGACTTTGTGATAAATTTGAGTATATTTTCCTTGTCGTATATATTCATTTTACCAACTTAGACTTTAGATATTAATTTACCATTATTACTCCAATATGCATATCATTATACTTATCAAACAGTGTTTGATATTAGGCAAATTGTGTACATGCTTTTTACGATGGTTCTTGACATGGTTGTCGTCTTATATATGATTCTTGACATGCAATATTTGTGTAAATTCTCTCACGTGAAGGGTGACTATTAAATATTTAACGTCGCACATTTAGGACAACCAACACGTGGGTTTTCATTAATACGACAAGTACCGAACATTTGTATATTCAAACTTATTTTTTATCACCTAAAATTGTACATGTTTTAGTTCAGTATAAGTTGTGGTTTAAAAGTATCCAAATTGTCATTGACAGTTTCGATACTAAACTAAATGTGTCGTTCTCTCCCAAAAATGTCTTTTCAGTTATTAATATTAAACGTCCCAGAACAGAGCAATTATATCATGTGTCATTCCCACCACCTCATTCATGGGACCAACCAATCAAATATTACAATTGCACTGGCAAAGTAAAATATTACAATTTGTCCTAACCATTTTAGTTTCACTTACGCGTCAGACGTTTCCAACCTGTTAACAGTTTTTTGTTCCCGCCCAAACTATCTTCTCAGTAAGTTATTAAATAATTTTAATTTTTAATGTAACCCTATTAATCATCACCAACCAATCTGGGAGGCATAAATAAAGTAAATTGGCGGGTTCAATTGATTTTGAATTTCAAAAGATGCATATTCAATAGTATTGGTGTAAAAAATAATATAAAACTGTAAAAAGTTAACAAGTGAAATTACTGTAAAGAGACCAACTCCAGCCTTTGCACTAAAATGGTGCAAACTAAGATATTTAATATTATTTCAACATTATATTAAATCACATTCATCCACATAATTATGTATAGTTTCATTATAAATTTCAAAGTAATATGTTTTATCATGAGATATTATTGAAAGATTTGGATTCCATAAAAGATCCCAGAATACGTGAGGCTATTTGAGCTGAAAAAATAAGATCATGACCAAACGTGCTGAAGATGAACCAACTCAACGAGAATTTGGATATTTTGGTGGATTAGGAGGCAACGAGTATGATCTTCCAGACTTTTTAGGTAGATTAGGAGGAAGCGGGGCTAGTCTTCCTCAGTATTAAGTTGAAGTAATTTATTATGCTGTTAAATTGTTAACGATATCTATTGTATGCATTTCATGTTTTAATATATAAAATTAATTAGACATTTAAAAATCAATATATGATAATTACGTGTTTTATTAAAAAAATAATATTCTACTTAAGTTTTTAATCTATGAATAACTGGTAACGTAAAATGTTAATATTTCTCCTAACCTTTTCAGTTTCACATACGATTGTAAAGTTTCGAACCTGCTAACACTTTATCGAGCCCACCGAAATTGTCTTCTCAGTTCTTAAATTAAACCGTGTCATTTAATGTAACCCTATTATTCATCACCAAGTGGACGCATACATAAAGTAAATTGGCGGGTTCAATGGATTATGAATTTCAAAAGACGCATATTCTCAATTATATCGTCTTTTCACGATCATCGTCACATCTATTATAAATAGGGTCCTTTGGGTTCTTACACTTCATTGACAGTTTTGATACTAAACTAAATGTGTCGTTCTGGCCCGAAAATGTTTTTTCGAGCATAATATTAAACGTCACATTTATGACTGCCAAAACGTGGTTTCTCAGTAATTCGACGAGTACCAAACTTTTTTATATAAGTTTCGTACTTATCATTTGAAATCACAAATGAAACATGTTTGCCTAACGATTTCAGTTTAAGTTGGAAATTACTAGTATCTAAACCGCAATATTCAGTTTCAAAACTATCTTCAAATTCTCATTCCCGCCTAATACAATCTTGTTAGTTATATTATTAAACTAAGGACAATACATTGATACACAAGCTTGTGTAAACTTTAGTTTATATAATCCCTTTAATTTTAAGGTTTAGGGTTTATGATTTTAGGTTAGGGTTTAGGGGCTTAGTTTGTAAGGCGTAGAAGTTAAGGTTAATGGCTAGATTTTATGGTTTAGGGTTTTGGGTTTGAGTTTAGGTTGTAGGATGCCAGGGTTTGGGAGTTAGGATTTAAATTTTATAGAAGGCATGTGTAATTTTTTTGCACAGCCTGTGTATCAAAGTATAACCCTTAAACTAATACCCTTAAAATACATACACCCCAATTGCTACTTTCAAAATAAACTAAAACGTGCAGGTCACTCTTTCTGCCAACGTAAGTGAAGAAGGAGGAAACAAAAGTGGATATATGGACTTTGTCTCTGAGGCGACCGAAATTCCCACATACAGCTGTGAAAAGCCAACCGTGTTGAATACATCTTGGTCAGATAACAACTCGAGAATAAGATTTTTTGGGTCTTCTAACCATGGGAATAGATTTTGCAAATCATGTACTTTTTTCCAATGGTCTGAACCACCAATGAGTCCGCATTCCAAGGTACTTATTCTTGGACTCTTACGAAAAGTTCAGGTGAATGGTAGGGGAAGCAGAAACGAAAGGATTGCTAGGGTTCTTACTTTGATAGGTTTTGTTGTAGTGACTTAGTTTTCTCAGGGATATGAGATTATGGTTGATCTTCAGCCTATTTTTTATAAGGTTGAAGAAGAGTAGAAAAAAAGGGTAAGTCCCTTTTGAGTAATGCACTGTCATTTTTGCTTTAAACAACGTAAAAAAACACACATTATGACATGGATAATTCTACGGTAAATCTAAAAATAATCGCGATGTACCACTATTCATATGTACCATTAACTGTTTTAATTAGAATTTAAATCCTAAGGACCTAAATTGTTATTGTTCCCTCTTAGAATAAAATCTTAAAAATTATTTTTATATTACTTTTTTAGATTTTCTTTTATTTTTTAATTCAAAAAATAATTAAACATTTATTACTACAATAATTCCTACATTTACTTTAATTCGATCCATATTTGCACATTTCAACAACTTAATCCCAATTCAAAAAATAAAATAAATTAACCCTCATTATTTACACATTAATTCAATTTAGCAATATTTTTAATTTAAAATAATTTAACCAAAAATCCTAAACCCTTAAACTATAAAATTGACACACTAAACTTAGAACTCAAAAGACATTAAACTTGGAATCTTAAACCCTAAACTTGAATCCATAGACAATAACCCCTAAACCTAAACTTGACACCTTAAACCCATAATTTGAAACTTGAAACCCTAAGCCCTAAACTTGAAACTTGAAACTTGAAACCATAAACCCGTAAACCCTACACTTGAGTTTATAGATTCAAATTTAAGGCTTAGGAGTTTAGGGGTTTATAGATTCAACTTCAAGTTTCAAGTTTATGTTTTAGGGTTTATTGTTTCAATTTTAATGTTTTGGAGTTTATGGCTTATGGTTTCAAATTTAGGGTTTAGGGTTTATGGTTTAGGTGCTTGAGTTTCAAATTTTTGGTTTAGGGGTTAAGAGTTTTATGGTTTCATGTTTAGGGTTTATGGGTTTATGGTTTATTGAATACATTTTTGTGTTTAGGGTTTCAAGTTTAAGGTTTGGGATTTATAGTTTTTGTGTTTTTAGTTTCAATTTTAGGGTTTATGAGTTTATGGTTTAATGTTTAAATTATAGGGTTTATAGTTTCATGTTTACGGTTTAAGGTTAAATTATTTTAAATTAAAAATAGGGTAAATTGAATTATTTGTCCTAGTCGTAATTCCCACTCATTTTATTTAGACCAGCAAAAGGGCCTAATATCAATCGCTTGCACGTCGCTCTCCTATATATATGTGTGTCCCTCGCTATAGGGTAGAAGCTTACTATTGGCCAAGGCAACACAATTTCAAGTGCATGTCAATGGTAGCATGAGAGCCCGTGGTACAGTGAGTAGGCGAGTTGGTATGTCAATAAGGTAGGGATCATCAAAACACCAAACCATCCGATGTAAAGACGATTTTTAGTGCTAGTTATCCAGTTACAGAAGCGACCTCATAGGCTTTCGCTTTCACGTCTCTCTAAAATTGCAGTCATGGTAAAATCTTAGTTTATTTAATCATCAGGGACTCTCAAGACCACAAATTATCTAGAAATAGATAATTGAAGGCTTGTTATTAAACAATATAACATGACTTATATACCTGTGTCAACCAATATCAAATAGAAAATATACATCTAGGATCGTATCTAGATTTGAGGGTTTAGGGTATTTTATTTTTCAAATTAAGATTAAATTGTTAAAATGTGAAAATATGGAGGAATCATAGTAAATCAAGGAATTATTGTAGTAATAAAAGTTTAATTATTTTTTGAATTAAAAAATAAAAGAAAATCTGAATAAGTATCTAAACCCACTTCCATAGGTTCGCCACTACTTCAATTTGGAGTTGCCGGCCGAAACTATCTTTGCAGTTGTAATTTTAGTAAATATCGTATAACAGCTACACAAAGTTTCGGTATGCTATGACTTGGAATGAAATTATTAAAGGCAATTATGAGATTCACGGTTGCATATTTTGAGTTGTTTGTTTCGAAACTTTACCACAAGATTTAGTTCATTATATAAAAAAAACTTATAATATAAGACAAATGGAACAATACATAAATAGTAAAAACTGATCTTTTTTTCCTGGAGATGTGGCCAATGCATTTGAACCCAAAATTTTTTCCTCCCATACCCCGCAAAGCATTGGGGATTGTTCCTGTAAATCAGAGCAACAGCCTCACAATCCGGGTGAGGGTCGTCTGGGTTTGGAACATGCAACAAACCCATTATACGCACAAGAACCTCCACAACTCTGATACTAGGTCTCCACATTTCATGGAGGATGTCCAACCTGATGCCACCAGATTCAGTAAAGTTGGGATGGAAGACGTCCCTATCAAATTGAAAAGAAAACTACATAAACAGATAACCATTTTCTTAGAAATGCTTCAATGTAAAACATATTTGCAAAGTAAAAAACAATCTTGGGAGGTTTATTTCATTACCCTAGGAGGTCTTATAGGTTAATCGGGTGGAAAGAAATTCTAACTTCAAAATTATGGCCTTCGAATGGGCTGCCCTTTGGTGCAGCCATTTCAAGTCGATAATGAAACGGACAGTCATCAACATCTACCATAACTAAAGAAAAATAATGAGAATTATAAACTATCTAAAAACATTTAAATGTTTCCTACAAGACAACGTAATAGGGGGATGTTTACCGGAAACCTGATAAGGGGCTACTAGCGGATTCTATAAGGCAGCCCGACAGAACTCCCTGTGAATAAATGCAAGCGTATCCATGATGATCTGAAAAAGTAGATGAAGAAATAAGTCAAAGTGAATAATGAAAATTTACAGCACTTTGTTGGGGTATTTATAGGGAAGAACGTGCCACTTCATCTAGATTAGGGTTTTACAATGTCAGGGCTATTCATATGTCAACCTATTATTGACCAGGAAAAATTATTACACCTGAGCACGTGAAGGGACAATATTTAATATTTAACGTGGCACATTTAGGCCAGGCAGAACTTGGCTTTTCATTAATTCGACAAGTACCGAATGTTTGTATAAAACATTTAAACTTATTATTTAGAACCTAAAACATTACATGTTTTCCGAATGATTTTAGTTTAAGTTGTGGTTTAAAAGTATCCAAACTGTCATTGACAGTTTCGATACTAAACTAAATGTGTCGTTCCGCTCGAAAATATCTTTTCAGTTATAATATTAAACGTCACATTTATGACGCAGAACGTGGCTTCTTAGTAATTCACCGAGTACCGAACGTTCTATATAAAGTTTCAAACTTAAAATGTCAAATCACAAATGTAACATGTTTGCCTAACCATTTCAGTTTAAGTTGGAAATGACAAGTATCTAAACGACAATACTCAGTTTCGAAACTATCTTCAATTTCTAATTCTCGCTTAATACAGTCTTGTTAGTTATATTGTTAAAATAATACCCTTAAAATACCTACACCCTAATTACTACTTTCAAAAATAAACGTGCCCATGTACTTATTCTTGGACTCTTAAGGAAAGTTCGGGCGAATGGTAGGGGAAGAAGAAATGAAAGGATTGTTTGGGTTCTTACTTTGATAGGTTTTGTTGTAGTGACTTGGTTTTCTCAAGGATAGGAGATTAAGGTTGATCTCCAGCCTCTGGTTTTTAGAAGGTTGAAGAAGACAAAGGGTAGGTCCCTTTTGACTAATGCACTGTTGTTTTAGCTTTAAATGGCATTTAACTCGCAGAAATTGCCATATCCATTTGATACACCGAGTATTAAACGTTTGCAAATACTGTCTGGAACTGATCACGTGAAACCTCATATGTAACATGGTTTCCTGGCTATTTCAGTTTAAGTTTTTCTTTACAATTTTGCAAACCTACATCTATAGTTACGAACCTATTTTCCAACTTTTTGCTTTTGACATAACATTTGTTTAAATAAATAATAATATTATTAAACGTGCAATAAATGTTCAATGCTCGACTTGTAACATGACTACTATCGAACGCTTACATCGAGAGTTCAAAACTACTATACAATACAATTTCCCTTATGTACAATTGGTGTTGGGTGGTGACATACAACAAAATTGTATCAAAATTCATGGGGATGCTGCCAGATCCCAACTACCCAGCACGAACGAAGATCGACTTTTGACTTTTCGAACATCAAGCCAAACATGCTTACATGCATTATATGACCTTAATTAATTAGGGAAGAACTTACCTAATTTTCACTAACATTTCTTAAAATATACACTTATTGTTCGTCAAGATGGGACCAATGATCGTTTCTCACAAAAAGTTATCCAACAATTACGAATCAAAGCAAAATATGCTATCAACCCAAGCGAAAGTGGGGACCAAGTGTCAGACTAATACCCTCAAATTAGAAATTTATCAAAACCCAATTTTGTTAGACCATAATAAAATAGAAATTAATAACTACAATTGCAAATCTAATTAATATGATGTAATTATGGAAAGATAATGGTTTAGAAATGAACCTGACTTATTCCAGTATGGTTCAAGGAGTCTTTTTTTGTTAGTTGCCAGTTGTTTATAGCCCTTTCTCTTCACCTGCTTCTTATGTGCTTCCACCTTTTTGTGTAGATCCAACCTCTTCTGGTTTTCTTGATCCTTACACAGATCGTATAGCAACTTCATCATGTAACATTCTCTAACTACCTATAGTTAGAAATAAACATATATGTTACTACAAAAAAACTGAACATTAAGACTACTCAATGTTTGATTATACATGAAACAGTAATGGCAATCATTCACTTACGATATTCGGCAAGTGTTCTATTTCAGTACCTGGCCGTATACCTCTCATCCGTGAAATGATGAGCACACCACATTCATTCCTATCAAGTTCGATGTGATTCTAGTCATTTAATTACTAATTTGATGATAACAATAAAGAATATGGAAAGCTGGTACCCATTTCCTTGTGTCATGACTTTAGGACGTTTAAAGTTCAGCTTGTCAAATGCCATCTTCGGTGTGCCAAACACCTTAACGAAGTCCTTATTCTTAGCAAATTCCGCTAACGTGCTTATCTGGACGTCGATAACAACTTCCTTGATAACAATAAATTTCATTCATGCACACTATTAAGATACAATGCTAACAAGGAGACACAACAAATGGATGTTTTCTCACCATTTTCTTAACTGCTTGCTTCCTAAGCGGACTTATCGGAGTATCCCCTAAGCTATCTAGTAGCCAAACTTCACAACTTTCAATATAAATCACACACAAGTACCAGTAATTATTGTCATAATTCATGGGGAAGAATACCTGCAAATATTGTGTCGTCAACTTCTTAAAATTTACCATATCCCGAAACAACTTAACTTGTTTCCTTTAACAAATTACGTCTTACAATATCAACGTCAGTCATGTCCACCCGTTACTACATTTGTACCTTATAGAAATCTGCAAACCATTCCATTGTGGCAGTTGGACTTGCTCAAACAGTACTCTACAGTAATATAGTTTGTTACTTATGTAACACACCCTTCCCGGTCTGGTAGAGAACTGGGTCAAAAAGCCTTATCGAAAAACATATTCAGAAATCGAAATCTTAATCGAAGTCGAAGACTTGTTCGGGAGTTCTAATATTCTTATTTAAGGCTTAGTGAACCTAATTATCAATTATTGACTCAATATGGGGTCAATTTTAAACTTTTATAAACTTAGGGACTAAACTGCAAATTTCATAAATTAGCGATCTTAATCCAAATTCTTTATTACCAACTGTAATTAAGCTTACCAATTATTAATCTGTGAAGTTTTGTTACTATCGAATATCATTAACCTAATCAATTAGTTCGTATAGTAATTAGTGGCCAATTTGTAAACTGTCCAAATTCTATTTTTATGCCTTATAACAGATTTAACTAACAATGTATCGATACCCTAAGGGAAGTATCGATACGCTGAGCCTAATTTCAGATTTCCATATTCAAACATAGCAAAACTGTATCGGTACACTTGGGACGTATCGGTATAGGTTGACCCTGTTGACTCCGTATCGATACCCTCGATGTCCGTATCTATACCATTTCTACACCCAAATTCCAATAGCTATTTTCCGTATCAATACGCCTAGCCATATCATTATGCCTTATTCTTTAAGCAAAATTTATACCTGACCGTACCGATACACCATCACCTGTATCGATACACCCTGACCTGTAATGACAAAATTTTGCTAGTTTTTAATCGATTTGGCCTATCAAACTTTATCCAAATGCAATGAAACATTACTAGTGAGTTCTAAACATTATATAATACCAGAATGCCAAATTTCATGTTAATCCGAATCCATTTACTATGTTTTTACCTTTTCGAGCCAAATATGCAACATTAGCCATTTTTAGTCACTTTTAAAAGGTCATTATGGGCCACTTAGTCTTACACAAAACATAGGCAACGATCACACATCAAAAGATTCATACGTGACTAGTTTAACTACTTTGCCACCATTCTAGGAGTTCATAAGGTTAAAACACATTACTCTAAGCTTAAGGTGACTTGCCGATCGTCCAACTAATCTCGATCTCGAGCAGATAACTTTCTTAACCTGAAATGTGGAAGATGAATGCATTAGACTTATATAGTCTAAGTGAGGTAGCCATAACCATGAATGAGCATGATGAGCAACTTTCCATGTTCCAATGACTAATCTAATCATGCTAACATGAGGCATATCTTCAACATAACATAATATCATGCTCAACATGTAACACAACATCAACAATTATCATAATGGCAATCATTATTAGCATATCAATAGTTCCGAATCAATGATCAATAGAAATAATCAATAATTTCCGTTGGATCGTTTCACGGTACATGGATACACAAATTCCACCTCATCACCAGCAATAACAATAGTGATCCAGTCACATCGTCCCTCCGTCGTACCAATTTGAGCAATACAATACATGTCCCTCTACCACACCAATCATAATGGCCGAAGCCCAATACCCGTACCAATGAGCTCATGAATTCTATGGCATGCCAATTGTATCCAATACTTCTATCCCAAGGTACAATAATCACTTGTTCGATAGCAATAGTTTCATAGCAATGATTCAATAACAATAGCTCAATAATCATATGGTCATAGCAATAAGCAATAGCAATAAACACATGTCAATGATTCAACGACAAAGAACATATCTCAATGATTTGATAACTATATGCAATGGTCAATACTCAATACCACACTTACTCATGCTTACCAACAAAGCTTTCAATGATGTCTATGTAAAATTCTTCAACACAATGGTTAGTCACACAATAAACAATAACCAATGATTCGAGATGGCACCTACCCAACTCTCGAGACTCTGGCTACACTCACCTCAATATCTCGAAGCTCTTACGGCTCTCGGATTGCGATTCCTTTGTTCTTACCTTTGGTTGGAGGTATCAGATCGTCCTTTTCCAATTCTTGAGCTAGGTAAACAAAAGAATGGTATTAGAATCGGTATCGACATCAAAACTGATATTAGAATTTAATATAGTCTTTAGCCATAAAGCTTCCATGGATTAGTTATGAACCCTACATTTCAACATGAAATTAGTCATAAATTATCCATGGATTTATCAAATTGATGAAAGGGTTCATTCTTACCCGATCGATAGCTATGGATTGGGGCTTTGAACTCAAAGAAAGCTTGAGCGTAAAGAGGTCAATAAGAGAGGTGCTTACTTAGGAGCTCAAGGTTGAAGACAATGGAGGTGTGTGATTGTTCTTTCAAAGTAAGGAGGTGGACTTGGTCTCGGTGAAGCAAAGGACAGACGAGCGTCCTTTCTTCTTATTCATTTTAAGGAGATTAAAAGCTTTAATCATTCCCCCACCTCACTTGTGGCCAATAGAAGGGTTTCCTACCACCAAGGGTTTACCAAACCCAATTAAGAAATCATTTTCTTTCAATTGACAATTCAAGAGCAATTGGTTAGCTTTTCAGAGATGTTTCACGAGGGAATGGCAAGCTAGGTGGTGATTCATCACCTATTACCTTTTATCTTTCAATTTAATACTCAAAATAGATTTAAACAGGGGATCGTACCATACCCTCTTAACCGTATTGATACTGTTAACCCTAGACAGGTAAGTTAGTTGAAAACCATCATACTATACCGATAAAGTATCTACTGTATCGATACCCTTGACTCAGATTCAACATTTGACTTTCCCATAAGGTCCCTAATTCAGAGATTAGACTCAATCAAAGTTCAACATTAAGAAAATGAATCATATAGTCAATAGTGGTGCAAAATTTAAACTTTCTGAAGTAGGATTTCCGTTCATCGAAACCCAATTTTGACTAGATCAGTTTTTGGGATGTTACAATTCCCCCCTTAAGAAAAATTTGCCCTTGAATTTTTACCTGAGTTGGTAGGGCAATCATTCCCTTGTCCCGTGGCTTTCACATGGTACATCTGGGTAGTAGCTTTAGATTCGGGCTTGTACTATGATTTAGATGACCCTCTAGTCCTTCCGAAGGATCCTTGCTTCATTGCCTTGCCTCTAAAGGATTGAGCAGGGGACAGATTAACTAATGCATAGGCAGAATTGTTCTTTGGATAGTCTCAGATATGATGCCCCATCTTTCCACAAAAGAAACAAGCCCTTAATTTCTTATAGCATTACCCTTCGGGATGCCTATGTTGACAGAAGTCACAAATTGGGTGTTTCGTTTCTTGTTTCGAGCCATAAAAACTCTCAATAGGGTCAAAACTAGAAAAGAAATGAGTTATAGACTGAGGCTTAGAAAAATATTCATGTTGGGAAGGCTACGAATACATATTTTGTTTCGAACTATGGTACTTCCCCTTCTTGAAGGATTCATAGGAATGAGATTTGTTTTGGTGCCTCTTTTTAGATTGAGCTTGGTTCTCTTTCCTCTTTTAATAGGCCTTCTGGAGGCTTCAGTAGCAATGGCTCGATTAACAAGAGTCTAGAAGTCCTCTATCTCCAAAGCTATGAAGAGAGGACGTAGTTCATCACAGAGGCCATCTACAAACATTCGACACTTCTCCTTTTCTGTGCGTATGATCTCAGCACCATACCTTGCATACTTACAGAAATCTTGGATGTATTACTCCATAGGTCTTTCTCCCTGTTTCAGGTGGAGGAATTTCTTACGTCTTTCAAAGATGTTGTAGTCACTGATGTACTTTTTACGAAACTCTCCAAGGAAAAGATCCCACGTAACTTTGTGATCCGGTACAGTGAGCGTCACCGTGTCCCACCAGCTTTGGGCCTCTTCAGCGATTAAGGCCAAGGCACATTCTAACTTGTGCTCCTCAGGGCACTTTATTTGTCTATTCAAGACTTTGAGAGTGTTTTCTAGCCAATACTCGGCTATCTTGGGATTATCTAGGTCTTGACCAGTAAAGGTATAGAGTGGATACTGTTTAAGCTTATCAATGGGAGCTCAGATGTTCACATGATCAGCAATAGCAGTTTGATATGGTGGCTCAACCCTCATCGTAGTCACAATGGTTTTGATTATATCGGTCATATTCTTGAAACATTCGGCTTGAGCATATCATATTTCAGGTTCCGAAGGGGCTTGCAAATTCAAGGGATCTCTCCTTCTGAACTCCTCATTTTATTTGTGAAGTCTGCGATATGCTCATCTATTCGAGCTTGATTGGAATTAGACATTTCTATACATAAAGAGATCAGATCAGACGGCAAGTCACAATATATAACAATATAACTCTTAGGTGGCAAAGTAACATAAGAATCAATACAAACAGACCTTGGTTTAGTCTAGAACTGACTAAACTCTAGCTCTGATACCACAAATTGTAACACCCCTTCCCGGTCTGGTAGAGAACCGGGTCAAAAAGCATTATCAGAAAACATATCTGAAAATCAGAAGCTTAATCAGAGTCGAAGACTTATTCATGAGTTCTAATATTCTTATTTAAGGCTTAGTGAACCTAATTATCAATTACTGACTCAATATGGGGTCAATTTTAAACTTTGACAAACCTAGGGATAAACTGCAAATTTCATAAATTAGTGATCCTAATCCAAATTATTTATTACCAACTTCTAATTAAGCTTACCAATTATTAATCTATGAAGTTTTGTTACTATCGTATATTGGTAACCTAATCAATTAGTCTGTATAGTAATTAGTGGCCAATTTGTAAACTGTCCAAATTCTGTTTTTATGCCTTATAACATATTTAACTAACACCGTATCGATACCCTAAGGGCAGTACCGATACACTGAGCCTAATTTCAGATTTCCAGATTCAAACATAGCAAAACCGTATCAATACACTTGGGACTGTATCGATACAGGTTGACCCTGTTGACTCCGTATTGATACCCTTGAGGTCCGTATCGATACCATTTCTACACCCAATTTCCAATAGCCATTTTTCGTACCGATACACCTAGCTGTATTGATATGCCTTATTTTTTAAGCCAAATTTATACCTAACCGTACCGATACGCACCGTACCGATACGCCTTGACCTGTAATGACAAAATTTTGCTAGTTTTTAATCAAATTGACCTTTCAGACTTTATCCAAATGCAATGAAACTTTACTAGTGAGTTTTAAACAATATATAATACCATCATACCAAATTTCATGTTAATCCGAATCCATTTACTATGTTTTCACCTTTTAGAGCCAAATATGCAACATTAGCCATTTTTATTCAGTTTTAAAAGGTCATTCCGGGCCACTTAGTCTTATACAAAACATAGGCAACGTTTACACATCAAAAGAGTCATACATGACTAGTTTAACTACTTTTCCACCATTCTAGGAGTTCATAAGGTCAAAACACATTACTCTAAGCTTGAGGTGACTTGCCGATCGTCTAACTAATCCCGATCTCGAACCGATAACTTTCTTAACCTGAAATGTGGAAGATGAATGCATTAGACTTATATAGTCTAAGTGTGGTAGCCATAACCATGAATGAGCATGATGAGCAACTTTCCATGTTCCAATGACTAATCTAATCATGCTAACATGAGGTATATATTCAACATAACAAAATATCATGCTCAACATGTAACAAAACATCAGCAATCATTATTAGCATATCAATAGTTTCGAATCAATGATCAATAGCAATAGTCAATAATTTCCCTTGGATCGATTCACGGTATATGGATACACGAATTCCACCTCATCACCAACAATAACAATAGTGGTCCAGTCACATATCATCCCTCCGCTGCACCAATTTGACCAATACAATACACATCCCTTCGCCGCACCAATCATAATGGCCGAAGCCCAATACTCGTACCAATGAGCTCATGAATTCAGTGGCATGCCAATTGTATCCAATACTTTCATCCCAAGGTACAATAATCACTAGTTCGATAACAATAGTTTCATAGCAATGATTCAATAACAATAGCTCAATAATCATATGGTCATAGCAATAAGCAATAGCAATAAACACATGTCAATGATTCAACGACAAATAACATATCTCAATGATATGATAACTATATGCAATGGTCAATACTCAATACCACACTTACTCATACTTACCAACAAAGCTTTCAATGATGTTTATGTAAAATCCTTCAACACAATGGTTAATCACACAATAAACAATAACCAATGATTCGAGATGGCACCTACCTAACTCTTGAGACCTCGGCTACACTCACCTCGATATCCCGAAGCTCTTACGGCTCTTGGATTGCGATTCCTTTATTCCTAGTTTTGTTGGAGGTATCAAATCGTCCTTTTCTAATTCTTGAGCTAGGTAAACAAAATAATGATATTAGAATCGATACATCGACATCAAAACCGATATTAGAATTTAACATATCCTTTAGCCATAAAGCTTCAATGGATTATTTATGAACCCTACATTTCAACATAAAATTAGTCATAAATTATCCATGGATTTCTCAAATTGATGAAGGGTTCCTTCTTACCCGATCGATAGCTATGGATTGGGACTTCGAACTCAAAGAAAGCTTGAGCATAAAGAGGTCAATAAGAGAGGTGCTTACTTAGGAGCTCAAGGTTAAAGACAATGGAGGTGTGTGATTGTTCTTTCAAAGTAAGGAGGTGGACTTGGTCTCGGTGAAGCAAAGCAAAGATGATCATCCTTTCTTCTTATTCATTTTAAGGAGATTAAAAGCTTTAATCATTCCCCCACCTCACTTGTGGCCAATAGGAGCGTTTCCTACCACCAAGTGTTTACCAAACCCAATTAAGAAATCATTTTCTTTCAATTGACAATTCAATGGCAATTGGTTAGCTTTTCAGAGATATTTCAGGTGAGAGAGGCAAGCTAGGTGGTGATTCATCACCTATTCCCTTTTATCTTTTAATTTAATACTAAAAACAGATTTGAACAGAGGACCGTACTGATACCCTCTTAACCGTATCAATACTGTTAGCCCTAGACAAGTAAGTTAGTTGAAAACTGTTACATCGTACCGATACTATCGATACCCTTGAATCAGATTCAACATTTGACTTTACCATAAGGTCCCCAGTTCAAAGGTTACACTCAATCAAAGTTTAGCGTTAAAAAAATGGATCATATAGTCAACATTGGTGCAAAATTTAAACTTCCCGGAGTAAGATTTTCGATCGCCGGATCTTGATTCTGACTAGATCAGTTTTTGGGATGTTACAATTCCCCCTTAAGAAAACTTTGCCCTCAAATTTTTACCTGAGTTGATAGGGCGATCATTCCCTTGTTCTGTGGTTTTCATATGGTACATCTAGGCAGTAGCTTTAGATTCGGGCTGGTGTGATGATTTAGATGACCCTCAAGTCCTTCCGAAGGATCCTTGCTTCCTTGCCTTGCCTCTAAAGGATTGAGCAGCGGACGAATTAACTGATGCAGAGGCAGACTTGTTCTTTGAATAGTCTCGGATATGATGCCCCATCTTGCCACAGAAGAAACAAGCCCCCGATTTCTTACGGCATTGCCCTTCAGGATGCCTATGTTGATAGAAGTCACAAATTGGGTGTTTCATTTTTTGTTTCGAGCCATCAAAACTCTCAATAGGGTCAGCAATAGAAAAGAAATGAGTTATAGACTGAGGCTTAGCAAAATATTCATCTTGGGAAGGTTGCGAATACATATTCTGTTTCGAACTGTGGTGTTTCCCCTTGTTGAAGGATTCATAGGAATGAGATTCATCTCGGCGCCTCTTTTCAGATTGAGCTTGGTTCTCTTTCATCTTTTAATAGGCCTTCTGGGAGGCATTAGTAGTAATGGCTCGATTAACAAGAGTCTGGAAGTCCTCTATCTCCAAAGCTGTGAAGAGAGGACGTAGTTCATCACAAAGGCCATTTACAAACATCCGACAGTTCTCATTTTCTGTGCGTATGATCTCAGCACCATACCTTGCATATTTACAGAAATCTTGGATGTATTGCTCCACGGGTCTTTCTCCCTATTTCAGGTGGAGGAATTTCTTACGCCTTTCAAAGATGTTGTAGTCATTTATGTGCTTCTTACGGAACACTTCGAGGAAGAGATCCCACGTAACTTTTTGATCTGGTACAGTGAGCGTCACCGTGTCCCACCAGCTTTGGGCCTCTTCAGCGATTAAGGCCAAGGCACATTCTAACTTGTGCTCCTCAGGGCACTTTATTTGTCTATTCAAGACTTTCAGAGTGTTTTCTAGCCAATACTCGGCTATCTCGGAATTGTCCAGGTCTTGACCAGTGAAGGTATAGACTGGATACTGTTTAAGCTTGTCAATGGGAGCTCAAATGTTCACATGATCAACAATAGGAGTTTGATAGGGTGGCTCAGCCCTCATCATAGTCACAATGGTTTTAATCATATCGGTCATATTCTTGAAACATTTAGCTTGAGCAGATCGTATTTCAGGTTCTAAATTTCGCATTGGAGGGGCCTGTAGATTCAAGGGATCTCTCTTTCTGACCTCATCACCTTTATTTGAGAACTCCGTGACATGCTCATCTATTCGAGCTTGATTGGAATTAGACATTTCTATACATAAAGAGATCAGATCAGTCGTCAAGTCTCAATATACAACAATATAACTCCTAGGTGGCAAATTAACATATGAATCAATACAAAGCGGACCTTCGTTTAGTCCGAACCACTAAACTCTAGCTCTGATGCCACAAATTGTAACACCCCTTCCCGGTCTAGTAGAGAGCTGTGTCAGAAAGCATTATCAGAAAATATATCCGAAAATTAGAAGCTTAATCGGAGTCGAAGACATATTCAGGAGTTTTAATATTCTTATTTAAGGCTTAGTGAACCTAATTATCAATTATTGACTCAATATGAGGTCAATTTTAAACTTTTACAAACCTAGGGACTAAACTGCAAATTTCATAAATTAGTGATCCTAATCCAAATTCTTTATCACCAACTTCTAATGAAGCTTACCAATTATTAATCTATGAAGTTTTGTTACTATCGTATATCGTTAACCTAACCAATTAGTCCGTATAGTAATTAATGGCCAATTTGTAAATCTGTCCAAATTCTATTTTTATGCCTTATAACAGATTTAACTAACATGTATAGATACCCTACGTGTAGTATAGATACACTGAGCTTAATTTTAGATTTCCAGATTCAAACATAACAAAACCGTATCGTACACTTGGGACTATATCGATACAGGTTGACCCTATTGACTCCGTATTGATACCCTCGAGGTTCGTATCGATACCATTTCTACACCCAAATTCTAATAGCCATTTTCCGTACCGATATGCCTACCAATACTCCATATTCTTTAAGCCAATTTATACATGACCGTACCGATGCACCATTACCCGTATCGAAACGCCCTGACATGTAATAACAATATTTTGCTGGTTTTTAAACGATTTGGCCTATCAGACTTTATCCAAATGCAATGAAACTTTACTAGTGAGTTGTAAACATTATATAATACCAGGATGCCAAATTTCATATCAATTTGAATCCATTTACTATGTTTTCACCTTTTAGAGCCAAATATGCAACATTAGACATTTTTAGTCACTTTTAAAATGTCATTCCGGGCCACTTAGTCTTATACAAAACATAGGCAACGTTTACACATCAAAAGAGTCATACGTGACTAGTTTAACTACTTTGCCACCATTCTAGGACTTTATAAGGTTAAAACACATTACTTTAAGCTTGAGGTGACTTACCGATCGTCTAACAAAACTCGATCTCGAACCGATAACTTTCTAAACCTGAAATGTGGAAGATGAATGAATTAGACTTATATAGTCTAAGTAAGGTAGCCATAACCATGAATGAGCATGATGAGAAACTTTCCATGTTCCAATGACTAATCTAATCATGCTAACATGAGGCATATATTCAACATAACATAATATCATGTCAACATGTAACATAACATCAATAATTATCATAATGGAAATCATTATTAGCATATCAATAGTTCCAAATCAATTATCAATAGCAATAATCAATAATTTCCCTTCGATCAATCCACGGTATATGGATACACGAATTCCACCTCATCACCAACAATAACAAAAGTGGTCCAGTAACATATCGTCCCTCTGCCGCACCAATTTGACCAATACAATACTCATCCCTCCGCCACACTAATCATAATAGCTGAAGCCCAATACCCATACCAATGAGCTCATGAATTCTGTGGTATGCCAATTGTATCCAATACTTCGATCCCAAGGTACAATAATCACTAGTTCGATAGCAATAGTTTCATAGCAATAATTCAATAACAATAGCTCAATAATCATATGGTCATAACAATAGGCAATAGCAATAAACACATGTCAATGATTCAATGACAAAGAACATATCTCAATGATTTGATAACTATATGCAATGGTCAATACTCAATACCACACTTACTCAAGCTTACCAACAAAGCTTTCAATGATGTTTATGTAAAATCCTTCAACACAATGGTTAGTCACACAATAAACAATAACCAATGATTTGAGATGGCACCTAGCCAACTCTCGAGACTTCGGCTATATTCACCTCGATATCTCGAAGCTCTTACGACTCTCAGATTGTGATTCTTTTGTTCTTAGATTTGGTTGGAGGTATCGGATCGTCCTTTTCCAATTCTTGAGCTTGGTAAAAAACGAATGGTATTAGAATCAGTACATCGACTTCAAAACCGATATTAGAATTCAATATAGCCTTTAGCCATAAAGCTTCCATGGATTAGTTATCAACCCTACATTTCAACATGAAATTAGTTATAAATTATCAATGGATTTCTCAAATTGATGAAAGGTTCTTTCTTACCCGATCGATAGCTATGTATTGGGGCTTCGAACTCAAAGAAAGCTTGAGCATAAAGAGGTCAATAAGAGAGGTGCTTACTTAGGAGCTCAAGGTTGAACACAATGGAGTGTGTGTGATTGTTCTTTCAAAGTAAGGAGGTGGACTTGGTCTTGGTGAAGCAAAGCAAAGATGAGCATCCTTTCTTCTTATTCATTTTAAGGAGATTAAAAGCTTTAATCATTCCCCCACCTCACTTGTGGGCAATAGAAGGGTTTTCTACCACCAAGGGTTTACTAAAACAATTAAGAAATCATTTTTTTCAATTGACAATTCAAGAGCAATTGGTTAGCTTTTTAGAGATGTTTCACGTGAGAATGGCAAGTTAGGTGGTGATTCATCACCTATTACTTTTTTATCTTTCAATTTAATACTCAAAACAAATTTGAATAGAGGACCATATCAATACCCTCTTAACCGTATTGATCTGTTAACCCTAGACAGGTAAGTTAGTTAAAAACCATCATACTATACCGATAAAGTATCCTTCATCAGATCGATACCCTTGACTCAGATTCAACATTTGACTTTCCCATAAGGTCCCTAATTCAAAGATTAGACTCAATCAAAGTTCAACATTAAGAAAATGAATCATATAGTCAATAGTGGTGCAAAATTTAAACTCCAAGTAGGATTTCCGTTCATCGAAACCCAATTTTGACTAGATCAGTTTTTGGGATGTTACAATTCCCCTTAAGAAAAAAATTTGCCCTTGAATTTTTACGAGTTGGTAGGGCAATCATTCCCTTGTCCCGTGGCTTTCACATGGTACATCCGGGTAGTAGCTTTAGATTCGGGCTTGTACTATGATTTAGATGACCCTCTAGTCCTTCAGAAGGATCCTTGCTTCATTGCCTTGCCTCTAAAGGATTGAGCAGGGACAGATTAACTAATGCATAGGCAGAATTGTTCTTTGGATAGTCTCGGATATGATGCCCCATCTTTCCACAAAAGAAACAAGCCCTTAATTTCTTATAGCATTACCCTTCGGGATGCCTATGTTGTGAAGTCACAAATTGGGTGTTTCGTTTCTTGTTTGAGCCATAAAAACTCTCAATAGGGTCAAAACTAGAAAAGAAATGAGTTATAGACTCGAGGCTTAGAAAAATATTCATGTTGGGAAGGCTACGAATACATATTTTGTTTCGAACTATGGTACTTCCCCTTCTTGAAGGATTCATAGGAATGAGATTTGTTTTGGTGCCTCTTTTTAGATTGAGCTTGGTTCTCTTTCCTCTTTTAATAGGCCTTCCGAGGCTTCAGTAGCAATGGCTCGATTAACAAGAGTCTAGAAGTCCTCTATCTCCAAAGCTATGAAGAGAGGACGTAGTTCATCACAGAGGCCATCTACAAACATTCGACACTTCTCCTTTTTCGTGCGTATGATCTCAAGACCATACCTTGCATACTTACGTAAATCTTGGATGTATTACTCCATAGGTCTTTCTCCTGTTTCAGGTGGAGGAATTTCTTACGTCTTTCAAAGATGTTGTAGTCAGCGATGTACTTTTTAATAAACTCTCCAAGGAAAAGATCCCACGTAACTTTGTGATCCGTGCATGTGAGCGCCACCGTGTCCCACCAGCTTTGGGCCTCTTGGCCGATTAAGGCCAAGGCACATTCTAACTTGTGCTCCTCAGGGGCACTTTATTTGTCTATTCAAGACTTTGAGAGTGTTTTCTAGCCAATACTCGGCTATCTTGGGATTATCTAGGTCTTGACCAGTAAAGGTATAGAGTGGATACTGTTTAAGCTTATCAATGGGAGCTCAGATGTTCACATGATCAGCAATAGCAGTTTGATATGGTGGCTCAACCCTCATCGTAGTCACAATGGTTTTGATTATATCGGTCATATTCTTGAAACATTCGGCTTGAGCATATCATATTTCAGGTTCCGAAGGGGCTTGCAAATTCAAGGGATCTCTCCTTCTGAACTCCTCATTTTATTTGTGAAGTCTGCGATATGCTCATCTATTCGAGCTTGATTGGAATTAGACATTTCTATACATAAAGAGATCAGATCAGACGGCAAGTCACAATATATAACAATATAACTCTTAGGTGGCAAAGTAACATAAGAATCAATACAAACAGACCTTGGTTTAGTCTAGAACCGACTAAACTCTAGCTCGATACCACAAATTGTAACACCCTTCCCGATGCCCGTAGAGAACCGGGTCAAAAAGCATTATCGAAAACATATCTGAAAATCGAAGCTTAATCGTAGTCGAAGACTTATTCATGAGTTCTAATATTCTTATTTAAGGCTTAGTGAACCTAATTATCAATTATCGACTCAATATGGGGTCAATTTTAAACTTTGACAAACCTAGGGATAAATGCAAATTTCATAAATTAGTGATCCTAATCCAAATTATTTATTACCAACTTCTAATTAAGCTTACCAATTATTAATCTATGAAGTTTTGTTACTATCGTATATTGGTAACCTAATCAATTAGTCTGTATAGTAATTAGTGGCCAATTTGTAAACCATCCAAATTCTGTTTTTATGCCTTATAACATATTTAACTAACACCGTATCGATACCCTAAGGGCAGTACCGATACACTGAGCCTAATTTCAGATTTCGATTCAAACATAGCAAAACCGTATCAATACACTTGGGATCAGATCGATACAAAGTTGACCTGTTTGACTCGTGATTGATACCCTTGAGGTCCGTGATCGATACCATTTCTACACCCAATTTCCAATAGCCATTTTTCGTACCGATACACCTAGCTGTATTGATATGCCTTATTTTTTAAGCCAAATTTATACCTAACCGTACCGATACGCACCGTACCGATACGCCTTGACCTGTAATGACAAAATTTTGCTAGTTTTTAATCAAATTGACCTTTCAGACTTTATCCAAATGCAATGAAACTTTACTAGTGAGTTTTAAACAATATATAATACCATCATACCAAATTTCATGTTAATCCGAATCCATTTACTATGTTTTCACCTTTTAGAGCCAAATATGCAACATTAGCCATTTTTATTCAGTTTTAAAAGGTCATTCCGGGCCACTTAGTCTTATACAAAACATAGGCAACGTTTACACATCAAAAGAGTCATACATGACTAGTTTAACTACTTTTCCACCATTCTAGGAGTTCATAAGGTCAAAACACATTACTCTAAGCTTGAGGTGACTTGCCGATCGTCTAACTAATCCCGATCTCGAACCGATAACTTTCTTAACACGAAATGTGGAAGATGAATGCATTAGACTTATATAGTCTAAGTGTGGTAGCCATAACCATGAATGAGCATGATGAGCAACTTTCCATGTTCCAATGACTAATCTAATCATGCTAACATGAGGTATATATTCAACATAACAAAATATCATGCTCAACATGTAACAAAACATCAGCAATCATTATTAGCATATCAATAGTTTCGAATCAATGATCAATAGCAATAGTCAATAATTTCCCTTGGATCGATTCACGGTATATGGATACACGAATTCCACCTCATCACCAACAATAACAATAGTGGTCAGTCACATATCATCCCTCCGCTGCACCAATTTGACCAATACAATACACATCCCTTCGCCGCACCAATCATAATGGCCGAAGCCCAATACTCGTACCAATGAGCTCATGAATTCAGTGGCATGCCAATTGTATCCAATACTTTCATCCCAAGGTACAATAATCACTAGTTCGATAACAATAGTTTCATAGCAATGATTCAATAACAATAGCTCAATAATCATATGGTCATAGCAATAAGCAATAGCAATAAACACATGTCAATGATTCAACGACAAATAACATATCTCAATGATATGATAACTATATGCAATGGTCAATACTCAATACCACACTTACTCATACTTACCAACAAAGCTTTCAATGATGTTTATGTAAAATCCTTCAACACAATGGTTAATCACACAATAAACAATAACCAATGATTCGAGATGGCACCTACCTAACTCTTGAGACCTCGGCTACACTCACCTCGATATCCCGAAGCTCTTACGGCTCTTGGATTGCGATTCCTTTATTCCTAGTTTTGGTTGGAGGTATCAAATCGTCCTTTTCTAATTCTTGAGCTAGGTAAACAAAATAATGATATTAGAATCGATACATCGACATCAAAACCGATATTAGAATTTAACATATCCTTTAGCCATAAAGCTTCAATGGATTATTTATGAACCCTACATTTCAACATAAAATTAGTCATAAATTATCCATGGATTTCTCAAATTGATGAAGGGTTCCTTCTTACCCGATCGATAGCTATGGATTGGGACTTCGAACTCAAAGAAAGCTTGAGCATAAAGAGGTCAATAAGAGAGGTGCTTACTTAGGAGCTCAAGGTTAAAGACAATGGAGGTGTGTGATTGTTCTTTCAAAGTAAGGAGGTGGACTTGGTCTCGGTGAAGCAAAGCAAAGATGATCATCCTTTCTTCTTATTCATTTTAAGGAGATTAAAAGCTTTAATCATTCCCCCACCTCACTTGTGGCCAATAGGAGCGTTTCCTACCACCAAGTGTTTACCAAACCCAATTAAGAAATCATTTTCTTTCAATTGACAATTCAATGGCAATTGGTTAGCTTTTCAGAGATATTTCAGGTGAGAGAGGCAAGCTAGGTGGTGATTCATCACCTATTCCCTTTTATCTTTTAATTTAATACTAAAAACAGATTTGAGCAGAGGACCGCATCGATACCCTCTTAATCAGTATCAATCTTGTTAGCCCTAGACAAGTAAGTTAGTTGAAAATGTTACATCATCACCCGATACTATCGATACCCTTGAATCGATTCAACATTTGACTTTACCATAAGGTCCCCGGTTCAAAGGTTACACTCAATCAAAGTTTAGCGTTAAAAAAATGGATCATATAGTCAACATTGGTGCAAAATTTAAACTTCCGGAGTAAGATTTTCGATCGCGGATCTTGATTTCGACTAGATCAGTTTTTGGGATGTTACAATTCCCCTTAAGAAAACTTTGCCCTCAAATTTTTACCCGAGTTGATAGGGCGATCATTCCCTTGTTCTCGTGGTTTTCATATGGTACATCTAGGCGTAGCTTTAGATTCGGGCTGGTGTGATGATTTAGATGACCCTCAAGTCCTTAGAAGGATCCTTGCTTCCTTGCCTTGCCTCTAAAGGATTGAGCAATGGACGAATTAATCGATGCAGAGGCAGACTTGTTCTTTGAATAGTCTCGGATATGATGCCCCATCTTGCCCTGGAAGAAACAAGCCCCGATTTCTTACGGCATTGCCCTTCAGGATGCCTATGTTGATAGAAGTCACAAATTGGGTGTTTCATTTTTTGTTTCGAGCCATCAAAACTCTCAATAGGGTCAGCAATAGAAAAGAAATGAGTTATAGACTGAGGCTTAGCAAAATATTCATCTTGGGAAGGTTGCGAATACATATTCTGTTTCGAACTGTGGTGTTTCCCCTTGTTGAAGGATTCATAGGAATGAGATTCATCTCGGCGCCTCTTTTCAGATTGAGCTTGGTTCTCTTTCATCTTTTAATAGGCCTTCTGGGAGGCATTAGTAGTAATGGCTCGATTAACAAGAGTCTGGAAGTCCTCTATCTCCAAAGCTGTGAAGAGAGGACGTAGTTCATCACAAAGGCCATTTACAAACATCCGACAGTTCTCATTTTCTGTGCGTATGATCTCAGCACCATACCTTGCATATTTACAGAAATCTTGGATGTATTGCTCCACGGGTCTTTCTCCCTATTTCAGGTGGAGGAATTTCTTACGCCTTTCAAAGATGTTGTAGTCATTTATGTGCTTCTTACGGAACACTTCGAGGAAGAGATCCCACGTAACTTTTTGATCTGGTACAGTGAGCGTCACCGTGTCCCACCAGCTTTGGGCCTCTTCAGCGATTAAGGCCAAGGCACATTCTAACTTGTGCTCCTCAGGGCACTTTATTTGTCTATTCAAGACTTTCAGAGTGTTTTCTAGCCAATACTCGGCTATCTCGGAATTGTCCAGGTCTTGACCAGTGAAGGTATAGACGGATCTTGTTTAAGCTTGTCAATGGGAGCTCAAATGTTCACATGATCAACAATAGGAGTTTGATAGGGTGGCTCAGCCCTCATCATAGTCACAATGGTTTTAATCATATCGGTCATATTCTTGAAACATTTAGCTTGAGCAGATCGTATTTCAGGTTCTAAATTTCGCATTGGAGGGGCCTGTAGATTCAAGGGATCTCTCTTTCTGACCTCATCACCTTTATTTGAGAACTCCGTGACATGCTCATCTATTCGAGCTTGATTGGAATTAGACATTTCTATACATAAAGAGATCAGATCAGTCGTCAAGTCTCAATATACAACAATATAACTCCTAGGTGGCAAATTAACATATGAATCAATACAAACAGACCTTCGTTTAGTCCAGAACCGACTAAACTCTAGCTCTGATGCCACAAATTGTAACACCCCTTCCCGGTCTAGTAGAGAGCTGTGTCAGAAAGCATTATCAGAAAATATATCCGAAAATTAGAAGCTTAATCGGAGTCGAAGACATATTCAGGAGTTTTAATATTCTTATTTAAGGCTTAGTGAACCTAATTATCAATTATTGACTCAATATGAGGTCAATTTTAAACTTTTACAAACCTAGGGACTAAACTGCAAATTTCATAAATTAGTGATCCTAATCCAAATTCTTTATCACCAACTTCTAATGAAGCTTACCAATTATTAATCTATGAAGTTTTGTTACTATCGTATATCGTTAACCTAACCAATTAGTCCGTATAGTAATTAATGGCCAATTTGTAAACTGTCCAAATTCTATTTTTATGCCTTATAACAGATTTAACTAACATCGTATAGATACCCTACGTGTAGTATAGATACACTGAGCTTAATTTTAGATTTCCAGATTCAAACATAACAAAACCGTATCGTACACTTGGGACTATATCGATACAGGTTGACCCTATTGACTCCGTATTGATACCCTCGAGGTTCGTATCGATACCATTTCTACACCCAAATTCTAATAGCCATTTTCCGTACCGATATGCCTACCAATACTCCATATTCTTTAAGCCAATTTATACATGACCGTACCGATGCACCATTACCCGTATCGAAACGCCCTGACATGTAATAACAATATTTTGCTGGTTTTTAAACGATTTGGCCTATCAGACTTTATCCAAATGCAATGAAACTTTACTAGTGAGTTGTAAACATTATATAATACCAGGATGCCAAATTTCATATCAATTTGAATCCATTTACTATGTTTTCACCTTTTAGAGCCAAATATGCAACATTAGACATTTTTAGTCACTTTTAAAATGTCATTCCGGGCCACTTAGTCTTATACAAAACATAGGCAACGTTTACACATCAAAAGAGTCATACGTGACTAGTTTAACTACTTTGCCACCATTCTAGGACTTTATAAGGTTAAAACACATTACTTTAAGCTTGAGGTGACTTACCGATCGTCTAACAAAACTCGATCTCGAACCGATAACTTTCTAAACCTGAAATGTGGAAGATGAATGAATTAGACTTATATAGTCTAAGTAAGGTAGCCATAACCATGAATGAGCATGATGAGAAAATTTCCATGTTCCAATGACTAATCTAATCATGCTAACACGAGGCATATATTCAACATAACATAATATCATGGTCAACATGTAACATAACATCAATAATTATCATAATGGAAATCATTATTAGCATATCAATAGTTCCAAATCAATTATCAATAGCAATAATCAATAATTTCCCTTCGATCAATCCACGGTATATGGATACACGAATTCCACCTCATCACCAACAATAACAAAAGTGGTCCAGTAACATATCGTCCCTCTGCCGCACCAATTTGACCAATACAATACTCATCCCTCCGCCACACTAATCATAATAGCTGAAGCCCAATACCCATACCAATGAGCTCATGAATTCTGTGGTATGCCAATTGTATCCAATACTTCGATCCCAAGGTACAATAATCACTAGTTCGATAGCAATAGTTTCATAGCAATAATTCAATAACAATAGCTCAATAATCATATGGTCATAACAATAGGCAATAGCAATAAACACATGTCAATGATTCAATGACAAAGAACATATCTCAATGATTTGATAACTATATGCAATGGTCAATACTCAATACCACACTTACTCAAGCTTACCAACAAAGCTTTCAATGATGTTTATGTAAAATCCTTCAACACAATGGTTAGTCACACAATAAACAATAACCAATGATTTGAGATGGCACCTAGCCAACTCTCGAGACTTCGGCTATATTCACCTCGATATCTCGAAGCTCTTACGACTCTCAGATTGTGATTCTTTTGTTCTTAGATTTGGTTGGAGGTATCGGATCGTCCTTTTCCAATTCTTGAGCTTGGTAAAAAACGAATGGTATTAGAATCAGTACATCGACTTCAAAACCGATATTAGAATTCAATATAGCCTTTAGCCATAAAGCTTCCATGGATTAGTTATCAACCCTACATTTCAACATGAAATTAGTTATAAATTATCAATGGATTTCTCAAATTGATGAAAGGTTCTTTCTTACCCGATCGATAGCTATGTATTGGGGCTTCGAACTCAAAGAAAGCTTGAGCATAAAGAGGTCAATAAGAGAGGTGCTTACTTAGGAGCTCAAGGTTGAACACAATGGAAGTGTGTGGTTGTTCTTTCAAAGTAAGGAGGTGGACTTGGTCTTGGTGAAGCAAAGCAAAGATGAGCATCCTTTCTTCTTATTCATTTTAAGGAGATTAAAAGCTTTAATCATTCCCCCACCTCACTTGTGGGCAATAGGAGGGTTTTCTACCACCAAGGGTTTACTAAAACAATTAAGAAATCATTTTTTCAATTGACAATTGAATGGCAATTGGTTAGCTTTTTAGAGATGTTTTACGTGAGTGGGGCAAGTTAGGTGGTGATTCATCAGCTATTCCCTTTTATCTTTCAGTTTAATACTCAAAACAAATTTGAATAGAGGACCATATCAATACCCTCTTAACCGTATCGATACTGTTAACTCTAGACAGGTAAGTTAGCTAAAAACCGTTATACCGTACTGATACGGTACCTTCCGTATCGATACCCTTGACTCAGATTCAACATTTGACTTTCCCATAAGGTCTCCAATTCAAAGATTAGACTCAATAAAAGTTCAACATTAAGAAAATGAATCATATAGTCAACATTGGTGTAAAATTTAAACTTCCCGGAGTAGGATTTCTGATCGCTGGAACCTGATTCTGACTAGACCGGTTTTTGGGATGTTACATCTTACAATCAAGAACAATTTATCAACAAACAAATATGGCATAAGCAATGTATAAGATGGTAAAAATAAATAACATAATCAAAACTAGAAGGCATAAAGACTAGTCGTTTACTCCCTTCTTTTGCCACCTTGCGATTCTCGAAGAAGCCCACCATATCAATAATCTTGCAAATTTAAAAAACAATAATGGACACAATGAAAAATAGTTCATAAGTGTTTTACATAATTTCAAGCCATACATGATATTTATTACACTAACCGTATCATCGACCTATGCATCTGGTAGTAACACATCCATATTAGTTATTTTGGCATCGTGAATGTCCCATCTAATCAACATATAGCTACATACAAACTTTGTATTATGGAATTGATTTTACATTTCACAATATGACAACTTAAAGTTGTAAAGTTGAAGGCTTACTCTAGTGCCAATGCGGTATTCCATAAATAATCATAGTAGGCCCGCTCTCGTTCACTAAGCCCATTAGGTAGTACAACACATGTCAATGTCTATGACCTTTAATCTTTAGCCTTTCACAAGAATGATATAATGGTAACCACGACAATCATAATTCATGTAAATGAAAACAAAAATCATAACCATTAAGGGACAACATTTAATTTGATGGCCTTTATGGCAAAAATGTATTATTTCCAATGTTCCCTTTGATGGGCTTAAGGCCTAATGTTCGCTGTCCAATGTTCAATGCATATGGCAACCACCATCTACTATTATTAACGTACACGGTACACAGAACCAATAATTACCATTGCGAATGGTAATTACACGGAATATTAAATTTTGAAACTTTATGTAGTTGAATTGTTATCCTTTGAGAGTCGAGGGGATTTTTGACTAACCTAGCTACCATCCTTGTTAGCCTACAATGGAACAGTACACAAGTCAAGGCCAAGCCCATCGGTCCCTAAAAAGATGAAATTTATCTTTTCAAAATTTAATTGTAGCTTTTACCTTTTTCTTCACTATTGCTAGTCAGTCAGATTTTTTATCTCCATCTATGCCCCGCTTAACTCGACTTTGGGGTGTTTTGAAGTTGGAAGAAGGAGTAACAGTTTCTACTGTCTCTGTAGGAATACAACTCTAACCATCCTCTCTCACAGGTGACGTCCACATAAATTTACGGCCAACAACCTATTAATTTCAGTCACAATATAGGCCTTATCAAGCTCCATATTCCTTCATGTCGTCTATAAATAATTTTTCATGTCGTCCTGCATTTGTTTCAGAACACCAACGATTTTGACTTCTAAATCGTTTATTTTTTAGTTCAAAACCGTCCCTGTTCTTGTCCAAAATCTTCTTCAAGCTGGTCATCTCAGCCTTCACTTCCGTGACATCTTTACCAAGGCTACTTAATTTCTCTCCCAACATCGTATCATCAACCCCCTCATACTGTCCAATTTCTCGTCCCCTTTAATTTGCTTCTCAATTTCTATTTTCACAACCTCTATTAGCCCATTCACCTCAGACATTATTTTCTCCCTACATTCACATTTCTTTTCAATTCCCATATTGACAACCTCTTTTACCTCATTCACCTTGGACATGATTTGCTGAAGCATCTCCGACAATATTCCCCTCGTTGCATCGCCATCATTGTATACTGCAACATCGTACTTCGTGGAAGCAACTTTGCAAAATAAATAAATATTAAAATTTCACCTTCCCCAAAATAAATGATTAATACTATGACACATTGCGTATTACCTTATGTCTCTTTGAAGCTTTCCTGCATTTACTTGCTTCCATGACTCGCCAACTTTTGGTTCTTCAACAGTTTCAGGTAATGGGTGCTTCCAGGCAATAATCTTCATTGTGAAAGTATATAATTAATTAACCATGATTGCAATTGAAATAATAGACGAATAATAATCTAGCAGATACCTTCGATATATTCACAGCTCGGGCGCTCTTCAAGCGGGCATAAAAATGTGTGACCTCTGACTGCACCCAGTACAAAATGTGAGCCTTAGCACCATTTGAAGCTGCACTGGCTATGCTATCAAATCCAGACCAATAATCATGCAGCCTAACCTGAATTCTATATCATTCACAACACAACGTTAATTTATATGACAAAACTCAGTTCCACTCATTTCTCATTACTAATGCTAATTAAACTTTCCTCTAAGACTGTAATGCTCCTTTTAGGTAAACATGCCTTCCTGGCCTCTGTATAAAGCTTATTGCGTCAATAAGCGTATCATAAACATATTTGGACCTATTCACTTTTCCCTGTAAGCAATCATCACACAACAACTTCAACAAATCTAGACTTGGGCGTATCTCAGCAGTAGGACGCAGAAAAACTCTAATAATGTATATCAACACCCTTACTTTCAAAGAATCCAAGTTCAAAAGAACCAGACAGTACATCTCGCTTGATTTTACCAAATGTGAAAACCATGCTGAGTTTATACTTTTCACTTAGTTCTCTACCACTCTCCCTCGACATCACTTCATAAACATCAACATCCTCATTCTTCAGGCCCAATATAGCTTCTACATCTTCAACTGATACAAGAATGTTGTGCCCTTCAAACTAAATAATGCTCTTACCTAAATCAAAACTTTCCATCAATTCCCCATATAGGACTCGACGTAGAATGCGATATTTTATACAAACTAAGGACCCAAAACCAATTTCATCAAGAATATGATCAATCCCCATCGTCCTCATTCTCTTTATGAAATTGTACAATTACTTTTGACTGCACCTTGTGTCAAAAGATGTTTCAGGGGATAAGATAACAACTTCCTACGTCAATCTCAATATAAACTATTACTACTATCAAAGAAACAATATAAACACTGCTATTCTCTATTACTTTCTTCGGCTGTCCTGATTTAGATTCTTTGTATGCCGCATTCTCCTTCTCAGTTTCATCATGTAAGGTTGTTTGTCTTCCTTCGGCATTTCCTTTCATTTCTTGCCTAACTCTTTCCTAATCTACAAATGAAAAATTCAAATGAATTTAACATTTTACACATCATAAAGCACTGAAACCTCCCTCATAAGTTACATTTTCCTCAGTTTTCTTCATCCTTTTACATTCACCTTTACTGTAAAACATTAAAAAACCATGGTATACATTCATTCCTTCTGCATATCAATTCATTAAGAACACGTAATTATCAACTTACTAAAACTGCATGAAGGGAGAAACTATTTTCCTTCCGTGCGGCTTCTCATATATGGCCAGAATCTCAGATGGAGCTTCCTTAGCAACTTCGTTATCAGCAACTTCATTACCATCTTTATCAGCAAAGTCTTTAGGAACTTCATCATTACCTTCTTCCTCAGCAACTACTTTGCCAACTTCATCATCCTTTTCTTTACCAACATCATCTGCAACATCATCAAAAATGAGATTCAGATTTACAATAGTCATCCTAAGGATTAAAGCTTCAAATGAGTCAATGCAGAAACAATCCAAATCACTTATAAATAAAATTATTCTCAATACAAACAAATTTAACCTTTTTAAGTTAAAGTCAATGAGAACTTACCATTTAAAAAAACTAAAAGAGGACAAAATTTTCAGTTTAAATAGATTTCCTCCAACAAGAAATGAATTTCCATTCAAAAATTTCAAAACACAAACCCTGAATTTCAAGTATTCTACAAATAAACAAAAAACTTTGGGTTTTGCTCTGCTTGTTACATTCGCAATGGAGACGATTGCACATGTTCAGTTGCAGACCTTAGTTTAGGTTTTGATTCTTTGAACTGACTAAAATGTTTTCCCAATTTCAGAGGGTTCTCTAGATTTTTAGAGGGAAAATTAATTCTAACCCTAAAATGTTATTAAACAAGAGAAGGTCCGAGTCTCATTCTAGGAGCCAAAGGGTTTTATTCGCTACGAGTAGCGAAACAACAACGTACGTTTCGAGACCTGAATAGAACACTGGAAATATGAATCGTTACATCAAAAATATTATTATCTTCAACTTTAGGTTACGTAAATCCTTTAGAAATTCTGATACTTGCTGATTTCAGCTAATATATTATCTACTTCCTAAACTTTTACAGTTTCTACGTCTACTTTTATCTATCCAACATACCTTTCTACAGGTTCTGGTACTTATACATATGTTCTAAAACATACTATAGAAACATGTATTCTTAAATTCACTTTAAACATTTCTAGTTTATACCTTTTCTACAGGTTCCAGAACATGTATAAAAGTTTCGATATCAAGAGAAAAACATCAACTTTATGCGTTAACGCTTAAATGTTACTTTCACATCAGACTGTTTCGTTACTCTATATCAAATTTCGAGACATCTTCTTCCAACTTTACTTATCAGATACCTCACTAACAATTTGGGTTTAAACTATTAATGTAACACCCTAAACCCAGCTTAGAAGAAAGCCGAGTCTATAGTGTTATAAAGAAAACACTCATAAATAACTTGTTTAACAAGTAAGGACTCGATCAATGAAATGGGGCAACAATTTAAAACTTTTTCAATTATCATTAATCAATTCTAACTTCAAACATGAGTCGTTCATGATCAACCTTGTATATATAATAACATAGCACATATGGGTTCACTTCATAATAGATTCCCCTATTCTTAACCCGAGTCATTTATCTTTATTTACCAATGATGGTTACTAATCAAATGTAACTTTTATGCCTTAATCCAAAAACTTTACTAGGTTCATAAGCACTTAAGGAAAGAAAATTTCATACATATCAATCATTCAAGGACTCACTTCATCGATTATCTATATACTCGATATTCAATTATATTAATGCATCAATCTTTTATAGACTAATGGTAATAACTTCTATATTATACATTTAAGGTCTAGAAGATACTTTCATAGATACAAGCTATGGGAACAAGTCATATTGTGAGTCCCAGGTTCTTACTTAATAGTCATATTCAAAGATTAAGAGAGTGATTTATTATTACTCCAACTTTAAGCACCAAATTATTATAACATGATATCTTAGGGGGATCGATCCCTTCTTTGGGGGGAATCGATCCTTATAGATTTTAATCAGATTACTAATTAGTCATCTTGAGACTATCAATGCCTTATTAGAAAATGACAATTATTAAGCAACTAATTTTTTTCCAAGACACTAATCACCATAACGTGCACGAAATATAGGAATAGTCTAGAAGTCATTTGAATTCACCAAAATACCATTACAACTTTCATTTATCAACATGGCTTACTGGGATACATTTAAGAAATGGACTTAATTAACAATTATCCTACATAAACTCATTCCTCTTGATTATCATCATATTTATCAACTTAAGACCAACTAACTTAGGATTACAAGGTACATATGAATACTATATATCAATTTCTTAGGTTTGACCAGCATCTTCCAAAGAATGTATGCATTAAACATTCTAAAAGTAATTTCCACAATTTTGTACTCGAAAGACTTAACAATCAGTCTGATAATTAAAATTAAGCAATTACTTTGGTTCAATACCCATCATAAATTATAAACATTCAAATCATGTAATTATTTTGGATAACAAAACATCAATCAATTTACACACTTAATTATTTCGACTCCAGACAACCATTAACAAAATCCAAATATAACAGTCTTAATTACAATTATTATGACTTATATTTACTAAATACATCAAAGGGTGCACTATATACATTAATCTAAACATTGTGCCATTATTCTAGGAGTATTCATCTAAGTAAGATCCAAACTCTACTTGGACCTTGAATAACAACTTGTTGACCTTGATCCCAATAACATACACACGCTTTATGACCTGCAATGCATGATAATGAATGCATTAGGCTTACATAGCCTAAGTTAGGTAGTATCATCAATAATAACACATCATATAATTCACGACTTTCAATAAAATACACCAAAACATACAATCATAAATTATCATTTGTTACTAGTGTCTTATTTTAGCTTTTGTAAGATTTATGGTATTCAATAGCTTATCCAAGCTTCATTATAAAACATATCGATCTTATTAAGATCGACTTATCATATTGAAGTCTCCCTGAGACTTATTAAATACGCATTAGCTTTTGGATTCCTTATTAACTTATCAAGTATTTGTCAATAATTCAATTCTATGTTTGTTGCCTTATACAATCAGGGGCACTTTTTCATCTCTTGTAAAACTTATAATATATTCTCACCAAGAGCCAATCATACCATATGCTCACCAAGAGCCATTTATACCATATACTCACTAAGAGCTCAATATACCATAACTTATTCATAATTCTCTTGACTTCTTATTTGATTCTATACATTTCATGTCTTTTAACAATTTGCCTTGGATCACAATTGGTTATGAATAACATTGGTTCATGTTTGACCCTATCGGTCCAAGCGATAATTAGCTCAAGCACATAACAATGGCTAATATCGAAACATATCAATCCTAACTTCACATCTATCTAACCAAATTGTTGCCAAACTCCGTACAACTCCCCCGTTACCTCCTACTGTTGCCAATAAACATATCACATAAAAATGGGGCGTCCCTCGAGCCGTAGCTCATGGACCGTAGTCCCAATATACCAAGCATCATACCAATGTATTCAAGGACTTCCATTGAATAGGCAACTTAGATATTTTATTTTATAATTGAAAGTTGAAGTGTATCTTATTGTACAAGTAATCTTACTTGCCTTTCATTCAATGTCTTATGATTCAAGTACATTTATCAATTCTTTGCTTAGTATCATTGGGTCAGTATTTAGCTTCAAGCTTACAACATAAACATACGTAATTTTCATTACAATATACATAACATAGCAAGGCATAAAGTACTTATGTTATGATCAACCAAAATGTCATCAATAATGACATGCTATGAATGAATGTTCTTCCCAATTTGCTCTATTTGAGCCTTTTGCACAATGTATATGTTTAATGCAACTCGTCCACAAACAATCACACTTAACCGTAACACAATAAAGATCAGAATAACTCCGTGTTATCTGAAACTCAATCAACTACACTCACCTGTTATTCCAAAGTTATGGAATACCTGAACCTCAATCTCTCCTAGCTTCCTTTAACTCTTATCCTCTATTCGATTGAATCATAGTATGTACCTCAAGCAAACAAAATCACAATTTATTATAACCCGAGCAAACTCAACCAGCTTTCAATACAGCCCTTACACACATATATGCATTCGAAAATGTACTAAATCAAACATGTATACACAATTTAACATCAAACAGCCCTATTTTCAACAATTCTATTCGAAACTGGACAACCCAAGCATACATTCATGATTTCATGTTAAACCAATCCATGTAGATGTTCAAATATTTTATATACAAACTCTTATATAGCAAAGCAGTTCATTAATCTTATGAATATCTTTAAACAGTCCTTTAAGGACTCGTTTACAAGCAAGGTACTTCTTCATTCCTATATGCTTAATTCATGTATGGAATAAACCCATAATCATAGGAATACATTTATAATTCTCAAAAACAGTTTCTCAAAGTACATATAAATACTTAGTAAAAACAGTCCCCCTAAATACTTTACTTTCATCCAATCAATCCTTTACCTTTATATCAAGGAAAACAGTCTTCGATATTCAATATAACAATTTCTCATGTTCCATTTTATACAAACAATTCCCTTGTTCAATTATATCTTAAAGCTTAATCAAACGGTTCACTAGTGTTTTCCTTTAAGCTTACACAAAACTATATTTTTAACTTGTTCAAAACTATATTTTAAATTTTCCAAAACTGCACAGTTTTTGCTAGACTGCAATTTAAATTCAAGTCTGATTCATTCGTTCAAAAACAGTCCACTCAATACAGATTTACCAAAAATTCTGGACAGATTCATATGCATACACTTTTTTTCATTCAAAAATAGTCCCCAATCATGCACTTTATAAATCAAACAGCTTCGTTTTAGAATATAACACCTTTCCATGATCAAATCAGTTCATAAAGGTTCATTTTATTGTATTGTTGTTCTATTTCCATATTCAGATAGTTATGTAATCCGAAACAGTCCTTAACATACTTTCTTATAAACAAAACGTTTCACGTTTAATAATTATCCATTTGTATACTAATCGAGCAACTTCTAACATTTATTTGGCATAATTCAGCCCTATATCAATCCCCTAACTCACATTTACAAAACAGGGTAATAAAGATGCTTCTATATTTCCATTACCATGTATGTATATATATATATCCACTCGAAACATCTAAGCACATCTTTATATACAAGGCAGTTGCATATTTCCTTTACACTCCATGATAATTCATTTTAAACTCATTTTTGTATCAAGCAGCCCTCCTCTTAAGAAAACATATCTTTCTATTTGCCAACTAATTCATTGAACCTTCAACATCTTCCTTTGTTTACCAACATCGAAACAAAGCAACTGACTAGCATTTTCATAATTTTGTTTCCCCTTTTAACAACCATAAGATTTTATACCCATTTTCTACTTATAACAGTCCCTAGCAACCAGAATTTTCCACAGAATAGCCCCTTTCAGTTAACAATTACGCATCATGCTTCCAAAGAACTTTCTAAACTGTTTTTCATAGACTTTTAAAATGTCAACTTAAACCAATTACTTGTTTATCATACAAAAATAGGGAAGTTAAACAACATGCTCAATTTGACTCATCAAAGCAACCATGCAAGAAATTATTAGCAACATGATCCTCAAATTTTTAATTCAAACATCAGACCTCCATAGCATCATATGTATTCTCGGGTACCACAAACAGATTGCATTTTACCCTACCAAACCAAGAGCAATATCAATCAATGGATTCAAGCTTAGTCATTCGAACAACCTCAACAACATCATTCAATTTCATATATCAAGCATGTAGTCTCAAGGATAGAAAGAAGGAATGCAATAATTACCTAGTTAACAAAGTCTCAAACATGAAATTTCCCCCTCCAAAATGTGTTATTCGATCCATAAATTCTCTAGCTGTTTCTCTCTCTCCTTTTTCACTTCCATGGTTCGATCATGGAGGATAATTGGAAGAAGATGACAAACATTGGTGTCCATTCTTTCCCCAAATGCCGAGTATTGCTTACTCTCCTCACACTTGTCTCACAATTTGTGTGACAAGTGTGTATGTCCCTCATTTTATTAATTTAATGCATGCAAACTATTACTTCTACCTTTAATTCTTTTTTAGTCCTTTGATTAAAAGCAATGTATTCTCCCCTTCATTCATTTTGGTCCACTCTTAATTAGCAACAAATTTTTAGAGCATCCATAAATCAAGCTAAATTACCACAAATTAGTTACACTCTACTAAGCTATATATCGGGGTGTTACAATTAACTACCGGTTTCGGTACATATTTCATAGTTCCACAACGTATGCGTTATTTTAACTTTTGACGTTGCAACACAAATTTTCTTCCCATTGAGTTGCGAAACTTCTTACTAAATTTCGATACTTACCGGCAATGATCTCTTCCCGTTTCTGCGTGGTTTTTATGGGAATCTAAATCTAACGGTTAAAATCATAAGTTTTCCCATCCGACGGCTTTAACATCCCGTCATTTATTAGTTGTACACTAACTTGTCGTTCTTTAGACAAACCCTTGAAATAGACGTTTCTCTTTATCTAGAAAGGAATAAAATATTACTTTATTCCTTGGAACAAGAAGATCGAATCGGAAATATCGACAAATTCTTATGAAATTTAGATAAACAAATAAATATAAAATAAAAGAAGTCCACGATTCTAATTTTATTTCTATCGAATTTTAATATTAGAATAGTAGATATAGTCACGGTTCAATGGGCTGGATCCACTTACTTTTTCTTTTGCTGATTTCTAATCTTTACAATTCTTTATAATAGATTTCATTGGAATAATATAATTCAAAATTAAAATATAAATATACATTTGTTTTGTCACTTCAAGAGGTGACTTATTATTATTCATTATAATAAATAAATATTCAACATTCTTTTAGAATTAATCTTCATTTGAGCAAGCACATTTGGCCGGTTAACCAAGTTGCTCATATGTGTCCCCTTATTTCCTTTAGGTCATTGTTCTAGACCCACTAGGAATAGCTCTTCCTTCCCTTACAGTCTTCCTTTCCCTTCACTCTGCGTAGGATTAGGATTGAAATTAGAATTTGTCAAAAAAATAATCTTCATTTCGTAATTCTTGGATTCTAGTGGATTACTGTATTCTACGAATAATATAGATCAATAATATAGACAAATAGCACCCTTTCAATCAAAATTAAACAAACATTTTAATAATTCACATGTTCGTATTGTAAAAGTAAAAGGGATATGGATGACAGTCAATTTATTAAAAAAAAATTATTCCTAAATTTTCTATTTTGATGAACTAGCTCTTACAAGAGTTATAAATGGACATTGAGGGACAAGGAGCCTCCCATTTATTTTCTGTATTTGCTTGTTTTTATTTTCTTTCCTCTTTATTATTATATCTTCTTTTGTGATAGTTTGTCGATGTAACCAGAACCATTACCGAAGGAATTTACAAGATTTATTTTCTCGATATTCACTCATCTATCAAAATAACATCTAGTTGGAAGAGACATGGTGATTTTCATGATGATTGTTGGATTTTATATAGAAGATAAATGACGTATTTAAGGAAATGCTCAATCTCTTTTCTTCATGCCTTTTGAGTTACATATTTTAATTTTTTTCTTCAAAAGTATTCTTGGTAGATGTTAACCTTGCAAAAGGTATACATTTTGATAAGTGTTCAAAAGTACTATTTTTCTTACCCTTTTTACTCATATTATTGTTAGACTTAGGCTCATATTAGTTGCATAATTAGCCATTCATGCATTAATCCATGTTTCCTTCCATCGTTGAGCTTGATTACATAACTTGGTAGTTTTTGTGGGAAAAGATGCTGCTTTGGTGTGTTTTGTGTGTATATGCAGGATCACTTGCCAAAGCAAGGCTAGAGCTAGTTGCCAGGGCAATACATGAAGGATATGCCGAGCTAGTTGCCAGGGCAATACATGAAGGATATGCCGAACTAGTTGCCAGGGCAATGTATGAAGGAGACGCCGAGCCAGTTGCCAGGGCAATTGTCGACAAGAGCAAAGGTGATAAGGTAGTCGAAATAGATGACTAAACAAGCCCAAGATGACGTGGAGCAAAGCCCAAACCCAAAGGAATTTGATTTCCATGAAGAGATTAAAGAATAATTAAATTCCAAGAAGATAGGAGAAGTTCTAGTAGGAATATAATTATAATAAAGAATTATATTCTTTAAAGATAATTTAATTCCAACTTAACTTCCTCCTCAAAGAAGGACTTTGACCTAGCCCTATAAATAAGAAGGAAATTTCGACAATCCATAGAGAGAGCAAGAAGAGGGAAAATTTCGACAACTCCATAGGGCAAGAGGAGAGAAATTTCGACAAGAGAGCAAGGGGGAGAGAGTTCAATTTCTTCTTCTTCTTCTTTGCTTCCATTAGATTCATGGTTTGGGGATTATTCTTTGTATATCTTTTGAACCCAACCATGAACTAACTTAATTGGTTGGGGTTATTGTGTTTTGTTGTTGTGAGAAACAATTGGATTTTGTTTAGGTAATAAGAGTTTGCACTTTCAATTCAAGGTTTATTCATTCTTGGTTCTTATTCTTGTTTGCGAGTGAATTGGGAGAGGATCTCGTGACTTCATCTATTTATCTAATATCGAGAGAGTTAGATTCAAGAAGCGAATGAATATGATCTTTATTCAATCTATTGATGGTGAAGATTAATCCGGCTTAGGAATAAGTTAAGGATTTCAACGGCTAAGAGGAGCGCAAGATTGGTTGTTGTTCACCCTTGATTCACGCAGGGATGTATTATCAAGGCATGGACAAGTAGCTAGAGTTTCGACTTAGGGATAAGAAGAAACCATTGAAGAACGCTCTGCCGAACCTTGAAGTTGCTACCCAGACGCCCAAGTAGTTGTCCAGCTAGTCGCCCAGGCAACTATCGATTAGTTGCCAAGGCAACCCCGCTGTGCAAGTTGCCACGGCAACTGAGTTGCCCTTGCAATCTTTTACCAAGACGATCCAATCGGCTATCGCACCTCAACTCATGATAACCTGGCCTATTTACTCTATTTTGATTTCATATATTCTTTTAGTTTATTGCTCTTAGTTCACTCGTTAATTAGAACTCCTATTATCAATTGTGTTTTTACTTTTCACAGTGCAGTAACTTAAGCAAAGTGGCCCAAACCAATCCCTGTGGAGACGATACTCGATACTCATATCACTTTATTACTTGCGACGTGTATACTTGCATAATTGCGTAGCACTTATTACACGCAACAAGTTTTTGGCGCCGTTGCAGGGGATTGGCAATAGCGACTTTGTTTTTATTTTCTTGCACTTTCCTTTTACTTTTCTTGTTTAAGATTCAAAGGGCTAACAAACTTTGGTTTTTCATTGGTATATGACCAGGGCGAGACCGACTATACTAGAATATCCCTTTGATCCAGAAATCGAACGAACCTTACAAAGACTTAGACGAAGGATAAGAGTAGCAATGGCTAATCAAGACGGAAATATGAATCAAGATGTTCTAGCAGGAGGAGGAGTGATTCTTGCACGAAACAGAACTATTCGAGACTATCTTGAAGAAGATATTGATGGACTTAATCCAGGAGTTGTCGCACCTAAAATTGAAGCCGACCACTTTGAGTTGAAACCGGTAATGTTTAATATGATCAACACAATTGGTCAATTTGGCGGCTCAGCAACTGAAGATGCACGACAACATCTAAAATCTTTCCTCGAGACTTGCAACTCGTTCAAAATTCACAGAGTCACCCCCAATGTCTTACGATTAAGATTATTCCCCTATTCATTGAGGTATAGGGCAAAAGCATGGTTGAATAGAATTCCTGCCGGATCAATAGCATATTGGACCGATCTTTGTCGTGATTTCCTTGCTCGATTTAATCCTACAAATTTGACTGATAAGCTTCGTAACGACATTACTTCTTTTCGGCAGGCAGATGATGAATCCATATACGAGGCTTGAGAGCGATATAGAGAACTTCTACACAAATGCCCCCTACACAGATTCCCGGTGTGGACTCAAGTAACAATGTTTTACAACGCCGTGAATACACCAACAAGGATGATGCTAGATGCCTCAGCAAACGGCATACTCTTAGATAAGTCGCCGGAGGAAGCAATGCAAATTTTAAACAGGCTGGCCAAGAATGATTATCAATTCCCATCTACTAGAAGAGGAGGAGTTAGACGCCAAGCCAGAATACATGAACTAGGATCATCAGATTCAATTTCGGCACAATTGACCACTTTAACCAAGATGGTCCAGAACATGCTAAAACCAAACAACACACATGAAGTCAAGGTAATGGATTCTTTTTGTGAGTTATGTGGTGATAACCATAATTCTTCTGAATGTATGCAGAATTCGGAATCCAGCTTCTATGTGGGGAATTACAATCGGAACAACAATGTGATGTCCAATACATACAATCTAGCTTGGAAGAAGCACCCGAATTTTTCATGGAGTAATCCCAACAATGCTCTAAACCAGAACAATCAGAATGCACAAGCATCGGGATTCCAGCAGAATATGCCACGGCAACAGTTGCCGCAACAACAACCGACAACATCTAGTTCTTTGGAAAATTCTCTAAATGCTTTTATGATGAAAACTGAATCTTATATGGCTTAGAATAGTAATTTCATAAAAAGAATTGATGCTTTTATTAACAGGACCGAGATGAGATTACAAAACCAAGAGGCGGTAATCAAATCATTGGAAAATCAAGTCGGTCAGTTTCCTCAAAATCTGAATACTAGACCGCAAGGAGGTTTACCTAGCGATACTGAAGTCGCAAGAGGAACTGGCCATGAGCAATGTAAAGCGATCACCACTAGAAGTGGCCAACAACTTAGAGAGGCTCAAACCCGCTCATCAAACAAAACTACACAAAAAGATCAAGACGAACCTAGCGGCAAAGCCCCAGATACTGAACCAGGAATTGCCGCGGCAACCGGCAATAAGCATGCCTCGGCAACCGACGATAAAGATGCCTCGGTAACTTGCGATAAGCATGCCTTGGCAACTCCAGTTGTCCCGGCAATGCCGTCAATCAGGTTCCAAACCAATGAAATGATCGAAGATATCCGACTTCCACCACCATTCCAACAAAGGTTGAAGCGACAAAAGCAAGAATACCAATTCAAGAAGTTTTTTGATATCCTAAAGCAAGTCCACATCAACTTGCCACTGGTGGAAGCAATTGAACAAATGCCAAACTATGCCAAGTTTCTTAAAGACATTGTTTCCAAGATAACAAGGCTAGGAGAGCTTGAAATAGTTGCCGCAACAGACGGATGCATGGCAATGTTGCACAATCGTATGCCACCCAAGTTGAAGGATCCCAGAAGTTTCACAATACCCTGTTCCATTGGAAACCACTATGTCGGGAAAGCACTATGCGACCTTGGGGCTAGCATAAACTTGATGCCTAAATCGGTTTTTCCAGAAACTAGGAATCGGGAAGGTAAAACCTACAACAGTTATGCTACAGCTAGCAGGCAGATCCTATGTGCATCCAGAGGGAAAAATCGAGGACATACTGGTAAAAGTTGATAAATTTATTTTTCCCGCTGATTTTATTATTTTGGATTGTGAAGCAGATGAGCATGCACCCATCATTCTCGGGAGACCATTCCTAGCAACAGGGAGAACCTTGATCGATGTTGAAAAGGGAGAACTCATAATGAGGGTGAATGACCAGCAAGTTGAACTAAATGTGTTCCAAACACTAAGGCATGCCGATGATCCAAAAGAATGCCAACTTCTTCATGCCACGACAGAGTTTAACTTCGACGAGGAATTTAGTTGCCTCGGCAACTACATTGCCGATCAAGAGGAACCTGAGGAGTATGAACAACCGGTCAATGAGAAACAACAAGAAGAGGCAAATTGGCTAGTCAATCAACCAGGTACATACTTTGAACCACTGGATTACTCAGGAAAGGAAGGTAAGCTCGAAAAACCCTATATTGAACAACCACCGATTCTTGAGTTGAAACAATTGCCAGAGCAACTAAAATATGCATACTTAGGAACCGATAATACATTACAGCCTGAGCAGGAAAAGAAGCTGATCAAGATGCTGAAGCTACACAAAAAGAAAATAGGGTGGACAATTGCTGACTTGAATGGAATTAGCCCGGCAGTGTGCATGCACAAGATTTTGTTGGAAGATGATCACAAACCTTCAATTGAGGCCAGAGGAGACTGAATCATGCCATGAAAGGGGTTGTAATGAAAGAAATCATTAAGTGGCTTGACGCCGGCATTATATACCCTATCTCTGATAGTACGTGGGTAAGTCCGATACAATGTGTAACGAAAAAGGGAGGTATAACAGTGGTAAGAAATGAAAATAATGAACTCATTCCAACCAGGACTGTGACCGGTTGGAGGGTTTGTATGGATTATCGAAAGCTAAGCAAAGCCACTAGGAAAGATCACTTCCCATTACCCTTTATTGATCAAATGCTTGACCGTCTTGCAGGTAAACCCTTTTATTGTTTTCTTGATGGTTATTCAGGTTACAATCAAATTTCCATAGCACCAGAAGATCAAGAAAAGACAACCTTCACATGCCCATACGGTACTTATGCCTTCCGAAGGATGCCGTTCGGATTGTGTAACGCCCCGGCAACCTTCCAAAGATGCATGATGGCGCTCTTTTCAGACATGGTCGAAGACTTCCTTGAGATCTTCATGGATGATTTTTCTGTTTTTGGTAATGACTTCGACAGCTGCCTCGGCAATTTAGAGAAGGTGTTGGCAAGATGTGAAGAAACTGATTTAGTCCTCAATTGGGAGAAATGCCATTTTATGGTAGATGAAGGAATAGTGCTCGGTCATAAGATTTCATCCAAGGGAATTGAAGTATACAAAGCCAAGGTGGACGTGATCGAGAGATTACCCCCACCAAGTTCGGTTAAAGGAATTCGAAGTTTTCTTAGACATGCAGGTTTTTACAGGAGGTTCATTCATAATTTTTCTAAAATCACTAAACCCTTGTGCAATCTTCTTGAACAGGATAAAGTCTTCGATTTTGATGATTCTTGCACCCCAAGCATTCGAAACTCTAAAGGAAAAGCTTGCCTCAGCACCCATTGTCGTTCCACCAGATTGGACGCTACCTTTTGAGCTCATGTGTGATGCAAGTGATTTTGCGGTAGGAGCAGTCCTAGGCCAACGCACAGGTAAGACCTTCCATGTGATATACTACGCTAGTAAAACTCTTAATAGTGCTCAAGTGAATTACACAACAACGGAGAAAGAGTTACTAGCTGTAGTTTTCGCATTTGACAAGTTTCGATCCTATTTGATTGGTACAAAGGTAATTGTTCATAGACCATTCGGCAATCAATTATCTATTTGCTAAAAAGGATGCCAAATCTCGTTTGATTCGTTGGATATTACTTTTACAAGAATTTGATATTGAAATTAAGGACAGGAAAGGAACAGAAAATCAAGTGGCCGACCACTTATCACGTTTAGAATGCAACAGGGAGGAGGATGCGGATCTAGAGATATGCGATGTATTCCCCGATGAACAAATTTTAGTTGCCTAGGCAACTATGGACTTGCATGCCTCGGTAACCCTCGACGCCTCGGCAACCATGGACGCGCACGCCTCGACAACCCTCGACGCTGCAACAGCCTTTGACGCGCACACCTCGGCAATTCTGGGAGCAGTCGCCACGGCAGCACATGCCTCGGCAATACCCTGGTACGCAGATTTAGTTAATTTCCTTGTTTGTGGTATTTTACCTTATGGCTTTACTCACCAAGGGAAGAAGCGGTTCTGCCATGATGCTAAGCATTAATTTTGGGACGAGCCTCTTTTGTTTAAACAATGTGCAGATCAGGTTATACGCCGATATGTCCCTGAAGAAGAGCAACATAATGTACTCCTGCAATGCCATTCTTCATCCTATGGAGGACATTTTGGAGGAACTCGTACCGCGGCCAAAGTTTTGCAATCCGGTTTGTATTGGCCAACATTGTACAAAGATGCCCAAGACTTTTACAAGCAATGTGATCGTTGCCAGAGGACGGGCAATATCTCTAGACGACATGAGATGCCGCTCCAGAACATCATCGAGGTGGAATTGTTCGATGTATGGGGGATCAATTTTATGGGACCTTTCCCATCTTCATTCGACAACCTCTACATTCTACTTGCCGTCGACTACGTGTCTAAATGGGTTGAGGCAGTTGCAGTTCCCAACAACGATTCCAAGACCATGCTACGATTCTTGCAGAAAAACATATTTACACGGTTTGGGATGCCGAGAGCAATTACCAGTGACGAATGCAAGCATTTTGACAACAGACTATTTGCCAAGATGTTGCAACGCTTCGGCATATCACACAAGATCGCCACGGCATATCACCCACAAACCAACGGGCAAGCAGAAATTTCCAACCGGGAATTGAAGGGTATACTCGAGAAAGTTGTAAATCCCTCTAGGAAGGATTGGTCCTTAAGACTAGATGACGCACTTTGGGCATATCGCACTGCATTCAAAACACCCTTAGGTATGTCCCCCTTCCAACTTGTCTATGGCAAAACATGCCATCTACCGGTGGAAATCGAACACAAGGCATACTGGGCAATCAAGATCGTGAATATGGATTGGGAAAGTGTCAGACAAAAGCGTTTGTTGGACCTCAATGAGATAGAAGAATTCCATGCACTCGCCTATAACAATGCACGAATTTACAAGGAGAAAACAAAGCGATGGCATGACAAAAAACTATTGCGGCGGCAATTCACGCCAGGGCAACTAGTTCTCTTATTCAATTCTCGGCTAAGACTTTTCCCGGGAAAGCTGAAATCAAGATGGTCGGGACCATTCGAAGTCTTCAAACCATTCTCCCATGGTGCTGTGATAATCAAGTCCATCTCTGACAACCATGAATTCAAAGTTAATGGACAAAGATTGAAGCACTACAATGGTGCCCATGTGGAAGGTAACAAAGAAGTGGTCAACTTAGGAGATGCATGAGCATGCTCTCCCTTTGATATTTTTATTTTTATTTATTTATTTATTTTTCTTTTATTATTTTTATTTTTCGATTATTATTTTTTATTTTATTTTTTTCAAATTTTTATTTTTAATTTTATTATTATTTATTATTTTCGATTATTATTAATTTTTTAGGATAGATTTTTTTAAGTCAATAATCCCTTTATACATCTTTATTTATTTTCTTTTATCTTTAATCCTTATTTGATTTGTTTTTGAATTGTAGGAAAAAAAGTTCAAGATAAAGAGGAATTTTAATCCAAGTAGGAAAACATCTTCAACAAGGAAACTAATTTGCTGAATCTAAGGCTTATATAAAGCCTCCAATTTACCCTAATCACAACCCCTTGTCGTCAACTTCTCCCTCACCCTAAACCCTTTTTCATTTTCCCCTAATCCCACCCACCATATTCACCACCTATCTTTTTTATAAAACCCATCACCCTTAACCTATTCCTACTTTTTAGTTTCTTTTCTTTTCTTTTATTTTTTTTACAAAACTCACAACCAAGATCATCCATGGCATCCAAGATTAAATTTTTAGTTCATCCAAGTTCCTCCAAAGAACCAAAATACAAGAAGTTTGCTACACCGGTGGTTCAAGAAAGATTTCAATCCAAGTTTGAAAGCCGGAAGATTCATGAAGAACAAGCCTTTGAATACTCCAACTCTCATCAAGATTTCGGCCTTGAACCATTCATCTTCGAGAGGATTGCACATCAAAAGTGGCATATCTTTTGCCATCAACCGAAACCGGGTAACATCTCATGGGTAAGAGAATTCTATGCTCACTCACCTAACCTGGATAATCCTTATGTTTTTGTTCGTGACAAGGCCATACTCATAAGTCCTGAAAACATCAACACCTTTTACGGGCTTTACATTGAGAAGGACGAGCATCAAGCCTTCGTTGATCAAATCACTCCCATGCAACTCGACAAGGTGCTTCAAGAACTCACTCAACCGGGAACTCATTGGAACGACGGTAAATACAAGGGCACGGTAAATCACCTTCGGCTTAAACCCGAGGAAAAACTATGGAGTAAGTTTGTTAAAACTTCTTTAATGCCCACCACACACAATACTACCGTTGATATACCACGTCTTTTGCTCATACATTCTATTTTGCATAATCGCATTATTAACATTGGAAAAATTATTTGCGATGAGATTTTTGTATGCAGCTCAACAGATAAGGGTTATCGTTTCTTCCCTTGCTTAATTTCTAATCTTTGCAAGGAGATGCATGTCCCAAAAGCTAATGGGAGAGGCACCGGGAAAATCTTCAAGGCCTTCAATTGCCGCATCAACTCCTATCGCCTCGGCAATCCCTAATGCCCAAGCACCTAACGCCCGGGCAACTCGACCATCAACCCCGGGACACTTTGAAGCACTCTTGCACCCATTGGTAAGCCACCTAAGGCAAATTGAAGGCCGGCAACTAATGTTCATGCGGTATATGAAGGAGCACAACAATGCCATCACCCAAGTCATCCTAGAAAAGTACCCGGACAATCGCGTGCCGTTCCCAATCTTTCCCGCCCAGATCCTTGCCCCGGCAACCAATGAAGCAGTCGCCACGGCAACCGCAAAAGATGATGCTGCGACAACCTACATCGTGCCTGCACAAGCTGATGCCACGGCAACCAACCCTAAAGATGCCATGGCAACCAAAGCTAAAGACATCCCGGCAACCACTGCAAAAGCCAAAGGTAAAGCACCTATGCCCGAATCAACTCCTACGGAATCATTTTCTAATTTTTCAGATTTGGACGAGTTCTCCATTGCACCAACAAAGACTGCACCAATTGAATCCTCCAAGCGAAAAGCCAATGACATTGATGAAGAGGACGATGAGGACAACCCCGTACGAGGATCGATTCCACCACCGGCAACAAGAAAACAATCATCGCGTTCAAGCAAGAGAATCAAGACACGGACCAAAAGGAAACTAATCATCTACGATGACGAACTCTCGGAGTAAGTCCTCGTATGCATTTTATTTTTTGTTGTTTTTATTTTTCTTTCATGCATGCATTGAGGACAACGCCTCACTCGAGTTTGGGGGGGTTGTTATTAGTAGTTACCATGTTTAATTACATTCATCTTAAGTATTACATTTAGGATACATAAATTGCTTGACATGCCTTTAGTTGGAACAAGAATTGCTTAGATTTGATGAAGATCCGATGATGACTTTGCCAATGCACTTAATTGATAGAATTTTTATTCTAGGATAACCATGGAAAAACTTAGAATTTTACTATGATGCTAAATTTGATGAAACACTGTTGTGGTTTGATTGATTTAAGGAATTCTAGTGAACTTAGGTTGATAATTAACAAATTGGGGGATTAGAATAAAAATTGGATGAATGCTAGAGGTGCCCGAAATTGGCTCTAGCGTGTGCTAAAAAAATTGATCACTAGAGGTGCCCGAAACTGGCTCTAGTATGTGTTAAAAAAATTGATCGCTAGAGGTGCCCAAAACCGGCTCTAGTCGAATAAATTAACTTAAGAAAAACAAAAACAAAACACTAGAGGTGGCCAAAACTGGCTTTAGTTAAAACATGTTAAAAAGAACCCAATAAAGTAATTTGAAAACCTATTGTTTGCATAGAATCCGAAAAATCAACTCGCACACAACTTTGCACACACTCACAAGCATTATAGTTTGATTCCGAGTAACTCCTAAGTTTTCCGAAAAATAAAGAGCCAATCATACTTTGTGCCCCGGTTCAGAGAATTGAAATCAAGTTCAAAGCTAAGTTTGTGAAAATTGAAGTCTTGGCAGGTAATTATGAGTTTGCATTTCTTGAGGACAAGCAACAGTTCGAGTTTGGGGGTGTGATAAGTGTTCAAAAGTACTATTTTTCTTACCCTTTTTACTCATATTATTGTTAGACTTAGGCTCATATTAGTTGCATAATTAGCCATTCATGCATTAATCCATGTTTCCTTCCATCGTTGAGCTTGATTACATAACTTGGTAGTTTTTGTGGGAAAAGATGCTGCTTTGGTGTGTTTTGTGTGTATATGCAGGATCACTTGCCAAAGCAAGGCTAGAGCTAGTTGCCAAGGCAATACATAAAGGATATGCCGAGCTAGTTGCCAGGGTAATACATGAAGGATATGCCGAACTAGTTGCCAGGGCAATGCATGAAGGAGACGCCGAGCCAGTTGCCAGGGCAATTGTCGACAAGAGCGAAGGTGATATGGTAGTCGAAATTGATGACTAGACAAGCCCAAGATGACGTGGAGCAAAGCCCAAACCCAAAGGAATTTGATTTCCATGAAGAGATTAAAGAAGAATTAAATTCCAAGAAGATAGGAGAAGTTCTAGTAGGAATATAATTATAATAAAGAATTATATTCTTTAAAGATAATTTAATTCCAACTTAACTTCCTCCTCAAAGAAGGACTTTGACCTAGCCCTATAAATAAGAAGGGAATTTCGACAATCCATAGAGAGAGCAAGAAGAGGGAAAATTTCGACAACTCCATAGGGCAAGAGGAGAGAAATTTCGACAAGAGAGCAAGGGGAGAGAGTTTGATTTCTTCTTCTTCTTCTTTGCTTCCATTAGATTCATGGTTTGGGGATTATTCTTTGTATATCTTTTGAACCCAACCATGAACTAACTTAATTGGTTGGGGTTATTGTGTTTTGTTGTTGTGAGAAACAATTGGATTTTGTTTAGGTAATAAGAGTTTGCACTTTCAATTCAAGGTTTATTCATTCTTGGTTCTTATTCTTGTTTGCGAGTGAATTGGGAGAGGATCTCGTGACTTCATCTATTTATCTAATATCGGGAGAGTTAGATTCAAGAAACGAATGAATATGATCTTTATTCAATCTATTGATGGTGAAGATTAATCTCGCTTAGGAATAAGTTAAGGATTTCAACGGCTAAGAGGAGTGCAAGATTGGTTGTTGTTCACCCTTGATTCACGCAGGGATGTATTATCAAGGCATGCACAAGTAGCTAGAGTTTTGACTTAGGGATAAGAAGAAACCATTGAAGAACGCTCTGCCGAACCTTGAAGTTGCTGCCCAGACGCCCAAGTAGTTGCCCAGCTAGTCGCCCAGGCAACTATCGATTAGTTGCCAAGGCAACCCCGCTGTGCAAGTTGCCACGACAACTGAGTTATCCTTGCAATCTTTTACCAAGACGATCCAATCGGCTATCACACCTCAACTCACGATAACCTGGCCTATTTACTCTATTTTGATTTCATCTATTCTTTTAGTTTATTGCTCTTAGTTCACTCGTTAATTAGAACTCCTATTATCAATTGTGTTTTTACTTTTCACAGTGCAGTAACTTAAGCAAAGTGGCCTAAACCAATCCCTGTAAAGACGATACTCGATACTCATATCACTTTATTACTTGCGACGTGTATACTTGCACAATTGCGTAGCACTTATTACACGCAACACATTTCATGCCTTTTTACTTAATTTAATGTGTGTATTCAAGCCCATTTCATCTCATTTCATTGCATATAGTTGCATTTAGTTCATGTTTATGCATTTGGTGTTGTTTGTTTGGTTATTTCTATTTATTTATGAATTGGTGCTGCTTGGGAAAGGTTTGTTTTGGTATGGTGATGTGCAGGAAAGTTGAGGAGCATTCCAGAAAAAGAGGAAAAAATGCCATAGCATTTTGAATGGCATTTCTGGGTGCACTAAAGGATAAAGGAACGAAATATTCTACAGCCCCCACACGTGATGCCACTAGCCAGCTATGCCCACACATGTGAAGGGAATATTCCCTAGGAATTAAGGGCACAAAACCCTAGCAGTCCCCACTTTATAAAGAAAAAGACACCCACATTAAAGGGGGCTGAAAAAAGGTATTTTGGTGAGCTAAGAAAGAGGGGAAAAGGCGGTTGCTTTCTTTCATCTTCCTCATCGTGGTGTCCTCCATTGTTGAAGCTCCAATGAGCAATCTTGCTGGCCTTTGAGAGAAGTAGCGAGCTTAGAGTGGTTCACGGTGGTCCAAAGCGGCTTGGGAGTTTCCTTTTCTCTTATTGCTCCTGTTGTTTTATTTCTTTATTTTGATGGGTTGTTTAAAACAAATGATAATGGATGATATTTGCCCAACCATGAACTAACTTTAAGTGGCTAGGGCTTGTTTTGGATGATTATGTTTTAAGTTTTAATGGATGTTTGGTTTGCTTTTCAGTTCCCACATGCTTTGTCCATTGTTTATTTGCCTTAAGCTTGTAAGAGCTTTCGAGAGTTAGCCCTTGCTTATGTGTTTGATAGCTTAATGGTTGAGAGAGTTAAGCTTAGATCTACATGGACATTGGGGTTTGATGCTGAGAGGAAAAACCCTAACTCGCCTTAGAGATAAGGCTAGAATTTCAACGACTAAAAAGAGTAGAACCTTAAGGATAGTGCCTTGCTAGGGTTCACACTGAGACGTATCGCCATAGCGTTCTAACTGTCAGGTTTCTTGCTAGAGATAGTTTAGAAACACCTTAGTAAACTCTGTCGAGCATGTTATGAGCTGGTTAGTGCTAAACATTCTTGAGGCTTAGGCATAGGAGTCCTTGACAAGCCTAGCCCGTCAACCCAATTGTGAGTTTTATGCACCTAAGAGGATGTTAAAGTATTTTTAGTTCATCATAGTTTTTATTATAGTTGTTTGCTACATCATTTCTTAACTTGTTCTGTCTTGTTATTACATTTATTTTCAGCTTGTGTTTTGTGTGCTCGAGCTTTGCTTGAAATGCCTCCAATCCCTGTGGAGACAATACTTACTCATCACTTTATTAATTGTTTCGACGTGTATACTTGCACTGTTTGCATTTCATTTATAGTACATCACAACACGCAACAAGTTTTTGGCGCCGTTGCCGAGGATTGGCAATTGGCTATTTTGAGTTTAGTTTCTTGCACCATTTTATTTCTTCTTTTGTATAGTTTATTTGTTGTTGTTGTTTATCCATTTTTAGGTGTTGTGTTGTTGCATGACCCGAGGAAGACCCGAAGAACCATTAACACCTATAGTACCTGAAATCGAGCACTTGTTTCGCTAAAGAAGACGTATACAAGAAGCCTTAAGAATCATGTATAAAGGTGGCAACCAAGGGAATCAAGTAGATGAAAATATGGACGAACCTAATGCTGCAGCAAATCCTGAAGCGATAGTTCGAACTCGAGCTATTAGAGACCACTTGAATCCTATCTTGAATGATCTCAATCCTAGAATTGTAGCTCCCGAGATTCAAGCAGCTCATTTTGAACTTAAGCTAGTGATGTTCAACATGTTGAAATCTATTGGGCTGTTTGGTGGATCACCTCATGAAGATGAAAGACAACACATTCGTACATTTTTGAAAGTATGTGACTCCTTTAGACAACAAGGTGTGCATGAAGACGTGTTGAAGCTCAAGTTATTTCCTTATTCATTGCGTGATCAAGCACGTGCTTGGTTGAGTGGAGTAGAAGCCGGTTCTATGGAATTATGGACAGATCTATGCAAAAGTTTTTTGCTATGGTATAATCCATCCAACATGAACACCCAATTGAGGAATGACATTGCTTCCTTTTGTCAAGCAGATGACAAGTTAATGTAAGAGTGTTGAGATAAATATAAGGGACTGCTTCACAAGTGTACAAATTATTGATTTAAGACTGGACACAAGTTGTAATGTTCTACAATGGTCTCAATGCTCCCACGAGGATGATGCTGGATGCTTTAGCCAATGGCACTTTGCTGGACAAGTCACCACAAGAAGCATTTGAAATCCTTGATAGGATAGCAAACAATGACTACCAATTTCCTACTTCAAGACTTGGTATGGGAAGGAGAACCCATGGGACACGTGAACCTTACAACAATGAATCTGTTTCAACTTAATTGTCAGCAATTACCACTATGTTAAAGAATCTCCAACGTCCTATTGAAGTGAAGGAAGTGAAGGTGGCAACCACTTTTGTTCGTTGTGATGAGAACCATCATGTAAGGGAGTACCCGCAAACTACGAGTCAACCGTCTATGTGGGGAACTATAATAGGAACAACCACAACCCATACTCAAACACTTATAACCCAGAATAGCTTCAGCATCCTAATATTTCTTGGGGGAATCAAGGAACCCACAATGCTTGCAGCTCGAATTGACAACAAAATCAGACTGAGCCCCTAGATTTCAAGCAAAATATGCCTTGGCAAAATGACAACAAGGGTTCAGCCTCTTCATCTAACAAAAATTCCTTGGAAGCTACTTTCCAAGACTTTATGACAACCACTAAGGCTTTATTTCAAGACTAGACAATGTTTATTAAGAGTTAAGGTGCACTTGCTACAAAGTCACAGCTCGTCTTTGAGAGCTTTGGAAACCCAAGTAGGACAAATTGCGCAGGCTTTGCATGCTCAACCTCAGGGTAGTCTGCCTAGTGACACTAAAGTCACTAAAACTCATGGCAAGAGCAATCTAGTGCACTCACTTTAAGGAGTGCCACCCAACTTAACAAAGATAATAAGTTTGGGGGAAGAAATTAGAAGACCCCAACCCTACATCTGTGGTTATGGAACCAAATTTGTAAAAGGGTTCAGCTCTTGAAAAGGATGAGAATGAGGGCTCAGTAAATGAACCTACAGATGGAGGATAGAATATTGCTACAGTGAAAGATAAACCCCCACCAATAGAGGAAGAAGTCAGACGCCCGCCACCATTCCCTCAAAGATTGAAGAAATAAAAAGACGACCTCTAGTTCAAGAAATTTGTAGATATTCTTAACCATCTATATATCAATTTCCCATTTCTAGAGGCCATTGATCAAATGCCCACATATGCTAAGTTTCTCAAGGATATTGTTACCAAGAAAAGGAAGGTTGAGAAGTATGAGACTGCTGCTACAACAAAAGATTGTTATTTTTTGCTGAGCAATTTGCCTCCTAAAAAGAGTGATCCAGGTAGCTTCATCATTCCATGTTCCATAGGAAATAATTATGTAGGGAGAGCTTTGTGTGACCTTAGGTCTAGTGTAAATCTAATTCCCAAATCAGTCTTTATGAAACTTGGAATGGGAGATGCACGACCTACCACAATAATTTTACAACTAACGGACCGATCTCATGTCTGTCCGGAAGGAAAGATAGAAGATGTTGTGGTCAAGGTGGGCAAATTTGTCTTCCCAACTAACTTTCTTATTCTTGATTGCAAAGTCGATGACAAAGCACCCATTATTTTGGGGTGACCTTTTCTAGCATCCGACCGAATCTTGATCGACTGTGAAAAGGGTTCACCATGAGAGTTGCTGATCATAGGGTGACTATAAATGTCTTCAACACGCTCAAATATGTTCATGAACATGAGGAGTGTCAATACATGGATGCTATGGCAGAAAAGGATGCTGCAACAATTTCGTGCAAATTGAAGACTATGTGAAGCTCAATGAGGATGACAATGAGAAGTTTGAGGAGTTCCCATTGGAGGTGTAGAAGTCTAGCTTGCTCATTGCTAGACTAGGTACGCATTTTGAACCTTTGGATTTTTCTGTGTCCGGAGATACATTTGAATCGTGCTTAGGAAACTTGACCAAGGTACTTAAAAGATGCGAAGAAGCGGATTTAGTGCTCAATTGGGAGAAGTGCCATTTCATGGTAGCTGAAAGGACCATTCTAGGGCACAAGATCTTGCAAAAAGAGATAGAGTCGGACAAGGCTAAGGTTGAAGTGATGGAGAAACTACCACCTCCCACCACCGTGAAGGGAATTAGGAGTTTATTGGGACATGTTGGCTTCTATATGAGGTTTATCAAGGATTTTTTCCAAAATCTACAAGCCATTGTGCAATTTGCTTCAACAAAACTAGCCCTTCATATTTTATGACGAATGCTACATTGCGTTTAAGGAACTCAAGGAGAAGCTTATCTCAGCACCTATAGTTTTCCCCCATATTGGACCTCACCATTCAAATTGATGTGTGATGCTAGTGATTATGCAGTGGGGAAGCACTTGGAAAACACCGAGCAATCTCGTGGAATGCTGATATTGTTAACTTTCTCGTTAGTGGTATTTTTCCTCCTGATCTGAATAGCCAGGGAAGAAAGAAGTTCAAGCATGATGTGTGATTCTACTTTTGGGACAAGCCCTATTTGTTCAAGCAATGTGTCGACCAAATGATTCAGAGATGTGTCCCCGAAGAGGAGAAAAAAGAGATCTTATTCCATTGCCATTCATCTTCATGTGGAGGCCATTTTGGAGGAGCTAGAACTGCTGGAAAGGTCCTACAATCAAGATTCTATTGGCCCACACTCTTCCAGGACGCACATGAATTTGGAAAAGCATGTGATAGATGATAAAGGACTGAGAATATATCTCGAAGGCATGAAATACCATTGCAATGCATTTTGGAAGTAGAGCTTTTTGATGTGTGGGGAATAGACTTCATGGGACCCTTCCCTTCATCTTTTGTAGATCTCTACATCTTATTAGTTGTTGACTATGTGTCAAAATAGGTTGAAGCAATAGCTACACTAAAGAATGACTCTAAGACTATTTTGAAGTTCCTTCAGAAGAACGTCTTCACTAGGTTTAGATCCCCAAGAGCCATCATAAGTGATGAAGGAACCCACTTTGACAACAAGCTTATTGCTAAGGCATTGCAAAGGCATGGAGTGAGGTACAAAATTGCTACGACATACCACCCTTAGACCAATGGCCAAGATGAAATTTTGAATCGAGAAATCAAGCAGATATTGGAAAAGTGCTTAATCCCAAAAGGAATGATTGGTCTCCAAGACTTGATGAAGCCTTATGGGCTTATCGAACAGGTTTTAAGACACCATTGGGAATGTCTCCCTTCAAGCTTATCTATGGCAAGGCATGCCACCTTCTCGTAGAGCTCGAACACAAAGTTTATTGGGCAATCAAAAAGGTTAATATGGATGCCTAGTTAGCGGGAGAGAAAAATCTATTGGAGCAAAACGAGATCAAGGAGTTCAGAGCCCAAGCTTACGAGAACGCACACCTATATAAAGATAAGACCAAGAAGTGACATGATAAACATCTTTTTCCACAACAGTTTTCTGAAAACCAACAAGTTCTTCTCTACAACTCTCGACTTAAGCTCTTCTCTGGCAAGCTGAAATCGTCATGGCCAAGCCCTTTTATTATGCATAAAGTCTACCGCCATGGTGATCTGGACATCAAGAAACTTAACGATGAAATTGTCTTCAAGGTTAATGGTCAGAGATTGAAGGTCTACAATAGAGCCCCAATCCTTCGCGACAAGTCTTCCTTGCTGCTAAATGATCCATAAGAGTTTGAACCCCCCATTACCCCTTGTATTTTGCTATAGCATTTTCCTGTTTCATGTGTTATGAAATAAATATGTTTTCTTTTATTTGTCACTTAGTTGATTTCTTTTATGCCTTTTTTGTCTTCATTATAATTTTTCAGATTCGCCCCCATGGTTGCAGGTGGTACGCTAGGGTTTACTTTAAGGAAGGCGCAACTTTCTAATTAGGGTTAGGATTTGTCTCTTTTCTACTAAGGGAAGTTAAAAAGCCAAACTTTTCCTAGGTTTGGGGGAGGCTTAAAAAGGCAAAAAGGGAGGAAGTTTTATTCCCTTTTCAATTCCAAAATCCTAGCTCATCATTACCCTTCCATACCCTCTCTCCTTATTTTTACTTTGCATTAAAAACCCGTCATATCTCTCATCTTCCCCACACCTTATAATTGTCGCATAAACCCTCTCTCTCCAATTACTTGTGAAAGTTACCTTTCCCTTGAACTCCCTCCACTCATAACTCCTTCTTTTTACTCATTTATCCCTTTCAACTCGTCTTCTTCATCTTCCCTAACGAAACAAAAATCCATCGAACCAAACCCTTATTCCTGTTGCGCGTAATAAGTGCTACGCAAATGTGCAAGTATACACGTCGCAAGTTATAGTATAAAAGATATCGTCTCCACAGGGATTGGTGCCACTTCAAGGATCTAATCTCTTGCACTGTAAAAAGTAAAAACACAAGTAAAGGATTATCGGAATTTAACTAATGACTAATCTAGAAAGCAATAAAGTAAAAGAAAAGATGAGTTCAAATGAGAGAGAGATAGGACAGGTTATCGTGAGTTGAGGTGTGATAGCCGATTGGATCGTTTTGGTAAAAGAGTGCACGGGCAACTCAGTTGCCATGGCAACTTGCACAACGGGGTTGCCTTGGCAACTAATTGATGGCTTGCCTGGGCGACTAGTTGGGCAACTACTTGGGCGACTGGGCAGCAACTTCAAGGTTCGGCGGAGCGTTCTTCAATGGTTTCTTCTTATCCCTTAGTCGAAACTCTAGCTACTTGTGCATGCCTTGATAAAACATCCCTGCGTGAATCAAGGGTGAACAACAACCAATCTTGCGCTCCTCTTAGCCGTTGAAATCCTTAACTTATTCCTAAGCCGGATTAATCTTCACCATCATTGGATTGGATAAAGATCATATTCATTCGTTTCTTGAATCTAACTCTCCCGATATTAGATAAATGGATGAAATCACGAGATCCTCTCCCAATTCACTCGCAAACAATAATAAGAATCAAGAATGAATAAACCTTGAAATAGAAAAGTGCAAACTCTTATTACCTAAACAAAAACCAATAGTTTCTCACAACCACAAAACACAATAACCATAGCCAAGTAAATTTAGTTCATGGCTAGGTTCCAAAGAAACACAAGATAAACAATCCCTAGCATGAACCCAATCGAACAAGGAAGAAAAGATGAAGGAGGAGGCTTGTCGAAATCCTCCTTGCCCTTGATGCTTGTCGAAAATTCTCTCCTCTTGCCCTACTTGGACTTGTCGAAATTTCCCTCTTGCTCTCTCTATGCATCTTGTCGAAATCTCCTTGATATTTATAGGGCTAGGCCAAAGTCCTTCTTTGAGGAGGAGTTTGAGTTGGAATTAAATTATCTTTAAAGAATATAATTCTTTATTATAATTTTATTCCTATTAGAACTTCTCCTATCTTCTTGGAATTTAATTCTTCTTTAATCTCTGCATGGCAATCAAATTCCTTTGGGCTTGGGCCTTGCTCCATGTCATCTTCGGCTTGTAAAGTCATGAATTTCGACATCCATATTGCTTTTTGTCTTTGTCGACAAATGCCATGGCAACTGGCTCGGCGTCTCCTTCATGCATTGCCCTGGCAACTAGCTCGGCATATCCTTCATGCATTGCCTTGGCAACTAGCTCGGCATTCTTTGGCAAGTGATCCTGCACATACACACACAAAAACACACCAAAGCAGCATCTATTTCCACAAAAATCACCAAGTTATGTAATCAAGCTCAACGATTGAAGGAAACATGGATTAATGCATGAATGGCTAACTATGCAACTGATATGAGCCTAAGTCTAACAATAATATGAGTAAAAAGGGTAAGAAAAATAGTACTTTTGAACACTTATCACACCCCCAAACTCGAACTATTGCTTGTCCTCAAGCAATGCAATCTCATAATTACCTGCCAAGACTTCAAATTTTCACAAACTTAGCTTTGAACTTGATTTCAATTCTCTGAACCGGGGCACAAAGTATGATTGGCTTTTTATTTTTCGAAAAACTGAGGAGTTACTCAGAATTAAACTATAATGCTTGTGAGTGTGTGCGGAGTTGTGTGCAAGTTGATTTTTCGGATTCTATGCAAACAATAGGTTTTCAAATTACTTCATTGGGTTCTTTTTAACATGTTTTAACTAGAGCCAATTTTCGGGCACCTCTAGTGTTTTATTTTTAGTTTTCTTAAGTTAATTTAATCGACTAGAGCTGGTTTCGGGCACCTCTAGTTAAAAAAATTTTAACGCCTCCTTGAGCCAATTTCGGGCACCTCTAGTGATCAATTTTTTAGCATATGCTAGAGCCAATTTCGGGCACCTCTAGCATTCATCCAATTTTTATTCTAATCCCCCAATTAGTTAATTATCAACCTAAGTTTACTAGAACTCCTTAAATCAATCCAACCACAACAGTGTTCCATCAAATTTAGCATCATAGTAAAATTCTAAGTTTTTTCCATGGTTATCCTAGAATAAAAATTCTATTAATTAAGTGCATTGGCAAAGTCATCATCGAATATTCATCAAATCTAAGCAATTCTTGTTTCAATTAAAGGCATGGCAAGCAATTTATGTATCCTAAATGTAATATTTTAAATGAATGTAATTAAACATGGTAAATACTAATAACAATCCCCCCCAAACTCGAGTGAGGCATTGTCCTCAATGCATGCATAAAAATAACGAAAAATAAAAATGCATACGAGGACTTACTCCGAGAGTTCGTCATCGTAGATGATTAGTTTCCTTCTAGTTGGCGTCTTGATTTTCTTGCTTGAACGCGATGGATGTTTTCTTGTTGCCGGGATGTCTTTAGCTTTGGTTGCCGTGGCATCTTCAGGGTTGGTTGCCGTGGCATCAGCTTGTGCAGGCACGATGTAGGTTGCCGCGGCATCTTCTTCATTGGTTGCTGGGGCAAGGATCTTGGCAGTAAATTTCTTAGCATAGTAGTTGTGAGTCTTGTTGTGAAAAAGAAAATAAAGAAAACCTGAAAACTAAAGATAATGAAGAAAAATAAAATATCTCCTAAAAATAAAAATGAAAAGAAAAAGAAAAAGAAAAAGAAAATACTGAAAGGAGAGCATGCTCATGCATCTCCTAAGTTGACCACTTCCTTGTTACGTTCCACATGGGCACCATTGTAGTGCTTCAATCTTTGTCCATTAACTTTGAATTCATGGTTGTCAGAGATGGACTTGATTATCACAGCACCATGGGAGAATGGTTTGACGACTTCAAATGGTCCTGACCATCTTGATTTCAGCTTTCCCGGGAAAAGTTTTAGCCAAGAATTGAATAGGAGAACTAGTTGCCCTAGCGTGAATTGCCATGGCAATAGTTTCTTGTCGTGCCATCGCTTTGTTTTCTCCTTGTAGATTCGTGCATTGTTATAGGCGAGTGCACGGAATTCTTCTATCTCATTAAGATCCATCAAGCGCTTTTGTTCGGCACTTTCCTAATCCATATTCACGGTCTTGATTGCCCAGTACGCCTTGTGCTCGATTTCCACCGGTAGATGACATGTTTTACCATAGACAAGTCGGAAGGGGGACATACCTAAGGGTGTTTTGAATGCAGTGCGATATGCCCAAAGTGCGTCATCTAGTCTTAATGACCAATCCTTCCTTGAGGGATTTACAACTTTCTCGAGTATTCCCTTCAACTCCCGGTTGGAAATTTCTGCTTGCCCGTTGGTTTGTGGGTGATATGCCGTGGCGATCTTGTGTGATATGCCGAAGCGTTGCAACATCTTGGCAATTAGTCTATTGTCAAAATGCTTGCCCCCGTCGCTGATAATTGCTCTCGGCATCCCAAACCGTGTAAATATGTTTTTCTACAGGAATCGTTGCACGGTCTTGGAATCGTCGTTGGGAACTGCAGCTGCCTCTACCCATTTAGACACATAGTCGACGGCAAGTAAGATGTAGAGGTTGCCGAATAAAGATGGGAAAGGTCCCATAAAATCGATCCCCCATACATCGAACAGTTCCACCTCGATGATGTTCTGGAGTGGCATCTCATGTCGTCTAGAGGTATTGCCCATCCTCTGGCAACGATCACATTGCTTGTAAAAGTCCTGGGCATCTCTGTACAATGTTGGCCAATACAAACCGGATTGCAAGACTTTGGCCGCGGTACGAGTTCCTCCAAAATGTCCTCCATAGGGTGAAGAATGGCATTGCGGAGTACATTATGTTGCTTCTTCTTGAGGGACACATCGGCGTATAACCTGATCTGCACATTGTTTAAACAAAAGAGGCTCGTCCCAAAAGTAATGCTTAGCATCATGGCGGAACCGCTTCTTCCCTTGGTGAGTAATGCCATACGGAAAAATACCACAAACAAGGAAGTTAACTAAATCTGCGTGCGGGGGGTATTGCCGAGGCATGTCTTTGCCGTAGTGTTACGCTCCCGAATTGCCGCGGCATGTGCGTCAAAGACCGCTGCGGCGTCGAGTTGCCGAGGCGTGTGCATCCATGGTTGCCGAGGCGTCATGGGTTGCCGAGGCATCTAGGGTTGCTGAGGCGTCAAGGGTTGCTGATGCAATTAAAATTTGTTCATCCGGGAATGCATCGCATAACTCTAGATCCGCGTCCTCCTCCCTATTGCGTTCCAAACGTGATAAGTGATCGGCCACTTGATTTTCCGTTCCTTTCCTGTCCTTAATTTCAATATCAAATTCTTGTAAAAGTAATATCCAACGAATCAAACGAGGTTTAGCATCCTTTTTAGCAAATAAGTATTTGATTGCCGAATGGTCCGTATGAACAATTACCTTTGTACCAATTAAATAGGATCAGAACTTGTCAATGCGAAAACTACAGCTAGTAACTCTTTCTCCGTTGTTGTGTAATTCACTTGAGCACCATTAAGAGTTTTACTAGCGTAGTATATCACATGGAAGGTCTTACCTGTGCGTTGGCCTAGGACTGCTCCTACCGCGAAATCACTTGCATCACACATGAGCTCAAAAGGTAGCGTCCAATCTGGTGGAACGACAATGGGTGCTGAGGCAAGCTTTTTCTTTAGGGTTTCGAATGCTTGGGTGCAAGAATCATCAAAATCGAAGACTTTATCCTGTTCAAGCAGATTACACAAGGGTTTAGTGATTTTAGAAAAATTATGAATGAACCTCCTGTAAAAACCTGCATGTCCGAGAAAACTTCGAATTCCTTTAACCGAATTTGGTGGGGGTAATCTCTCGATCACGTCCACCTTGAATTTGTCTACTTCAATTCCCTTGGATGAAATCTTGTGGCCGAGCACTATTCCTTCATCTACCATAAAGTGGCATTTCTCCCAATTGAGGACTAAATCCGTTTCTTCGCATCTTGCCAACACCCTCTCTAAATTGCCGAGACACCCGTCGAAGTCATTACCAAAAATCGAGAAATCATCCATGAAGATCTCAAGGAAGTCTTCGACCATGTCTGAAAAGAGCGCCATCATGCATCTTTGGAAGGTTGCCGGGGCGTTAAACAATCCGAACGGCATCCTTCGGAAGGCATAAGTACCGTATGGGCATGTGAAGGTTGTCTTTTCTTGATCTTCTGGTGCTATGGCAATCTGATTGTAACCTGAATAACCATCAAGAAAACATTAAAAGGGTTTACCTGCAAGACGGTCAAGCATTTGATCAATAAAGGGTAATGGGAAGTGATCTTTCCTAGTGGCTTTGTTTAGCTTTCGATAGTCCATACAAACCCTCCAACCGGTCACAGTCCTGGTTGGTATAAGTTCATTATTTTCATTGCTTATCACTGTTATACCTCCCTTTTTCGGCACACATTGTATCAGACTTACCCACGTACTATCGGAGATAGGGTATATAATGCCGGCGTCAAGCCACTTGATGATTTCTTTCATTACAACCCCTTTCATGGCATGATTTAGTCTCCCCTGGGCCTCAATTGAAGGTTTGTGATCATCTTCCAACAAGATCTTGTGCATGCACACCACCGGGCTAATTCCCTTCAAGTCGGCAATTGTCCACCCTATTGCCTTTTTCTGTAGCTTCAACATGTTGATCAGCTTCTTTTCCTGCTCAGGCTGTAACTTAGAAGAAATAATTACAGGCAATGTATTATCGGTCCCTAAGTATACATATTTTAGTTGCTCAGGTAATTGTTTCAACTCAAGAATTGGTGGTTGTTCAATAGAGGGTTTTTCGAGCTTACCTTCCTTACCCGAGTAGTCCAAGTGGTTCAAAGTATGTACGGTCGATTGACTAGCCAATTTGCCTCTTCTCGGTTGTTCTTCATCGACCGGTTCTTCATACTCCTCATGTTCCTCTTGGTCGGCAATGTAGTTGCCGAGGCAACTAAATTCTTCATCGAAGTTAAACTCTGCCGTGGCATGAAGAAGTTGGCATTCTTCTGGATCATCGGCATGCCTTACTGTTTGGAACACATTTAGTTTAACTTGCTGGTCATTCACCCTCATTGTGAGTTCTCCCTTTTCAACGTCGATCAAGGTTCTCCCTGTTGCTAGGAATGGTCTCCCGAGAATGATAGGTGCATGCTCATCTGCTTCACAATCCAAAACAATAAAGTCAGCGGGAAAAATAAATTTATCAACTTTTACCAGTATGTCCTCGATTTTTCCCTCTGGATGCACATAGGATCTGTCGGCTAGCTGCAGCATAACTGTTGTAGGTCTTGCCTTCCCGATTCCTAGTTTCTGGAAAACCGATTTAGGCATCAAATTTATGCTATCCTCTAGGTCGCATAGTGCTTTCCCGACATCGTGATTTCCAATAGAACAGGGTATTGTGAAACTTCTGGGATCCTTCAACTTGGGTGGCATACGATTGTGCAACATTGCCATGCATCCCTCTGTCGTGGCAACTGTTTCAAACTCTCCTAGCCTTGTTCTTTTGGACACAATGTCTTTAAGGAACTTGGCATAGTTGGGCATTTGTTCAATTGCTTCCACCAATGGCAAGTTGATGTGGACTTGCTTTAGGATATCAAGAAACTTCTTGAATTGGTATTCTTTCTTTTGTCGCTTCAACCTTTGTGGGAATGGTGGTGGAAGTCGGATATCTTCGATCCTTTCATTGGTTTGAAACCTGATTGACGGCATTACCGGGACATCTGGAGTTACTGAGGCATTATCAACTGGGGTTACCAAGGCATGCTTATCGCAAGTTGCCAAGGCGTCTTTATCATCGGTTGCCGAGGCATGCTTATTGCCGGTTGCCGCAGCAATTCCTGGTTCAGCATCTGAGGCTTTGCCGCTAGGTTCGTCTTGATCTTTTTGTGGAGTTTTGTTTGACGAGCGGGGTTGAACCTCTCTAAGTTGTTGGCCACTTCTGGTGGTGATTGCCTTACATTGCTCATGGCCAGTTCCTCTTGCGACTTCAGTATCGCTAGGTAAACCTCCTTGTGGTCTAGTGTTCAGATTTTGAGCAAACTGTCCGACTTGATTTTCCAATGATTTGATTGCCGCCTCTTGGTTTTCCAATCTCATCTCGGTCCTGTTAATAAAAGCATCAGTTCTTTTTATGAAATTACTATTCTCAGCCACATAAGATTCAATTTTCATCATAAAAGCATTTAGAGAATTTTCCAAAGAACTAGATGTCGCCGGTTGTTTCTTTGCGACATCCATTTGCCGTGGCATATTCTGCTGGAATCCCGATGCTTGTGCATTCTGATTGTTCTGGGTTAGAGCATTGTTGGGATTACTCCATGAAAAATTTGGGTGCTTCTTCCAAGCTGGATTGTATGTATTTGACATCATGTTATTGCTCCGATTGTAATTCCCCACATAGAAGCTAGATTCGGATTCTCGCATACATTCGGAAGAATTATGGTTATCGTCACATAACTCACAAAAAGAATCCATTACCTTGACTTCATGTGTGTTGTTTGGTTTTTGCATGTTCGGACCATCTTGGTTAAAACGGCCAATTGTGCGAAATTGAATCGATGATCCTAGTTCATGTATTGTGGCTTAGCGTCTAACTCCTCCTCTTCTAGTAGATGGGAATTGATAGTCATTCTTGGCCAGCCTGTTTAAAATTTGCATTGCTTCTTCCGCGACTTATCTAGGAGTATGCCGTTTGCCGAGGCATCTAGCATCATCCTTGTTGGTGTATTCACGGCGTTGTAAAACATTGTTACTTGAGTCCACACGGGAATCCGTAGAGGGCATTTGTGTAGAAGTTCTCTATATCGCTCCCAAGCCTCGTACATGGATTCATCATCTGCCTGCCGAAAAGAAGTAATGTCGTTACGAAGCTTATCAGTCAAATTTGTAGGATTAAATCTAGTAAGGAAATCACGACAAAGATCAGTCCAAGATGCTATGGATCCGGCAGGAATGCTATTCAGCAATGCTTTCGCCCTATCCCTCAGTGAATAGGGGAATAATCTTAATCGTAGGACATCAGGGGTGACTCCGTGTATCTTGAACGAGTTGTAAATCTCGAGGAAAGATTTCAGATGTTGTCGTGCGTCTTGATTCTTTGAGCCGCCAAATTGACCTATTGTGTTGATCATATTAAACATTACCGGTTTCAACTCAAAGTGGTCGGCTTCAATTTCAGGTGCGACAACTCCTGGGTTAAGTCCATCAAGATCTTCTTCAAGATAGTCTCGAATAGTTCTGTTTCGTGCAAGAATCACTCCTCCTCCTACTCGAACATCTTGATTCATATTGCCGTCTTGATTTGCCATTGCTTCTCTTATCCTTCGTCTAAGTCTTTGCAAGGTTCGTTCGATTTCTGGATCAAAGGGATATTCTGGTGAAGTCGGTCTCACCCTGGTCATATACCAATACAAAACCAAAGTTTGTTAGCCCTTTGAATTTTAAACAAGAAAAATAAAAAGAAAGTGCAAGAAAGTAAAAACAAAGTCGCTATTGCCATTCCCCGGCAACGGCGCCAAAAACTTGTTGCGCGTAATAAGTGCTACGCAAATGTGCAAGTATACACGTCGCAAGTTATAGTATAAAAGATATCGTCTCCACAGGGATTGGTGCCACTTCAAGGATCTAATCTCTTGCACTGTAAAAAGTAAAAACACAAGTAAAGGATTATCGGAGTTTAACTAATGACTAATCTAGAAAGCAATAAAGTAAAAGAAAAGATGAGTTCAAATGAGAGAGAGATAGGCCAGGTTATCGTGAGTTGAGGTGTGATAGCCGATTGGATCGTTTTGGTAAAAGAGTGCACGGGCAACTGAGTTGCCGTGGCAACTTGCACAACGGGGTTGCCTTGGCAACTAATTGATGGCTTGCCTGGGCGACTAGTTGGGCAACTACTTGGGCGACTGGGCAGCAACTTCAAGGTTCGGCAGAGCGTTCTTCAATGGTTTCTTCTTATCCCTAAGTCGAAACTCTAGCTACTTGTACATGCCTTGATAAAACATCCCTGCGTGAATCAAGGGTGAACAACAACCAATCTTGCGCTCCTCTTAGCCGTTGAAATCCTTAATTATTCCTAAGCCGGATTAATCTTCACCATCATTGGATTGGATAAAGATCATATTCATTCGTTTCTTGAATCTAACTCTCCCGATATTAGATAAATGGATGAAATCACGAGATCCTCTCCCAATTCACTCGCAAACAATAATAAGAATCAAGAATGAATAAACCTTGAAATAGAAAAGTGCAAACTCTTATTACCTAAACAAAAACCAATAGTTTCTCACAACCACAAAACACAATAACCATAGCCAAGTAAATTTAGTTCATGGCTAGGTTCCAAAGAAACACAAGATAAACAATCCCTAGCATGAACCCAATCGGACAAGGAAGAAAAGATGAAGGAGGAGGCTTGTCGAAATCCTCCTTGCCCTTGATGCTTGTCGAAAATTCTCTCTTCTTGCCCTACTTGGACTTGTCGAAATTTCCCTCTTGCTCTCTCTATGCATCTTGTCGAAATCTCCTTGATATTTATAGGGCTAGGCCAAAGTCCTTCTTTGAGGAGGAGTTTGAGTTGGAATTAAATTATCTTTAAAGAATATAATTCTTTATTATAATTTTATTCCTATTAGAACTTCTCCTATCTTCTTGGAATTTAATTCTTCTTTAATCTCTACATGGCAATCAAATTCCTTTGGGCTTGGGCCTTGCTCCATGTCATCTTGGGCTTGTAAAGTCATGAATTTCGAAATCCATATTGCTTTTTGTCTTTGTCGACAAATGCCATGGCAACTGGCTCAGCGTCTCCTTCATGCATTGCCCTGGCAACTAGCTCGGCATATCCTTCATGCATTGCCCTGGCAACTAGCTCGGCATTGCTTTGGCAAGTGATCCTGCACATACACACACAAAAACACACCAAAGCAGCATCTATTTCCACAAAAATCACCAAGTTATGTAATCAAGCTCAACGATTGAAGGAAACATGGATTAATGCATGAATGGCTAACTATGCAACTGATATGAGCCTAAGTCTAACAATAATATGAGTAAAAAGGGTAAGAAAAATAGTACTTTTGAACACTTATCAATTCCCAAAACCCAAAACGCTCCAGCAATCTCTACCTCCCCTCACAGTCATGGTCCGCTACAAGAATGTTATCGGTGCATCCAGTAGTTCACAAGCTCGATCCACCATTGAGATGAAAAAAATTCTTCAATGACGGAGCCAAGGAGCTCTTCCAACTGATCAAAGAGTGCAAAGTCTTTCTAGAGCAAGTCTAAAATTCCCTTCGAAAAGGGAATGAGGTTTTGACAAAGAAGTTATGGACTTCATCGCCAAACACAATTGGGAAATCTTTGTCAAACACCCGAGTGATATTTCTTTGCCCTTGGTGAGGTAATTTTACGCCAACTTCACGAGTCATACTCAGTCTACCATCTATGTGCAAGGGGGTTAAATTAAATTCATACCCGCGACAATCAAAAAGTTCTATGGGCTAAAGAATATGATGGACCAACACACTACCTTTGTCAAAACTTTCGATGCTCGGACATACAAGGAAGTCCTTGAGGACTTATGCTTAAGTGAAACAGAGTTAGATTCGGCAAGCAAGGCCGTAGAGTATGGACACTTCAAGCCCGAAGCCAAGATGTGGAATCACTACTTGAAAACTCGCCTGATGCCCACCTTCTATACCTTTACTGTGCACATCACCAGGCTACTTCTTCTACACTCCATTCACAATGGACGACCTATAGATGTGGGAAAGCTTATAGTCAATGAAGTATATTCCTATTTAAAGAGGAAGTCGAGCCATCTCATCTTCTCTAATCTGATCACGGCTCTGTGCTGCAAGAAGTAAGTATTTGAAGACCCCGCAGAGGATGAAATAGAGAAGGAAAATAGTGGGTTAACGCCAGACCAAATCCCTAGACTGAGGGGATTCGATGAGGATGTTCCAGTAGAGACTGTGGATAGAGGAGCTAGAACTATTATTGCGATGAGAATCGCGTCCCTTGTTGCCTCCACCAAGCACATGCAAGAAGAGATGAAGAAGATGAGTGGCGACTTGACAACTTATTTCAAGTACGTCAAAGAAAGGGATACTGCAATCAATGCTTATTTTAAAGAGATGCTGCCGCATATGAGCGTCAACGTCCCACCGTTCCCACATGCTTTGCTCGTGCCCAAGAAGGACAAGCCAGCCCAGCAAGCAACCCCAGCTCAGCAACCACTGCTTATTTTGAAAAGAGCCCCCTTCCCGCATTCAACACCTACACAACAAGAGACAACCACTACTGCCACCACAAAAAGCCCTTGGACGAAGCGGCAAAAGAAAGGGAAAGCTCCTATACACACTCCACCTCCACCATAACCTCCTATGGATAACCAGTCACAATTAACAGTGATGACAAGGAGATGGCTGATAATACTTCTGCACCTACACCTGCCCTGACTCCAGATGCTACAACAAAGATAAAGAGTCATCTCAAGCACACAATAGGTCATGTATGGAATACCCCAACCGAAGAGGATGATGCTAATGATGACCATCCCACCCAAGAGGATCCTGATGAACAACTAGTCCATCAAGATAAGGCTGAGGAACCTATCGCAGCACTACAAAAAAAAAAGGGAATCAAGCACAAAGGCACCAAACCAACAACACCAAAATAGCATTATCAAGAGGTACCCTGCATTTGCAGTTGCATTTTAGTTTAGTTAATGTTATCTTCATGCATTGAGGACACTGCAACCTTCAAATTTGGGGGTGTTGGTGTTCATAGTTAAGCATTTGCATTTGCATTTAGTGATGAACAGATTTTTGCTATGGCATTTAGTTAGTATAATGACCGTTTTATGAATAAGTTGGTGATGCCCGATGATGAGTACTTAAATTTTATGGCTATGAATGGATTAAATGTTTGTGGCTATTGGGATTGGTAGAACTGCCTATAGGACCTGAGGCTTTGTGATGTAATTGTTACATGATTGCATGCTCTTTATGCTTAAGACTGTTAGATGATTTTTGGTGAAAGAACTCTTGCATGCCTTAGCATAAATGCATCGAATGTGCTTGAAAGATAAATGAAATTATAAAGGCTTCATTAGCCCCTTTTTTGTTTGTGCTGAATTACAAATAAATGCTTAAGCATAGCTGAAGAGGGACACTCCTCTATGTGTTGTATTGCCTGGTTACCATGTTTAAATAAATGACAGCATCATCATATGAGTGAATGAAAGTTGTCACGATATTACTCTACCTACTAGCTCAGGGGTGAGATGTTTGCTCCATACTCATCTAGAGTTAGGGATGGTAGGTGTAATGAGCTGACACCCCTCAAAGCCCTAAAAGAGGAAGCTAGATATGGGCGTAACTTGTGCTTAAATTGATTAAGAAAAACTAGGGCATATTAGAGAACTTAGCTAGAAATTTTCTAACTTTGTTAAGCATAGGGTGGATGTATTCGCACACAAACATTCAAAGGGTATTATCCTAAAGGAAAAGTTCTTAAAATCTCAAAGTTGTCTAACATTTGGAAATCTTAATTTTCTGAGGAATGAAATTTTGCCATAGCACTGTCTTAAGCTAATTTAGTGCCATAACATTTTTGATGTTCATTTCTATTCATTTCTTGAGGACAAGCAATAGCTTAAGCTTGGGGCTGCGTTAACCTTGCAAAAGGTATACATTTCTTGTCCTTTTACTTAAGTTAATGTGTGGATTCAAGCCCATTTCATCTTATTTCATTGCATATAGTTGCATTTAATTCATGTTAATGCATTTGGTGTTGTTTGTTTGGTTATTTCTATTTATTTATGAATTGGTGCTTCTTGGGAGAGGTTTGTTTTGGTGTGGTGATGTGTAGGAAAGTTGAGGAGCATTGTAGGAAAAGAAGGGAAATGCCATAGCATTTTGGACGGCATTTCTAGGCGCACTAAAGGACAAAGGAGCGAAGATATTTTGTAGCCCCCATACGTGATGCCACTAGCCAGCTGTGCCCCCACATGTGAAAGGAATATTCCCTATGAATTAAGGGCACAAAAGCCTAAGAGCCCCCACTATATAAAGAAAAGGACGTCCACATTTAAGGGTGCTGAAAAATGGTATTTTGGTGAGCTAAGAAAGAAAGGAAAAAGGTGGTTGCTTTCCTTCATCTTTCTCACCGTGGTGTCCTCCATTATTGAAGCTCCAAGGGGTGATCTTGCTGGCCTTTGAGAGAAGCAACGAGCTTAGAGTGGTTCACAACGGTCCAAAGAAAGCTTGGGAGTTTCCTTTTCTCTTGTTGCTCTTGTTGTTTCATTTCTTTATTTTGATGGGTTGTTTAAAACAATTGATAATGGATGATATTTGCCCAGCCATGAACTAATTTTAAGTGGCTAGGGATTGTTTTGGATGATAATGTTTTACGTTTTTAATGGATGTTTGGTTTGCTTTTCAGTTCCCACATGTTTTTTCCATTTTTTATTTGCCTTAAGCTTTTAAGAGCTTTCAAGAGTTAGCCCTTTCTTAGGTGTTTGATAGCTTAATGGTCGAGAGAGTTAAGCTTAGATCTATGTGGACAATAGGGTTTGATGTTGAGCGGCAAAAATCTAACTCACCTTAGAGATAAGGCATAGAAGTCCTTGACAAGCCTAGCCTGTCAACCCAGTTGAGAGTTTCACGCACGTGAGTGGACGTTAAAGTATCTTTAGTTTATCCCAGTTTTCATTACAGTTGTTTGCTACATCATTTCTTAACCCGTTCCCTCTTTCTATTGCATTTATTTTTAGTTTGTGTTTTGTGTGCTTGAGCTTTGCTTGAAATACCTCCAATCCCTGTGGAGACGATACTCACTCATCACTTTATTACTTGTTTTAACGTGTATACTTGCACCATTTACGTTTCATTTATAGTACATCCCAACACTCAATAGTTGACTTGTCCTCAATATTATTTTTATGATTTTGGTTTGTTTTATTTCTTGTATCTCTTTTATTTTTAATCAGTTTTTTGCTATTGTTAGAAAAATTATTATTAGCTCTAAAACATTGTAATAATTTAGGTCATCATGTTGTTTTTACCATATTGATAAGTGCTCGTAATCACCTCAAATATGTTATGTTTGAATTGTGATAAAGTTGGTTGTCAGTGTATTGTTATCATTGTATTCATTTTTATTAGTGTTATTGGTGTTTATCATTCACCAACGACAATGGTACTTGTTGAAAAATTATGGAAATTGAAAACTTTCAGACGTGTTTCAAATGGATAAAGGTGGAGATTCGATTCATGAAATTATTATTTTGTATTCTACTCTATGAGACCTTTACATCAATAGCTCATATGCTCAAAGAGGTTGAGTAATGAATGCGAAATTGATGCTCAAAGTAGGCTACTTGTGAAATGTGTTAAGGAAAAAGAAAAGCTTATATCACATATTGGTGGGGTACTAAGTGCGAGATATGTTTATATACAAGATCTAACTTTTTAATTATTGAATGGTTTAAGTTGATATGATGTGGGTGACACGAATGTTTGAACTAGTCGGACATATCTTTTTTAATATTATGAATTAAAATGATAAATATATGATAAGTTGTTATATTTTAATTCAGATATTGTTTTGATAATGCTATTTAATTAATAAAATTTATTTCAAATATAATTCATAAATTTTATTTCCAATGGAACTCATGCTCTTATATAAAATTCTGGGATTAGCATTTTTCTAACAAAATTTGTCTATATCTTCTATTTTTTTGATTTTTCGATTGGATTTTTAACACTTCTCATTTATGTTCCTATTTTCATTATTTAGTGGTTAGTTTGTTCTCTTTGATGATTTTAAAGAAATTAACTGATTAATTTGATTAGTCTACTTTAATTTTTGTAGGCTTTTCTTTGTTGAGATTGTGATTTTGTTATATTGCTTCTTTATTTATTCAATAAAACTAGGTGTTCTCATTAATTAAAAAAATAATATCATTGTCTACCATTTAAGTGTTAACATTAGGTCAAGGGTGAAACATGAATTTTTTTCTAAGGACAATTTGAATTATAAAACTTTATGGAGTCAAAATAATTTTTATCATTACATTAGTTCTAATTTTACAAAATTTAGGATTAAATCATTTTTTCATTTTTTTGAACAATTCTTACCAAAGGGAAGGGGAAGGGGAAATTTGCTCCTACTGGGTCTAGAACCCACAACCTAGGGGGAGTGGAAGTTGTCAACTTAGAGCTTTTTATCATTTGCTCTAGAGGTTAAAACATAATATTTTCTTTATTAACTTGTATTTTATAAACTTCTAAGGAACTAAATATAATTTAATCATTTTATAGGCGGTCGTGTCCCTTATAATCTCATAGTTTATTCTTTACATGTGATAACAAGTATTGGATGTAATGATAAACATATCAAAAAGGAAAGAATCCAAGTTTAAACATTGAATAAGATATTATCGATAATAGTAACCACAAATCCAAATATAGATCATAAAATCAGGAACCTAACTAAATGCATGTTGGGGGGAACTAAGAGGTACTTTTACCTTAACAAGGGCGATTCAATGATTTAAGGAGTCATGTTCAATATATTAAAATGAGGCCCTTAATTTATCATGTGAAAGAAGTATAATGTTTTTTTTCAAATAAAGTTACCTTAATACAAAAAAAATGTTAGATTACTATCTTAATCAACATAAAAATGACTTACAAACTTCTTAAAATATAACATTTTCACTTAAGAAGTGTTGTTCTTCTTGCAAGTTTTGAAGCAAAATCATCTAAACACTTTCAATATATGTAACACCCTAAAAACTAGGTTAGTTGTAACAGCTCAGATTTTGGATCCTCGAGTGGCTTCACTCGAGCTTTGGTCCTCGGAAGTTGGTTCATTAGGGTGGGTCTAATTGGTGCCTAAAGAGCCTTAGTGGTTTTCTTACTTGTCTTGTTGGGTTTGGTTAGTAGTTAAAGTGTGTTAGGGGAAGAGTGGGATGGGTTTATGTAGTAAATAACCCTCTTTTCAAAAGAAGGCTAAAACTTACATTAAATTTATACAAAGAAAGGAGAAGAGTGATCTTACTCTTGTCTCCTTGCTTTAACTCATATATCTTCTTCATTTTCCTCTTAAAAACCCAAATACTAAGGTCCAACATTTTTCATCTAAAGTGCTATTTTAGATTTAAGAGTTGAGGTATTAGAATCTATTTCAAAGGATCTACAAATCAAGGTAAGGATCATAATTTTTGGTGGAGGAACAAGGTTATGGGTTTTGTGGGGGTTTGATGGAAATGGGTTAGGAGAGGATTTAATCTCGTTTTTCCAACTTTGAAAGTAAGTTTTATCTACCTTTTCCTTTCCTACAAAGTTGCAATTTAATTTACTACCTTCTTGTGGGCACTTACTTGGTCGAGTCACCCTTGATTGATGGGATCTAGATACATAAAGAGCGTATTGCAGCACCATGATATTAGACACCAAATGTATGTTCACAAGGTTGTGTGACATGGGACCTTATTCGTAGTTACTCGATGAGAGATTTTGAGTATGAGTTTACGTGCTTGAGGCTGTGTGACACCGGGCCTCACTCTAGGTTTGTGGTATGGTGCATATGTTTACTTTGTGAGATTATGATGTACTTGTTGATTGGTCTTGTATTTAGGTGACTAGCGGTAGCGCCACATGTTATTATGTTGCCATGCATCATCTTTAGCTACATGCTCAGGTTTATGATTTGTATGAAGCATTGTAGAGTACAAGTGTACCACTGGGCTTTATAAGCTCAGCATTCCGAATCATTGTTTCCGTTTGAAAGTTTGTAGGTTTGACATATGGCATTAGAGGATTACCATCGGAGTAGGATTTTAGTGCATCAATTTTTTCGGAGTATAACACTTTGATTTATTGTGTTATATATTTGTTGGACCCTATTTATTATAGTGTATCTCATATTTTGGAATTATATTGTTTGAGTCGAATGTTTTTAAATGTTTTATTTTAACTTGGAGCTCTTATGTAAACGTTTGAATTATTTATCTATATTTTTAAATGGTTAGACTTAAATGGATTTGGAAATGAACTCTTTTGGGCTAAACTAGGTTAAAAAAATTTGTTGCAAGTTGGGCTTGAGGCCCAAGTGTGACATTAAGTTTTATGGTGTTACTTTTAGTGGCATCAAATCTTAGGTTTAGCCAGTTCTAAGAAAGCCTCAAGGTGGTCTAGAGTGGTAAATAGGTGTTTAGTGAATACATGCACATAAATCAAAGTTGTACTCGTTTAAAGTTGAAATTTGATGGTATAACCTTGTTCTTTTCTTGTGTAGAGTTTAGTATGCCGAGAGGATCGTGCGATCAGAACGAGAGTTGGGGTTCTCATAAGGAGAATCTTGATGAGGAATATGTCCCAGACACTGAGGAGGAGTTGGGAGATGAGAGGGGCCGAGGGTGAATTATTTCACTCATTTTCATCGCGCCTTTCACCACATAGTGAGGGTCATTCCTAGGCCTTCGGCTACTCTTCGAGTTACACTAGTAGAAAGGCTTCACCGGTATGGTATAACGGAATTCCAGGGGTTAGGAAAAGATGGCCCGGTTCAAGCTGATCAATGGTTGTATGGTACGCAATGGATTCTTCTTCAGAGGAAACTTGGACCTGAAGACAAGTTGGTACGTATTGCTTCTCTTTTGAAAGAGAATGCACGCGCATTATGGGAAATTATAGAGTTGGGATGGCGTCCCAACCAATCAACATAGGAAGACTTCCTTGAAGAGTTCCAAGGGAAGTACATTGGTGAAGCTCACGTTGATAACCTAAAAGATCGATTCAATCATCTAGTTCAAGGGAATCAGTCTATCTTTGACTATGAACAACAGTTTCTACAACTTAGAAAGTTTGCCCTAGCATTTGTTACCACTGAGAAACTGAGATGCAAGATGTTTAAGCGGGGTTTGAAGAATGAGATTTAAATGTACTTGACTACGAACCCACCGAAACTGTTCTCTAAGTTAGCCACCAGTGCTAAGGCACTCGGGCAAGTGGGTGGGATGACGTATGGTTAAGCTAGTGGTTATGGAGGTTCGAGTTGGAGGACTCAGAACTTCTCTAATAATTCACAGTCCCACTCCAGAATGAGCATAGGTTATGGAGGATCTAGGAAGGGAGCGCCGACTCACAATTCAAGGTCAGATCATAGATCGAAATCTATTGGCTATAGGAGGCCCTCGTCATCATCTTCTATCATGAGTTATGGAGGCTCATAGAGGGGTGTAGGTGCACCCGTGTGTAACTAGTGTAGAAGCCAGCACCATCGAGAATGTTGGGCAAAATTTATAGTATCTTATGGTTGTGGGTCACTAGACCACTATTTGAGAGACTACTCGGTGGCTACCGACACTACCCAGTTCGGGCTCAAAGGACCTCCTATCTAGCTTAGAGAGGTCGAGGATTCTCTTGAGGATGAGCAAACCACATGTCTAGACTACAGAGTGGGGGTACTGTTTAGTCTACTACGAGTGCACTAGCAAGATAGTACGTGGTCAAAGCTCAGGAGGACTGCTAGGCTATTGACATTTTTAGGTACATTTACCTTGTATTTAGTTCATATTATTGTTTTAATAGACTCTAGATCTACTTATTCCTACATTCGTAGTAGGATATTTAATCGATGGGGTATTCTTGTTAAGTACCTTGAGGTAGGGGTTTGTGTGACTAGTTCATTGGAATATAATGTCATGGTAGATAAGGTGTACCGAATGTACCCAATTGAGGTTTAGGGTTTAATATTTCTTGGTGCTTTAATGGTATTTCCTTCTAAGTGTTTGATGCTATTTTAAGAATGGATTGGCTATTTGAGCATGATGCGAGTTTGGGTTGTAGGGCATAGTGTCTTAAGATTTCTGTTGCAGATAGGGCAAAGTTAGTAGTAAAGGTGAGAAAAACCATTTCCTTTCCAATGTAGTGTCAGCTTTGGTGGCATAAAAGTTGATCCAACATAGTTATGAGGCATTCTTAACCCACGTTGCTGATACAAGGATAGATAGTCCAATTCTTTAAAGCCTATGGGTAGTTAGAGAGTTTGCCGACGTGTTTTCAGAGGAGTTACTTGTGCTACCCTTGACCATGAGTTGGAATTTCAAATTAAGGTGATTTCAGGTATGACACTATGGTTCATTTCTCTATATCACATATTACCGATAGAGTTGAGGGAATTGAAGGATCAAATCTAAGAGTTGTTGGAATGAGGATTTATTCGACCGAGCATATCACCTTGGGGCGCACCGACCTTCTTTGTTAAAAAGAAATATGGCTCAATGAGGTTGTGTATTGACTATCTTCAGTTCAACACGATAACAATGAAGAACTGTTATCATCTTCCAAGGATAGATGATCTTTTTAACCAATTAAGGGGTGCTCGAGTTTTCTCCAAGATTGACCTAAGATCGAGACACTACCGGTTGAAAGTAAAGGACGCGGATGTCCAAGCAACCACTTTTAGGACGGGTATGACCATTTTAAGTTATTGGTTATGCCTTTTGGGCTTACCAACGCACCTACAACTTTTATGGATTTGATGAATCTGTAACACCCCTACCCGATCAATGAGTTAAACCGGTTTAGGTTGTGTTACCAAGCAAACAAAAAATTATACAAAGGTAAAACCTAACTCTTATAAATCAATCAAGCATAGTATTCAGAGCAATTTAAAACTTTTCTTTGAACTATCCAATACCCTTAATCACTCACCATAACATTACTCATTCATGTCTTTCATTATAAATTCAATTCAAAGTTTTTCCTTCTTAAACCCCTAATATCTTTATGCCCAATTAAACAACTTCCTTATTATGTTTATCTAGTATGAATTCCATTATTCATATATCAATTCCATTCATTCCATTCATTTTTATACTTTAGTGATATTAGCATTCTTTAGGATAACATATACATATTCATAAAGAACCATAAATCATGCATACATATGAATTCTTCATGATCTTTCCATTGTTATTACAATTAATTTCCTTGGACTTAGACAACATTCAGGCACACGAATCTCCAGCTTACTGTTGCCAATAAACATTTAACAATATGGTCAACCCTCCAACTGTCACCATTGACCGTTCTCAACACATACCTCCTATTGTCGCCAAATAAGGACTTCAATTGTCTTGGACCGTAATCCCTCCTACACAAGAGCTCAATGGATCCTATGACATGCCAATTGTGTCCTAAGTTGACTCAAATCCAAGGATTTATTTAGTTTCATATAATTATAATTTAATTCATAATCATTCGCAAGTATTACTTGCCATTATCAATTGAGCTTTAGCTCCCTTTCTTTCATTCTCATTTCATTTCAATACATATCCAATTATGCCATCATACCATTTCATTTTACTTTACCTTTTATCCTATCATTATATTATCAATATCACACCATTCATTCATTAAGCATAGTACTAGTTACCTAAAGTTATCACATTCATCCTTCAATGAATTGCTATGAGCAATCCATAATAATCATTTATTTAGAAAACACCATTAAACCATTTTTATCCTAACATAATCGCTTTATCTAATTTTTAATAAACCAAATAATTCTAACAATTCCATAATAATCATTTATTTAGAAAACACCACTAAACTATTTTTTTATCCTAACAAAGCATATTATAAATACATCCTATAAGCAATATAATCCTATAAGCAATATAAAAAATTTTCTAATTTAAAAATCTAATTAATAGTTCTATTTATTTTTTTTCAAAAAGTTATCCGTTTTATATACTAGTAATCCATCTAACCCTTTTTAATTTTAATATAACTACTAACCCTTCATTATCAACAAAACCACTTTATAAGTTATTACAAACCATATTAAGACTAGATTAAAACTGACTAATATTAACATATGCATGCCATCTAGTAACATCAAAATACATCAAAAGATGTTATTACTGATACCGTAGTTATACTCTCTGCTGATAAGATGCCAACTGCTCCTTAATCTGATTACTTTTTACCTACGCGTGAAAATCATCACACGCTAAGTATACACTTAGTGAGGCAATAATAAAATCCAGTGCAATACTACATACTTATAAAAATAAAGATGTAACCATAATCATGCATCAAGATCACTAGATATGTATTACCATCATGTTAATCATATATTAACATAATATAAATCGGATATAACTTTCTTACCAATATTCTTTCCATTACTTTGAGAGTTCATAAACCCTTTTACATGTTTATCATTTATTAATCAATAAACCATAGCCCAAATATAATCCTACGAGGACCCTGGGTACACGAGTTAAATATGCACCGAAGTGCTATGCACTAAGTGTCCTTTAATACACTATAGTGCTAAATCGAGTATGCAGCGTGCTGCTGGACTCTATGGTATGCCAACTATACCTTGTCCCTCAACGACATACTTGGGCATATATTCCATATTTATTTTATCCACGGGAATGTATATCAACATAATTTAACATTGGGTAGTTCATACCCGAAATAACATTCATAATATAACATCATATATATAACTAGTGATCCATGCATTTATATTCAACTTTTGACACATTTAGAACATGTCAAATATATAATTAATGACATAAATATCATGCTAATATAAACAAGGTAGACTTATCGGAAGTATTCCTAATATTCATGTATCATGTTATGTATACATTGCACTCACCTTGACACTTTATATATGTTAAAATTTAAATCGTCACTAAGCTTTACTTTTGATCCTTTTCCTTACCTTGGTTGCTAGCTCGATTCTGATTTTGATCACAATCTATACGTGCATCATTTACAACACATGTATATTTTAAAAAAATACATGTTAGTATCATACTAACATAGGTACGTAATAGGAAAAGAAATTCCTATGAATTCTTTCAAAGTTTATTCGATACTAATTCACTTCATACAATTCATACCAATCTCAATACTTCAAATTTCCTTTCATATCCAAATCAAAGAATGATTCATAAATCATTCTAACAATTATTCAAGCATGATACCTTAATTTAACCAACTTCCACTTTAAACCCCTTAATTTCCATACTATCCGATTTAATCCTTTAACCTTAACAAACATCCAATTTGGTCCAATCGACATTCTAAAACTTGTAGAATCATTGACTCCACATATCTAACCTTAATACAATTCTTCCATAATTTTCTCTAATCTCTCACTTTGATCGAATATGAAAGGTCACTATAGACTTGATTTCCAACTTGATTCAAACTTCAAAACATTATTTCTAAGCATAATCAATCAGTCCCATATCAAAATCGAACATCCTCTTCATCCACTAATTTTAAGAACTCAAGATTTAAGCATGGAAAGTATGACAATTAATACCAAATGATAGAGAATTTCATGTAGATCAATTTCATGTTTCATACTTTCATCCAAAATCCTACTAGATTGTCTTGAAAAATCAAAAAGAAAATGTCACATACCTTAGGTAGAGATTTCGGCACTTTGGAGAAACTATGAAGAGAAGTCTTGAACTTTCTCTTTATTCAATTTAGACCATTTATCACCTATTTATAAAAGATTTCAAATAAAAATCTCCTTAATAGTCAAATGACTATTTTACCCTTGATATCCAATGCCTCTCATGTTGCAACATATTAATTTATTCATCCAAGGGTCAAAAATAAACCATCAAGTTAGTAGTTATCAATTTTGCCCTTGTAATTTCCCAAAATTACAATCTTACCATTTTATCCAACGACTCATATTTAACATGTAAAATCTACTTTAATCCAATGGTCCATATTAAATTCTTCTAAAATAAGGCATGGAAAAGATATTTGTAAACTTGCCTTATCTTTTTACAAAATATCTCATTTATTCAATTCAATCCGATTATCCGAATTCTTCTCGAACTTTAACTCTTTATAGCTTTTAGCAAGAATTCCGTACCAACAATCTGAGTAACAAGAAAACGTTATTCTTGGGGGTAAACTATTCATTTATGAGACTAAAATACATAACTTTTGAAAATTACAATTTAGTCCCTAAACTTTTCCTAAGTTTATACTTTAGCCCCCAAACTTTCATTTTATTCATTTTGGTCACTACCCAAAATTTTGAGGTATTACAATTCTCCCCCTTAAGAAATTTGTTCTTGAATTTTCTTTACGTTCTTGGTTTAAAAAGATATGGATACTACTTTTTCATTGCTTCCTCCGTTTCCCAAGTAGCATCTTCCACTTTGTGGTTTCTCCACAAGATTTTTACTAGAGGAATCTTTTTTGTTCCTTAACTGTTTTTATCCTCAAGCTAGAATTCTTATAGGTTCTTCATCGTATGTCAAATCTGGTTGAATTTTAATTTCTTTTAGTGTAATGACATGCGAAAGATCTGATCGATATTTTCGAAGCATGGATACATGAAACACATCATGTACCTTACTCATCTCTGGTGGTAATGCCAGTTGATATGCCATTGGGCCAACCCTTTTTAAAATTCCATAAGGACCAATGAATCTTGGACTAAGTTTGCCTTTTCTTCCAAATCGTAATATCTTTTTCCAGGGTGAAACCTTTAAAAATACCTTGTCTCCAACTTCAAACTCAATATCTTTTGTTTTAAGATTTGAGTATGACTTTTGTCTGTCAGAAGCGACCTTAAGATTATCTCGAATTATTTTTACCTTGTCCTCCACTTCTTGCACAAGATCTGGTCCAATAATTTTTCGATCCTCTAGCTCGAACCAATTCAAAGGTGTTCAACATTTTCTTCCATATAATGCCTCATAAGGTGCCATCTTTATACTTGATTGGTAACTGTTGTTATAAGCAAATTCAGATAATGGAAGATATTTTTCAAATGAGCCTGCAAAATTCATTATGCATGCTCTAAGCATATCTTCGAGTATCTAAATAGTCCTCTCTGATTGTCCATCTGTTTGAGTATGAAAAGAAGTACTAAAGTGTAGTCGAGTTCCTAATGCTTCATGTAATGCACTCCAAAATCTTGAAGTAAACTTTGGATCTCTATTAGAGATAATAGACATAGGAACACCATGTAATCTAACAATTTCCTTAATATATAACTCCGCTAACTTGTTTAATGATTAGTCTATTCAAACTGGTATAAAATGTATCGATTTAGTCAATCGATCCATAATTACCGAAATTGAATCTTTCTTACTTAGCATCAACGGTAAGCCTGTTACAAAATCCGTAGTAACCTTTTCCCACTTCCGTTGTGGAATTGAAATTGGTTGAAGTAATTGTGATGAAACTTGATGTTCTGCCTTTACTTGTTGGCAAGTCAAACATTTAGAAACGAACTCGGTGGTAGCTCATTTCATGCCAGGCCATCAAAATTGACTCTTTACATCTTGATACATTTTGTTGCCTCCTGGATGCATAGTTAAAGGACTGTAATGTGCCTCTGAAAGTATTTCCTTATTTAATTCCTCATATTTAGGAATGTATACACATCCCTTGTAGTATAGGCATCCATTTGGTTTTATTTCAAAATCTTTAGATTCACCATGTTCAACTTGTTTCTTATTTTCCAAGCATTTTCATCCTTTGCTTGTAATTCTTTAATTCTTCCTATCAAGGTCAGCTTAATTTGAAGTTAAGCCATTATTGCACCATTTTCCTGTAATTTCAACTGAGCATTCAATGCTCTCAAAGCAGAAAATGCCTTTCGGCTAAGTGCGTCTGCTGCCGTATTAGCCTTCCCCGGATGATAATCAATAATTACATCATAATGCTTGATCAGTTCTATCCACTTCTTTTCCTCAAATTAAGCTCATTTTGAGATAACAAGTATTTCAAACTTTTATGATCCGTGTAGATATATCACTTTTCACCATATAAGTAGTGACACCAAATCTTTAAAGCAAACACTACTGCAGCCAACTCTAAATCATGGGTAGGATAATTTCATTCATGACTTTTGAGTTGTCGAGAAGCGTATGCTACCACCTTCTCTTCTTGCATTAATACACATCCCAAACCATTATGGGATGCATCACTATATATTATAAAATCTTTCCTCGATCCTGGTTGTACCAAAACATGAGCTTCTGTTAATATCTTCTTTAATTTTTCAAAACTTTCCTGAGATTTATCTGTCCAAACAAATGACATTTATCTTTCACGAACCGCCGATAATAACCAACTATTCCCAAGAAACTTCTCACTTCGGAGACAATCTTAGGGATTTTGCATTCTAGGATTGCTTGAATCTTTTTAGGGTCGACTCGAATCCCTTCAGCTGAAACTATATGTCCAAGGAAAGCTACCTCAGACAACCAAAATTCACACTTTGACAGCTTTGCATATAATTTCTTTTCTTGGAGGATCTGAAGAACTACTCGGAGGTGAATATCATGATCCTCTTTGGTTTTAGAATAAACCAAAATATCATCTATTAATACCACCACAAATTGGTCTAAATATGGCTGAAATACCCGATTCATTAGATCCATAAATGCTGCTGGTGTATTTGTAAGTCCAAAATGCATTACTACAAACTTATGATGCCCATATCTAGTTCTGAAAGCTGTCTTTGGTATATCTACTTCTTTGATCTTCAATTGATGATACCCCGATCGAAGATCAATTTTTGAAAATACTATTTCTCCTTTAAGTTGATCAAAGAGATCATCAATCCTTGGCAAAGGATATTTATTCTTCACGGTCACTTTATTAAGTTGACAATAATCTACACAACCTCATTGATCCATCTTTGTTTTTCACAAACAGGACTGGAGCTCCCCAAGGTGATATACTAGGTCGTATAAAACCTCAATCTAATAATTCTTGTAATTGAGCCTTCAGCTCTCTAAGTTCTATAGGAGCCATCATGTAAGGTGCCATTGATATTGGTGTTGTTCTAGGAAGCACATCAATACCAAATTCCACCTCTTGATATGGAGGTAATCCTGATAATTCATATGGGAAAACATCTGGAAATTCTCGCACTGTTGGTATATTTTCTAGATCTATCTTTGTATCCTGTGCTTCACACCCATGTGATAAATAACTTTCTAGCAGTTACAGCTGATACTACGTTACTCAGGTAATCCAGCCTTTCACCTACAAGTATTATTTTTGAGCCATCTGGTCCTTTTAAAATTACTCTTTTTAATCGGCATTCAACCGTAGCATCATATGCCGATAACCAATCCATTCCAAGAATGACTTCAAACTCTTGGAAGGGTAATTCCACAAGGTCAGCTAGAAATTCATTTTCTTGAATCTTTATAGGACACTATTTGCATATTCGACTTACTTTGGCAATTTGTCCTATCAGATTAATAGCAACTACCTCATTCGAAATTGGTTATACCAAGATATTTCTTTCAACTACTATTTTAGAACTAATATAAGAATGGGTAGAGCCTAGATCAATCAATGCAAAAATAGGTCTGCGAAAGAGTTCGATCATACCTGCTACGATCTCAGAGTCATCTCGATCGTTAGCAGTTTTGATATTATATACTCAAGCAACAGTCTTGCTTTCTCGATTAGATGTGATTGCTGAAAATCTTGGTTTGCCATCTTGGCTTCCTCTACTTTTCTGAGGTGCTGCAACTGACTGATCTGGGTGAAGCTTTGGACAATTCTTTTTAAAATGACCAGTTTGTCCACAATGGTAGCATGCCCCACCAGCGAACCAACACTGACAGGAATGCCTCTTTCCATAGTGTTCGCATTCTGGAATAGGACGAAATCTGGAGCCTTGAGGACTTGTAGTAATAGTTTGAGCCTACTTTGACTTTCTTTCGAAAAATCCCTTTTTAGCTGAAGCAGATGATGTTACCAGATTTTGTTGTGGAAATATTTTACCGCGTTTAAATAAAGACACAATAAGAGAACCTCCAAACCTTTTTTCGGTCTGAGCCTGTTTCCCCGTTTTATCCTCGAGGTCAACTTCTTCCATAGCCTTTGCTCGATTTACTACCTCTTGAAAAGCAGCAAAATTGTAAGAAACCAATACCCTTGAATTTGTCAATTCTAGATTTTTCGGTTGGAAGACTCTGTTGCAAATCGGCTCAATCTATTGAACTTGCATTCGTATTCATAGATTGACCTGCCATACTATTTTACATCCAAAAACAGTTATCTCATTTCTTCAATAAACATGTCCCCAATATATTTTTCTTTGAATTCTTTTAGAAAAAATTCCCATGTAATACGTTCTAGAGGAACTCATATAGTGACTAAATTCCATCACGCACTAGCTTGCTCCATTAGTAAAGATACAACTCCCTCCAACTTTCCTTGATCATCATAAGGGATTATGCTCAGCATGATTTTGACATCATTTAACCAATAATCAGCAACCATTGGTTCTGCATCAGTATCACCTCAAAATTTTGGTGTTTTCATCTTCCTTAATTCATTTGGAACTAATATTGGTGCTCGACGATTTAAAATAGTATCCAATGCCTGAAGAAATAAGCTTTGATCTTGTACATGGATATTTTGTTGTTCTTGAGCTGGCTGCTCTACATTCTGCTGAACATGAGGTGGATTCTGATTCACCTCATTACTCCCGCTTTGAGCAGGGATATCACCCTTAGCTCCCTGACGAGATTCCTAATGATTTGACATCTGTTAATGTCACAAGCATCCCCATAAGTAAGGAGCAACATTACTAATTAGTAGGCATCAAAGTATATTTATACAAATATCAGTAATTTTGACATCCTAGTGGCATGTATATAATCCTGACTCTCTGCAGATCCAATTCATATTCAGAACCCGCTAAACATGTAGCTCTGATACCAATAAATGTAACACCCTTACCAATATTTAATATCCAATACTAGTTAGAGTGTCACATAATGAATTGCTAACAATCCATAATAATCATTTATTTAGAAAACACCATTAAACCATTTTTTATCCTAACATAATCGCTTTATCTAATTTTTAATAAACCAAATTAATTCCAATTCTGGCAGCAACTTAGCATTTTATAACTACTTCCTATAAGCAATATAACTGTCTATAAACTGCTTAATTTAAAAATCTAATTAATAGTTCTATTTATTTTTTTCAAAAAGTTATCCGATTTATATACTAGTAATCCATCTAACCGTTTTAAATTTTAATACAACTACTCACCCTTCATTATCAACATAAACCAATTTATAAGTCATTACAAACCATATTAAGACTAGATTAAAACCGACTAATATTAACATATACATATCATCTAGTAACATCAAAATACATTAAAAGATGTTATTATTGATACCGTAGTTATACTCTCTACTGATAAGATGCCAACTGCTCCTTACTCTGATTCCTTCTTTTTACCTACGTGTGGAAATCATCACAAGCTAAGTATACACTTAGTGAGGCAATAATAAAGTCCAGTGCAATACTACATACTTATAAATATAAAGATGTAACCATAATCATGCATCAAGATCACTAGATATGTATTACCATCATGTTAATCATATATTAACATAATATAAATCGGATATAATTTTCTTACTAATATTCTTGCCATTTACTTTGAGAGTTCATAAACCCTTTTTCTTGTTTATCATTTATTAATCAATAAACCATAGCCCAAATATAAGCCTATGAGGATCTTGGATACACGAGTCAAATATGCACTGAAGTGCTAATACACATAAGGTCATGCCCACCATATGCACTAAGTGTCCTTTATATACACTATAGTGCTAAACCGAGTATGCAGCGTGCTGCTAGACTCTATGACATGCCAACTATACCTTGTCCCCCGATGACATACTTGGGCATATATTCCATATTTATTTTATCCACATGAATGTATATCAACATAATTTAACATTGGGTAATCATACCCGAAATAACATTCATAATATAACATCATATTTATAACTAGTGATCCATGCATTTATATTCAACTTTTGACATATTTAGAACATGTCAAATATATAATTAATGACATAAATATCATGCTAATATCAGCCTCAAATCCCCTTTTAAACCCTTCATCCCCATCCACTGCCACCACCGCTCGAACAACCAAACCGTCGACCACCATCTGTCCTTCTTCTTTCCACCGCACCCAAACCGCACCACTATAAAGAGTGCTCAATCTGCAAATATATGGAATGGATAAACCATTCGAACCAAAAAAAACCAAAAAATCGATTAGAGATCGGAGAGAGAGATTTAGACCAAATCGAACACAAAAAATAAAGAGGGGGTAAAAATTGAAGAAAAACAATCTGAAAAAAGGTAAAAACATATAAAAACCTTCCGGTTTTACCTTATATCTATGAAAATAGAGGGGGATTTAAGAAAAACCAACCTGAAATTTGAACTTATGGACCAAAACCGAACTAAACCCATCATTGGCATGTCTTTCGGCCACTGTAGGCGGTGGCCGCCGTCGCCAGCAAACGATGGTTAGTGGCGGAGCTCGGTGACTGGCTTTTAAGTGAGAGCAGAGGGTTGAGAGATTTTTAGAACTTTTTTTTCTCATATCAAGTGTTGGAATGATTTTTTTGGCAAACATTTGTATTCAAAGGGATATGAAACGACGTCATTTCAACCCCTTGTTGTACTCGCGTGAAAACCCGACCCTGGAGAAGAGATCTGCGTTATTCGTTGAATAGGAAAATCACAGATTCAGCCCTTCTATTTTTGTATCCTTTTGATTCTGCACTTTAATTCACGTTTTATTCGATTTTAGTCACTGTTTCTTATAATTTTGCACTTTAATTTCTATTTTGTTCAATTTTGGTCACTATTTATTATTTATTATTATCATTATTTATTGTTATTATTATTATTATTATATATGTACGTCTTACCTTTATTATGACTAAATATTATTTACACTATATATTTCTATTAATTATTATTTTTACTGTTAATGTTGTCATTTAGTTATTATTAAATTATATTTGTTAATCGAATTTTAAATGACCTTTGAAATAGGGATTACCATAAAAAATGTACCCCGGACATAGGGGTGCCGCTTTCCGTTAGTCTCTATTATGAAATATCATTTTAAATCCTAAATTGCAAATTTCAAAATGATTTTCCCTTTATTCAGGATTTTAACGGAAATTATGCCCCGGGAGTTGGGGTGTAAACTTCCTTTATATAAAGAAATTTCCTTCTAATTGTTTTAAGGGATCAAAAATTTTAAGTTAAATTCGAATTATTAATTTCCGTCATTAAAACAATTTGTAATCGACTAGGTACCAATTTTGGGCATTGTGGGGGTGCTCACCCTTCCCCGCACGTAACCGACTCCCAAACCATTTTCTGGTTTCGCAGACCAGAACTCGTTGTTTTAATAAAAAAGACAAAAGCAAGTTTTATTAAAATAACCGAGTTTTCAGGTGATTCAATCTCACCTAAAAAATAAATAAAAAAGATTGGTGGTGACTCCCCGTTGTTACAGCTTGGCGACTCCGCTGAGGACTTTTTTATTGAGAGTCAAGCCATGATTCGATTACCTTTTGTCTTAATGAGTAGAAAATATTAATTCGGTTTAATTTAATTTTGTGGTCCCTGCTTTTTCTTTCTTTCTAAAATTTTTTACAATTTTTTTATAAAATATGTCTTCTAAGTTTTCATACCATGAGCTCTGAACCCGAGCTCCGTCCCTTTTAAGTGGGAGCGAGAAACTATGCCTTCGTGAGGTACCCCCTCCGTGTAGTATGGTGAATCGCTTCTGGGATATGTGTCCCTATGTCTTCATGAGATTTCATCTTCGTGCAGACCTAGGGAAATGTATCCCCCTGAATTGTGCTTACTAGCCTTAGCAGGATAGTGAGTACCACTCGGGTACCTTTGTTAGAACCCAACCACATGTAATGAACCGTAGAAACCCACCCTATCTAGAGCCATGCCGAACGTCTGCCCGTTTAAGGAGTCACCCAATAGGTGCATTATAGTGAGAGATAGGGGGATTTAATGCCTTTTAATTATGTTCTTTAGCTTTAGCTTTAGTTTTATTTATTTATTTATTTCCTTTTCACAGTACAGTATGCTATATACCATGCCTATATTTATGCAAGACAAGCATGCGGGTAGATATCATGATGGGGTAGGATTTTTTTTTCTGAAAAGCATGTGGGGTAGAAAAGCATGTTCTAGGATTCTTTTAATTTAGCTTTTGTCTATTACTTCGATATTATTCATTTATTTTCAGACTAACATGTTTCCTTTGTCTTTGTTTTCTCGTTCTTGCATTGCATTTTTTATCCTTTTTAATTAAAAGGTGTTGAGGCAAGGTCAGTCGTTATAAAGGGTTAGCTATGGTGAACCAATTTCTTGATAAGGTGGAAGGAAACCTAAGCGTACGGAGGTGGTCAGAAGAAACTCAGCACCAGAAAGGGGACAGTCTGTTAGAAGGCAAAAAGTCAGAGTTTAGGGATTCCACTAGCATTAGATCGACTCATAACCAACTACAAGAGTTAAAAGAAATCAGGAACCAGTGGTATGAAGAAAATAAGTAGTTGTTCTATGCCAATTACGGTGATTTGCCTTATCTGTTAGATGTCAGTATCGACAAAGCTTTGTTTTGAGCCCTTGCCCAATTTTGGAATCCTGCCTACAGTTTCTTTACCCTGGGAGATGTTGATATGGTACCAACCATTGAAAAATACACTGCCTTGATTCGTTGCCCAAAACTTCGGGTTGATAAGGCTTATTTCAAGTCTCATCTCAGAAAAAACTGCTTAAGATGACTGGCATGGATGAACAGTGGGCAAAAGCAAGGATTAAGGTAAAAGGGGAAACTAGGTGTATCGCCTGGAGATTCATACGGGACCTAATCCAAGTCGAGTCCAATCAAGAAAAATAGGTCAAATGTTTTCCTTGGCCATTTACGGTTTGGTTAATTTCCCAAATTGTTGGGGTACATCGATGATTCTGTTATGGAACTGTTCGATTACCTTGATAAAGGAGTTACCCCCGTTCCAACCATCCTAGCCAAAAATTTCAGGTCTCTCAGTGCTTGTAAAAGAATTGGTGAGGGGAGGTTCATCAGCTGTGCTCAACTTTTGTTAATCTGGTTTCATAGTCATTTCTAGAAGCCAGAGAAAATCTCTTATCGGGCATGCTTCGAAAGTTACTCACCACTCAAGGATCTCGTGTCCACACAAAGACAAAAGAACATCTCTTATGACAACTAGAAGGCCATTTTTTGAAACCTCCAAGAAAAAGATATCATCTGGAAAGCACGCTGGTTCTTCCCTGATAGTATCATATACAAGTGTGGAGACTATGACTGGGTCCCTCTACTTGAGATATCGGGTGCAACTGGATATGCTCCGTTACTAGTATCCAGACAATACAGATTAAGACAATTCATCTCGGTGACAAGGAGGCTTGCTACTTGTGAATTTCCATACAAGTGTAAGGACTGTAAGAAAAATGTTTCCATGATCATTAAGGCGTGGAAGCATCCTTGCAGGATGGAACCGTTCGATGAAAAACCGAAAGTTATGCTGGAGTATCAATGATGGAGGAGCATGAGAATCAATGACGATGTCCCCTTACCTAATCTAGAAAATAATGTATCGGCAGAGGAACATTTACAAGTGGATCCCTCTGAGATGGAAATCGCGAAGCACGATTTTGAGAGAAGGTACTTCGTGATGGAAAGTCAGTTATCGAGGTTAGAAAATGAAAGGAACCAGTTGAAGTTCGGCATGCAGTCTCAGGAACAAGAGATTGAAAGGCTGAGAAAAGGGAAAAGCAAAGCCAATGAAGATTTGGTTGATCTACAAAATTATTACTAGAAACTCCGTGCATCAGCAAGATACGGGAAGACAACCACCGAATGGAAGCTTGAGATTTGAGAAGAAAAGGGGAGAGCAGATCACTGGGAAAGAAGATTTAAAGATGCCCACGCACATCAAACTGCCATGGAAGAAGAATTGTCCGAAAGCAGCACTGAGAATATAAATTTGAGAAGACAGATCATAGAACTAGAAGATTCCCTACAAAGGCACCTTAGCCGATACTCTGTAGCTGAATTAAAAGCAAGTAAAAAGGAGAATGAGACTCTGAAGAAACAAGTTGAAGAATTAGAAATAGCTCTGCAAACCTGTCATGGGCTAATTAAAAATTTAGAAGAAATCCAACGATGGAATGATCAGCGTTGGCAGGCACAATTAGAGCAATCTCAGAACCAAGTATGGGATAGAGACCGCGTTATGTCTGAAGCCCTTGTCCAGGTACGAGAGGTCACAGAACACTTGCAGACTTTAGCCATTCAAGCCGACATTTTGAGCCTGCAAACTGAGTCGAAATCTAATAGGGGCAAGAAGCTGGCATGGCTCCTCAAGAAGATTAAGATCCTAGGTGTTAAGGCTAAGCAGTATATGTGAAATAGGCCCACCTTATGTACAGAAACTTGTTCTTATGCGAGTTTCCTTTTGGAAGTTGTAATGAAATCAACACCTTTTGTGTAAAATATGTTGTGGTACTAATATAATATGTGTTTTGCATGTACACCGCATCTTCTCATTCATATTTGCATCATACTACATCATATTGCATCATTATACTAAGATTCTCAAGGAATTATTATCGCAGTAATATCTAGGGCATACAAAACCGCAAATTCGATACCCTTACTTCACCAGAAGCAAAGCTAAAGACATTGAGGAAAGATTGGCAAAAGTTGAACAAGCATACGAAGACATCAGGAAGGATATTGAAAGCAAGTTAGAAAGAACACAACAAGAAACTCGTGACCATATTTCACAATCGAAAGAAGATCTATTCGCTAGAATAGCCGCAATGCTAACCGGGAAAGGTTCTGAAAAGAAGAAATGGGTCTTTATAGATCCCAGTGCACTGATAGAAGACCTAGGGCATCCTCTTAGCAAGGCCCATCTGTCAATAGAGACTCCAATGGCAAAGCAGTAAGTCATTCAGGCCGAGTCTTCCTTGCAAGGGGGAATGATAGTTCATGATGACCCTAGCGAGTATGTTGTTCAAGATTTCAATAAGATCAAAAAACTAAAAGTCGAACTACCCAAACAGCTCAAGGATCGATGCAAACAGTTGGAAGAAAAGTTCAAGGTTATAGAAAGTGTAGATCAATTTCCAAAGATGGATGCAAGAGAGTTAAGCCTGATTCCCGATTTGGAGCTTCCCCCAAAGTTCAAGATGTCTGATTTTGAAAATTATAATGGACCACTTGCCCTGAAGCTCAACTCACAATGTTCATTAGGAGGATGACGGGATTTATTGATAATGACCCCCTTTTAATTCACTGTTTTCAAGATAGCCTGACAGGGTCTGCTGCAAAATAGTACAACCAATTAAGTGGTGCTAAAATCAATTCTTGGAAGGACTTGGCTGAGGCATTTGTAAGACAATACAACCATGTTATTGATATAACGCTTGACCAGGTGACGCTACAAAACATAGAGAAAATACCTAATGAAAGTTTCAGACAATATGCACAACGATGAAGGGATGTTGCGGCCCAAGTACAACCACCACTGTTGGAGAAAGAAACGGTGATGCTCTTCGTTGGAAAGTTGAAGAAACCCTTCCTCGATCGTATAATAGGGGGTGCCACAAAGGACTTTTCTGACATAATAATAAATAGAGAAATGATCGAGAACGCAATCCGAAGTGAAAAAATTGAGGATGAAGAAAACACAAAGAAGTCAAACTACAAAAGAAAAGAGGGCAATGCTAGCAATACATGTGTCTATAATGTCGGCTATACAAAGCAGCTGACAGTCGGACAACCTAAAGCTACAACCTCGAATACCCAAAATTCCTCGAAACAAGGATCAAATCAGAAAGCGAAAGTAGAAGATATAGAATTTACTCATATCCCGATATCTTATGGCGAATCATACAAAAATTTGTACGATGCATATGTAATCTCCATTCTACACAAAGCCGATACAACCCCTTTACCCAAAATGGTACGACGCCAATGCTCAATGTGACTACCACGCTGGAGTTGTAGGTTATTCCATCAAGAATTGCATCGCTTTTAAAAAACTTGTTGAAAAGTTCATAAAGATGGAGGTCATAAGGTTCGATGACTCTACAGGGTCGAGTACGGCTAAGAATCCATTGCCTAATCACGGTGAGCCAGGCGTAAATGCAATTTTCGGTAATGGGAACAAAAGAGTCAAAACCAGCATCGAAGAAGTGAAGTCCCCGTTAAGGTGGGTTTAGGAAAAGATGGTCGAAATAGGCTTGGTACAACCAATCTTGGGAGACCTGAAAGAAGCCTCCAATAACTATTGTTCATACCATGGCGAAAAGAATCATTATATCCAAGACTGTGCAGAGTTCAAGGCCCTCGTTCATAAATTGTCTGATAACAATGAATTAGAGTTTTTTTGAAGAAAGTAAGATAGAGGAGGCAGATGTCTGTACTTCAGAACAAGGAGCCCCTAGGAATAATTATGGGGGCAATTTCCCAGTTATCGTTATTTCAGGACTGAGGAAATACGAAGGAGGCGAGAGTTCGGGAGTGAAGGTCACAATTCAAAAACTGGGGCCTTTTCCTTACAATGATAACAAGAAAGTACCATGGAAGTATGATTGCAAAGTAACGATTCAGGAAAATGAGGCTCCGAAGACTGTTTCAAAAGAGAGGTGAATGACGTAGGTTTCTTCACCAGGAGCGGGAGGTGATATGTTCCCAAAGAAAAAGAAGATGCAAAAGGGAAAGCCTTGATAATCGAACCCGAGAAGGCACAATATGTTAAACCTGAATCACTGATCAACGAGCCAGTTAAAGAGGAAGAGATGAAAGAATTCTTAAAATTCCTAAAGCACAGTGAATACAATGTCGTTGAACACCTTCGTAAACTGCCTGCCCGTATATCAATACTATCTCTACTACTAAGCTTAGAAGCACACCGAAATGTATTGTTGAACGTGTTGAACGAAACCTTCGTTTCTAACGACATTTCGGTGAACAAATTGGACAGGTTGGTGAACAATCTAAATGCTGATAACTTCATCTATTTCAATGATGATTGCAATACCTTCAGGAGGTATGGGATCCAATAAAGCTCTACATATTACTACTCACTGTAAAGGCTATACGTTGCCAGGAGTCCTGATCGATAATGGATCCGCCTTAAATGTTCTCCTATTGGCCACTTTGAACAGGCTTCTAATAGACAGTTCTCATATGAAGGATTTTAGCACTCTAGTTTGAGCTTTCGACGGTACCGAGAGACAAGTGATGGGAAAAATCGAAGTGTCATTATTGGTGGGCCCAAGCACATACGATGTAGACTTTCTGGTAATGGATATCAAACCTACATATAATTGTCTATTGGGAAAACCCTGGATCCATTCAGCTGGGGCAGTTCCATCCTCCCTCCACCAGAAATTAAAGTTCATTTTTTATGGATGACCGGTCACCGTGAATGCCAAAGAAGACATCATAGCTTCCATCACTAGTGACGCCCCTTATATAGAGACTGATGAAAAGGCCGTAGAGTGCTCATTCTGATCATTTGAGTTTGTCAATGCAACCTTCATAGCCGAAGGGAGTCGGATTCCCACTCCAAGACTGTCTAAAGCCACAAAGACAGGAATTAAACTGACAATGGGAAGAGGAGCCCGGGTCGGTCGAGGATTAGGGAAATATCTGCAAGAAAGGGTCATGTGCCGCTCATAATCAATAAGAAAGACCGTTTCGACCTGGGATACAAGCTGATGCCTAGCAGAGAATGAGTGAGATTGCGAAGAAGCAAGAAAAGAGGAAAGCTCGTTTGAAAGGAGAAGAGGTGTCAACTGGGAACCTATGACTTTTCCTCGCCTTTCTGAAACTTTTTTGTCAGGGGGATTTATCCACCCCAAACAGGTTAAGATATGTGAAGAAGCTGAGCTGGGAAAAATGTTAGAGGCTTTGGATATTAATGTAGTGACTGAAGAAGGTAATGAATGGATATACCTAAGGGGGTCCGTCCTTATACCCTTGAAACTGTTCTAAACAATTGGACTACTGAAGAACTCTCTGCAGTGTTTAGGAGTGTTTTAGCGTAATGTCCAGAACATACTTGTTACTCCTACCTAAGAACAACAAGGGTCTTTTTATAAAGGGCATATGCTTACTGTCCTTATATCAATAAAATAATACCTTTTGTGTGTATTATCTAGCCAATATCTTTATTTGTTTTTCCTCTTTCACCCATACATTTATACTATGGTCCATTTTTTCGTTTTTCTAAATTTAGTTCATTTGTTCAAGTGCACACCATTATTTCATGTCAGGTCCCCCGATATCAATGTATTGAGCGACACCGAAACTGATTCGGAACATATTTTTGAGCGAGACATGTGTCTAGATGGACCTCAGGACTTTGAAGAGGATCAAGATTGTGATCTATCTCCTGATCTACTGAGAATGGTTGAGCAAGAGGAGAAACAAATCTCGCCTTACAAAGAACCACTAGAGATAGTGAACCTGGGAAATGAAAGTGAGAAGAAAGAAGTGAAGATTGGGACATGCATTACTGTGAAAACACATAGTGATCACGTCAAGCTGCTCTTGAAATTCAAAGATGTCTTCATATGGTCCTACTAGGACATGCCTGGGTTGAACACGGATGAGGTCGTGAATAAACTTCCTATAAATGAAGGCTACAAACCGATCCAACAAAAGCTTCAGAGAATGAGGCGTGATGTACTCTTGAAAATAAAAGAAGAGGTAAAGAAACAATATGATGCGGGGTTTATGCGGGAAGTCAAGTATTCAGAGTGGGTGGCTAATATAGTTCATGTTACGAAAAATGATGGCAAAGTCCGTATGTGTGTTGATTATCGAGACCTAAACAAAGCCAGTCCGAAAGATAACTTCCCACTTCCTCACATTGACATCTTGGTCGACAATACAACAAAACATTCATTGTTCTACTTTATGGATGGTATTTATGGTTATAATCAGATAAAGATGTACCCTAATGATATGGACAAGACTACATTTGTGACTCTATGGGGAACTTTTTGTTACAAGGTGATGCCTTTTGGACTTAAAAATGCATGGGCAACATATCAACGAGTCATGGTCGCTTTGTTCCATGATATGATGCATAAAGAAATAGAAGTGTATGTCGACGACATGATTGTCAAGTCCCAAACGGAAGAAGAGTATATCATGATTTTGAGGAAATTGTTCTTAAGGCTGAGAAGATATCGGTTAAAGCTGAATCCGGCCAAATGCACCTTCAGAGTCAAATCAGGGAAGCTACTGGTTTCATAGTCAGTGAAAGAGGCATTGAAGTTGATCCAGATAAGGTCAAGGACATTCAGGATCTACCACCCCACGCATTTAGAAAGAAGTAAGAGGCTTTTTAGGAAGATTAAACTACATTGCTCGGTTCATTTCACAGTTAACCAAAATGCGATCCTATTTTTCGTATACTCAAAAAGCATAACTTAGAGGAATGGAATGATGAATGCCAAGAGGCATTTAACAAGATCAAGCACTACTTGTCAAATGCCTCGGTTCTAATGTCGCCTATCCCAAATAAGCCATTGATTTTGTACTTAACTGTCCCCGAGAATTCTATGGGATATGTACTCAGACAACATGATGAGTCCGAAAAGAAAGAAAGGGCAATCTATTATCTCAGTAAGAAGTTTACAGAATGCCAAATAAGATATTCGCTAATCGAGAAATTGTGTTGTTCCCTAGTTTGGACTACTAGGAGGCTAAGGTAATACATGTTGTATCATACGACTTGGCTAATTTCAAAATTGGACCCCCTTAAATACTTGATGGAGTCGACTGCACTGATAGGAAGGATGACAGATTTTATTATCTGAGTTCGATTTGGTTTATGTAAGCCAAAAAGCCGTGAAAGGGAGTGCAATAGCCAACTTTCTAGCTAATTAAGCTCTAAAGGATTATGAACCGCTAAACTTTGATTTCCCAAATAAAGACCTAATGTGCATTACGATTGTGGAGGAAGATACTCTAGAAGCTAAATACTAGAGACTAAACTTTGATGGCACCTCAAATGTCGTGGGCAAAGGAATTGGGGCAGTGTTAGTCTTGCCAGAGGGTGACCACTACCCTTTTGCCAGTAAACTTGATTTTGATTGCACAAATAATATAGCAGAATATGAAGCATGTGTCATGGGGATTTGAGCTGCTATTGAGCATAAAATTAAGTCATTGAAGGTATACGGGGATTCCATGCTCGTGATCTATCAACTCTGAGGAGAATGGGGGACCAGAGATTCCAAATTGATGAATTATCGGAATCTTGTTCTGGATCTAATCAAAGAATTCTATGAGATTACCTTCCACTATCTTCAGCGAGAAGACAATCAAATGGCAGACGCTTTGGCTACCTTGTCTTCGTTGATAAGAGTCAACAAGCAATCTGATTTGAAGCCTATACGAATGAGTATATATCAGTCTCCAGCCTATTGCTATAGCATCGAGGAAGGTGAAAAGGACGTACATCCTTGGTTTCATGACATTTTGAGGTACCTAAAAACTCGTTAGTACCCAGAGCAGGATACTGAGAATGAAAAGATGACATTGCGAAGGCTAGCAAGCGAGTATGTCCTAGATGGGGAGATCTTGTACAAAAAAAGGAAAAATCAAGTGCTATTGCGATGTATAGATGTTGTCGAGGCTAAAGAGATTCTTGGAGAAGTTCATGAAAGTGTATACGGAACACACGCCAATGCATTTACAATGGCTAGGCAGATTATGAGATTTGGCTATTATTGGTCAACTTTGGAAGAGGACTGCATCAACTACGCTAGGAAATGCCATAAGTGTCAAATTTATGCCGACAAAATTCATGTTCCGCCATCGCCACTACATGTCATGAACTCCCTATGGCCATTTTCTAAGTGGGGCATGGATGTCATCGGGCCTATATCCCTAAAGGCTTCTAATGGGCACCGATTTATCTTCGTGGTTATTGATTACTTCACCAAGTGGGTGGAAGCAGCCACTTATGCCAATATCACCAAATCGGCAGTATGCAGATTCTTGAAGAAAGAAATCATATATCGATATGGGATGCCAGAAAGTATCATATCTGACAATGCATTGAACTTGAATAATAAAACCATAAAAGAAGTATGCAAACAGTTCAAGATACGACATCACAATTCCTCGCCATACTGTCCACAGATGAACGGAGCAGTGGAAGCAACCAACAAGAATATCAAGAAGATTATTGGAAAGATGGTGGAAACTTATAAAGACTAGCATGAGAAGCTAACATTCGCTCTATATGCCTACCGTACATCAATCAGGACTTTACTAGGGCAACCCATTTTTAGTTAGTTTATGGGATGGAGGCGGTACTACCCATCGAGGTCAAGATTCCTTCCCTCTGAGTTTTGTTAGAGCTAAAACTAGATGAAGCATAATGGATCCAATCTAGATATGATCAACTCGCTTTGGATGAAGAAAAAAGACTAAAAGCCATCCGACATGGTCAAATATACCAAAAAATGATGATGCAAGCTTTTAATAAGAAGGTTCCCCCAAGGGAATTTCGAGAAGGAGATCTAGTGTTAAGAAAGTTCATGCCTAATCAGAGAGAATCTCGAGGAAAATGGATGCCAAATTGGGAGAGCCCGTACGTTGTGAAGAAAGTCTTTTTAGGAGGAGCTTTAATTTTGACTGAAATGGACGGTAAAGATTTGCCCAGCCCTGTGAACTCAGATTCAGTCAAGAAATATATCACCTGAAAAATGAAAGTAACTCAAAGTTTTGGCAAAGAAAAGCTAAGGCTTGAAATGATCGGTTCCCTTAAAACTCCATGATACGAGGAGAATTTGTGAATGTTGAGATATCGTCAAAGCACCCAAGGCCTCCTAGACACATGATGATTTTTGGCAAACTAGTTTAGCAAATCTCATCAGCTAGATATCTGGGGCACCTAATTTTGTCTTTTTGCTTGATTTTCGTTCAATGTTTGTCATCTAAATGTCATGAACTCTACTTTCAATAAATTCTCTTTTTCATCTTATCCTTGTTTACACAAATATCATATATTGACATAAGGATTAGTGAGCTAACAAATATAAAAGACCTCTCTACATTGCTTTTGAAAGATTCCTAATAGTACAAGGACCAATGGTTGTCTTGATTCAAAAGGGACATTCGCGTCGGTAAAACGCCCAATAGAAACAGAGGCACTACTCGAACAGAATGTAGGGCAAAGAGTTTTTGCAATCTGATCATACCTGAAAAGAGAAAGCCTGAGGACTAAAACGGAGTTCGAGCAGACGATGATGTCGGATGCTTAAGTCGACCTCGAGACTAAAATTTATTCTCAAATGGCATTTTGCATTCATGCTAGAATCATTCATGCAATTGTTAGGCATATCTAAGCTACGTCATCTGACTCATGCTAATCATAACATCCTAAATGTATTTACAAAAGTACTACAGATTCTATCCCTCCAGCAAGTGGTGGAACAGATTAGCACAACAATTTCATCTCCGTGGAATTGCAGCAGAATGAGCATGACAACAACTTCATTTGCAGCAGAACAAGCACGATAACAAGTTCATCTCCCTGAAATGGCAGTGGAACAAATGCAACAAATAGATCCAGTCTCCTTGAGAATACAATGGAATAGATAATCTATTTTACTTACCCCAAAGAAGCAGAATAAAAGAATAATTAGGGAATGCTATGCCCTTTTAGAGGAAGAAGTCAAGGTGATCAAAGGTCGGGAAGATCGTGGTTCCCCGCAACGATGAAGCGAATTCTCCATTTCCTAGATCTCGCTCTATCATTGATGATGCAGCATGTCATATTTTCTAGGTCTAGTTTTGCTATTGACTGTGCGACTAGACCAATTATTTTCTTCGGACCTCATCTTCAGAATAATAAAAAAATCAAAGGAAAATTCAAAAGATCTAAAAAGAAAGAAAGAAAAAGAAGGAAAAATAAAAAAATTGGCAAAATGGCAAAAAATCGAAATAAGGAAAAAATCAAAAACATAAAAATTCCAAAAAGATCCCCAAAAAGAAAATCAAAGTCAAAACTTCGATCATGCCACTTCGTCAAAGTTGTTGCAGATCAAACCTTCTTCTCCAGATCGTGCCACTCCGTTAGAGTTGTAGCAGAACGAACCTTCTTCTCGATATCATGCCACTTCATCATAGTTATAGCAGATCGAACCTTCTCCTCGAGATCATGCCACTTCGTCGGAGTTGTAGCAAATCGAACCTTCTTATTCAGATCTTGCCACTTTTCCAGAGTTGTTGTAGATCAAACTTTCATCATCCGATCATGCCTCTTCGTCAGAGTTGTAGCTTGATCAACACTTTCTCCAGATCACGCCTCTTTCTTCAGAGTAGAAGCAGATCAAACTTTCTTCATCATTCGATCCTGCCTCTTCGTTAGTGTTGCAGTTGGATAAAATATCTGAACCTTCGTCCTCTGATCATGCCTCTTCGTCAGTGTTGCAGCTGGATCAAAACTTTTTATCTTTAGACCGTGCCTCTTCGTTGGTGTTGTAGCTTGGTCAAATCTTGGTCTTGCCTCTTCGTCGGTACTGTAGCTGGACCAAGTCACTAATTTGTGATCTTGCCTCTTCGTCGGTGTCGTAGCTGGATCAACCCCATTACCTCTAGACCTTGCCTCTACGTCGGTGTTGTAGCTGGGTCAAACTTTACCAACTCTTGGTCTTGCCTCTTCGTCGGTGTTGTAGCTGGGTCAAACTTTACCAACTCTTGGTCTTGCCTCTTCGTTGGTGTTGTAGCTAGACCAAATCCACTAACTCAATCTTGCCTCTTCGTTGGTGTCGTAGCTTGATCAACCTTACTAACTATAGACCTTGCATCTTCGTCAGTGTTGTAGCTGGGTCAATATTTACTAACCTTTTCCTCTCCTAGTAAATGTTGTTGTAAAAAAAATCCAAAAAAATCCAAAAGAGAAAACAAGAAAACAAGAAAAAAAAAAAAAAAAAGTAAAAAAGTAAAAGAAATGGAAAATAAAAAAGAAAGAAAAAGAAGAATTCTTTTAGATCTGGTATCTACGTCGGTATTGCAGATGGATCAAATATCAAAACCGTCACCATTCGATCCTGTCTCTTCATCGGTGTTGCAGCTGGATCAAACATCAGAACCTTCATTTGATCCTTCCTCTTCGTCAGTGTTGCAGCTGGATCAAATATCAGAACATGCCCCATTCGATCCTCTATTCGTCAGTGTTTGCAGCTAGATCAAACGTCAGAACATTCATCATTCGATCCTGCCTCTTCATTAGTGTTGTCGCTGGATCAAGTTTTGTAGACCTTGCCTCTTCTTCAGTGTTGCAGCTAGGTAAAATTTTCTTCAGGTATTGCATCGTCGTCAGAGTCGTAGCAAGCCGAACTTATTTTGTCTCCTCCAACGGATCACCCCATTTTGAAGATTTTTCCTAAAAGAGCGGTCGAGCAAATCAAGCGAAGCGAAAGAATAAGAGACACGCCAAGAAGGAAGAAGCTCAACTAGACCGGATAAAATGGGTTTCTCTTTATCTTTGCTTCATTGCTGTTATACAACAATAAGCAAAGAGGGGCAGCTGTAGTAACCCATTTTAGTTTGGGCCTTTGAACCCAAATATATTACAACCCATTATATTATACATCCATTAAACCTAAGTAAATACCCATTACAATCTAACCCTAACCCTAATACAAAGAAAAACCCTAGTTACAGCCTTGCTAAGAGCCGTCGCCGCTGCCTTCATCAGCCACTGCCACTACTGGCAAGCCGTCGTCCAACGCGCCGCCGTCTAAGCCCTATCAATCAACCAAATCCGAATCATATCATAAATCAAAATAAAACACTTAAAAAATAAATCCCCAGATAATTATCTCCCTTCCACCGCCTCAAATCCCCTTTTAAACCCTTTTATCCCCATCCGCTGCCACCACCGCCCGAACAACCAAACCGTCGGCCACCACCTGTCCTTCTTCTTTCCACCTCACCCAAACTGCACCACTATAAAGAGAACTCGATCTGCAAATAGAGGGAAGGGAGAAATCATTCAAACCAAAAAAACCAAAAAAATCGATTAGAGATCAGAGAGAGATTTAGACCGAAATCGAACACAAAAAATAAAGAGGGGTAAAAATCAAAGAAAAACAATCTGAAAAAGGTAAAAAATAGAAAAACCTTTCGGTTTTACCTTAGATCTATAAAAATAGAGGGGGATTTAAGAAAAAACCAACTTAAAATTCGAACTTAGGGACTAAAACCGAACTAAACCCATCATTGGCATGTCTTCCGGCCACTGCAGGCGGTGGTCACCGTCGCCGGCAAGCGGTGATTGGCGGCGGAGCTCAATGACTGGCTTTTAAGTGAGACCAGAGGGTTGAGAGATTTTCAAAACTTTTTTTTCTCATATCAAGTGTTGGAATGATTTTTTTGGCAAAAAATTGTATTTAAAGGGATATGAAACGACGTCGTTTCAACCCTTACTGTACCCATGTGAAAACCCGACCCAGGAGAAGAGATCCACATTATTCGTTGAATGGGAAAATCACAAATTCGTTCCTTCTATTTTTGTATCCTTTCAATTCTGCACTTTAATTCCTGTTTTATTCGATTTTAGTCACTGTTTCTGATTAATTTTGCACTTTAATTTCTATTTTGTTCAATTTTGGTCATTATTTATTATTTATTATTATCATTATTATTTATTATTATTATTATTATTATTATTATTATATATGTACGTGTTACCTTTATTATAACTAAATATTATTTACACTATATATTTCTATTAATTATTATTTTTACTGTTAATGTTGTCATTTAGTTATTATTAAAATATATTTGTTAACTAGATTTTAAATGACCTATTAAATAGGGATTACCATGAAAAACGTACCCCGTGCATAGGGGTGCCACTTTCCGTTAGTCTCTATTATGAAATATCATTTTAATTCTAAATCGTAAATTTCAAAAGAATTTTCGCTTTATTTGTAATTTTAACGGAAATTATGCCCCAGACATTGGGGTGTAAACTTCCTTTATATAAATAAATTTCCTTCTAATTGTTCTAAGGGATCACAAATTTTAAATTAAATTCGAATTATTAATTTCCATCATTAAACAATTTGTAATCGACTAGGTACCAATTTTGGGCGTTGTGGGGGTGCTCACCCTTCCCCACACGTAACCAACTCCCGAACCTTTTTTTGGTTTCGCAGACCAAAACTCGTTGTTTTAATAAAAATGACAAAAACAAGTTTTATTAAAATAACCAGGTTTTTAGGTGATCCAATCTCACCTAAAAAATAAATAAATAAATTGGTGGCGACTCCACGTTGTTACAATACCAATCTCAATACTTCAAATTTCCTTTCATATCCAAATCAAAGAATGATTCATAAATCATTCTAACAATTATTCAAGCATGATACCTCAATTTAACCAACTTCCACTTTAAACCCCTTAATTTCCATACTATCCGATTTAATCCTTTAACCTTAACAAACTTCCAATTTGGTCCAAACAACATTCTAAAACTTGTAGAATCATCAACTCCACATATCTAACCTTAATAAAATTCTTCCATAATTTTCCTAATCTCTTCACTTTAACCGAATATGAAAGGTCACTATAGACTTGATTTCCAACTTGATTCAAGCATGAATTGAACTTCAAAACATCATTTCTAAGCATAATCAATCATCCCATATCAAAATTCAACATCCTCTTCATCCACTAATTTCAAGAACTCAATATTTAAGCATGAAAAGTATGAACAACGAATACCAAATGATAGATAATTTCATGTAGATCAATTTCATGTTTCATACTTTCATCCAAAATCCTACTAGATTGGCTTGAAAAATCAAAAAGAAAATGTCACATACCTTAGGTAGAGATTTCGACACTTTGGAGAAACTATGAAGAAAAGTCTTGAATTTTATCTTTATTCAATTTAGACCATTTGTCACCTATTTATAAAAGATTTCAAATAAAAATCTCCTTAATAGTCAAATGACTATTTTACCCTTGATATCCAATATTGCCCCCATATTAATTTATTCATCCAAGGGTCAAAAATAAACCATCAAATTAGTAGTTACCAATTTTACCCTTGTAATTTCCTAAAATTACAATCTTGCCATTTTTATCCAACGGCTCATATTTAACATAGAAAATCTAATTTAATCCAATGGTCCATATTAAATTCTTCTAAGATAAGGCATGGAAAAGATATTTTTAAACTTCCCTTATCTTTTAATAAAATATCTCAATTATTCAATTCGATCCGATTATTCGAATTCTTCTCGAACTTTAACTCTTTATAGCTTTTAACACAAATTTTGTCCAAAAGTCTGAGTAACATGAAAACGTCATTCTTGGGTGTAAACTATTCATTTATGGGACTAAAATACATAGCTTCTGAAAAAGTAAAATTTAGTCTCTGAACTTTTCCAAAATTTATACTTTAGTCACCAAACTTTTTTTTATTCATTTTTGTCACTAACCAAAATTTTGAGGTATTACAAGTCCTTTGATTTTGAGCTTTCCTTCTTCTTTGACCTTGCTTCCTCCAATAATTTTTAATTTAAACAAATGCAATACAATCATTAATTCACATGCTCATCATCACACCATTACTCAATGTGCATAACTATTATCATCACTCAAGCAACAACCATATATATATACTTATCATCCTCATTTCCATTTCCAAGTTAAGTCCTTATTTTCAACTTTTGGCAGCTTGAGCTATCATCAAAGAACTGTCTCTCCATAATAGAGTATACACTGGAATTTTAAGTTCTTCACACTGTTGCAAACTAGATTCAACTATGGTTTTAAAGGTATAAGCCTAATAATTTAACAGATCCACAAAAATTATGAGAATACTTAGAGGTCTCAAAACAGAAACTATCCAAAACAGAATATGCTTCCAGATTTTCTGCACTACCTTCACTTAAAAATTCAACTTTTAATTTAGAACTTGAAATCAATCACAGTTTGTTGGAGACAAAACTAGACTCACACAAGATTCTACACATATAAAACTCATCCTTTAATTTGACATATTAAATTTTCTATGAATTTCTAAACTTACTGCCAGAACAGAGATTTTCTGGACAAATTGCATTTAACATCTATTTCAACTATTCTAAGTACTACAAATCAACATATAACTTCAAATGATTGTAAGTACCATTCAAATTCATCCTTAACTTTAAATTTCCAATATATTTTAACTTAATTTCTCATAATCAATAGCAAGATTTCATACGTTAAACAACAACAATTCATTATTAAAATCATTAAAACACCATTTCATCCATAATCAGCTTACCTTGTGCTTGATTCTCCCCTGCATTCCCAGATCAAAGACTTCAAATTTAGTTCCAATTTAAGCTTCCTTTTCTCTTGCATTTCATTCAAAAACAACGTATAAATTTCTAAATCATAACTATGAATTTAAGCTTAACCTATTACTCAAGAAATAACTTACCTTTAATTGTTGAAATCACTTGAATCATAGACCTTTCTTTCTTTATTTCCCACCGAATTCCTGATGCTTTACATGAATCCATTTCAAAAATTCCTCTCCTTCTTCAATGGAGTAGTCAATCAAGTAAGAAAATCCAAAGGAGGAAGACAATGGAATGAGAGTAAAATTACTCTCATTCCCCACCACTTAGCCGACCACTTCTCAAGGATTTTCCACATGTGTTTCACTAACACTTAGTGGTCTAAATACACATGCAACATTGTTATTTTAACCTTGTTCCAATTTACTCCATTTATCTCAACTTTGGACTTCTTTCATTTTGGTCCTTCAAGACTAGTTCCACATCTTTCACAATTTATTCATAACTTCATTCTTACTTCTTACAATTCAATCCTTAATAATTCAATTCATATTCTAAATTAACCAAAAAATACATCTTTAACTCAATTAGCTCTTTTACCTTTAATTTCATTGACTTACTTATTTAATTGACTCAAATTGAATCTTTAATAATCCAAAGAAAACATTCTCTAAGCATGTGTTTGCCTTGTAAAAGTCCTAGCCCGATTTTAGGGGTGTTACAGAATCGGTTCTTTCAACCCTATTTGGATCGGTTTATGGTAGTCTTTATTGACGGCAATTTGGTTTACACAAGTTCGGAGGACGAGCATGATTATCACTATCATATTATCCTTTAGACCTTAAGGGAGAGACAGCTTTATGCCAAATTTAGTAAGTGCGAGCTTTGGCTTTCAAATGTGGCATTCTTAGGCCACATTATTGCCATGGATGGCATTCGAGTGGATTTGCAAAAGATCCAAGCAATGGTGGAGTGGAAACCACCTAGGAATTTTTTCAAGGTTTGTAGTTTTCTTGGACTTGCCAACTATTATCGTCGTTTTGTCAAAGGTTTTTCTATCATAGCAGCCCCGATGACAAAGTTGTTAAAAAAGAGTTCCATTTGAATGCAACGAGAAGTGAAAACAAAGTTTTGATCAATTGAAGGCTTACCTAGCGGAGGCCCTAGTGTTGACGCACCCCAAACCAGATTATGTAATGTTAAGTGGCGCTCCGTTGAATGGGCTTGGTTGGATTCCCATGTGGGAGTCTAAGGTTGTTGCTTACGCCTTAAAACAACTTAAGCCTCATGAACACAACTATCTTACGCACAATTTAGAGCTCCCAACAGTTATCTTCGCACTAAAGATTTGGAGACACTACTTGAATGAGGAAAAGTGCTACATTTACACCAATCATAAGAGTTTAAAGGATTAGCTTACCCAAAAGGAGTTAAACTTAAGGAAAAAAAGGTGAATTGAACTACTTAAGGTTTATGATTGCATTATAGAGTATCACCCAAATAAAGAGAATATCGTGGACAATGCGTTGAGTTAGAAAACAATGTTAGACTTGAGGGAAATGTTCACCTGCTTGAAGATGATTGAGGATGGAGGGTTGTTAGCGGAGCTTCGTGTGGATCTTACCTTGGTACAAGAAATTAAGAGAACGCAAGTGCTATAAGAAGAGTTGGTGTCAAAGATAGAGTTGATCTAGCGATGAAAGACATCAAGTTTTGAGGTACAAGATGACAAGATTTTGTACTTCAAGGGCCAGCTATGTGTTCCAGTCTTGGAGGATTTGCGAGACCAAATCCTTCATGAGGCTTATCATAGTTCGTTTTATATGCATCCAGACAATAACAAGTTGTATCAAGATCTACACCCTTTCTTTTTGTGGCCTAGTATGAAGAGGGATGTGTCGAAGTTCGTGACTAGATCCTAGCTTGTCAACCTGTACGAGCACCTTATGTTCTGGGTTGATGAACACTGATGAACTATTAGGGGAGTATCGGTACGGGCTTTAACCTGTACCAGTACGCCCTCCAAGGTTGTATCAGTACGGGTTAACCCATATCGATACAAGAAGGCTGGAAAATTTTAGTGAGCAATTTTGGTATCAATACGCATATGAGTATTGGTACCCGGGGGCACCGTACCAGTAATCATGGTCTGGTACTGGTGCACAAAAATATCAATTTGAGCTAGAATGGCTGGAAAATTACAAATTAAGGTCCAATACACTCCTTATGATGTATGGTGACATAGATAACCCTAAATTGAGGTTTCACCTCTATAGAACATGTAATAACTTGGTAAGCATAATGGGTGGGTTGTTAATGATAGTAACCATAGATTTATAGTAACCGTGATAGTGTTGTGTGCCGTGTGGGCACTTGCGTGGTCGAGTCACCCTTGATCGATAGGATTCGTATACCTAAAGAGCAGGTTGCAACACCATGGTATGAGATACATAATCTATGTTCCTGAGGCTATGTGACATCAGGCCTCATTCATAGTTACTCGAGGAGAGATTTTGAGTATGAGTATACATTCCCGAAGCTATGTGACATTGGGCCTCTCTCCAGGTTTGTGGTATGTTGCATATGTTTTCCTTGTGAGATTATAATGTACTCGTTGATTGATGATGTATTTAGGCGACTAGTGGTAGCGTTCCATGTTGTTACGTTGTCATGTCGTCATATTTAGCTACATGCTCATGTTTATGAATTGCATGAAGCATGGTAGAGTAGAAGTGTACCATTGGGTTTATAAGCTTAGCATTCAGAGAATATATATTCATTGGACCCTATTGATTGTATTGTATCTCATATTTTTTAGTTATGTTGTTCGAGTTGAATATTTTTAAATGTTTTAGTTTAACTTGGAGATCCTATGTAAATGTTTGAGTTATTTATCTATGTTTTTTAAACGGTTGGACTTAAATTGATTTGAAAATGAACTCTTTTGGGCTAAACTAGGTCAAAATTTTTTGTTTTGGGTTGAGCTTGAAGCCCAAATGTGTCATCCGAGTTTAGGGTGTTACATTAGTAGTTAATGCAATTTCCAATAATTGAAATTTGATTTTTTGGCAATTAAATCGATCCTCGGAATATATGGTTCGATTATTTTTTTCTTAATAAAATTTAAATTGAAACATAGAAATCAAAGGATTAAATTGTAAAATAGTAAAGTTTGAAATTTAAGACATGAGTTAAATTGAATAAAAATTAAGTTGAAGGCCATTAGAGCAAGAGGTGAAAAGTTTAAGGCTTACCTAAGAATTTAACCATAATTTTGCTTAGCTGTGACCATTTGTCATGACCATAATTTGTACCCAAACTTCCTTGTAATTAAATAAAGGAAATAAGACAAATTTTGGCTATTGATTTTGGTGGTGAGAAAAAGGAAGACGATATCTTCTTCTTCAATCTATTAAACTCCATTGATGAATGCTATCGTGAACCCTAATTATCACCTTTCAAATTCTTGAAATGTAGTCGCCATCTCTTCAAGTTAAGCTTATAATTGGTAACCCCATGTCTTTTAGCTATTTTTTGGTACTATTTCCATTGGGTTTTAATTTAAGTATTCATGGGAAAATTTCCATAGTTAGAGATTTTGATTAACTAAGGCCTCAAATGGGAACTAGGAAGAATTCTAAGCTTGGTGGTAATTTTTCCTATAATTTTTGGGTCATGGAACCCCTAAGCGTAATGTCTTGAAGAATTGGAAATTTCCATGTTAATTGTAGCTTAGAATTTCATGTACTTGAATGTTTGAATTAATGAATTTATATGTTAAATTCATTCTAGATTAAGATAGAATTAAGGAATCGAAAGTTCAGAAGAGAATGAATAGGGAAAATCAAGTTGGAAAAGCAATTAGTGATCAATCCTAGCTCGGAAGTATCGGTGAGTGTAGTATATGTTTTGGAATGACATGTTGTCATCTCAGTAAGTTATTTGTTTGCATTTGATTATGATCTCTTGCTATACATGATGACATGATGCATAAAGCTCACTTAGAGCAAGGTTTGGTGGCAAATCATGTGTGGTAAGCTTATTTCTTTGTCTTAAACTTTGTATGTATATTGTTATGTTTTATATGATATGTTAGGCTATGAAAGGTAATGGAAAGTTATGACATATGATGTTATGATAAGTTATGAAATTTGATATTACTTAAAGTTATGGATATGTTAAGTTTTGGAGCTTTGAAGCTCACTATGTAATTATGATATGTTATCTTCGGAGTTATAAACTCATTTATGAAATAATGAATTCTAAAGGAAAATTTTGGACACAAGTTGACTTTGTGTACAATTAGCATGTCATAGAATTCATTGAGATCGTGTACAAATTTGCATTACGATCTATGGGTTATGACCATTATGTTGAGACAGTAGGAGAGATCTGATTATTGGTCATTAGAGACAGTTGGAAGGTTGATCATTCTCAGTTTCTCAGATATATGGAGATAGTTGGTTGTGAATTTGTGTACACCTATGTGTAATTGTGACCCAAGAGAAAATAATGAAATCTCTTGATTAAAGATATGAAACTAAATATGAGTATGATTATGTATAAATATGAATATGACTTATGAAAGCTTTAATGATCATGTTAAGTGTGATTTATTTTCACCTTATCTTTGAAATTCGTTTATATGTAAAAATTAACGGCATTACATTTCATTTAAGTTTAAGTTTACTATGCTACTAAGTTATATTACATTGCATACATTTTAGGTTATTCAAACTCCTAGTGGTGGTGTAACGATCGTGTTTGGAAATTCGTGGGTCAGTTCACCTGAGCCGTGGGCCTCTTGGGTTAGGACAAGGTGTTAGACCCGTAGGAGGTCCAAAAGGGGGTCTCCTGGTAGGCCTCCTTTGATGTTGGGCTTGATTCATGATGGTGTGGGCATGGTAGAAAGATGAGGGTGGGGTATTGAGGTAACTTTACCTCCTTTTCAAAGGGGGAAAAGCATCATGTCTCCTATTTAATTTCTACAGAAAAGCTCAAGGGAATGAGCTCACCTTGTCCCCTTATACATCCCACCTCTCTTCTTCATCATCTCTCCACAAGGTAAAGATTAAATCTTTGTTGTTTTGTATTGGAGTTTTAGATTTTTGGTTTAGAGAAAGTTGATCATCACTTAAGGATCTATCATCCAAGGTAAGAATGTGGGGGAAAGGGTGGAGTTTGGAGAAAATGGGTTTTAGTAGGGGTTAAGGAAGAAGAATGGGAAATGAGGATTTAGTCTTATTTATTGTTATATAAATCTTCCTTTGACACATTTTAAGTTTCAGCGATGTTACAAGTTTTACAACACTACTTGTAGTGAAATAGGTTCAAAAATTCTTCCAAGGAGAAAGAGAAAAAGAAAGCTTGAAGCTTGGGTTAGGAGCTTCAACCTCAGTTGTAGGAGTAAGGTTAGCACAACTCAAACTCCTTAGTCTTCTTGTACATCATAAAAATGATGCATTATATGTTATTTGGTGATTTTGGTGTTTTGGTCCTTTAAACCTTGTTCATGGTAAAAACTGGATTTGAGGTTTTTAAGAAGTAAAATTGGTAGTAAACTACCCTAAATACTCTCATAAGATGTAGGATTGAGTTAAGGAGCTAAGGGTGCGATTTGGGGGCTTGGGGAATGATTTTTCGAGCCTAAAAAGCTATTTCTTGGATTTGATACCGGTACACGGGGAACCCGTACTAGTACCCTTGTTGCACTAGATGAACGTTGAAGGGGTTCTGGTACGGTGTTCAACCTGTATCGGTATGCCATGCATATTCGTATCGGTACTGGTTGACCTGTACCGGTACACTAAGGCCATGAAAAATTCTAGTGAGCCAATTTCGTATCGATACGCAGTGAGTACCGATACCCAAGGGTATCGTACCGGTACACGAGGGCTGGTATTGATATCACTGAGCATTCTATCCAAAAACGCTGATTTTCTCCCAGAAGGCTAAAAAATTATAACGTTCGTTCCAATCAACCCCTTATGGCCTCAAATGAGTAGTAAACCTAGGAAATTGAGAAATCAACCCCCTAATTGATCATAACGTGTAAGAAACTTGGTAATTGGCATGTATGCTTATAAGTTGTAGCAACCATAGTGTTGTATGTTTGTTTGATGAGGTTGCGTGCCATGAGGACACTTGTTTGGTGGGATCTGAATACTCAAGTAATGTGTTGCAACACATTGGTAAGTCTCGACGCTTTGTGTCTTCGGGCCCTATTCAAATATACTCGAAGGGTAATTTCGAGCGTTGAGTTTGGAGGCCCGATGATATGTGTCTCTAGGTTACACTCCGAGTGAAGAGTCCCGACGTTGTGTGTTTCCGAGCAGAACTCCAGGTTTGTATGGTGGTGACATGTGCCAAAATTGTCAAATAAAATAATCCTATTCTTAATTAAATATTTAAAGGTAGTATAGAGAAGTATGGTCATTCCACAGAGACTAAGGAAATTAACGAATTCGTTTCTTGGCATGAGTAATCTGCAAAAAATTAAAAAAAGGATTTTAGGAATAATTAAATGGTAAAAAATAATGTAAATTAAGATAGAAAATTATAAAATAATTCAAGAATGGTGAGATAGCCCTAGGCTTTGCTAGCCTAAATTTTGATCGATCATCTAAATAATTTTTCATCCTTGATAGTACGCCAAATACAATCTACAGGGTCCAACCCCTGCAACTAACTCTTCTCTCTAGTTAATCGAGATTTCCAATTCTATCTTCAAAATCTGATCCTTGTTGGACTAACCATGTCTATCGCTGTTAGCGCCAAGATAGTTTTGAGTTCTGAAAGAGCCCAACTAGAGTTATAGCTCCTCTCTAAGAATCGAACCCGATCTTTATTCCCCTTAGCGGACCTCTGCTAATTTTGTTCACAAGAAGTCGAATTACGACCAACCAATCTGACTTCCAAACCTCAAGCCAAAACACCTTTCAAATCAACATTGACTTTTTGGGTTAAGATGTAGTAACTTTTAAAGGAATGATCGATTGTCACTCTTAGTTTCCAAAGAATCGAAGAATACTTTCTCGGAGTTGTTAAGTGCAAATTGGATTCTCACGATTTAGAATTGAGCCATCGCAAATCTTTAGGCTAGTGAAGTTTAGCTAAACATGGATTGGATCATGCTTAGCATTATGGTTTGGAAAAATAAATAAAGAAGAAAGTAAAAGAATGAAAAGAAAATAAAAATTGTTATAGAAATAACCAAAGAAATTAAAAATTCCAATCTGAGTTCAAATGTTGAACCTAAGGGGTATTTATACTCGAGATTCCTAAAAAGATAAAATAACAAATTCCTTAAATCGAAGATAAAATAAGAGATAAATATTTTAAACTAATGGATTAAATTTAAAGGTTTATCACAAAAGACAAAGATAATTAATTTGAATCATGTGGCTTCGGTTGAATTCTACTTTATCTTCTAGATAACCTCATAATTATCTTCCATGCATTTATCCTCAAGATAATGTTGAATTTGACATTAAGATAATGTTGATCTGCCTTCTAGAAGCTGCTGATTGTACCACTGAATTTTGCTAATTGGACTCAGACTGCATCGTGCCTCAGGTTGTGCCCACGACTAATGTCATGACATCAAGTGAAAATCTAGATTCTGCCTTCAATTGTTGGTTTTCGGCTGACATAGTCCAATAGAGCTCCTACCAAAATAAAGCCCAAAAGAAGCGGTTTAATAGTATATATATCAAGAATATGAGGAATAAAACACTTTAAAAATATACAATATTAGACACTTGTCAGGTGGATTGCTTGTTTGCTTGTGATGTGTATTGGATGTATTGTTTACCTTAATGACATGTCATTATTTCCAGCACATGCTTATATTATGATTTTTATGAAGCACATTAGAGTGGTAGTATACCCACTAAGCTTCGTTAGCTTAGCGTTCAAAAATAATATTTTTGTTTGTAGGTTTCTAGGTTGGCACGTACAACATAGGAGCACCATCGGTGTAGGTTTCAGCATATCGTTTGTTCAGAGTACATCACTTAGGTCTTATTGGGATATGTATTCGTAGGATCCTATTGTAATGTTGTAACTCTTATTTTGGGATTTTATTAAGCAAGCGAATGTTTTATTATTTTAACTATTTGGAGCTCCTTATATAAACGTTTTAAACGGTTTAACAATGTTTTAACATTTGAACTAGAATGTTTTATGGTATGAAACTCTTTTGGGCTAAACTAGGTTGGAAATTTTTGAAGTAATGGTTTGGGCTTAAGGCCCAAATGTGATATTCAGGTTAGGGTGTTACATTTAGTGGTATTAGAGCCTAGGTTTAGCTGATTCTAGGAAACCCCAGGTAGTAGTAGAATCGTGAATAGGTGTCCAATGAATACATGCCCATAACTCAAGGTCGTCCTTGGTTTAAGCTAAAATTTGATGGTGTAACCTTGTTTCCTTCTCTATGCAGAATCTGTCATGCCTAGGAGGGCACGCGATCAACATGAGAGTTGGGGCTCCCGTGAAGGAAGTTATGATGAGGATTACATTCTCAACACTAGGGAGATGTTGAAGGATGAGAGGGGTCGAACGACCAACTATTTCTCCCACCTACACTGAGCCCTTCACCGAATTGTGAGGGTTATTCCTCGGCCTTCGGCTACTCCATGGGAGGCCCTGATTGAGAGGGCTCTCCATCATGGGGCCATAAATTTCTTTGGCTTAGGACAAGACAATCCGATTAAAGCATATCAGTGATTGAGGGACACTAGCTAGATTATGCGACAGATACGTTTGGAACCTGAGGACAATTGGCATGTATCCTTTCTCTATTGAAGGAAAATGCTCGAGAATGGTGGGAAACCGTAGAACTGGGGTGGTACCTTAACTTGTAACATCCCAGAAAATGGGCTAGAAGATTCGGGTGAATTATCAGAATCAGGTTGGAATTTTGGGTTAGGCTTTGACTAATTAATTAATTTTAGAAAATTATTTGGGTTGATTAAATTGATTTTCGATAAAATTATCATGCAAAATATTTTTGGAAATATATTTAATGATTTTATTAAGGGATTGAATTTAGTTTTAAGTAATTCTTAAATGGGTTGATTTAATATTAAATTAAAAAGTGACTATTTCACGATGGTTGTAAAATGTTAGTGATGGCAATATTATAAAAAGAAATTAATGTAATTTTTTATTGGGATTATTAAACTAATTATTCTCTCTCATTTTTAACAAAAGAAGATGATGGTTATTATTTTCCCAAAGATCAGGTAAAAAACATATAGAAGCTTTTCTCTCATTTTCTCTCTTGAATTTGCCAAACATAATTTAAAGAACATTTCTTTTCCCTCGTGATTTTCGTTTCTTTTTTATCCTAAATTATTTCTAATCATCAATCTAGTAACAGCTAGTAGTCTTCATCAAATCTTCTTGTTAATCACGTTCTAATGGTGGATGGTGTTTCTAACTTCTAGTTTTCTTAACAATTGAGTAAGCTTTTGATTCTTAAAGGTGTTCTAATTGTTTTTAGTTGATTATCTATCATTTCTATTGGAGTTTATGACTTAAATCGAATTTAATTTGATTTATTTGGTTTCTTGGATGATAAATGGCGATTGTGATTTGATAGATGAAATCAAGATGTTTTTATTTGGATTGATAGTTAATTTTATGGGTAAAATGAAATCTAATATCAATTTTATGAAATTAATTCTGTAATTAATCAAATTAGTTAAGTTTAGATTTGAGTTCTTGGAATGGAACAATTGGTAGAATGGTTGATTGAATTATTGGATCATATTAGAGTGAACCATATGTTTGGTGAAATTCTTGAAAGGAATCGTGAAGTTAAAAAGAAAAGAATCCAATCGCAAAGCAGGGTGCGAAGCAGGGCCATGGCGCTATTGCCTATTTCAATTCATGTGGGGCTGCCGGTAATGTAAAAAGAAAGAAATAAAATAAAAGGAAGTGAAATTTGCCCAAACAGGGCAGTGGCGGGATGAGTGCGGCCATTTTATTTTGTATAATTGTTTGGATTAAAAAAAAAAGGAGAAAGAGGTACCAGAAAAGCTCCCCTGCAATGGCGTGAATTGAAGGATTAGAATGGTTCCATGGTTGTGCGTGGGGTGTCAATATGGGAAATAATTCTTTTAGGGATTTTGTGATGGTGGTGATATATTAAATTGGTTACTTTGGTGTTGTTCAATTTATATTAATGCTTGAATTTTCTCATGGAGGTTGGCAAGTGCTTGGATGATTTTCGATTAGGCGTCGAGCCGTTCGCATTGAGAGGTTGGCATGGAGACTGTAGCAAGTTGGTAAGTGCAAATATCAATTGATTCTTCAAATAAAGTTTGAACAAAGGTTTGTGGGTTTGATTATAGCCTAACAAGCTTTAACTAAGCTATGTAGTAAGTTTTTCTAATTTTGCTAATGAATTTTGAAATACCATGTGAAAGCATGATTTAAATGAATTATTTTAGAAACATATGTTATGAAAGTTTGTTGTTTTTGTGCATTAAAGATTGATATGATACGTTTATACAAGCATGAATGTGCCTTAGAGAACCATATTATGATTTGACATGATTTGCATAGGATGCCTATGTGCACCATTATTTGAATACGAAATTGATTTGAATAAATGTTTTGAAACGAGATTTTATAAATTCATGAGGGTGAAACTTATTGTTATTATACATAGTGATTGAGATATGTCATGTTTATAGACACGAGAATTGGTTTGAATGCGTAAGCATAATACGCTACCATTGAGATAAATGCTATGAGCATGATTTTGAACAAAGATGATGAAATGAGTTGATGTTCAATCGAAAAACAATAAGTCCCCATGCATGTAGGATCTATATTGGCTATGTGACACAAAAAGAAAAGTATCGGATATAGTTGGCTTGCAATAGGATGAGAGTGCACTATAAACATAAAGGGGCTTTGAGACTAATTGAACGTCCCTCCACCTTGAGGTAGTTGAAAGAAACTATCCGGGTTTGAGGTATTCCTCCACTTTGAGGTAGTTGAAAGAAACTATCCGAGTTTGAGATGTCCCTTGGCCTTGAGGTAAGTGAAAGAAATTATCTGGGCCTAGAGGAAGAAATATGTAATTGAAAGATTATTACCACTGTTGAAAAGGAGGTTGAAAGATTACCTCCGCCGTATCCGTGTATCCGATAAAGTTATAGGATAAAAATGAAAAGAAAATTTAAAAGGTCACTATAAATGCCAATATATTGATATATGATGGAAAGCAAGATTGAAAACATGATGCGTATGTCTTGATCAAGCATGTTTTATTAAATGCTTTGTGAATGAAAGGATTGTTATGAAAGCATGATGTTTATGTTTCAATCAAGCATGATTTATTTAAATGTTTTGGGAATGGCGAGCTTGAATTGCTTTATACGAGTTTCTAATATTGGTTTTTTATTTTTAAAATGCATTGATGTTTTCTTGTTTGATCGCACTCTCTAGGCATTATATGCTTACGCTCTCTTTCCTTTCGTCAATGTAGTGAATTAAGCAAGTGCGAGGTTATGGTTCAAGGCAAGGTGGGATTCCGAGACAAACTTATTAAAAGAGTATGTTTATGGAGTTATCATTATTTATAATAAGGCACTGTGGGATAATCTTTGGGATGTTATTTTGTATAAGTCATGGTTATATGGTTGGAGTTATATTATGTTGGATGATGACTTTATTTAATGTATACGATGTTGGTTTTATTTCATTCTAAGCATAATTGATGGTTATGATCTAATGATTTAAAATGGTTTAAATAATGATTGGATTGATTGCTTATGTTCTAAGCATACATTTGGTCGCATGCTTCTATTTCTTAATTGGTCTATATCCTATGCTTGAGGTCTTGACCATTTGGTGCTCATTGGACAATGTTTTATATTTTTAGGAAGCATGCCTCTAGATTACTTGTATGAATATGAATTGTGTTGAATAATTGGCATGTAATTATTTGAGCATACTTGTTTAATGATGGTATAATATTATAAGCATGTCAATGTTGTTTGTATGTAATTTGGATATGTTCGGTTTGGGATTCAAATCCCTAAAATGCAATTTAGTGCAGTCTGTATCGGTACCCTTGGTGTCAGTACCGATACACGGGGTCATACTAGTGATTAGTTTTGCTTGTGGGTACAAGTACGCAAGGTCGGGTTTCAGTATGCGTAGTTGAGTATCGGTACGCCCTATTGCGTACCGATTCCAATATTTTCTTCGATGTTTGCCTGTACCGGTACGATATCCCGTGTACCAATATGGCTGGTAGTTTATTCTGTTAATGAGCTTTACCAAGTTCTGGTCATTTGCATTTTGGTCCCTAAAGTGCTCGTTCTGCAATTGAGTACCTTATCGATGTCCGTATCGAATGAAAATTGAAACGCTACTTGTATTTATACTCTAGGATATAATGATGTATCTAGATAAGACAAAATAAAAAATGGACCTAATTTGAATTAAATTAGTTCGAGCTTGCTTCGGCAAACCAATGTGATCTCCTTGATTCGGTTCTAGTGACTAGGTCGAGTCATGGGGGTTAAATAATCGACCCACATATGATGATTTCTTGGAAAAATTTGAGAGGAAGTATGTGGGTGAAGCCCACATTGATAGTTTGAGAGACTGATTCACTATTTTGGTCCAAGGGAATCGGTCTATTTTTTAATATAAACAAGAGTTTCTGCAGCTGAGTAGATACGCCACAGAATTGGTTGCTACAGAAAAAATGAGTTGCAAGAGGTTTCGAAAGGGGTTGAGAAAGGAAATTCAAGTGTATTTGAACACTAACCCACCAATGGTGTTTTTACATTTGACAACTAGTGTCAAGTCTCTTGAGCAAGTTCAAGGCATGACCTATAGCTAGGTTGGTGGACAATGAGACTCGAATGGAGGGAACCATACCCACTCCATCCAGACACAGTCTTATTCTCGAGGAAATATGGGCCATTAGAATCAAAATCGATGAGCATCGAATTGGAAGGCAAGGTCAGATCAGAGGTCAGAGTTCACTAACCGCAATAAACGATCATCGTCGTCTATAATGAGTTCTGGAGGTTCGGCAAAAAGTACTGATGCTCCCATGAGTAATCAGTATGGGTGGAAACAATATGGAGAGTGATTTGGGTTAGTCAAGTTGTACTATGGATATGGGTCGCGGGATCACTTTGTGAGAGATTGCCCTGTTACTGCCAATACCACCCAGTTTAAACTCAGAGGGCTCCCTAAATAGCTCAAAAGGGCCAAGGTTTTCCTAGGGGATGAGCAAGTCATGTGTCTAGACATCAGAGTGGAAGCACGTTCTAGCCCACTACAAGGGCACCAGCAAGGCAGTATGTTGTCAAGGCTCAAGAAGAGTGTGAGGCTACCGATGTCATCTTAGGTACCTATACCTTATTCTCAGCTCTTATTGTTGCTTTAATAGACTCAGGGTCTACCCATTCATACAATCATAGTGGGATTTCCCATTAGTGGGGTATCCCCGCCGAGAACCTTGAGGTTGGGGTTCTTGTGAGTAGTCCCTTGGGGTACGATGTATTAGTGGTTAAGGTGTATAGGAGGTGTCTGATTGAAGTGCAAGGTTCAATATTTCTGGCAGATCTTATGGTATTGCCTTTTTAAAAGTTTGATGCTATCTAGGGAATGTATTAGTTATTTGAGCACGATGCAAGTTTGAGATGTAGGGCGAAATATCTTAAGCTTCGAAGTTTAGATGGTGTTATATTGATTGTAAGAGGTGAGAGGGTTCCTTGCCTTTCCAATGTAGTGTCGTCATTGGCGGCATAAAAGATAGTTCAACAAGATTGTGAAGCCATTTTTGGCTTATGTAGTGGACACCTGAGCTGAGGGTCCGATGCTTGGGAGTCTCCGGACTGTGTGTGAGTTTTACGATGTGTTTTTGGAATAACTATCAGGTTTATGTCGACTAACTAATGCTTGGAAAATAATCGATGAATGTATGTAAATATGCTAGTAAATAATGCAAAGTTTAGGTCTTTTTACGTGCAAGTATACACGGTCAGCAAGTAATACAATAATAAGATGAGTATCGTGTCCACATGGATTGTCTAGGAATTCAATGCCACAATAATTGCTTGTGAAATGGAATAAATGAGTTGGTGATTGGATTTGGATTTTGTATTAATAAAAATGACTAGAGAAAAATGTAATGAACATTCAGTCAGTTTGGCAAATAGATGTATTCAGATGAATGGTTAAGCATTGGCAATGGATGCTTGGATTTCATGCTTGCTATGCTAGCATGAAATAACTTTCAACTTTGGTTTTATTGCTGAGCAGATTTTAAAGGTAGTATTGCCTCTATTGATGGCAATACCCCAAGTTAATTATGATCAACTCTTGTATGTCTATAGTGATGTTTTTCAATAACTAACTTAATAAAGTTTTAATCTTTTCTCCTAAGAGGTAGATTCACTCCCGAAGTAAGCTCATCTAATTGAACACCATCTATCGAAGTTTTTCACCTTAGTACTTGGCAATTAATCATTATCTCCTAAGTCTGTTAAGATATTAAAAGATAATATGCATGTAATGTCAATTGTCGTATGGCAAACAATTGAAGAAAAATAAGCACTAGCAAGATAGACAAAAATGCCAAAGCATTCAATTATTAAAAGTTGAAAAATAGTTGAGCGTTTATCACAAAAACATCCCCAACCAACTTAAGAAAATTAGTTCATGGTTGGGGGAACCATCAACACCATATCGTTTCCAAATAAAACCATCATAAACTATAATTAAAAATAAAGAGAAATGGACAATGAAGGAGATTCGTCGATGCAGCCCCTCAATGGATCCAAAGCTCTCGGTCTTAGCATGGTTAAACCACGATCTACCTTATGCCTTCGTTGTTCACCACTATCGTGTCTCCTCCTTGATCGATCTCTTCCTTAAATAAGCACTCGTGGAAACCCTAGATTGGGTTTTGATTTGAAAGTTTGTTACGCACCAAGATAGGATAGGCACGTTATCTTCTTATCCTCTTTTGAATTTGAGCTAATCTAGTTTTAATTAGGGTTGACGTCATTGGCCTTCATTAACTTGCCAAACGAGCTTGGCAATCCTCATCCTACTTTTGCCAACCGCTGCTCGGCATTTCACTTCTAGTCCTTAGCTTTGCTCTACCAACTGCTCATTTCCTCTCTTGCTCTTGACATGCCTTGTGTAATCACTCATTTTTATCTAACCTCTAAGTATCATATTAACATATTAGTGCATGATTACATATATGTGTGTGCGTGTATATGTTAGTAATATTGCATAATGATATATGTGTGAATGTATGCATGGTGCATATATTTGTGTGGTGTATTACGTACCTATTAATATGTGTGTGATATGGTTATATTTATGTTAGGAGTATAGTATAATGTATGTTAGTATATTTATAAGTAGGTTTATATATGTTTGCATGTATATATTACTAATGTCCTTGTTATTATTGAATGTATACAAATAAGTGTTGCATGTATTATTATTTAGTATATTTACGTGTGAACATATTTCATCACAATTGTATGTATGTATACGTAAGCATGTATGTGTCTGTATTTATTATTATATTAATATATTATTATTAATATGTATGTGTCTGTATTTATTATTATATTAATATGTATGTATACGTTCGATCCACGCGCGGACCCTTCGATATCCCACGCGTGCGTGAGTCCCACGTGCTATAACCCCTCGACTGCTGAGCCCCACGTGTCATGATCTGGAGCCGTTTCACCGATCGAGGTTTCATCTGGATCGTTCATCCTTCAAGCCATCCCGACCGTTAGATCGAATCTGATCCAACGGCCGAGAACGCCTCTGGCCGAAGACATCTCCCCCACACTGCCACCATGCTTCCACCATGCCGGTCTCCAACCACCGCGTTCAGACATATCAGAACAACACAAAAAAAGAGGCTATGTCAGTGTCAGTCCAGATCTAAAGATATTTTACATTACTTGCTACCAAACCAAAAAGACAGTGATATATGTATGAAACAAGTAATTGTAAAGCATTTTTTTCAGTGGTAATCGGAAAGAAAAAACAGAAAAGAAAAGCACAAAGTTTTCAGTGGTAACGCTCTTTTCTTTTTTACTTCTTCGCATGCATAAAAAAATAGGCAGTAATAACGAAAAAGAGAAGGATGTAGAGTCGTTACCTTCGTCGTTACCTTCGTCGTCGATGGATCTCCCCTCACCAGTGACAAGCCCCTTCGGCTTTCCCAAGCTAAACATCGTGAACTGAAGGGAGTGGGAGGTCCCTTTTGGTTTCATTTTGGTTAAAAACAAACAAACAAACAAAAATTCGTTTCGTATTTCTTAGATCTAGGCAAAGGGGTGAGTCTTAACATAGATCTAAGTTCATATTCGGGTCCGGTTTGGAAAGAGGTCAGTTTTGGGTGTGTCTTTTGGTTCGCCGGCGCTGGCTAGCGGCAGCCGTCGGCGAAAGGGACAGCGAAAAGTTGGGTTTCTGGGTTCAGCACAAGTTTGGGGTGGGAGAATTGAGAGAAAATGAGAGAGTAAAAGAGGTTATTATAAAACCAGTTTAGGGAAAAATGAGAAAATTTGAAATCAGGCTGAAAAAAGGGTTTTTATAGTTATTTTATTTTGTGAAATTGGTAAATTCGGAAATAAATCCCCCCGCATTTTTTATATTTTCATTTCTGTCTCGCCGTATGGGATATTTACAATTTCAGTCCCCCTTATGTTCTAAAATCTTGCAATCCAACCCCCTGAATTAAATTGAATCAGTTTTTAAATGGCGAAATTACCTCACCAGTCCCACCGTTTTTCTGAGATTTTCATTTCAAGTCTGCCCCTTGGTCCAATTACAGTTTTAGTCCTTTCATATTCGGGTCAACTTGCATTTTCGTCCATAAATTGCATACTATTGTCTTTTAATTTCTGTTTCTTATGTTTATTTCTTTTAACTTCAGTCCTGTTCCATGTATAAATATTCATGTTCGTTTATTATGATCGTGTATGTTGATGTATCCTTTTTGCCTTTTCATATGCCTCTCGTACATGCTTTGTATTTTCATGTTTACATGTATATATGTGTTAAGTTTATGGCGATTATGTATTTTTATGCATTTGTTCGGTCATTCGTATCACACATATTAGACTGATATTTTAGCTGGCTCGTACATAACATGTTTTATATTTTAACATGTATTGCATGTTTTCTTTGCTTTTACATGCTTTCTACATATGTTACAATGTGTCTTATTGTAATATGTATATCTTCTTGTAATATGTGTTTTTATTCCATGCCTTATTATTGTGATATGTTAAGTTTGGTTTTAGTCTCGAGTAGGAGTAATCTGTATGCATGTATGTTTTAGATTAGTATTTTATTTATGTTCGATTAATAGTTTATTATGTTAATATTTATTGTATTTAAATTATTTGCCATGTTTTATATTTTGTTCACTAAGTTTGCATAATGGAATATATAATGTCAATGTGGTGCCCTTTTATCCGAGCGTAAACGGGGCGATGATCGTAGCAGTGATGATAGTGGTTGGGCGTTTACTCTCGGATAACGGGGCCCTTAAAATTTAATCGCAATTATAACCGAATATTAAACTAATCATCACTTTAATCCGGAAAATCCAATTTTAATAAAGCGGTAATTATTAAAGTACCAATTTTGGGCGGTGTGGGGGTGCTAATCCTTCCCCATCCGTAACCGACTCTCGAACCCAACAGTTTTTAAATCTCTGGTTTTATGGTGTCCGGCCTACCTAAGTGGCCGGTGGCGACTCCAATTTTTAAATAAAATGCGTTTTTTTTAAAACCCCACTGAATAAACATTTTATATCCGAAAAATTCACAAACACTTCGAAAACACGTTTTTAGCGAAAAGGGGACATCGCTACAGATGGCGACTCCACTGGGGAACATTTTTGTTTTTAAAAAAAACAAATGAGAGTCAAGCTTTTAAAATAATTACCGCTTTATTAATATTAGAAATTTCGGGTTAAAGTGACTATTAAATTAACATTCGGTTATAATTGCGCGTTTATTTTAACGCATTTAAAATATGGCATATTATCCTATTTTTTTAAGTGGGGGGAAAACGCTAATGCTTTCGTGGAGATATCGTTCTCCCGTATGGGCCTAGCAAGTACCTTCGGGGCTCGAGTACCTTATGCTTTTGTAAGGATATCGTTCCTTCGTACGGGCATAAGCGAATAGGTCCCCCTGAATTGAACCCGGTTGGAAGGAGCCTATAATGGGTGATGATCGGGGGCTTTGCTACTCTTAGTAGAGGACAGCAAGGACAATTCGGGTACCTCCTAGAACCAAGACTGCATGTAGAGAATACATAGAAACCTACCCCTTTAGAGCCATGCGGATAACCTTAGGGCTTTAGACGGGATAAATAGGGTTGTTTTATGCGTTTATTCTGTTTAATTTTGTCCTTTTATTTATATATTTATTAATTTTATCTAGTACTGACTTGTTTTCTTTTTTCGCTTTTGTCTTTTTTCATACATCATACATTTGCATCACATAAAGGTACTGGATCAAGTGGTTTGCCCGATCAGAAAGTCTTTCACCATGGAAAAAAGGTGTCTTAGGAAAGAAGAGCTTAATTTGTCAGTCAGACATTGGTCAGAGGTCAACCAGAAAGCCCAAAGGGACAGTTCGCCGAACAAACGCGTAATAGCAGGGTACACCTATGTGAGTCTCCAACAGAACAACTTATGGGATCTTCAAAGCATTTGGGAAAGATGGGACCGCAGACTACAGGACTTGTTCTGCGATAGTTACGGCGACATTGCACAACTGATATATGTTCGGGTTAACCAGCCCCTGCTCCGAGCTATTTTTCAGTTCTGGAATCCTGCCTTTTGCTGCTTCACCTTCAATGGGCAGGACATGATGCCTACAGTAGAAGAATACACTGCTTTACTTAACCAGAAGAACATTCAGGAAGATTGGATCTACGCGAAGCCTCCGAGGAATCAGAATTACACTGCGAAGCTCAAAACCTTTGCAGGAATGAGTGACGATTGGGTAAATGGCCTGCTTCAGCTCCGAGGAGACAATACAATCTTTTCATGAGAAAGTATTCGGGACATCATACCGACACATCCAGACGAGGCAAAGAAGATGGACCTATTCGCCTTAGGGATATATGGCTTGGTGATCTTTCCGAGAGTACTTGGGAACATTGACATAGCCATTCTGGACTTGTTTGAGCGTGTGAAACGGAGAGCAAACCCAGTACCAGCAATCTTGGCTGAGACCTTCATTTCTTTAAATGCCTGTCGGAAGCATGAAGAAGGACGTTTTCGAGGATGTGCACAGCTGTTACAGGTGTGGATTCAGAGTCACATGTGGAAGATGCCAACGAGGGTCCTGCCAGGGATATCCTTCCAAGGTTTTTCGCCTTTACGGGAGTACTTAATAAAAGAATGGCGAGAAGACTTGAAAACAAAATTGTGGACTAGTTTCTTCAGGAACATTCAATACGAAGACATAGCATGGAGGGTTCCATGGCTCGGCAAAGTTAATTACTTTTTATACAGTTGCGGCAATTTCAACTGGCTGATGATGTTGGGATTGCACTGAGGGATTGCTTGTGCTCCGCTTTTGGTGTCTCGACAGTCCGGGTTAAGCCAAACTGAATTTCTTTTCAAAGGGGAGTTCAAAGAAAAAATTCAGACCATCATGAGGGCCTGGGACCATTGTTACCAGATCAAGGTGGAAGGAGACACCGAGCACATGACTACCCCAGACTACGATCTTTGGAGACATTTGAGGGTTAATAATGTGATTCTTGAATCTGACCAAGGACCACGGTGTCGCTCGAGGAGCTTACAAGGGTGGTACCGTCTGAAACTGACATCTTACGGAATGAACTCGAAGAAATTAAAAGGAAAATGGACACCCAACAGACTCAACATGCGAGTGAGCTCTATAAAGCAAGCTTAGAGGTCGACGAACGGGATGGGATCATTAGGCAGTTAAAGAAATTAAATGCGGATTTGAGCGACAAGAACGCTCTTTACCAAAAGGATGCCCTTCTACTACAAGCGAAAATACGAAAGGCCGGCCGAAGTCAGTTCATAGCCGTGGAAAAAGAAAGAATGAATGGTATCCGTTTGGTGGAAGAAGAACGAGAAATCAGCAAGAGAGCAATCGACAAGGAGATAGAAAGCTACCGGTTGGCTATTGAGGAAGAAAGACAGTTCTCCAAGAAGGCCATTGACCGAGAAAAGGAAAGAATCATGCAAGAAATTAGCAAGGGAAAACAAGCAGTTAATCACGAGAGAGAGAACGTCGCCGTATGGAAAAGGAAGTCCATGAGTAGCCGGAATAGACTGTTAGAGATAAAAAAGTTGTACGACGACACTATCCTAAGTCTGGATCAAAGCCGAAGTCAGAATGACGAATTAAAAGAAAAGGTGGTAGAAGTAGAACACTCCCTTCGAACGTACTGCAAGAGAAATGGCTTCACTGAGCTACAAGAAAGAGAGCGCGAAGTAGGCATGTTACGAGCCCGAATTAAGTCCCTTGAAACAACTGTTGAAGGTTATAAGGAAAGAATTAATGTATTCGAGGAGGCTACAGCCGGAGGGAACACTTATTGGCAAAGGAGACTGCGTGACGCTGCCCGGATGGTACAGGATGGGGACCAATATTATGCAAACCTGATGGTGGACATACAGCGAGTCGCCAGGCATGTGATGATTTGGCCATCGAGGCCGAAACACTTCGACCTTTCGTATTCCCAGAAATGGAAGAAGCTCCCTTTATTAGTACTCTTTTGTATTAGGGATCTTCATTTTGTAATATGGACTTTGTTGTAATTTAGACCCTTTAATTCCCGTGGAAGTAGTTCAAAAGGGTGATTACCAGCGGAATCAGTACCTTATCTGCATACATTCTTGCATTTCATCATGACATTCGCATCATTATACATGCATTTATTTTTCTTGCAACCATATTAATGTTATGAATATTGTGGCAGTGTGTGAAAATAGAAGTTAACCCGCAATCATTCATCATCCATACCTTACCCGATTACAAAGCAAGCTCATGGAAGATAGGATAATCAGTCTAGAAAAGGGGCAAATAGAGCTCGAGGCAAGGCTTGAAGAGGCTCAAAGAAGCCTCAGTGACCAGATTGCTCAGTCGCAAGCATTGATAGTATCCGACATAACCGTGTTGTTGGCTAAAAGTCTTGGAAAGAGAGTTGAGGGAGAAACCGTTCAAGAACCAGAGGGTACCCCAGTTCACTATAAGGTTCAACCAGCTGCGCCAAATCTGACTAGAAAGGTGTATATCGACCCTACAGGAATGTCAGCTAGTCTTCAGATAGGGGCACCTGAAACTCAACCCCTCGACACTGAAGCGCTCTATGAAGAGGAGGTGTCAGACCTGAATGTGGTCGAAAGGATCAGGACAGAGGTAGAGAAAAAGTGGGAGGAAAGGTTTCACCTCATGGAGGAAAAATTTAAAACGATACAAGCTATGGAAGAGTCAGGAAATGACGCCAGTGACTTAAGTCTGGTATCCGATCTTGTCCTACCGCCAAAATTTAAAACGCCAGAGTTCGACAAATACGATGGAACCACGTGTCCTTCCGTGCACGTAACAATGTACTGTCGAAAGATGGCGGCCTACCTTAAGGACGAGAAGCTACTGATCCACTATTTCCAAGACAGCCTAACTGGAGTGGCGATACGGTGGTACACCCAGTTGAGCAAGGTGAATGTCAAGACATGGAAAGATCAGTCAAGAGCATTCATTGAGCAATATAAACATGTAACAGATATGACCCCCAGTAGAATTATGTTGGAAAATATGGGGCAGAAGTCGAACGAAAGTCTGCGGCAATATGCTCAAAGGTGGCGGGAAGTGGCCGCCCAAATTCAGCCACCCCTCCCGGAACATGAAATTACGCCATTATTTGTTAATACTTTGAAAGGGGCACTTTTCGATCGCCTCATTAATAACACAACACAGTGTTTTGCTTATTTAATTAGGACTGGGGAGTCCCTTGAATTGGCAATTAAGAGTGGTAGAATTGATAGCGGGGAAGGGTCTCGGAAATACAGCAAGAAGAATGAAGTAAACGCCACCAGCACTTACACCGTCCCAAAGAATTTTACAGTCTCACAGCCACAAGCACCTGTGGGAAAAGCACAAAACTTGAATTAAAGAGAGGAGAGAACCTCTAGAAAAGAGAAAGAGAGGAAAACTTTTACTCCCTTACCCGTTCCATACTCGAAGCTTTACTCTCAGTTATATGAAGCAGACCTGGTCCGTCCATACATCGTTACTCCTTTCAAACCGCCATTTCCTTCTTGGTATAACCCGAACGCGCATTGCAACTATCACGGTGGTGCCCCTGGGCATCCCACCGAGAACTGCCTTGCCTTCAAAAAACTTGTGCAGAACTTAATTGATTCTGGATATTAAAGTTCGAAGAACCAAGTGTAGCTACTAACCCGCTACCTAATCATGGGAACAGAGGAGTAAATGTTATTGAAGAATACTTTACCAAGAAGATTAAGGATGATGTGTCAGAAATCAAATCTCCTTTGCGGTGGGTATTTCAACAATTATGCATGGCCCATGTGATCGACAAAGGCATGATAATAAGGCAGAAGGGATGTGAAGTGTATTGCGAATTCCATCAGGATGAAGGGCATGACATCCAAAAGTGCGATGAGTTCAAGAGATTGGTACAACAATTGATGAATGAAAAGCAAATAGAATTCTTCGAAGAGCCCATGAGAAAGAAGGGGTCGGACGTACATATGATGGATAGCCCCAAATCTAAATATGGGAAGGATAGACCTTTTATCATCTCTTCTAGGCCAGGGAATGCAGGTGCCTCCCGAGGAGAAACCACCAAGATAAATCCCAATATCATCATTTCAGCACCATCCCCGTTCCCATTCAAGGATATGCGGCAAACTCCCTGGAACTATGCTATAAATGTAACCACGCCAGAAAAGCCAGAATATGATCAGGTAAAAGAGCCTACGCTAAAAGAAGAACAAAGCAAGAGCGAGGTGAATGTTGGTGAGGTGGGCCATTTCACGAGGAGCGGCAGATGTTATTCCCCTGAGGCTTTAAGAGGAGCTGAAGCGGTCAAAGATAAGGGAAAGAATACATCGGTTAGCCCCACGTAGATATTCGGTGAAGAACCTCCCCCAAAGATGAATGAGCCGATAACTGAGGCCCAGGCCAAAGAATTTCTGAAGTTCTTGAGACATAGCGAGTACAACGTAGTGGAACAACTACGAAAGCAACCGGCTAGGATCACAGTGCTGGAATTGCTCTTGAGTTCAGAAAGGCACCGTGAAGCACTATTAAAAGTACTAAATCAAACTTTTGTGCCCCAGGATATTTCTGTGACAAATCTGGACAGGATAGTGGGGCATGTCACTACCTATAATCATATAACATTCAGTGATGATGAGATCCCCGAGGGAGGAATGGGGTCCACCAAAGCCCTTAACATCACAACCCACTGCAAAGGGTATGTAGTACCTGGGGTACTGATTGACAATGGGTCAGCATTGAACGTGTTGCCTATGGTAACCTTGCAGAAACTACCAATAGATGGTTCTCACCTAAAGCCCTGCCACAATTCAGTAAGAGCCTTTGACGGTACACAAAGAGAAACAATGGGAAAAATTGAGGTGAGTATGTGATTGATTTTGTGGTAATGGACATAAAACCATCTTACAGCTGCTTATTGCGAAGGCCATGGATCCACTCCGCAGGAGTTGTCCCCTCATCATTGCATCAGAAATTAAAATTTGTAGTCGAAGGCAAATTGGTCATAGTAGAGGCTGAGCAGGAAATTGTTGCTTCAGTGACATCGGATGCCCCCTATATTCAAAATGACGAGGATGCTGCAGAATGCTCTTTTCGAGCATTAGAGCTAGTGAATGCCACGTTCGTCGCGGAGAGAAGTCGGATCCCCTGTCCCAGGTTATCTAATTGTACCAAGATGACCGTCGCAGAAACTTTGGGCCGAGGAGCCAAAGTAGGAAGAGGATTGGGGAAGAAATTACAAGGGAGCCTAAGAGTCAAAAGTATGATAACCAAGAAGGACTGTTTTGGGCCGGGTTACAAACCAAGTGCCCAACAGAGAAAAGAGGAATACAAGAGAAAAGAAGAGAAAAGAAAAGCCAGATTTAAAGGAGAGGACATTCCGTGGAGACCAATGTCCTTCCCTAGTTTGAAAACCACTTTTGTCTCCGAAGGATTCTACCGGCCAGGTCAAGAAGTTGAATAGGAAATCAAGGAAAATGACGTACTCAACCAGGAGGATATATTCAATGAATCACTTGAAGGGATGTACATCAACATGATAGCTGGAAAGGACCAAGGCAGCAAAATGTTGACCAACATCCGCCCCTGCCGTCCCAGGGAAACACTTGATAACTGGAGCTGCATTGATCTACCTGTGGTTTTTAGGAATAGATCAGAGTAATGCTCCGAATCAACCTTTTGTTTTTTCCCATAAACAACGGGGATCTCTTGTATAGGGCACCTATGTTAACTTTTTTTGTTGAAATGAAAATATCCCCACTTTCCTGAATGACCAACATTTCATTTATTTCATTCATGCATTCTTCATGTTCATTCCCTTCATATAAAGCCATCCTCTTCCCAATACAATTCATTATCATTTAATGCAGGTCGCTTATGATTGACTATATGAATGATACCGGATCCAATCCCGGAGTGAATTTTGAATGCCCTGAGATCTCAGAGGGAATTGAGGAAGAAGATGATGAGATAGAATGCGAGGTCCCGGAAGAATTGAAGAGAATGGTGGCCAACGAAGAAAGGTAGATCATGTCCCACCAAGAAGAAACAGAAGTTGTAAACTTAGGGACTGAAGAAGAGAGAAAAGAAGTAAAAGTAGGGACAACGTTTTCCTCGAAAACCAAGCACGAATTGATAACCCTACTTCAGGAATTTAAGGATGTTTTCGCTTGGACCTATCAAGATATGCCAGGATTGAATACTGACATAGTAGTACACAAATTGCCAACAAAGTCGGAGTGCAAACCAATACAACAAAAACTTCAGAGAATGAGACCAGACATGTTGTTGAAGATCAGAAAAGAGGTAAAAAAATAGTTTGATGTTGGTTTCTTGGAGGTAGCCAAATACCCCGAATGGGTTGCAAACATCGTACCAGTGCCAAAGAAGGACGGAAAAGTTCGTATGTGTGTAGATTATAGGGATCTAAACCGAGCCAGCCCTAAAGACAACTTCCCCTTACCACATATTGACACGCTGGTTGACAACACCGCAGGACATTCATGGTTTTCATTCATGAACGGCTTTTCAGGGTACAACCAGATAAAGATGGACTCTAACAACATGGAGAAAACTACGTTCATAACCATGTGGGGCACTTTTTGCTATCGGGTGATGCCTTTTGGGCTCAAGAATGCAGGGGCAACGTACCATAGAGCAATGGTGACTCTTTTCCATGACATGATGCACAAAGAAATAGAAGTATACGTGGACAACATGATTGCCAAGTCCCGAACAGAGGAGGAGCACCTACAGAACTTGAGAAAACTATTCCAAGGACTACAGAAATACCAGCTGAGGCTCAATCCTGCCAAATGTACCTTCGTCGTTACTTCTGGAAAACTCCTAGGGTTCGTGGTAAGTAAAAGAGGGATTCAAATCGATCCGGATAAAGTGAAAGCCATCCAGGATCTCTCACCACCCCACACTCAGAAGGAAGTTCGCAGTTTCCTGGGGAGGTTGAATTATATCTCTCGTTTCATTTCCCAATTAACCGACCGATGTGACCCGGTCTTCAGACTTCTTAGAAAGAATAATCCTGGTGTGTGGAATGAGGAATGTCAAAGAGCCCTAGAAAAGATCAAAAAGTACCTGACAAATGCTCCGATTTTAGTCGCACCAGTACCAGATCGACCATTAATTCTCTACCTGACAATCTTTGAGAATTCAATGGGATGTGTATTGGGGCAACACGATGAGTCAGGGAAAAGGGAGCAAGCCATCTATTACCTAAGCAGGAAATTCAATGATTGCAAAACGCGGTACCCGCCAGTTCAGAAGCTGTGTTGTGCTCTAGTTTGGGCTACCAAGCGGCTTAGGCAGTATATGTTGTACCATACTACTTGGTTGATATCCAAGCTAGACCTATTGAAGTTCTTAATGGAAGCGCCAGCACTAACGGGAAGGATGGCCCGATGGCAGATGCTCTTATCTGAATTCGATATTGTATACGTGAGCCAGAAAGCCGTAAAAAAGAGTGCCGTAACAGATTTCCTAGCTAGTCACGCTTCAGACGACTATGAGGCATTGAACTTTAATTTCCCAGACGAAGACTTGATGTGCATTACAACCAAGGAAGAGGTTTCAGATGATAAATCATGGAAACTTTACTTCGATGGAGCCTCTAACGCCCTCGGACATGGGATAGGAGCCGTGCTAATTTCTCCTGAGGATGTCTATTATCCCTTCACCAGCAGATTAGAATTCTTCTGCACCAACAATATAGCTGAATACGAAGCTTGCGTTATGGGACTAAACTCAGCTATTAAAAGAAAGGTTAAGGAACTTCGAGTATTCGAAGATTCATCCTTAGTAATTTACCAATTGCGTGGGGAATAGGAAACCAGGGACCCGAAGTTGGTCAAATATTATGAATTGATTCAAGAGCTCACCAAGGAGTTCGAAAAGGTCAGCTTCAATTACCTTCCCCGAGAAGAAAATCAGATGGTAGACGCCCTGGCGACCCTAGCATCCATGTTTAAAACAAACACTGGGGCAGAAATGAAGCCCATTAAGATGCAGACATTTGAAAGGCCTGCTCATTGTTGTAATATACAGGAAGAGATTGATGGGAACCCATGGTACTATGATATCTTGCAATATGTCAAGCTTCGAAAGTATCCGGAAGGGGCAAATGACAATGACAGAAAAACACTCAGAAAAATGGCAACAGGATATGTCCTAGATGGGGAGACCCTATATAAGAGAAGTATGATCAGACATTGCTGGGATGTGTGGATGCCCGGGAGGTGAAGGAGATTTTAGCCGAGGTACATGATAGGCTCTGTGGAACGCACGCCAACGGGCTGTCTATAGCCCGGAAAATTATGAGATATGGCTATTTTTGGTTGACCATGGAGGGAGATTGTATCGATTACGCCAGGAAATACCATAAATGCCAAATTTACGTAGACAAGATTCACGCACCCCCATTGCCTTTACACACCATGAATTCTCCGTGGCCTTTTGCAGCATGGGGCATGGACGTCATCGGGCAGATTCATCTGAAAGCTTCTAATGGACACTGTTTCATTTTGTTCGCCATAGACTATTTCACTAAAAGGGTAGAGGCAGCGTCTTACGCCAACATCACAAGGACTACAGTATGTAAGTTCCTAAAGAAGGAGATTATTTGTCGATACGGTTTGCCAGAAAGGGTCATCACCGACAACGCTTCCAATCTGAATAACAAAATGATGACAGACGTGTGCACTCAATTCAAGATAACACACCATAATTCCATAGTCTATCGTCCTAAAATGAATGGGGCAGTGGAAGCAGCAAATAAGAACATAAAGAATATCATAGCAAAGACGACAGATACCTACAGAGATTGGCATGAGAAGTTGCCATTTACCCTTTTCGCCTATAGGACGTCCGTTCGCACATCAACAGGGGCAACACCCTACTCCTTGGTGTATGGTACTGAAGCAGTACTCCCCATCGAGGTAGAGATCTCGTCTCTCCAGGTCTTAAATGAAGTAAAATTGGAAGAAGCCGAATGGGTGCAGACCAGACTCGACCAGCTAAATCTCATCGATGAAAAGAGACTAAAGGCCATTTGTCATGGTCAGATGTACCAAAAGCGGATGATGCAGGCATACAACAAAAAGGTGCGCCCAAGAGAATTTAGAGAGGGGGATCTGGTGCCCAAGAAAATCCTCCCGATTCAGAAAGATTCTCGAGGAAAGTGGATGCCCAATTGGGAAGGGTCGTACGCGGTAAAAAAGGCCTTCTCGGGAGGAGCCCTAATCTTAACAGAAATGGATGGAGACGAGCTGTAAAACCCTATAAATTCTAATGCTGTTAAGAAATACTATGTTTGAAAAAAAAAGAGAAAAGAAAAAAGAAAAAGAAGAAAAGAACAAAAATGGAGAGCTTAGGGTGAAAACCCAAAATAGGGCATCTTGAAGCAAAGGGAGGACCCAAGTTGAAAACCCGTAAAGGGAAGCTCGGATAAATTGAAAGGTTGGATATCCGAAGAGAAGGGTCATCCCCATGAACACTGTGAAGAGGGAGCTTCAGGCAAAAGATTTCACGCCGGTTGACAGGATCATGTATCATTCATACAGAAGATAATGAGGGATCTTGTACTTCATATTTAGCTTTTCTTCTTCCTCATATGTGTCATAACTCTCTCAAAGTGTCCCAAACCCTTAATCGTAATAAAATCGTGTTTTTGAGCGTCCATTCCTTGTCTTCTTGTTAATTTCAGGCAAATAAGCTAACATAGGCTTAGGGTAAACAAGAGATTTCTGAGCATTACTGTGATCTAACATTAAAGATGCAGGTGATTAGAAGACGATGTTAATTTTACCCTTTAACTCCCTACATAACGGCCATTGATAGGGAAGGCGGAAGGCTTTAAGCAACAGGATAGGATGACCAATGGCGTACGCCCTACTTATTCAAATAAAGCATGAGAGATGACAAGAGAGATATCCCAGTTGAAAACCCAGAAAGGCACCCCTTTAAAAAAAACTCTAAAGCGAAAACCCGGAAGGGCACTTTAGAACCCCAAGTCGAAAATTGAGAAAAAGAATGGTTGGAATGGTTGAATCCGACAGTGAAATAGGGTATCGACACCCATAAAAAGGGCGAAAGTGAACAATGTGAAGTCGAGATCGACTGAGGACTAAAGAAAGCCAACCAAGATATTGACACTCATGCATCATGAATAGTTAGACATCACTAGGATTAAGAGCATGTCAATTCATTTGTCATAGCATTTTGTTTTATCTCAGACAGGTATCTATGGATTCAAAGAGACATCAGTAACCGTCGTGGTGTGAATCCCAAATGTGAAGATGAAGGTTCTACATACAAAAGGCCTATGTTTTCAAGCACCTGTAGAGAGAGGTTCTATATAGGAAGAATTCGCCGCTCCGAGTCTTCAGAAGCTGAAAGTTTTATATAGGAAGGACTTACAGCTCCAGGGTGAAGACTAGCAGTTCTATATAGGAAGAACTCCCAGCCGAAGGAATTCGCCCATGACACACAAGGTTATATAGGAAAACCTGTTGTGTTTGAAAGCGAAGAGTCTTATATAGGAAGGGCTTCGAGCTTTACTGTCTTAGAGTGAAAGATTCTATATAGGAAGAACCCGTAGCTCCGAGATTGCAGAAGCTGAAAGTTTTATATAGGAAATGCTTGCAGCTCCAGGGTGAAGACTAGCAGTTCTATATAGGAAGAACTCCCAGCCGAAGGAATTCACCCATGACACACAAGGTTATATAGGAAAACCTGTTGTGTTTGAAAGCGAAGAGTCTTATATAGGAAGGGCTCTGAGCCTTACTGTCTTAGAGTGAAAGATTCTATATAGGAAGAACCCGTAGCTCTGAGATTTCAGAAGCTGAAAGTTTTATATAGGAAAGGCTTGCAGCTCCAGGGTGAAGACTAGCAGTTCTATATAGGAAGAACTCCCAGCCAAAGGAATTCACCCATAATACACAAGGTTTTATATAGGGAAAACCTATTGTGTTGAAAGCGAAGAGTCCCATATAGGAAGGGCTCTGAGCTTTGCTGTCTTAGAGTAAGAGGTTCTATATAGGAAGAATCCGTAGCTCTAAGATTTCAGAAGCTAAAAGTTCTATAAAAGAAGGACTGATAGCTCCAGGATTTGATGACTAGCAGTTCTATACAGGAAGAACTCCCAGTCGGAAGAATCCATCAGGGGCGCAAAAGGTTGTATATAGAAAAGAAAACCAGCCGCGTTGAAGGCAAAGAGTTTTATATAGAAGGACTCCGAGCCTTACCATCTCAAGATGAAAAACTCTATATAGGGGGGATTCATAACTTGAGGCTTCACAGCGAAGGGTTCCATATAGGAAGAGCCTGTAGCTCCAAGATCGGAGGGGGAAGAAGTTACATAGAAAGGACTTACGAGCCTGAAGATTCAGCCAAGGAAAAGTGGAGAGTTCCAGAAGAGCACATGTTTCCGAAGCTACAAATAGGGAAGTCGGATAAAAATGAGTGCTTATGAATCTTTGCTTTGTTCCCATTCTATGAGAACAAGCAAAGAGGGGCAACTGTAATCACTCATTTTTATCTAACCTCTAAGTATCATATTAACATATTAGTGCATGATTACATATATGTGTGTGCGTGTATATGTTAGTAATATTGCATAATGATATATGTGTGAATGTATGCATGGTGCATATATTTGTTTGGTGTATTACGTACCTATTAATATTTGTGTGATATGGTTATATTTATGTTAGGAGTATAGTATAATGTATGTTAGTATATTTATAAGTAGGTTTATATATGTTTGCATGTATATATTACTAATGTCCTTGTTATTATTGAATGTATACGAATAAGTGTTGCAGGTATTATTATTAAGTATATTTACGTGTGAACGTATTTCATCACAATTGTATGTATGTATACGTAAGTATGTATGTGTCTGTATTTATTATTATATTAATATATTAATATTAATATGTATGGACAAATTTGAAAAATAATAGAAAAGCCCACTTAAATTAAATGTCCATATTATTACAAAACCCATAAATTACAAGGCCCGGTTGACCCAAGCCCAAAATCCCAGCTAACCCTAATTACTCTATCTTTGTACAGTTGACCAGGAGCCGTTGGATCAAAATGTGGATCCAACGGCCACGATCAAGGAAGGATACATATCTAGCTGGCCGCGTGAACTACACGCTTGGACGGTTCGAATGTCACACACGCGTTCGATCCACGCGCGGACCCTTCGATATCCCATGCGTGCTTGAGTCCCACGCGCTATAACCCCTCGACTGCTGAGCCCCACGTGTCACGATCTGGAGTCGTTTCACCGATCGAGGTTTCATCTGGACCGTTCATCCTTCAAGCCATCCCGACCGTTAGATCGAATCGATCCAACGGCCGAGAACGCCTCTGGCCGAAGACATCTCCCCCACACCGCCACCATGCTTCCACCATGCCGGTCTCCAACCACCGCGTTCAGACATATCAGAACAACACAAAAAAAGAGGCTATGTTAGTGTCAGTCCAGATCTAAAAATATTTTACATTACTTACTACCAAACCAAAAAGACAGTTATATATGTATGAAACAAGTAATTGTAAAGCATTTTTTTCAGTGGTAATAGGAAAGAAAAAAACATAAAAGAAAAGCACAAAGTTTTCAGTGGTAACGCTCTTTTCTTTTTTACTTCTTTGCATGCATAAAAAAATAGGCAGTAATAACAAAAAAGAGAGGGATGTAGAGTCGTTACCTTCGTTGTCGATGGATCTCCCCTCACCAGTGACAAGCCTCTTCGGCTTTCCCAAGCTGAACATGGTGAACTGAAGGGAGTGGGAGGTCCCTTTTGGTTTTATTTTGGTTAAAAACAAAAAAAAAATCGTTTCGTATTTCTTAGATCTAGGCAAAGGGGTGAGTCTTAACGTAGATCTAAGTTCATATTCAGGTTCGGTTTGGAAAGAGGTTAGTTTTGGGTGTGTCTTTTGGTTCGCCAGCGGCAGCCGTCGGCGGAAGGGACGGCGGAAAGTCGCTGGTTTTTGGGTTCATCACAAGTTTGGGGTGGGAGAATTGAGAGAAAATGAGAGAGTAAAAGAGGTTATTATAAAACCAGTTTAGGGAAAATGAGAAAAATTGAAATCGCGCTGAAAAAAGGGTTTTTATAGTTATTTTATTTTGTGAAATGGGTAAATTCGAAAATAAATCCCCCCGCGTTTTTGATATTTTCATTTCTGTCTCGCCGCATGGGATATTTACAATTTCAGTCCCCCTTATGTTCTAAAATCATGCAATCCAACCCCCTAAATTAAATTGAATCAGTTTTTAAATGGTGAAATTTCCTCACCAGTCCCACCGCGTTTTTGAGATTTTCATTTCAAGTCTGCCCCTTGGTCCAATTACAGTTTTAGTCCTTTCATATTCGGGTCAACTTGCATTTTCGTCCATAAATTGCATACTATTGTCTTTTAATTTATGTTTCTTATGTTTATTTCTTTTCATTTCAGTCTTGTTCCATGTATAAATATTCATGTTCGTTTATTATGATCGTGTCTGTTGATGTAGCCTTTTTGCCTTTTCATATGTCTCTCGCACATGCTTTGTATTTTCATGTTTACATGTATATATGTGTTAATTTTATGGCGATTATGTATTTTTATGCATTTGTTCGGTCATTCGTATCACACATATTAGACTGATATTTTAGCTGGCTCGTACATAACATGTTTTATATTTTAACATGTATTGCATGTTTTCTTTACTTTTAGGCTACGTGTTGGTATATTTTCTTGGTCATGTATAATGCCATGTTCTACATATGTTACAATGTGTCTTATTATAATATGTATATCTTCTTGTAATATGTGTTTTTATTCCATGCCTTATTATTGTGATATGTTAAGTTTGTTTTTAGTCTCGAGTAGGAGTAATCTGTATGCATGTATGTTTTAGATTAGTATTTTATTTATGTTCGATTAATAGTTTATTATGTTAATATTTATTGTATTTAAATTATTTGCCATGTTTTATATTTTGTTCACTAAGTTTGCATAATGGAATATATTATGTCAATGCGGTGCCCTTTTATCCGAGCGTAAACGGGGCCAGTATCAGGCGTAGTGATAGTGGTTGGGCGTTTACTCTCGGATAACGGGGCCCTTAAAATTTACTTGCAATTATAACCGAATATTAAACTAATCGTCACTTTAACCCGGAAAATCCAATATTAATAAAGCGGTAATTATTAAAATACCAATTTTGGGCGGTGTAGGGGTGCTAATCCTTCCCCATCCGTAACCGACTCCCTAACTCAACCGTTTTTAAATCTCTTGTTTTATGGTGTCTGGCCTACCTAAGTGGCCGGTGGCGACTCTAATTTTTAAATAAAATGTGGTTTTTTAAAACCCCACGGAATAAACATTTTATATCCGAAAAATTCACAAACACTTCGAAAAAACATTTTTAGCGAAAAGGGGACATCGCTACACCTTGCACACCACAACAAAGAAATACACATTTACTCTGGCAAAAAAAATGTTCCTTAACTCCATAATGCAAATGCATGATTTTACTAACTAAATGCATGAATATATACTCAAAGGCAAACAAAAGCATGACAAATTATGTAGTAAAAATAGAACTTTTGAGTTAACAACTACCCTTGGATCCTGAGCTAGAGTTTCGAATAGAGGTGATACTAGGTACAACACTAGTGTCCATTGCACCGTATCACTTGGCACCAACATAATTGAGAAAGTTAAAGAATAAGATTCAAGAGTTGTTAGAAAGGAGATTCATCCTATCAAGCATCTCACTTTGGGGTCCTTCTGTCTTGTTTGTTAAGAAAAAATGGATCAATGAGAATATGCATTGATTAGCTTCAGCTCAGTAAGGTGATAGTAAAGAACCACTATCCTCTACCCAGGATAGATGACCTATTCGATCAGTTGAGAGGTGCCCGTCAATTTTTGAAGATCGAGTTGAGGTTAGGATATTATCAGTTGAAAGTCAAGGATGAAGATGTTCAAAAGACCATTTTTCAAATGCGGTATGGCCACTATAAGTTCTTGTTTATGCCATTTGGGCTTACCAATGCACCTGTAGCTTTCATGGATTTGATGAACCGTATCTTTCAGCCCTACCTAGGTCATTTTGTTGTGGTCTTTGTAGACGCTATCATAGTTTACTCAAGTTCAAAGGACGAGAATGATTATCACCTTCGTGTTGTCCTCTAGATCTTGAGAGATAGACAGCTTTACACCAAGTTCATCAAGTGTGAGTTTTGGCTCTCAGATGTGGCATTTTTTGGTCACGTTGTTGCGGTGGATGAAATCCACGTCGACCCGCAAAAGGTTCAGGCTGCGGTGGAATAGAAACCACCTAGGAATATTTTGGAACTCCGTAGTTTTCTTGGGCTTGCTGGTTATTACTGTCATTTTGTCAAAGGGCTCTCCATCATTACCGCCCCTTTGACTAAGTTGTTACAAAATGGAGTTCTATTTGAGTGGAATGAGATGAGACAATAAAGTTTTGATCAGTTGAAAGCCTTCTTGATAGAAGCCCTAGTTTTGATGTAACAAAGATTATGTAGTGTTTAGTGATGCTTCATCGAATGAGCTTGGTTGCATCCTCATGCAAGAAGGCAAGGTCATCCCTTACGCCTCTAGACAACTCAAGCTTCACGAGCGGAATTATCCTACCAATGATTTGGAGCTATCGGTAGTTATCTTTGCGTTAAAGATTTGGAGGCACAACCTGTATGGGGAAAAGTGTTACATCTACACCGACCATAAGAGTTTAAAGTATCTACTTACTCAAAAGGAGTTGAACTTAAGACAAAGAAGATGGATTGAGTTGCTTAAGGATTATGATTGTATCATTGAGTATCATCCCTATAAAGCTAATGTTGTGGGTGACACGTTGCATAGAAAGTCCATGGCAGACTTGAGAATGATGTTTGCTCCCTTGAGGATGACCGAGGACGATGGTTTGTTAGCTGAGCTTCGTGTGGAACCTACCTTGGTACAAGAAATCAAGAGGACACAAGTGTTAGATGAAGAGTTAGTGGCAAAAATAGAGATGGTCTAGCGAGGCAAGAAGTCTATGTTTGAGGTGCAAGACAGTGGGGTTTTGTATTTCAAAGGTCGGTTATGTGTTCCTGCCTTGGAGGATTTGCGAGATCAGATTCTTCGAGAAGCCCAACATAGTCTGTTTGCTATGCATCCAGTTAGTAACAAGATGTACCAAGACCTTCACCCCTTTTATTGGTGACCCAGCATGAAAGGAGATGGGTCAAAATTTGTGACTCGGTGTCTAGCTTATTAGAAAGTTAAGGTCGAGCATCAATTTTTTTTTGAGTTTGCTTCAACCCATTCAGATTCCACAATGGGAATGGGATCAAGTAACCATGGATTTTTTGACGGGTTTTCTGTTGACCAAAATGAAGCACGACACTATTTGGGTGATTGTAGATCGCTTGAGCAAGACTGCACATTTCTTGCATGTGCATATGGATTTCACTCTTGAGAGGTTGGCTCATTTGTACATCCAGGAAATTGTGAGGTTGCATGCGGCACTGTCTTCGATCATCTCTGGTAGAGATCATCAGTTTATAGCAAGACATTGGAAAAAGATTCATGAGGCTTTGGATACTAGATTGTATTTCAGTACCGCTTTTCACCCTCAGACCGATGGTCAGTTTGAGCGAGCTATCCAGATTTTGAAGGATATGCTCCGTTTTTGCATCATCGACTTCGAGGGGAGTTGGGAAGAGCATCCTTCACTAGTTGAGTTTGCTTATAACAACAGTTTCTAGTCAAGTATCAAGATGGCTCCTTTTGAGGCCTTATATGGGTGCAAGTGTTGGACACCCTTATGTTGGACAGAACTTAATGAGAGAAGGATCGTAGGGTCCGATTTGATCAAGAAAACCAAAGAAAAAGTTTAGATTATCAAAGAAAGATTGCAAGCTTTCTTTGATCGACAAAAAGCTTATGTGGATTTTAAGCGTAAGCACATCGAGCATGGGGTGGGTGATAAAGTGTTCCTCAAGGTGTCACCATGGAAGAGATTGATCCACTTTGGATGAAAAGGCAAGTTAAGTCCGACGTTTATTGGACCATATGAAATTTTGGAGAAGGTTAGACCTATGGATTATTGTTTAGCATTGCCTCCGGAGATGGCACATATTCATAACGTCTTCCATGTCTCTATGTTGAGGCATTATCATTATGAATGTTATTCCATGTTAAGTATAGCTTAGAATTTCATGTACTTGAATGTTTGAATTGATGAATTTTTATGTTAAATTCATTCTAGATCAAGATAGAATTAAGGAATCGAAAGTTCAGAAGAGAATGAATAGGGAAAATCAAGTCAGAATAGCAATTCATGATCAATCCTATCTTGGAAGTATCAATGAGAGTACTATATGTTTTGGAATGACATGGTGTCATCTCGGTATGTTATTTGTTTGCATTTGATTATGACCTCTTGCAATACATGATAACACGATGCATAAAGCTCACTTAAAGCAAGCTTTGATGGCAAATCATGTGTTGTAAGCTTATTTCTTTGTCTTATGCTTTGTATGTATATTGTTATGTTTTGTATGATATGTTAGGCTATGAAAGGTAATGGAAAGTTATGATATATGATGCTATGATAAGTTATGAAAGATGATATTACTTAAAGTTATAGATATGTTAAGTTTTGTAGCTTTAAAGCTCACTATGTAACTATGATATGTTATCTTTGGAGCTATAAGCTCATTTATGAAATAATGAATTCTAAAGGAAAATTTTGGACACAAGTTGAATTTGGGTACAATTAGCATTCCATAAAATTCATTGAGCTCGTGTACGGATTTAGATTACGATCTATGGGTTAGGACCCTTATGTGGAGACAATAGGAGAGATGTGATTGTTGGTCATTGGAGAAAGTTGGAGGGTTGACCATTCTTAGTTTCTCAGATATATGGAGACAGTTGGTTGGGAATTTGTGTACACCTATGTGTAATTGTGATCTAAGAGAAAATAATGAAATCTTTTGATTAAAGATATGAAACTAAATATGAATTTGAATATGAGTATGATTGTGTATAAATATGAATATGACTTATGGAAGCTTTAATGGTTATGTTAAGTGTGTTTTATTTTCAACTTATGTTTGTAATTCTTTTATATGTATAAATTCACTGCATTACATTTCATTTAAGTTAAAGTTTACTACTTCACTAAGCTATGTTTCATTGCATACATTTTAGGTTATTCAAACTCCTAGGGGTGGTGTAACGACCGGATTTCAAAATCCATGGTTTGGTTCACCTGAGCTGTGGGCCTCTTAGGTTAGGCCTAGATGTTAGACTCGTACAAGGTCGAAAAAAGGGGTTTCTTGGTGGGCCTCTTTTGATGTTGGGCTTGAGTCTTGGTGGTGTGGGCACGTTAGGAAGATGAGGGTAGGGTATTGAGGTAATTTTACCTCTTTTTCAATGGGGGAAAAGATGTCTTTCTCCCGTTTAATTTTTTTAGAAAAGCTCAAGGGAATAAGCTCACCTTGTCCCCTTATACCTCACACCTCTCTTCTTCACCATCTTTCCACAAGGTAAAGATTAAATCTTTGTTGTTTTCAGTTGGAGTTTCAGATTTGTGGTTAAGGAAAAGTTGATCATCGCTCAAGGATCTATCATCCAAGGTAAAAATATGAGGAAATAGTAGAGTTTGGAGAAAATGGGTTTTAGTAGGGGTTAAGGAAGAAGAAAGGGAATAGAGAATTTAGTTTTATTTCTTGTTATAGAAATCTTCCTTTAGCACCTTTTAAGTTCCAGCAATGTTGTAACATGTTTTGCAACATTTCTTGTAGTGAAAGAGGTTAGAAATTCTTCCAAAGAGTAAGGGAAGAAGAAAGCTTGAAGCTTGGGTTAGGAGCTTCAGCCTCAGTTGTAGGAGTAAAGTTACTACACCTCTAACTCCTTAGTCTTCTTGTACATCATAAAAATGATGCCTTGTATGCTATTTGGTGATTTTGGTGTTTTGGTTCCTTTAAACCTTGTTAATGGTAAAAATTGGATTTGAGGTTATTATGATGTAAAATTAGTAGTAAATCACCCTAAACACTCTCATAAGATGTAGGATTGAGTTAAGGGCTAAGAGTTGCGATTTGGGGGCTTGGAGAATGATTTCCTGAGCCTAAAGGCCATTTCTAGGCTTCGGTAACGGTATACAGGGAGCTTGTACTTGTACTTGTCGCAACCCTTTTTAGGTGGTTTTGACATTTTGGAAAACTTTAAAAGATCACGGAGTCGCCACCAATCTTTTTTAAAATAGTGTGATTGGATCACTTTTAAAATAAGGGTTATTTTAATAAAAATGATTTATTTATCAAAATAACATTTTGGTCCATGGAAAACAAAGAAAATAGATTCAGGGTCGATTACGTGTAGAGAAGGATTAGCACCCCACAACGCCCAAAAATTGGTACCTAATTGATTTCAAAAAGTGCTTTAAAAACTGGAATTTGCAAGTTCACAAAATTTTGATTTATTTGTCCGCTTAATAAATGTAAGTATATTCTAGAGGCCTTATCGCCGGGGAAATGAACTTTAATCACCGCCAACACTCCTGGCGCTAACCCGTCATTCTCGTTTGATAAGACACCGCATTAATTAAGTTTTCACTTTTTAGTAAATCAACAAGAAATTTAAATGCGTTAAGGTCTTTTAATTAAAATCTAAGTAGTGAATAATCCTAGAGGAATGTCTATATTCCTTTTAATTATTAAGGTTATAATATAATTAAATGTGTTTTATTGAAAATGAAGAATGTTTTACAAACATGTCTCTAATCTATGTTTTAAATCCCTAATCCTAAGGTTTGACACACAAATATATACATACAAGAATAAAGAAACAAAATATTTAAATTAAATTAATTATCAAAGTAATTAAAATAAGGAAAATGCAATTAATTTTATTAAAAAAATCTGTATTATGGACTAAATTAAAAGAAAACCAAAATGTAAGGGTTAATTCAAAAATAATTTAAAATTTGGTCCCGAATTGAAAGGAAAAAGGACGAAACTGCAACAATTAAAAACAAAAGAGTTGCAGTATAAGAACCGGATAAGAAGGGAGCGGGTTATAGTCGGGTTCGGGTCGGGTCAAGCGAGTTAGTATATATACCAAATATTATAATAGATTTCATTTTATAACAATCCCCCCAAATGGGTCAAGCGGGTTAGTATATATATCAAAACTGGCGCCAGTCGCCATTGCCTGCGGCAAAATTCCTAACAAAACCCAAATTTTCCAGATTCCGGCGACCACAAAATCATGTTTTTTCACCTGATTTCTGTCAAAGCCAAATCTCACCGTGTTTCCAATAAAATTAAGGCAAAACAAACCCTTTTCCTTTATTTAATTCAAAACAGAAAGTAAATAGATAGAAAGCATTACCAGAAACTTGTTTCTCTTATTGCTCTGGAATGCCGATTACAACTGTTTGCTCCTACAACTTCTGAATGCTAGTATGTTTTCTGTAATTGCTATGTGTGATTTCTTGTGGAATTATTGTTGTTTTACAATGATTTACAGTGGGGTTTATATAGTACAAGAATTGCTTGAATTTTAAACATGAATCCCTAATTTCTTCCCTGGATTATCTCGAATTCCTTGATCTTTGCCAGAAGCTTCAATTTAGGGATTAACCCTTTCCATTTTGGTTCTGAATTGCCTTTTGCATCTTTTTCCATATCCGATTGTAGCTTGATTCTTGCTAGGGCTTCGAATTAGGGATTATCCCTTCCCGTTTTGTTTCTGATTTTTCTAGCTAGGGCTTCGACTTAGGGATTTAATCCCTTTTGATTTTATCTTGAATCTCTATGCCTCAATTTAGGGATTTAACCCTTTTGTTCCTCTGTTTGTATGTTTCTGATGACTCAAATGGCGTCGACGAGGAACAATCGAAGCGAATGGAGCGTCGGAGAAGATGAAGTGAATGAACGGAGCTGAAATGTCGTGTGCGTGGCTGCCACGAGCGAGTAATGATCCGCGTTATATATCCAAAGTGATCTGGGCCGTCAGATTGCATCCTGATCGAACGGCCGAGCAGTTGAGGCGCTATATCATCCCCAGCTGGCGCAATCTGCGTCGTTGGATCCCAGATTGATCCAACGGTCTCTTATCGGCTGCGCAAAGAATAAAGATGGGATTAGGGTTTTTTTGGGTTATAAATGGGCCAGCCGGCCCTTTGTATAATGTGTGGGCATTTTTTAATTGATGGACTCTATTAATCTAATGGATCTTTTTCATTTAAATGGGCTATCTATTTTATTATATTTTTCGAGTTTTGATAACTTATTATATTAAGCATTAAATATATAAACTATGTTAATACTAACTAATATACTAACAATTATACTAATTATAACGCACTAAGTATACATTACATGACACCTAAACTATTTTAACACTAACATTAATATTTACAACTATAATACATCAACTATGTTACTATATACTATATGACACCTAACTATATTATCAATAACATTAATATTTACTACTAAACATATTAACTATGTTATCACTGTCACTTAACTATATTATATGTATAACACTACAACAATACTAAATTAATATAACAATTAAAACGAAGGTGAAAACCAAGTGACAACAGTACCGTAGTGTTCTGGGTTCTCAGAACATTGTTGCATTGGATGAACGCTGAAGGGGTTTTGGTATAGTGTTCAACCTATACCGGTATGCCATGCATATTCGTATCGTTACGGGTTGACCTAAACTGGTACGCTAAGGCCATGAAAAATTCTAGTGAGCCAATTTCGTATCGGTACGCAGTGAGTACCGATACCCAATGGTACCGTACCAATACGAGAGGGCTGGTATCGATACCCAATCCTAGTATGCATTATGCCCAGAAATGCTGATTTTCGCCTGAAAGGATGAAAAATTATAATGTTTGTTCCAATAGACTCTTTATGGCCTGAAATGAGTAGTAAATCTGGGAAACTGAGAAATCAACCCCCTAGTTGATCATAACGTGTAAGAAACTTGGTAATTGGCATGTATGCTTATATGTCGTAGCAATAATAGGGTTGTATGTTTGTTTGTTGAGGTTGCATCCCATGAGGAAACTTGTTTGGTGGGATTTGGATGCCTAGGTAATGTGTTGTAACACAATCGTAAGGCCGAACGGAGGAGTCCCGATGCTTTGTTTCTTCGAGCCTCATTTGAAGATACTCGATGGGTAATTTTGAGTATGGGGTGTGGAGCCTTGACGCTGTGTGTCTCCAAGACATACTCTGAGTGAAGAGTCTCGACGTTGTGTGTCTCCGGGCATCACTCTAGGTTTGTATGGTGGATTGCTTGTTTGCTTATGATGTGTATTGGATGCATTGTTTACCTTAATATCATGTCATCATTTCACATACATGCTTATATTTATTATTTGCATGAAGCATAGTAGTGCGGTAGTGTACCTACTGAGCTTTGTCAGCTCAGCATTTGGAATCGATTTTCGTTCGTAGGTTTCTAGGTTGGCACGTGCTTCGGAAGAGCACCATCATTGTAGTTTTTAGCACAACGTTTGTTTAGAGTACAATATGTAGGTCTTATTGGGATATGTATTCATAGGTCCCTGTTGTAATGTTGTAATTCTTATCTTGGGGTTGTATTAAGAAAGTGAATGTTTTATTATTTTAACTATTTGGAGCTCTTTGTGTAAAACTTTTAAATTGTTTAAAAATGTTTTAACATTTGAACTTGAAAGTTTTATGGTATGAAACTCTTTTAGGCTAAACCGGGTTTGAAATTTTTGAAGTAACAGTTTAGGCTTAAGGCCCAAATATGACATCCGGGTTAGAGTGTTACACGTGGCATATGAACTTAGTATGATATGTTTCATTCTAGCATTTCATGATTGGTTTCGATGTCAAGTATAGTTTGTTTAACTATGCTTAATAAGTTTTGTAATATGTCTATTATGTAGGTATTTTGAAATGGTATGATATGTTATATTAAGTTGTGCTTTGGTCATGCATGCATATATGGTCTTTGAAGGGTAAGTTGAATTATGAACTATGAAATAAATAATAAGTTTTATAGGTACAAGTATGGAGTATGCATATTGGTATGAATTTTAGACCTTTGGGTTATAGGTTTGGCAAGTAAGGGTATAAGAACTTGAAACTTGTTGAGTGTATGGATGATGAGTTATGGCATGGTGTCTTTTATGCTTAAGATTATGTATTGGTGTTGTTTATTGATAAATGTGACATTTAAGGGGTTAGAAATGGCCTAAAACGACATATTTTGGTGAAACGAAATAAAGGTTTTGAAACCACAGTCAGAGGTATCGAAACCTTTATTCCAATATGCTAAAATTTTGCTTCTTTGACAAAGGTTTCGAAACCATCACAAACGGTTTCGAAACCATCCCTAAAAGTTTAAATTTTACATTTTGGTCACTAATTCACAACTCTTTTAATTAAACTCTAATTTAATCGTCGTTTTTTAAATTCAAGTTTTAAAATGAACATGTGATTAAGAATTACACCAATTAATAAAATGAACATTCTTTTCGTCCTTTAACTTTTAGAAATTTACAAATAAATCATTAAAATTTTGAAACTTCATTGTTTAGTCCGTAAATGTTAACAATTGACTTATGTGTTGATAATTTTTCTTATTTTTTAAGCCATAACAGGACCCAAGTATATAATAATATGATTTGATAAAAATTTATAGATAAGTCCCTAAACTTTGACAAATTTGTTAATGGTGATAATAATTTGACAACACAGGTATATAAAAATTTATAGATAAGTCCCAATTTAGGAATTTAATCCCTTTTGAATTAAGGATTTAATCCCTTTTGATTTTATCTTGAACCGCTATGCCCCAATTTAGGGATTTAACCCTTTTGTTCCTTTGTTTGTATGTTTCTAATGACTCGAATGGTGCCGACGGGAACAATCGGAGCGAGTGGAGCGTCAGAGAAGATGAAGTGAACGGTCGAAGCTGAAACGTCGTGCATGTGGCTGCCACGCGCGAGTGATGATCCGCGTGATATATTCGAAGTGATTTGGGTTGTCACATTGCATCCTGATCGAACGACCGAGCAGTTGAGGTGCTATATCATCCCCAACTGGCACGATCTGTTCTCTTGGATCCCAGATTGATCCAACGGTCTCCTTTCGGTTGAGCAAAGAATAAAGATGGGATTAGGGGTTTTTTGGGTTATAAAGGGGCCATCCAGCCCTTTGTATAATGTATGGGCATTTTTTAATTGATGGACTCTATAATCTAATGGATTTTTTTCATTTAAATGGGCTACCTATTTTATTATATTTTTCGGGTTTTGATAACTTATTATATTAACTACTAAATATATAACCTAAGTTAATACTAACTAATGTACTAACAATTATACTAATTATAACGCACTAAGTATACATTACATGACACCTAAATTATTTTAACACTAACATTAATATTTACAACTATAATACATCAACTATGTTACTATATACTGTATGACACCTAACTATATTATCAATAACATTAATATTTACTATTAAACATATTAACTATGTTATCAATGTCACTTAACTATATTATCAGTATAACACTACAACAATACTAAATTAATATAACAACTAAAACGAAGGTGAAAATCAAGTGACAACAACTGCCCTTCTTTGGTCATTCCGGTGAAACAGGAATAGAGCAAAAAAAAGAAGACACTGATTTTCACCAATTACCAAACCGTTAAGGCCTGAAAAGACAAGCAGGATCTATTCTCCTCATGCTTGAATAGATAAGCAGGTTCCATTCTCCAAATGCCTAAATGGATAGGTAGATTATATTCTCCTTATGCTCGAACGGATAGGTAGGTTCTATTCTCCTTATGCTTGAATAGATAAGCAGGTTCCATTCTCCTTATACCACAGAATTATGATGTTTGACATTGAACTGCTCACAGACTCCACTTATCATCTTGTTATTTAGATTAGAGGCATTGTCAGTGATGATACTCTCAGGCAAGTCGTATCGACAAATGATTTCCTTTTTCAAAAACTTGCAAACCATGGATCTAGTGACATTTGCATACGAGGCTGCCTCTACCCACTTCGTGAAATAATCAATGGCTACCAAGATAAAATGATGCACGTTTGATGCCTTAGGGTGAATCTGACCGATGACATCGATGCCCCACATGGAGAACGGCCAAGGAGCTATTATAACATGAAGAGGTTGAGGTAGCGTATGAACCTTGTCAGCATAGATTTGGTACTTGTGACATTTGCGAGAATAGTTGATACAATCTCCTTCCATGGTTGACCAATAATATCCAAGACGCATGATCCTCCTGGCCATGGTGAAACCATTAAGATGGGTTCTGTAAACTCCTTCATGAACTTCTTCCACAATTAATTGAGCCTCTTTTGCTCCCACACATCTTAGAAGCACTTGATCACGACTTCTCTTGTATAAAATCTCTCCATCAAGGACATATGCTGATGCCATCTTCCTGATCATTTTCTTTTCACTCTCTGTAGCTTGAGGCGGGTATTGCTAGGATTTTACATATTGTAATATGTCATGATACCATGGCAATCCATCCATTTCTTCTTCCACATCATAACAATGAGCTGGAGTGTTAAGCATATATAACCTGATGGGAATCATCTCAGAACCTTCATTTACCTTAAACATGGCGGCTAAGGTGGCTAAAGCATTAGCCATTTGGTTGTCTTCTCTAGGGAGATATTTGAAAATGATCTCATCAAATTCCTTGGTCAACTCAAGGACTAGCTTGTGGTATCCCATCAACTTTGCATCTTTCGTCTCCCATTCTCCACGTATCTGATAAATGACTAATGTAGAGTCCCCAAAAACTCTTAAAGTATGAATTTTAATGCTTGATAGTCATCACAGGCGCGACTTGCCCAAAAGTCTGTTATGGCACTTCCTTTTATCTTTTTTCGGCTCACATACTGGATATCAAACTCTGATAGTAACATCTGTCATCGTGCTAATCTTCCTGATAAGGCTAGAGCTTCCATCATGAACTTCAGTGGGTCTAACTTTGAGATTAACCACATAACGTGATAAAGCATGTATTACCTTAGCCTTCTAGCTGTCCACACCAAAGCACAACATGGTTTTTCGATTAACGAATATCTGGTTTCACAATCAGTGAATTTCTTACTCAAGTAATATATCGCCTTTTCTTTTCTTCCAGTATCATCATGTTGTGCTAACACACAGCCCATGGAATTTTCATAGACCGCTAGGTACAAGATCAATGGTCTTCCTGAAATGGGTGGTACTAAAACTAGAGGATTGCTCAACTGTTCTTTGATCTTTTTCAAAGCCATTTTACAGTCCTCATCCCAAGCCTCTGGTTATTCTACCTAAGTAGCCTAAACACTGGATCACACTTATCAGTTAGCTGAGAAATGAAGCGTGCAATGTAATTTAATCGTCCCAAGAAACCTTAAACTTCATTTTGTGTTTGAGGTGGGGGAAGTTCATGTATGGCTTTTATCTTATCTGGATCGATCTCGATTCCTCTCATGCTTACAACAAAACCTATAATTTCCCAGATGTGACTCCAAATGTGCACTTAGTCGGGTTGAGCTTCAACTGGAACTTTCTCAATCTTAGGAAGAGCTTTTCTAAATTGACCAAATGTTCTTCCTCAGATCGAGATTTGGCGATCATATCATCGACGTATACCTCTATTTCTCTATGCATCATATCATGGAACAGAGTGACCATGGCCCTCTAATAGGTTGCCCCTGCATTCTTAAGTCCAAAGGGCATCACTTTATAACAAAAAGATCCTCATAGCGTCACAAAAGTCATCTTTTCCATGTCTTCTGGGCATATCTTGATCTGGTTATATCCAGAGAAACCGTCCATGAAAGAGAAGAGTGAATGACCAGCTGTATTTTCGAGTAAAGTGTCAATATGTGGGAGCGGGAAGTTGTCCTTAGGGCTTGACTTATTGAGGTCCCTACAGTCAACATGCATTCGTACTTTTCCATCCTTCTTCGGTACCGGGACAATATTCGCCACCCATTCCAGATACTTAGCTACCTCGAGGAATCCTGCATCATATTGCTTTTTTACCTCATCCCTAATCTTGAGGAGTGTTTCAGCCTTCATTCTTCTCAGCTTTTGCTTTACTGGTTCGCATCCTTCCTTTATAGGGAGCCTATGCATAACGATGTCGGTGTCAAGGCCGGGCATATCTTGATACAACAAAGTGAAAATATATTTAAACTCTTTCAAAAGGTCAATTAGACTTTGTCTAGTTTTGGCTGTGATGGTAGTACTGATCTTCACCTCTCGCTTTTTCTTCTTGGTTCTGAGGTTTAATGTTTCTAGTTCCTCTTTACATGGTAGAATCTGCTTTTTCTCTTCTTCTACCACTCTGAGCATAACACTGGGTACATCATATTCTTCCTCATCGACAATATTTCCAACTTCTTCTGAGCACAGAGGCAATTCAAAGTCAACCTTCAAGTCAGACTCGGATTCATTTATGTCAATGATATCTGAAAACCTGAAAAGGGAATAGGCAAAAGATATATACAAAGGAAAAAAACAGAATGAATGGAATGTTTTTTTATGCTTTTAAATTTATGGTTTTATGGTTTTGGTTTGTTTATGAAAAGAAAGTTTGTCACACAAGATTTAAGGAAATGCATTTTTTATAGAATTCAAATTAAATGTTTGACATAGGCCATTTACATAAGATCCCCTATTGTCTTCGGGCCTAGAGCAAAGAGGTTGGTTTTAAGAATTACTCTGAACATGTCTTAAAGACTATAGAAATTTCTTCAGCAGTCCAATTGTCAAGCTCAGAGCAAGGGCGAATCATTGACAGGTACTGGTTCTCTTCTTCATTGTCAGTCACAACATTGATACTCAGCTTTTCAAATGCTTCATACAAGTCTTTCTTCTCCTCCTCCTTTTCATTAATTGGGATATTTGGATCTAGCAAGCCTTCGGATTTGAAGTTATGGCTCAGGGGTGGGAAATTCATCGCCCCCACTCAATCTCTTCACCTTTTAGTCTAGTTCTTCTCCTCTCTTAATGCTTTCTGATTTCAGCCCTTCTTTGCCATTTGTTGGGCTTAAATCCCAAGCCAAACCGATCCTTTTTCACTGGCATTACTACAGGATATATCCTTCCTTGATGTCTCTTTTTGAATCCTTTTTTGATTTCAGCTCCTTTCCCAAGCGTTTGTTTTACCTGCATCTTCACACAGCTTGATAATTCTGGTTCTGGCACCTTGCTCCCTTTAGTGACAAAGGTTGCATTGACTAGCTCCAATGTCCTGAAATGACAATTAAGCGCACCCTTATCGATCTTGATAAATGGTGCATCATTGGTTACTGATGCAATGATTTCTTCCTCTGCACTGACAGTTATTAGTTGTTCATCGATTAAGAACTTCAACTTCTGGTGTAAAGTAGATGGGACTGCTCCTGCTGCGTGAATCCATGGGCGCCCAAGCAAGTAGCTATAACTAGGTCTTATATCCATGACCACAAATTCAACGTTGAAGGTCATTGGTCTAATTTGCAAAGGCACCTCAATTTTCCTTAACACGTTCTTCTGAGTTCCATCAAACGCTCTAACCGTATTTTGATAAGCTCTCATATGAGAACTATCTATTGGCAGTTTCTTCAGAGTGGCTAACGGGAGAACATTTAGTGCCGACCCATTGTCAATAAGGACACCTGGTAACATATGTCCATTACATCTGGTGGTGATGTGTAAAGCTTTGCAAGATCTCGTTCCCTCACCTGGTATTTCCTCATCATTGAATGAGATGAAGTTGTTGACAGCAATGTTACCGACTAACATATCCATCTTATCAGTTGTGATCTCTTTTGGCATAAATGACTGGCTCAAAATCTTTAACAAGGCCTTTCGGTGGCCTTCAGAACTTAGTCACAATGAAAGCATAGAAATTCGAGCCAGAAGCTTGTGGAGTTGCTCCACGACGTTGTATTCACTTTGTTTTAAAATCTTCAAGAACTCTTGAGCCTCTGATTCCTTTATAGGCTCATGATATGTTATCGGTTTTTCCTTGAAGAAATCTCTATCATCTTCTTTTTCGAGCTCCTCAGCAGCAACCTTCCTTTGCGCCGCATCCCTATCCTCTGTTATTGGCTGGGAATAGAGCCTTCCACTCTTTGTCAAACGGCTCACCTCATTGACCGGTTCTCCCTTCTCTTGAACAGATGTTTCTCCTGGGGCTGTCACCTCACAAGTGTAATTTCAAGGGACCTGCTTGCTATCCTTGTATAGAAACGGCGTTGGTGCCTTAATTATGAATCGCGTGGTTACATTCTTTGTTAGTTCACCGACTTTTGTTTTATCCTTAATAACTAAAGGCTTCATTCTGGTGTAGTCTTTTCTAGAGGATGACTCATCTTATGCACATACATCCGGCAAACATTCCTTGTCCTCTTTCTCAAAGAACTCTAGCTCTTTTTCATTCATCTTGCCTTGAACTAGTTGCCTAAACTCTAAACAACAATCAATCTCATGTCCTTCCTTCATGTGGTACTCACAGTACAATTCATTCTCAATATTCAATTTATGGGCTCCTTCTTCCAGCATCCCTAATGCCACCATTTGAGCCCATACCCACTTCATGGGAGTTTTAACTTCAGCAACACATTCTTTAACCACCTTATCCCCCTCCTCTATGATTGCATTCACACCTGCCTTCTGATGATTTGGCAGAGGGTTTCCCTTATCTTTTGACGTATCGAATGATAACATCCTTGATTTTCTTAAATCATCTACCACCCTTTTGAATGTAGTGCAATTTTCAATGGTATGCCCCCTAACTCCTGCATGATATTCACATTGCGCCTTCTCATCATACCATGGTGAGTATGGCAATGAGAATAGGGGAACATGTCTTGGCAACACCATCTGGGATTTGATTAGTTCAGCAAACAATTCTGCATATGTCATTGGAATTGGTGGGAAATATGGTTTCGAGCTCCCTTGATATCTTTGTTCTTCTTTTGGATGATTTGTGACTGCTGGAGTTGTGGTCGAGACATTGGGTTTGTTGAAGACTACCCCCTTCGAGTAACTGGGGTTATAGACATAGCAGCATCAACTTCATTGTCTCTCTTTTTGTAGGGTTTCTTAGTTTCCCCACTATCCAACCTTCCATTTTTCATTGCCGCAAGTATCAATTCTCCATTTATAAGCATGTCCGCAAAACTCTTTGTGGCATGATTGAGCATACGATCATAGAAAAATCTTTTTAATGTCTCCACGAACATCAGGGTGATCTCACTTTCCAACAATGATGGCTGGACTTGGGAAGCTACATCCCTCATTCTCTGCGTGTATTGGCGAAAGCTCTCATGATGCTTTTGCTCCAATCCTTGCAAAACTAAACGAGTTGGAACCATGTCTGAAACATGATTGTACTGCTCACTGAAGGCTCTGGACAAATCTTTCCATGATCTGATGTTAATTTGACTTAGCTATGTGTACCAGCGTGCAACTGACCCTACTAGACTGTCTTGGAAGCAATGGATAAGCAGCTTCTCGTTCTCCAGATACATTGACATATTCCTGTAATACATAGTCAGATGTGCTGCAGGGCATGTCGTTCCATTGTATTTTTCAAAGTCAGGAACTTTGAACATTGGTGGTACTATCAGATCAGTCACTAAGCTTAAATCCTTGGCATCCATTCCTCCATATATACCTCCTTCTTGGAAAGACTTAATCATTTTTCCAATTTCTCATAGTGATCCTCCCATTTCTTCTCAGCTTTCACCTTGTCGGCAATTTCATCGAGATCAGGCACCTCAATGACTTCCTCAGAGCTTATTTTCCTATCATTCTGACGCCTCAGCAACATGTGGGGAAATTTTGACCTTAGACTATTGAGCTTCCCTTTGTATGCTCGGATGAATAAAGGCCATCCCTTGAAATTTTGGCACAGCATTAGCTTCCTCACCAGCTTCTACCACGTCTGGGTCCTTAAAGCCTAGCTTGGCTGCAATTGAACCAACTGTCTTTTAGTGAATCAACTCCATCTGTTGCTTTAGATCTGTCTCCAACTTGTCTAACCTATCCTGGGTACTCTTGTGGTTGCTTTCTAAAGCCGTCACTCTGTCTTCCATTGCTCTAACTTGAGAGAGTACCGTACTTGTGATTTGTTTTTGCTATTTTGATTTTCTGTCATTTTTATTTAAGTTAGATTCTTATTATGTCATGTATGCATGCACAAATGTAAGCACTAATTCAAATAAAAACTATTAAACACAAAAAGAATGAAATGCAAATGCATGGATGCAACCGAAGGGCCATCAATTTCATGAAACAATTGCTCAAGAAAAAACTCTTTTATTGGATATAAAATGGTCCTTATTACATCAAATTTTGTTTACAAAAAAATTTTAGCTTGAATTCCTAATTCCTTGATTTCTTCAATGAGCCATATAAGCCTTGGTCCCACTTCTCCTGCTGGCTTGACATACTGACGAAGAGCTGCAGCTTCAGTGGCTAGCATCACCACGTGTCAAGCCACGTCTTGTACATGGGTCATGATAGTCCTATCAAACTTATCTCGTTCTTGGAATCTTCTAGCCATGTCCCTAAGACGAGTGAACTAGTAGTCATTACCTCCCCCAGTGATGTCTTTAAGGACCAAGATCTTTGTCCTATATTCCTGGATGATGTTATCCATTCCTTCAACCTGTTTCTTCAAGGTATCATTCTCACTTAGACAGGCCTGAAGCTCAATATAGGTGTGATGGTTCTGAAGTCTGTGCAACGAGTGGTTCAGATGATCTATCTTATCTTGTAACTTAGCAACACAAGTCTGACTCTGCTTTAGCTTCGCACTGGTCTGGTCATATACCTTCTGCAACTCAAATAGGCGGATCCTGTTGTCGTGGGCCTTCCTTTTCCATGCATCCACACTTTCTTTATCTCTTTCATGAACCCGTTTGCCACTTCCATTCTCAGCTGCTAGCTTAACCTTCTTCTTCTCTTCAACAAGGGCCCGTCTATATTTCTCGACCTTGTGGCTTCCTTGTTGCTTTTCTTTTCCTATTGCATGCTCGATTTCTTTCTTCCACTACTCTGGGTCTTTCTCAGATCAGCATTTCGAACAGTAGTCTAGAGCTTAAGGAAGTCAACCCTTTGGATCTCAAACTTCTTTTCTAGGTCTTCATACATCTTCACTACTCGCTTCGTCTCCCCTTTATACTTTTCAACATCGAGGCCTAACTCAAACTTGTCTCTTTGGTTCTGCTCTTGTAAGGCTTCTATCTCCAACTTAGCCCTTCTTAACTACTCTCTGAATATGTCAGCTTCTATAGGGACTACCTTTAAGTGTTCTTCTAGAGACTTAACTTGCCCAGGTGTAGGTGCTATGACTTTGTCATTCATTCTCGTATGCCTCCAAATGTCATAGTCTGGGTGTACATGTAGTGACTATAAGATTCTAGTTTCATGTGATAACAATGGTTCCATGCATCGCTGATTGTCTGAACTCACCTTGGAACTCGAATTCTGATGAGCCAAGACAGGTAGTGAATGGGATGAACTGTCGAGACCCAAACTGACGAGATACCAGCAAAGGGGCACATCCAATTCCTCCCCACAAACCTAGCAGCATTAGGAAGATGAAATCTCCATATTTGTATAGGACTTTGGTGTGACCCATCCAAGGAACCCTCCATCTGATGTCTTCGTCACGACAATCCCTGAATATATCAATCCATTTGTTCTTCTTAATAACAGGCCACTCCTTTGCCAAAAATTCCCGAATATGTGAGAAGTTCGGGGAAAACACATTTGATAAAGCTAATGTTGGGCACTTCCAGAAGTGACTGAGGGCCCAAACTTGCAAAAGCAGAGCACATCCTCCAAAATGAACACCTTCAACTTTTCAGCAGGCATTAAGGGAAATGAAGGTTCCAGGCAGTACAGTTGGTACCGGATTGACTCCTCTCTTTAGTTGTTCCAGGAAATCAAGTAGTGCCACATCAATGTTTCCTAGAACCCTCAGAAAGATGACTAAACCATAAATTGCAATAGCTAGGAGATCAACCCTCTTTTCCCTGTCGGGGTGGATTGAAATTATACTTTTGATGCTTGACCAGGGGAAGTTAAAAGTGCCTCCCCTCTTTTGTATCAACCCCTTAACCCAACCATCACTCATACCAGCTAACGCCTGAAACTTTGCATGTGGTTTTTTGTTTTTAGGAGGCTTGGCATAAACCCAGTTCTTCTTCACTTTGCACAAGTTGAAAAGGGCTAAGTACTCCTCGAATGTAGGCATCATATCTTCTTTATTAAAAGTGAAGCAGCAATATCCTAGATTCCAGAATTGAACCAAGGCTTTCAGAAGCTGTTCATCGACCTTCATGTACAAGAGATAGGCTATGTCACCGTAGACTTCATGGAACAACTGCTTAGTCTCATAATCAAAGTGCTCCCAGATTACCCGTAATTCTTGCACATTGTTCTGTTTAATGCTGATGTGGGCATATTCTAAAGTCTCTATCTCATGATCAACTACCAGACTGTCTCCAAATGTTCGTTGATTCATCTCGGACCAATGTCAAACCTTTGCATTCTCATCTTCACTTTTCAAAATCCTTCCTTGCATAACAAGAGCTTTTCAAATTTGAGCAATGATTTTGAGAATCAACCCCTTCTAAATAGGTAATGATGTGGCATGAATGGTTATGCAAAACAACAAGACAAGGGGAACAAAGATTAGAATCAAGAAAACACAGAGTATTTACAAACAATTCTGGGCAGCACATTCCAATACTCTAGGATATGTCTCCCTTTATTACCTAAAACCCTAAGTTTTCCGCATGGCTCTATTGGGGTGGGCTCTAAGTTCTCAAACGGTTGAGTTCTAAAAGGTACCCGAGCTGTCCTTGCTGTCCCCTACTAAGGGTAGCAAGGCCCCTGTTTCTTACCCATTATATGCTTCAAACAAACCAAGTTCAACTCAGGAGGACTCACTTCCTATGTCTTTTCAAAGAATCAATATCCTTACGAAGGCATGAGGCATATGAGTCATGAAGGTACTTACTAGGCTCATATGGAGAATCAGTATTCTGACATGAGCAAAGCATTTTCCCCTCACTTAACAATTGGGTGGAGCTCGGGAATGGAGCTTTTGCAAAAAAAATTAAATGCATAAAATAGAATTACATTCATTAAGCGGATGAATAAATTGAAACCTATGTGAACATGCAAATTCCCCTTTTTTAAAACATTTTGAAAACAATTTGTGGCCTGACCCTCTTTTGTTTTTTAGAAAAAATAAAATGTCCCCAGCGGAGTCGCCAAGCTGTCGCAACCCTTTTTAGGTGGTTTTGACGTTTTGGAAAACTTTAAAAGATCACGGAGTCGCCACCAATCTTTTTAAAAAAGTATGATTGGATCACTTTTAAAACAAGGGTTATTTTAATAAAAAACGATTTATTTATCAAAATAACATTTTGGTCCACGAAAAACAAAGAAAATAGGTTCGGGGGTCGATTACGTGTGGGGAAGGATTAGCACCCCACAACGCCCAAAAATTGGTACCTAATTGATTTCAAAAAGTGCTTTAAAAACTGGAAATTTGCATGTTCACAAAATTTTGATTTATTTGTCCGCTTAATGAATGTAAGTCTATTCAGCGACCTTATCGCCCGGGAAATAAACTTTAATCACCGCCAACACTCCTGGCGCTAACCCGTCATTCTCGTTTGATAAGACACCGCATTAATTAAGTTTTCACTTTTTAGTAAATCAACAAGAAAATTAAATGCATTAAGGTCTTTTAATTAACATCTAAGTATTGAATAATCCTAAAGGAAAGTCTATATTTCTTTTAATTATTAAGGTTATAATATAATTAAATGTGTTTTATTGAAAATGAAGAATGTTTTACATACATGTCTCTAATATATGTTTTAAGTCCTTAATCCTAAGGTTTAACACACAAATATATACATACAAGAATAAAGAAACAAAATGTTTAAATTAAATTAATTATAAAATAATTAAAATAAGGAAAAGGCAATTAATTTTATTTATGAAAAAAATCTGTATTATGGACTAAATTAAAAGAAAACCAAAAAGTGAGGGTTAATTCGAAAATAATTTAAAATTTGGTGTCGAATTGAAAGGAAAAAGAACGAAATTGCAACAATTAAAAACAAAAGAGTTGTGGTATAAGAACCGGATAAGAAGGGCGCGGGTTATAGTTGGGTTCGGGCCAGGTCAAACGGGCTAGTATATATACCAAATATTATAACATATTTCATTTTATAACAATCCCCCAAATGGATCAACGCCAGTTCTTATAAAATTCTCTGAAGACATTCATCGTGTTCTTCATGAATTAAAGAACACGGTGGTGGTCCGTCGTGCCTGCCGCCTTCCACTAGCGCCGACTGCCGTTGCTGGCGGCAAAATTCCCAGAAAAACCCAAATTTTGCATATTTCGGTGACCCCAAAATCGTGTTTTTTCACCGAATTTTCGTCAAAGCCAAATCTCAACCGTGTTTCCAATAAAAATAAGGTAAAAACAAACCCTTTTCCTTTATTTAATTCAAAGCATAAAGTAAATAGATAGAAAGCACCAGAAACTTGTTTCTCTTATTGCTCTTGAATGCCGATTACAACTGTTTGCTCCTACAACTTCCGAATGCTAGTATGTTTTCTGTAATTGATGTGTGTGGTTTCTTGTGGAATTCTTGTTGTTTTACAATGATTTATAGTGGGGTTTATATAGTACAAGAATTGCTTGAATTTTAAGCCTCAATCCCTAATTTCTTCCCTGGATTATCTCGAATTACTTGATCTTTTCCAGAGGCTTCAATTTAGGGATTAACCCTTTTCATTTTAGTTATGATTTTGGTTCTGAATTGCCTTTTGCATCTTTGTCCATATCCGATTGTAGCTTGATTCTTGCTAGGGATTCTCAATTCCCGTTTTGTTTTTGATTTTTCTAGCTAGGGCTTTGAATTAGGGATTTAATCCCTTTTGATTTTATCTTGAATTGCTATGCCCTAATTTAGGGATTTAACCCTTTTGTTCCTCTGTTTGTATGTTTCTGATGACTCGAATGGCGCCGACGAGGAACAATCAGAGCGAGTGGAGCTTCAGAGAAGATAAAGTGATCGGCCGGAGCTGAAACTTCGTGTGCGTGGCTGCCACGAGCGAGTGATGATCTGCGTGATATATCCGAAGCGATCTGGGCCGTCAGATTGCATCCTGATCGAATGGCCGAGCAGTTGAGGCGCTATATCATCCCCAGCTGGCGCGATCTACGTCGTTGGATCCCAAATTGATCCAACGGTCTCCTTTTGGCTGCGCAAAGAATAAAGATGGGATTAGGGTTTTTTGGGTTATAAATGGGCCAGCCGGCCCTTTGTATAATGTATGGCATTTTTTAATTGATGGACTCTATTAATCTGATGGATCTTTTTCATTTAAATAGGCTATCTATTTTATTATATTTTTCGAGTTTTGATAACTTATTATATTAACTACTAAATATATAACCTATGTTAATACTAACTAATATACTAACAATTATACTAATTATAACGCACTAATTATACATTACATGACACCTAAACTATTTTAACACTAACATTAATATTTACAACTATAATACATCAACTAACACTAACATTAATATTTACAACTATAATACATCAACTATGTTATTATATACTATATGACACCTAACTATATTATCAATAACATTAATATTTACTACTAAACATATTAACTATGTTATCAATGTCACTTAACTATATTATCAGTAAAACACTACAACAATACTAAATTAATATAACAACTAAAACAAAGGTGAAAATCAAGTGAAAACATTACCGTAGTGTTCTGGGTTCTCAGAACATTGTTGCATTGGATGAACGTTGAAGGGGTTTTGGTACGGTGTTCAACCTGTACCGGTATGCCATGCATATTCGTATCGGTATGGGTTGACCTATACCGGTACGCTAAGGCCATGAAAAATTCCAGTAAGCCACTTTCGTATCGGTACGCAGTGAGTACCGATACCCAAGGGTACCGTACCAATACGCGAGGGCTAATATCGATACCCATTCCTAGTAGGCATTATGCCCATAAATGCTGATTTTTGCCTGAAAGGTTGAAAAATTATAATGTTTGTTCCAATAGACCCTTTATGGCCTGAAATGAGTAGTAAATCTGGGAAACTGAGAAATCAACCTCCTAATTGATCATAACGTGTAAGAAACTTGGTAATTGGCATGTATGCTTATATGTCGTAGCAACAATAGGGTTGTATGTTTGTTTGATGAGGTTGCATCCCATGAGGGAACTTGTTTGGTAGGATTTGGATGCCTAGGTAATGTGTTGTAACATAATCGTAAGCCCGAACGGAGGAGTCCCGACGCTTTGTTTCTTCGAGCCTCATTTGAAGATACTCGATGGGTAATTTTGAGTATGGGGTGTGGAGCCCTGACGCTGTGTATCTCCAAGACATACTTCGAGTGAAGAGTCCCGACGTTGTATGTCTTCGGGTATCACTCTAGGTTTTTATGGTGGATTGCTTGTTTGCTTATGATGTTTATTGGATGCATTGTTTTCCTTAATATCATGTCATCATTTCCCGTACATGCTTATATTTATGACTTGCGTGAAGCATAGTAATGTGGTAGTGTACCCACTAAGCTTTGTCAGCTCAGCATTTGGAATCAATGTTCCATTCGTAGGTTTCTAGGTTGGCACGTGCTTCGGAAGAGCACCATCATTGTATGTTTTAGCACAATGTTTGTTTAGAGTACAATATGTAGGTCTTATTGGGCTATGTATTCGTAGGACCCTGTTGTAATGTTGTAACTCTTATCTTGGGGTTCTATTAAGAAAGTGAATGTTTTATTATTTTAACTATTTGGAGCTCTTTGTGTAAACCTTTTAAATTGTTTAACAATGTTTTAACATTTGAACTTGAAAGGTTTATGGTATGAAACTCTTTTAGGCTAAACCAGGTTGGAAATTTTTGAAGTAACGGTTTAGGCTTAAGGCCCAAATGTGACATCCGGGTTAGAGTGTTATAGGTGGCATATGAACTTAGTATGATATGTTTCATTCTAGCATTTCATGATTGGTTTCGATGTCAAGAATAGTTTGTTTGACTATGCTTAATAAGTTTTGTAATATGTCTATTATGTAGGAATTTTGAAATGGTATGATATGTTATATTAAGTCGTGCTTTGGTCATGCATGCATATATGGTCTTTGAAGGGTAAGTTGAATTATGAACTATGGAATAAACAATAAGTTTTATAGGTACAAGTACGGAGTATGCATATTGGTATGAATTTTAGACCTTTGGGTTATAGGTTTGGTAAGTAAGGGTATAAGAACTTGAAACTTGTTGAGTGTATGGATGATGAGTTATGGTATGGTGTCTTTTATGCTTAAGTTTATGTATTGGTGTTGTTTATTGATAAATGTGACATTTAAGGGGTTAGAAATGGCCTAAAACGACATACTTTGGTGAAACGAAATAAAGGTTTTGAAACCACAGTCAGAGGTATCAAAACTTTTATTCCAATATGCTAAATTTTGATTCTTTGACAAAGGTTCCGAAACCATCACAAACAGTTTCGAAACCATCCCTAAAATTTTAACTTTTTACATTTTGGTCACTAATTCATAACTCTTTTAATTAAACTCTAATTTGATCGCCGGTTTTTTAAATTCAAGTTTTAAAATGAACATGTGATTAAGAAATACACCAATTAATAAAACGAACATTCTTTTCGTCCTTTAACTTTTAGAAATTTACAAATAAGTCATTAAAATTTTGAAACTTCATTGTTTAGTTCCTAAATGTTAACAATTGACTTATGTGTCGATAATTTTCTTCTTTTTTAAGCCATAATAGGACCCAAGTATATAAGAATATGATTTGATAAAAATTTATAGATAAGTCCCTAAATTTTGACAAATTTGTAAATGGTGATAATAATTTGACAACACATGTATATAAAAATTTATAGATAAGTCCCAATTTATAATTTATAGATAATTCTATAACTACCCTTGTACCTTAATGGTGATAACTACCCAAGTATATAAAAATTTATAAATTTTCTTTGACATGTATAACTACCCTTGTACCTTAGTGGTGATAATAATTTGACATAATTAATAACAATATGAAAATAGAAATGGCCTTGTTGAGGGATCTATTTATTTATTCAAGTTTGTAAAGTGTCGTCCGTTTAGGGATGGCAACAGGCAGGGCGGGGTGGGTTTTTGATCGCTCTGATCTTGTTCTCGATCCAAAATTTAAGAGTTTCGCCCTGAGCTTAATATGTTTTATACCCACCCCGTCCCAACAAAATAAAAATATAACTCGACCTCGATCTGACCCTAAAATTTAATAAAAAACTCGACTAAACTCGACCTACCCCCAAAAATTAATACAAATATTTAATTTAATATATATATATTGAGACGGGACATGGAATTTCTATCCTAAACCCGCCCTAACTCAATTATTTTCCAAACACGCCCCAAACCCGAAATTCAAGAAGGAAAAACCTGAACGGGATGGGGCAAAGCGCATCGAGTCAAGTCGGGGTCATATAATTTTTCCATCTCTGTATCCATTAGACAGATAGGCAGAACCTCCAACAATCGGAATTGTGTTCTTATATTGCATATGTGCAATTTATACCCAAGATTTTGTCTTATGATCCTTAAGAGAGCGATGCGTGTCTTGTTAGTGATACACATTATTTAAGAGACTGTGTAGAAAGCCATAAGATTCTTTCGATGAAAATCAAATATTTCTTTAACGGTGGGTTTGAAACCTATGCCCGTAAAAACATCAATAGACAACTTTGGGAACACAAAATTACTTGTTGGGGGTTCCAATCGACTGTCTTGTAGACGACGATTCGCCGACTTCTCAGAAAAATAGGGAGGTCTCTCAACAAACCAAATTGTTGTTAGAAAATAATGGATAACTAAGGAACTTTGAGGCATATTATTTATTGGTAAATTTGGAGATTTGAATAATAAACGTTATTGTTTATATTCTACTCTATGAGACCTTTTAAACGATGTATAATATGCTCAAATTGGTTGAATGGTGAATGAGAAATTGATGCTCAAAGTAAGCTACTTGCAAATGTTGTTGAGAAAATAAAATGGGTGCTTAAAACACTCTCACCCCACATTGGAAAAGTGTAAAGTACGGAAAGGTTTTTATAAGCTAGAAATAACTTGTTGGCTAGTAAATATGTAAGCCAAAGTTGCATGACGTGGGAGACAGGAAATGTTCGGGCTAGTGGAGCCTAATCGAGTTGTTGAAATTTTAGCCTGCGTAAATGGTTTTATTTTTCTCAACACTTTTGTCTTTTGGTATTCCAAATCAAGACTCTTCATTTTTCAACAATTTAGTGTCCATTATGAACCTTAACTTTCCTACAACTTTTTATTTGCTTCTCTTTCAAATTCCTCTCCTTTTTCCCACTATAAATAGGGATCAAAGTTTGTCATTTGAGATATCTCAAGTCATTCCATCTCTTTCTCTCTCAAATTTTGTTCAAGTGGTGATAGAATAAGGCTTAGTTGAATTTGACTTGTTCACTAAAGTCATCCTAGTTACGATGAACGCTTGTTGTTGTATCTTGGGAGATAGACGTCCAAGAATTCTCTAGCACCGGGGAGATGGTGAATCAGTCTTAAGGAGACTATTTATACAGGCCCCAACATCTACTCTCGGTTTGTCACGATCCAGAAGTTTAGCGTAAAATTTATGTTCATTTTATAATTAATTTTCAATTAATTATTTTTCGGTAAATTGTTGTTTTGAATATATATTCAATTATACTTGTGTATTTTGCCTTTTATCTAACAATCTTAAGACAGATCTTACAATCGAAAGGCGAATACGAACGGTTGATTAAAAACACAGTATGACAGTGCATGTCTAGGTTGGTTCTTTGAAAGACCCGGTATTTAAGCTCGCCTTTGCACCACCTTTTTTTCAAAAGTTACCTATCTAGTGCTCTATTTATTATTCTGTTTCCTATTAGACCGTGTAAAAATTTTGTTTCGGGTTTTAGTTTACTAAATTCTCGCTGTTTGACAAAAGTGGATAATTGTGTTTCTGTTTTTAGTTTCTAACTAAATTCCTGACGTTTAACAAATCCATAATTTTTTTAATTTGGTTTTGTTTCTGAATTCCAGACAGGAAAAATGACTGAAACATCTAAGAACTCATCCAGTCCTCAGCCTGCTGATGCTATTGTCCTGACTCGGGCCTAGGGCCAAAGTCAAACATTGCCAATGTTTGTGAGCCACAACGAAAAGCCTTCAAAATTCACTAGAGAGAATTTCAAGATGTGGCAACAAAAAATGTTGTTTTATTTGACCATGTTGAGTTTGGCCAAATTTCTGAAGGATGATCCTCCTACTATTAGAGATGATGAGGTAGATACTGCTACTGTCTTCCATGCTGTCGAGGCTTAGGAGCACTCTGATTTTCTATGTCGTAACTATAAACTTATCTGATGCACTATATGAAGTGTATAGTGTTAAAAAGACAACTAAAGAATTATGGGATTCATTAGACCGTAAATACAAAATTAAAGATGCTGGAACTAAGAAATTTCTAGTTACCAAATTCTTAAATTTTGTAATGATTGATTCTAAAGCTATTGTGAATCAGGTGCAGGAACTTCAACTGATTATTCACGGTATTCTTGTTGAAGGGAGATTATTAGTGAATCCTTTCAGGTGGACGCCATTACTGAAAAGCTACCTCTTGCTTGGAATGACTTCAAGAACTATCTCAAGCATAAGATAAAGGAGATGACAGTGGAAGATCTGATTGTCAGACTTCGAGTTGAAGAGACAATCGAGGTGCAGCCAAAAAACTCAACAAAACAACCTATTACAATGTTGCTAAAGCAAATGTGGCAGAAGTCAAAAATCAAGAAAAAGAAACAATCTCATACTGGGTCTAAATTGGGACTTAAAGGTAGTGTTTCCTATAAGCCCAAATTTCAAGGGCAGTGCTTCAATTGCTATAAGGTGGGACACAAGTCATCTGATTGTAGGCTTCCAAAGAAAGCTAGAACAAACGAGGTCAATGTCGTGGACAACATATCTAAAGATGTGTCTGATCTTGACCTATGTGTTGTGATTTCTGAAGTCAACTTGGTTGAATCAAACCCAAGAGAATGATGGCTTGATACTGGTGCCACGCGTCATATCTGTTGTGACAATGACTTATTTGCTGAGTTGGTTCCTTGTGAGAAAAGGGAGAAGCTCTATATAGGCAACGATGCAACTTCGAAGATAAAGGGGAAGGGTACTGTGATTTTGAAGATGACCTATGGCAAAGAACTAAAGCTTCAAAATGTATTGTATGTGCATGACATACACATGAACCTTGTTTCTGGGACACTCCTAAGTGTGCATGGCTTTAGGATGGTGTTTGAATCGCAAAAATTAGTTTTGTCAAAAGGGGGAATGTTTTTGGGGAGGGGTATGTATTGAATAGCATGTAGAAACTCAATGCTATCTCTGTAAAAGCAAAAACTATGAATAAGAATAATGCTTCTTCTTCTATTTATATGCTTTAGTCATTTAATTTATGGTACCGTAGGCTTGGACATGTTAATTATGATGCTTTACGAAGATTAATTAACTTAGGGCACATTTCTTCATTTCACATTAATTATAATCACAAATATGAAACTTGCGTTGAAGCAAAATTAACAATGTCTTTCTTTCAATCTATTGAAAGAAATATAGAACCGTTTGATCTAATACATACGATGTTTGTAACTTAAAGTTTGTTCAAACTAGAGGGGGGAATAAATATTTTATTACCTTCATTGATGATAGCACAAAATATTGTTATGTTTATTTGCTTAAAAGTAAAGACGAAGCTGTAGAGAAATTTATTATCTATAAACAAGAAGTTGAAACCCAACTTAATAAAAGGATTAAGATGGTGAGAAGTGATCGTGGTGGTGAATATGTTTAACCATTTGGCAAATATTGTGCACAACATGGTATTATTCACGAAGTAACACCGTCGTACTCTCCTCGATCAAATGGACTAGCAGAGCGGAAAATTTAAACCATAAAGGAAATAATGATTGCAATGCCGAGAAGCTCTGGGTTGCCACAAAACATGTGGGGGGAGCTGTTTTATCAGCTAATTACCTTTTTAAATAAGGTGCCTCGCAAGAAAAATGACAAGACACCATATGAGTTATGGAAAGGTAGAAAGCCTTCCTACAACTACTTGAAAGTGTGGGAGTGTCTTGCAAAGGTAATGGTTCCATTACCAAAGTAAATGAAAATAGACCTTAAAATGGTGGATTGTATTTTCATTGGATATGCACATCATAGGATGCCTTATTCTTTGAAAATAGCAATGTATATCGTTTTCTTGTGCATGAATCAAAAAATCTTGAAACTCACAAGAACACAATACTTGAATCAAAGAATGCTTTGAAAATATATTCCCTTGTAAGACTAGGGATATTGATTCAAATCCAACGAAATGAACTTCAGAGACTATTGATAAAAGTATTCAAGACGTTCAACAAGAGGCCGAAATTGAAGTAGAGCCTAGGAGGAGTAAACGGGCAAGGGTGGAAAAATCTTTTGAATCAGATTTTCTAACCTATAGCTAGAGGCTAAACCTCAAACTTATAGTGAAGCAATATGCTCATCTAAAAGCACTTTGTGGAAAGATGCTATTAAAAGTGAAATCAATTCCATCATACAAAATCATACTTGGGAATTAGTGGACCTTCATTTCTTGAATTAAACCATTAAATTCTAAATGGATCTTCAAACGAAAAATGAAAGCAGATGGAACAATTGATAAGTGTACAAGGCCAGATTGGTTATAAAGGGTTATAAACAAAAGAAAGGTCTTGATTACTTTGATACATTTTCTCATTTATCAAGAATAACCTCTATAAGAATGATATTTGCTATTACCGTTTTGCGAAATCTAGAAGTACATCAAATGGATGTTAAGACAGTGTTCCTTAATAGAAATCTTGACGATGAGATTTACATGGAATAACCTGAGGGTCATGTAACTCTAGGACAAGATAGAAAAGTCTGCAAATTGGTTAAGTCTTTGCATGGACTTAAACAAACACCAAAATAATGGCATGAAAAATTTGACAGTGTCATGATTACAAATGGGTTTAAAATCAATGAGTGTGACAAATGTGTGTATGTCAAAACCACTGTCAATGGGTACGTAATCTTATGCTTATTTGTTAATGACATACTCATTGTTGGAAGTAATAATGATATGGTAAAACGTACCAAAAACATGTTAAATTCAAGATTTGACATGAAAGATATGGGACTAGCTTATGTGATTTTGGGCATCCAAATCAAAAGGTCACCTAAAGGTCTCATATTAACTCAGACACACTATGTGGACAAGATTCTTGGAAAAATTAGAAAGGATGATTCTAGTGCAGCCAGAACTCCTATAGATACAAGCCAACATCTTTCTAAAAACAAAAATGATAGTGTTAACCAAGTGCAATATGCACGAGTCATAGGGAGTCTAATGTACCTTATGAGCTGCACTAGACCAGATATTGCTTTAGTTTAAGCAGATTCACAAGCAATCCAGGGGATGAACACTGGAAAGCAATTGTGAGGGTACTGAGATATCTCAGATATACTAGGAACTATGGTCTACATTATTCTAGGGACCCTGCTATGTTAGAAGGATTCTCTGATGCCAGTTGGATATCTGATATTCAAGGTACTAAAGGCACTAGTGGATATGTTTTTACTTTGGGAGGAGGGGACGTATCATGGAATTCCTAAAGACAAACGATTATAACTAGATCCACCATGGAATTTGAGTCTGTAACTCTAGATAAATCTAGAGAAGATGTTGAATGGCTACAAAACTTTTTGGAGGATATCCATAAATGGCCAAAGCTTGTGCCCATAATATGCATTTATTGTGATAACCAAGCTATATTTAGTAGGGCGCAGAACGTAATGTATAATGGTAAGTCAAGACACATGTGTCGTCGACACAATATTGTTAGACAATCTATCTCAACTAGAGTTATCTCTATTGATTTTGTCAAATCAAAAGATAACATTGCCGATCCACTGACCAAAGGGTTAAATAGAGATCAAGTTGATAAAACATCGAAAGGAATGGGACTGAAGCCCATAAATATTTAAGGCGTTATGTGAAGGAAAACCCAACCTAGTTGACTGGAGATCCCAAGATCTAGGTTTAAAGGGACAACCTACTTGCATAGACCATGTAAGGTCACTGTGGGTTTTTTTATCCCAAATCCATTATAGTGATGAAAACAATGATAAAAATGGTATAGGCTAAGCAATGCTTTTAATGACCATTATGTGTTTTGGTGAGTCGAACAACATAAGTCACCTATGTGAGAGTGAAGTGAGGCCGCTTTAAGGAGACTATTGGGGCATAGTTCTCTTAAAATCTTGCAGAGCCAGGAGATGTTCAAAGCCATATGAACATACCCATGAGAATCAAAACCTTGCTAGAGAGGTATTTGTGTGGGGTATATCATCGTTTACACAAACGACAAAACAGTTCAAGGACATTGTGTCTACTAGTTAGCCAGTAAAGTGAATATACTTTCACAAGGGAAGGTTCAAGGGTTGATGCCTACCTATCCTATGCAAATATCAAACGTAGATTTTATCACCACTTCGCGTCATTGATTTGTCAATTTCATTCATGTGGGGGATTGTTGGAAAATAATGGATAACTAAGGAACTTTGAGGCATATTATTTATTTGTAAATTTGGAGTTTTGAATAATAAACATTATGGTTTATATTCTACTCTATGAGACCTTTAAAATGATGTATAATTGCGCAAATTGGTTGAATGATGAATGAAAAATTGGTGCTCAAAGTAAGCTACTTGCAAATGTTGTTTTTCTTTTGAGAGATTACAAATGTTGTTAAGAAAATAAAATGGGTGCTTAAAACACTCTAGTCCCACATTGGAAATGTATGAAGTATGGAAAGATGTTTATAAGCTATAAACAACTTGTTGAGTAGTAAATATGTAAGCCAAAGTTGCATAACGTGGATGATGTAAAATGTTCGGATCGGTGGGAGCCTAATCAGCCTATGTAAACGGTTTTATTTTTCTCAACACTTTTGTCTTTTGGTATTCCAATTCAAGACTCTTCAATTTTCAACAATTTAGTGTCCATTATGAACCTTAATTTTTCTACAACTTTTCATTTGCTTCCCTTTCAAATACCTCTCCTTTTTTCCACTATAAATAGGGATCAAAGTTTGTCATTTGAGATATCTCAAGTCATTCCATCTCTTTCTCTCTCAAATTTTGTTCAAGTGGTGATAGAAGAAGGCTCGGTTGAATTTGGCTTGTTCACTAAAGTCGTGTTGCTTACGGCGAACGCTTGTTGTTGTATCCTGGGAGATAAACGTCCAAGAATTCTCTAGCACCGAGGAGATGGTGAATCTGTCTTAAGGAGATTGTTTATACAAGTCTCAACATCTACTATCAGTTTGTCACGGTCTAGAAGTTTAGCGTAAAATTTATAATTAATTTTCAATTAATTATTTTTCGGTAAATTATTATTCTGAATATATATTCAGTTATACTTCTGTATTTTGCCTTTTATCTAACAATTGTGACATATTAAAGTACATTGATTACCAACAATTAATCGGTTTAACAAGATTCGACCCTAGATCCCTTAAGCAACGTCAAGAATTCAAATCTTGACTTTGTGAATTGAACAAATTGAGTTCAGAGAATCGTTCCCTATAATGAACTTTTACTGTGCATAGTAGAAGGTTCAAAACCATTATTTAACCTACAAAATATTATACAATCATGTCATAAAATCAACATATTTTACCCCAATATGAAAAGATAAACTACACTGTTGGTATTAAATTAACTTTAGTCTCTGTATCGTTTTACTTACTAAATTTTTAAAAATTTCAATTTTAACAATGAAATTCATATTAAAGGTTTTGGTTTTGAGAATTCTCACAATTTTTAGGATCATGTCTAAGAGATCAAAATCAGAAAATGAAAACAGAAGAGAAAAAATTTCAAAGCGTTAAGTTAATTTGTACAAGTGGTCAACGATGCCTACTTGTTGGAGAAGAAGAGGTTTTTCTTTCCTTAAGTCTTTAAGAGAAGAGTTTGTGAATAGTTAATTAATTAATTATCTAAAATAATTTAATTTTGATTTTAAGTTTTTTTGGATAGCAAGGGTCATTGGATCAATAGTATGTCATTTTGTAATGAATCTCTCTTTTTTTGCCACTGGATTTTTCAATCAAATTCATCGTAACACTCATAATGATCAATTTTTTGAAGATCTCATTTGATTTTCGATGCTCGTAGTATTGGACCGGATAAACCACAATTTATTGCTTCTTCTCCACCAATAATGCCTATTCCTTTCGACGATAAAGCTTATTCCCCATTGTCTCACCGGCCGACCTCGACCCTTGTTATTTTGAGGTCATATCTAGTATTCAGAGTTTGCCTCGATTTGGTACCGTCTTGCGGCTCACACCGAAACAGTGCTTTACCTCTAAATGTCTAGTCAATTGTCATGCCTCAACGCATTTCGAGGGGAGGGCAGAGCTTTTAGTTTTTTCATGTTGTCAAAGAGTTGAACAATGGATTTTTCATGTTGTCAAAGAGTTGAACAATGAAAATAGATGACGAGTGCCTGATCGAATTGATCGGGTTATATAGGAACAAGGTTTAAGTCTACCGGTCTGTTAGGATGCCTCAGCTACATATATCTCTGCACTTCCACTTGACACCTATCGTAATGATAAACGGATCATTTTACCGTGACCTTCTCTTGAATTCTCAAAACTTCTGTCACTCGATCCCTGCAGGGACAGAGAACCCCTTGCCTTCTCGGCTGTGCTATCAGAGGCTCTAGAGAAGTCGAAATAGGAGAGCACTCATCTTAGGGTGGGCTTACTACTTAGATGCTTTCAGTAGTTATTTGCTTCGTACTTGGCTACCCAGCATTTATCGTGGGCACGATAACGCACTCATTATTTTTTATGTTGTAACACCGTTTTGTATTTAACAGAATGTTAAATAAAATCGTTTTGTATTTAACAGGACGTTGAAAGTTTAATGTTAAAATTCAATTTTTTAAAAGTTTAGTTTCTAAAATGATACAGATTAGTGGGGCAGCTTATCCAATATAAGTTAGGTATGAAGAAAAGGTTTTATTAAGATTTTGTTCGGACGTTGACTCTGGTTCCAAACTTTGCCTAAACAATAAAATAATATTTATACTTAGTAACTCAATGGTTACAGTACTAAACTCTATAGACTGTAGTTTAGGTACAACAAGCACATCATTCATAAAATAACTACAATTTTATTATTCAATAACCTTGTTTTTATATATTATGTTTTAAATAATGGCCCAACAAGTGGTCCCTAACGTGATTAGGGTAGAAAAGATGATTTTCATCCTAAAAGACCTGGATTTAAGTCACTTTATCTGCAAGGCATGTGTGTATTGTCAGTATTAAAAATATGTATAATCAGAGACTACCTTATAATCACTTTAGGATTATTAAAAAATACTTTAAATAATTTATTCCTTTATACCGTTTAGTATATCTAAATGACTTGAAATAATAATAGAATGATTCTACGAAAATAGAAAATCCCATTGAAGCAGTGATTGTTTTGAGGCCTAGCGTATGTAGCTTAACCTAGAAGCTTACTTTTTGTGCTTTGACGGGATCTGATAGTGATACTACTTAGCGTTTAGTTGATTGTCTTTGCTTAGTGTTCAGATTCTAGCAGAAACTGTGACATGAATTACCAAAAGATAGAAAGCCACCGTTTCTATGCTGTAAGAACCAAGGCCATGGATTATGGATAAATGATAGTACTGTATCATCATCTATAAAGTTAAGCCAACAACATTAGGGTACAAACACCAGGTCAAAGGCGCCCAAGGACCAATGTACAAAGCTATGTGGTACTAAAGATTGATGTCAATTCCCAGCGTGAAGGATGATGGCACCGAGCTTTGTCTCTAAAACTGGAGATATCTCCATTAGTTGCCCCCTGCATGTAGTTCGAGTCTTATGCAGGTATCCATGCAGAAGATGCATAGATAATTCGTCCCTTCCATCCCTGCAACATCCACCTGCCATCCACGTCGATCATAAAATCACTGTGGTAGCGCTGCTTCACCTTAGCTTTCACTCTCTTCAACAGTTCAGGGTCTAGTGGAAGCTGCATAAACCCGGCCCTCACATTACGAACCTGGCACTGCTTATATGACTCAGGTCTCTCTACTCTTTCTGTGCCTTCACATGCTACAATATTCATAATTTCCCGCCCGTAAAACTTATGTTCGACCATCGACCTCATATGATCTTCACGAGGAACATTTGTTTCACACATAAAATAGTGCAGAGAAATGGAAAAGTGCCTCAAAGAATCTTGAGACGAAAAAGGGGGCATTGTAGAACTCATTAACAACACTATGAACAAAAACATCTGGATTTATTTTCCAAATCAAGTTTAGAACACCATCTCTTGGACTGTTCAACACTACCGTCTCATCAAGTAGGTCCTAAACTGAAACAGACTAGTAACAGCAATGACTTCATTGGAATCAATCTTGAGGTCCTCAATTCGGATAGTCTCCCATTTCTGTGCTATAGCATGGTACTCAAATGAAACATGGTAACGTTCACAATACTTTGCTAAGCGGCGCCCTGTCCCCTGGACTGCCTCAGCAGGCCGGAAGCCATGTTGGGGAAACTCTATTCCCATAAAGCGTAACTTTGGAGGACCATTAGGTCTCTTTGCAAGGCGATGGATTAAAGCAGGCCACTATAAACCATAAAGATACCAAAGTCTATAATATGGAGTGTTGTTGCTTTCTCCGCTACCTTAAAAATATTGTTGTTCGCAAAAATAATTGCCACCTTCAAGAATGGGCAGACTGAAAAGTAAACTTGGTAAGCTTTCAACATATCAGCAGCTGATGTTCTTTGAGCACTCAGAGAGGTATAAATCTGAGTTCCAGTGCCAGCTAAGCGTGCTTCAAGGGCATCTACAAAGCAATGAGCTAATCTCTGAGACCCATCAACAAAAGGCAAAGAATGCTGCCTAATCTGCTTTATCAATTCCTTAGCAGTCATATTTTCACCAGAAGAGATAGCTTGCGCACATAAAATCAGGAGAGTCCTCAAATCCACCACTTTCTTCTTACCGTTTTTCTTGCCACGAGCCTTCGCACCACTGGATCCATTTGTTTGCTCATTCGGCTGTAGTGTCTTACTTGGTCCATTCTGCAAAGTCTCATCAGCAGTGCAAGAGGTAGACTGCCCCCTTCTTCCAGAACAAATCAACACCTTATCGAACATGTTTGATAGCTCACTGTCATCCCCCAGTACTGCCGACTGTTTGTTGTTCCTCTCCTCTTCTAAATCTTCATCTTCTCGCTCATGATTCTTCTTTCCGATCAACCAAGGTGGTAAGTACTCCTTCCTATCACTCTCCACTTTGATTACCATGTTTGGAGCCTTCTGCTTCAACTCTGAAGTCAATACATTGCTCTCAAAATCAGTAGTATGTTGATCACCCTTGGGTATTAACTTACTAGCTTCCTCAAAGCCCCTCTTGAAGTGCAATGCTAATTCACTCTGAATAAAACAATTCGGAACCAAAACCTCACTCAAAGACGATGCCACCAATCCATTCTCACTATTAGCACTACCGTTTTGAGAACGAGCTGAAGACCGTGAACCTGAATTCACGGTAGACTGAAAAAACACAGTTTTCAGGAATACTTGTTTGTAACAAAGATGGTCTGTTGTTGTAGTTTTCACCAAAATCACCATTCCATTGAGATTGAACTGGAAAGCTAGTACATGAACTAGAACCACGATGAACGCTAAGATTACAAGAAGTACCGGAAGAACAGTTATCCGGGCTCTCAATACTTGGATCAACACAAACATGAGCTTGATTGCGTGGAGGATAGCTTTCACCAAGAACCTCATAAAGAGATCTCTCTGCAGCTTGCAGAGCCAATGAGTCATGGTACATGCAGGGCTTCTCTTCCATGTCCTCTTCCAAAAGCACCTGACTTATGTACTTAAGAACAGTGTCCGAGACATTGGTGTCATCGGTGGTGGAAGAAGTTTCCCCCTCTTTGTCCATGCTCAAAATTGAAGAGAAACTAGAATTATCCAAACCTAAAGAAGGTAAAAATGGCACACCTAGAGGGCTGAAATCTAAAGATCTGTCATTTAACCCAATCCCATCAGGAATTCCAAATTTTGGATATACATTTGAATCAAACTTGAAACCATGAACTGAGCGAGGGAATCCATTGAACTGTGAACCCATAATTTACTCTATTATTTTACAACACAAGAAAACAAGAGTTTTCTCTCTATAAGAAGAATTCAGTCACAGACCTGGGAAAAAACCCATGAAGAAAAACCTGCAAATTTGGAGACTAACAATCAAAACCCAAAACTTTCCCCGTAATCCAACACAACTAAAACAACAAAACGATTCTAGAAACATACACCATTTTATTAAAAGGAAGCTAAAAATATGCAACAGAAAAGAAAGGTTAGTTCATACCTGAGAGAGAGCAGAGGAGAAAAACGTAGGATCTAGAGCAGGCGCACTAAAAGCAGATGGCTTTATTTATTTATTTATTTATTTATTAGTATTGTTTATGAATCGAAAGGGGAGTGCGGGAGTGTGATTGGGTTGTGATTTCGTGTTATCCAATGAAGAGTGCCGGTCAGATCAACCAACACTGTTCCTCTCCCAGTCCTACCATATAAATCAACCATGTCAATTCTTAGCAGCATTGGGTTTTAAATTTCCGACAAGTTTTAATTGATAGATTACAAATACTAACTCTTATAATTGAATTAAATCTATATTCAAAATTTTAAGTAAAGGGTAAAAGATTAGGAGTAAGTAAATAAGATTTAGTTTGGGTGATAAATGATGATGTGTTACATTTAAGTGATTTGAATTTAAACAATTTAATTTTTAAGTGTATTTAAATTTATTTAAATTTAAAATTAAATATAAATATTATTTTGTACTCAAATAAAATAATAAAAAACGAGGGGAAAATTAAGGCTCAACTATAAAATATATGTCCTAATTATACTTTTTTTTTATAATAGATGTCTAAAATATTTTTAGCTGAAAAAAATGTCTAATGTGTGCTTTTCGTGTTCGTCGTTCGACTGGCATACCTTCTATTGATTACTGTCGATGAGTGATTGGAAAAAATGGATGGTGATCTTTGACGGCGGTGATAATAAGATATAACAAGGCTGTCGGCAGAGATAATAGAGTAAATTTTGGGGTTTGGGGTATTTTTGAACTATTTTGTAATTTTTGAAATATTTTTTAATTTATTTTTGAAAATAAAAGTCACGTATCAAGTTATAACTGGTGATATTTTTTTGATAAATTGACTTTAAAATAGGTTAAAATGAAACGTTAAACATTTATTTTAGCCAAAAAATACTTTAGACACTATTATAAAAAATTACAAAATTTAGACATTTTATAATTAAACCCAAAATTAAAGGTGTGAAAAGCTCCATCCAGAATTGACCTAATCCAGGTCAAAGTCATCAATGCGAGAATTGGGAAAGTTAAACTCTGTTCTAGAATTGACCCAATCATCGTGCTCTAAAATATGTTTACTTATTTCAAATAATTTAACGACTAATCAGGTTGAAACAAACAATTGGAGGAGAAATTATTAGAGGGTTGGTTTTTCAAATCCCTTTTACATCTAATTATAAGATTAAGTAGTCAACCGTTGGTAAATTATTATATAATGAATACAATCCCAATACCAACTTTGAAGATCACTTAAAATATACTAGTTTATTATATTAAACATTAAAAGGAGACAAAAATATTAAATTTTAAAAATATAATAATTTATTAAGTATTTAACATTCAAATGTAAGTCCTAATATGTATAATATTTAAATTTATAAAAATATAAATTGTTATTAGACTAAAAAATTTGAAAGCACAAACTTATTTTTTTAATTCATCTCATATTTAATTAAATATTTAATAAACTCTTATACTTTTTTAATTTAAATATTTATTTTTACAGAAACTAAATTATAAATAAATCAAAATTTAAGTTGATCGTCACCGTATCTTGATCAATTAAATCTAACCGATTCAACCATAAATTAATAAATTAACTAACTAGGTTGAATTGAAAAATTAAATTATTACTTAAACTTGTAAAAAAAAACGAGAACCATAAACTGAAAAAAGAAACCGGTTAAAAATCAACTTTTGTATTTTTCTTAAGAAAAGAAATGATTTTTTGGGAGAAGTTTTGATACACAATTTTATTACTAGCATATAAAGGATTTGTGTTTCGTGTTATAAATTTATGGATTATTATCACATATAGCCGCACTGTATATTTTAGTTTTCATAAGCGGATTAGTTTAGGGGTTTAGGTTTATAGTTTGGGGTTTAGACGTTAGGAGTTTAAATTATAGTATAGAACTTAATGTTTATTGTTGGACTTTAGAGTTTAATGTTTAGGGTTCAAGGTTTAATACTTAAGGACTGTATATTTTAGTGTTATAAATTTATAGATTATTATCACATATAGCGGCACTGTATATTTTAATTTTCATAAGCGGATTAGTTTAGGATTATAGTTTGGGTTTTAGACGTTAGGGGGTTAAATTATAGTATAGAACTTAATGTTTATTGTTGGACTTTAGGGTTTAATGTTTAGAGTTCAAGGTTTAATACGACTTAAGGTTAGAGATTTAATTTTAAATTTTAACTTTAGATTAGGTATGTAAAATATTTACACTGTTTATGTGTATAGAATAATTGTCCTATAGTAAATTTCATACTTGTTAAAAGTAATTAATAAATAATTAACATTTTTAACACTTTAATTAAATTTGTTAATAGTTTCTTCCTCTCAAATATTTTAAATAGAGATATGATTTTATGTTGAGCAATGTAATTCAGCAAGCTCTTATTTCCATCAATAGCAATTTACAAAAGGGCCATGCCTCTCTCTCCATCGTGAGAGAAGAATCAGTGCTAGAGCAGATAAAATATTACATATTTCTTCCTTGTCATATTTTTTTCCCTTTTTTTCCTTTTAAATAATCACAATAGAATTACAAGAACATGATAAATAATAAGTCTTCCCTAAAGCCCCATCATCAACATAAGTTTTTTTCATCACCATCACATCTGCTACTAGCTCTCATTGTTGAGTTATAGAGGTGAAGGCAGCTATCTGGCTGCTGCTGCTGTTGCTGCTTCATTTGTTGCTTGGCTTGCTGCTGGGACCAGTAGGCGTGCGCGGTTAAGACCCTGTCCAAGAGCTCCTGAGGCACCGGCTCTCCCCGCCTTTGTTGCGGTGATATTCTCGCTGTATGAACCAGCGTTTTCCACTTATCCTGCACGATTCCAAAATAAATACCAACACAATCATGTGGTACTGCTTCCATAAAATACCAAAAGCAACACGAAGGTCCCATGCGAATGTATTAAAGCTAAAACATTAGGGGGGAGGAAGTGTCATCGGGTCACTTGGTAAAAGGGATAAACAAATATTTCCGGAGAAATTGTGCAATATTAGTATTGGAATGATTCTTTGTAGGAGGTACAAAATTGAGAAAAACTTGTAAAGATAATCTATCATTTTATCTAGTGAACAAGCAACTGTGTGCCTGAAACTAGATTAAAACTATGTCCCCTGGTGGTCCAAGACATAAAGTGGACGTTTTGGATTTTTAAACAAAAAAGGTTAGGAAACAGACAGAACTTTATAAAAGGGTTAGATATATGATATACAATGAACTCAATTAGGCAAAGACAGATGTGGATTTATCAGCAGATGTAGAGTTTTCACATACCTTCAAATCCACATAAGTCCGATGCTTCGCATTATCAAAAGCTCTTAATTTAACATCGCGCCACCTGCAGATTAATAGAGCCATTAAAACCAAGACTGTTACAACATAAGGGGGGATATCTGGTATTATAACCATACAATTATGCCAACTGTTATAAGCATCTCAACAGATCCTCATAGTTTCTTCGGTAGGTTCGAAACATACCTTCCGGTTCCAAGTTTTTCAACGGTCTGGACCAGAGCTTCAACTTCAGCAACAGAGAAAGGTCGACGAATTCTACGTTGCACAACTTCAGATCTTTTTGATTTCCTATGAGCTGGAACCACATCTAGTGCCCCCACACTCATCGCTGGTACAGTTACCAGGGCTTTAGAATCAGTTGTGCTTTCGTCAAATGACATGTCCGTAGGTGAGGGTGCAGAATCATGATCACTTTCGACAAAGTTGCCCAAATGTGGCATGTGATGCTCAGGCAAGGGATCATGAGTAACACGATTAACTAAACCAGGAGTTGCTGGATACCTGGCAACAAACAGTATTACATCATAAACTGAATCTGCAGAGTAACAAAGTATCATTGTATTTCACGACATGGACCACGGGACACTATCATGCTACAACTTTCAATGACTAACATCAAGTTTCATGCATGGATACATGCAGACTTGTGAAAAAATGCTGTTGCCAGACAAAAGCTCGGCCTCTAGTCAGAAATGATTGTTCTTTTTTGTGTTTAGGAATAGAAACAATAAAATGAGACCAAATTTTAAACCAGTATCCATGTGTAGATATATGCCAAACTTGTAAAATTATTTTTGTTACCTAGCAAGAGGTAGAGGTGTGTCACATGGAAGCGTCATTGGAGAACCTCTAGTACATAGTGATGGAAAAGTTTGAGAAGTGTTAGGCTCCAGGCTAAAACCCAGTGCATCCATCTGGTTATCACGAGAAATTCCCGTCTGCAGAAGAGTTTTATTGTCGTCTCTAACCTTCTTTCCTTGAAAAAGTACACCAATGCGCAATCCACCTCCAAGTACTGCTGTCACTGCCTCCATAACAGTCCTCTACATTAAAACAGTTTCATGTCATTAGCAAGAAGTCCAATGAGTAAGCCGCAATTAGATCAGTCACAAGAATAACAATTTACAAAAGAAGCTATAAAACTATCCATTATGGTTTGATGCAAGATGCTGTGCCTGGAAAGAAAAAATAAACCTTCACATTGTGGAACAATTAGTACTTCAAGTTCCAAATGTAGCGACATGTAGCCAAAGAAATCCAAGATAGCTCCATCGGCCAGCACGAAATAACCAAACAGTTTTAACACAATGAAATAGGTCAGTGATCATTACCTTCAATGAACCAACAGTTGCAGATTCCGGAATTTCAATAAACAATTCTGGCACCCTGAAAGATTTGATCCTAAACTTCACTGCGTAAAAGGAAAGATATTTTGATATAAGAACCTCTTTGAATGTTGAACACCAAATAAGTGAAAAGAGTACATATGAATCACTCCATCAAAGGGTCTCATACCGTGAGAATCCCTCGAGTGGAATGATTTGCCTTGGTCTGCTAATGGAGGCGACTCTCCAGTGACTGAATACAGATTTAGAATCAGTAAGAAAAGTTACTTCTGTTTGCTTCGAATACAAGAAAATATAACGGCAAAAAAGTATGGAAATCACCTCCACGCATCTTTGGATATACACCTGAAGCATTTCCATTGATGCTCTGCTCAGGTGAATTGGAAATGCCCTCGCCGCTGATTCCTCCATCTGAATTTGATACTGAGCTATAGTGTAAGAACTTCCTCTTTTTGAAAGGGTAGTTCCTTTCGGATCTTAATCGCTTGTAAGTACTCCTATCGCAGTAAGCAGATTTCGAAGTCTCATCTGAAGGATATTACATACTTGTCAATATCCCATTCAATGGCACCAAACAATTTACTCAAAGTTGAGATGATTTTAACTTTAAGAAGCCACATACCAGAATTGGATAAAGTCTCCTCCTTCAATCTCGGAGCTAATTTTGTGTGTTTAGAAGCCAGTGTCTTCTTTATTCTTCGGTCTCTGATAAGTGGAGCTGGCCTAAATGGCTTTTTTATGGGGCCAGGGTTAGTACACCCTGAAGATTTTTCGTCATCATCTCTACTAACTACATTTACATCATCCCGCTTTGCGGGTAAAGAACTAAGGTAATTATTGAAGCCACATGAATGTGTCTTACCACTACTATCTGAACTAGCTAGAACCGGAGGTTTACCATCCAAGACTACTGGATCCTCTAAGGGGCACGGGCACGTATCAGCCACTTCTGTAACAGAAACCTTATCAGTTCTATCCAGCTCCTCAGGTGTCGGCCCTTTATTTTCAGAATCTAGTTTAATACGACCACCAGATGTCCCACACGTAAAGGGGGGACCTGTCTCTACCTTAAGAGGCAAACTTCCCGTTTCATTCTTGATTTTGTTATTCATCAACTTCAGAACATTCGATCTTTCTGAACAACCGGAAGTTGTTACGACAGAGGTAAAACCAACACGGGCATCATTTTTAAGGCTTGGTGATTCCCTAGAACTATAGTTTGGTTCATTAGCTTGTGAGACAAGTTGAGAAACCACAAATTCCCTATCAGTGCCGTCTTGATTGCAAGTTTCTAGCTTCAATGATTGATCTCCATCCCGTCTTTCCTCCTTTACAGTTTTCTTTTCAACCGTAAACCGATCAACGGCAATCAATGTATTACTAGATACAGGAGTACTTTCTTTATCTAGTAATAACTTTCCAGCTACGGTGGCCAGTAGGTCAAAAGCACTTATTTGGTTGTCTTCAACTCTCTTTCTAAATGGAACCCTTTTCTATAAAATAGTAAGAGTAGCAATTTAATAGTGATCAGTGCTTTTGCAAAAAGAGTACGAAGGAAGGTAAACACGAAATACAATACCATCACGGTAAAATACATTACCCTGGCCGATCTGGTTGCTCGTGGAGTAGGAGGCACCTTATAGCCATTGAATCCATAGTCTAACCTCTTCTGCAACACCATGTCTCAAAGATCATAGCATAAAGAACACATCATATGCAGTTCACCGGCACTCTTGAATCAATTCCAAGAGACGTAAGTATTTCATCTCAGCTAAACTTAGAACCTGATAAGAAAGGAATGTGAGAGCTAATCCGAAATGATATATACTGTCATTTAAGGAATAAAATGAAATTCAAGGCATGATATGGGAATCAAAGAACATAAAATTTTCCTTTTCGAAACAAGACGCTCAACCATCTAACCAATAGAAAGTAATTACAGACGAAAACATCCATATACCAAAACCAACTATATGATTTTCAAGCTTTTATTGGTTATCGTCACATTTCACATGAGAATATAGGCCACCAACTCCATCCATTCACCCCAGAAAAGAAAAGAAAAGAAAAGAAAAAATAACCAATAGAGAATTTATCACAATTGTGAGTAATATCAGAAGCAAAATGATCTGATGAGGAATGGAAAATCCATGCCACCGTCAACACTGACTTCCAATGAATAAAATGGTTTTCTATAAACTTTTAAATTCAAAGGAAGGGTGGAGATATGTTTATATTCATATTTTTAATTCTCTTTTTAAAACATCAATTTTTTTCGAAATTCAAAACAAAAAACTGGAGAAGAAATCAAAGAGTAATTAGCAAATTAAACTTAAAAAAGAACCCATTAAACCACAAGAAAACCCTGACACAAGGATCCAATCCCAAATATCCAGGTATCTATGTGAGAAATTCTGCATAATGTAGAAAATTTTCTTTTATTAAGATCTAAAACCCTGAACAAAGGATCCATCCCGAAAAACCCAAAAAGGAAAAAATATAAATAACTGATAAAAAGGGAAGAATCTGAGATCATCTCCTCGGCTTTTCCAACAAATTGCCTCCAAAATCCCAGATCGAATTCGTTATAACACAAACTAACGACTAACAAACGAATTCAACGTTAAAAAGTGACAAATTTTAAGAATTTTTCAACGAAAACTGAAAACAGAGAAAAAGAATAAGCACTTGATTGCCTAAAAATTGTAATGCTTAAGAAGATTATAACGTCGGGGTCATTGAAAAACTTCGTACTCAAATTATAAATTAGCACTCGAATTATAAATTTTCTTCCACTTTCTTTCCATTTCCCGGAAACCAAACACCTCGACCACAGAAAAACCATGAAAAAGATCAACACTTTCGGTGAATTCGCAAAGGAAAGTGAACAAGAAATCGATTTTCTCACCTCTAGACAACAAAATGTTGGATCAATATACGAAATTCCCAGCCAAACATAAGATCGCATAAAAAAACTAACAAATTTGGAAATTTTCTTCGAAAGAAAAAGAAGACAATCCTTCGTTCCATTTTTTATCCCATTATTTTCCCGACAAAGCAAAAGGGGATTTTTTTAATGTGTTATCCAAACAAAAACCATTTGGGATTTTCTCACAAAATTCTAAATTTCATTTTTCTTGTCCTAGAAGAAAATATATTTCTTTTCCCTCGGATCGCCAAAACCCTCTGAAAACCACCCAACTTTTTGCATAAACCCCCAGCGCTTATAACATGGACCTTGGTTACCGGACTGATCGGTAGTTACCATAAACTTCACCGGTTATGACCGGTAAGAAGGAACCACATAAGACTAGTTCCTCGTTAATGGGTGACCCACCAGTGTTTTCAATCCCCTCTAATCTTATAACACGTGGATCCAACTTCAATCCGACGGCTACAAGACAGTTTGAGGATCGAGAAAAACGTTGGGTCACAAAGAGAGTGACTTTATTTTAGTATTTTGGATTTTGTTTTTTTAATAATTTGTTGAAGGTAAGGTAAACCATTAACACTTCCACTTAGATTTTGGTTCTTATTTATATACTAATAATTAAATTATTATTCATTAAACATAATTTCAACTCGAACTTGAATTATCAAGAGAAAATGATCGAACACTATATTATAAATAATTTGTTATCGCTTAAGCGAACTCGAGTTCGAGGTCTTATATATGCAGAATTTTTTTATTGAAAAATGCATCCACTAAAGCCAAATGTTCGACATGAGTCGGTTCGAATTAGTCGTGACAAAATTTTAAGAAACCGTGAGGACAACCAAAAAATTTCTATTAAATGTTTTTAAACAAAACATATTTATTAATTTATAAAATTTGTAAATAAAATTATTTGAAACCCGTTGAGATTTAATATTTTTCCTGACTAAAGTTTGGAAATTTCCTACTTAAACAAATTGGCCAAATTGTATAGAAGGTACCTATATTATGTGCTTTTGATGAATCTAACCCTTCTATTATAATTTGATCAGTTATGATCTTTCATTTTTTGAAGTGAATATTTTCAATATTAAGATATTTTTAATTAATTTCGTTAAGTAATTTATCGTACTCTATTTTTTAAACCATATCATTATGTGATATATATAGGCAATATTGGCTCAATATTTCCTTTTGAGAATTTAATTGGGAAAATATTTATTTTTGAACAATATTTGAAAAAATGCCTCTCTTTCAACCCACGTAGATCAAACTCGCGTTTAGCCAAAATTGAGTTTGAAACTCGCACTTAGCCAAAAGCGAGTTCTGTGTAATAAAAAACTTGGTAAATTATTTTTTTCTTTTCTTACCTATTCACTCTATACGAAATTTGCGTTTAGTCAAAAACGAGTTCCAAACTCGCGTTTAGCCAATAAATGAGTTTAACCTACGTGTGCCGAAAGAAAAGTATTTTTTTAAATATTATTCAAAGGATATATTTTTCTAATTGAGGGAATATTGAGCCAAATTAGCCATATATATATAAAGGGTTAGATATTTTTTATAGATGCGCAAAATAAATGTGTAATAATAAGAAAAATATTAAAATTTTATATCACATCATTATATTTAAAAAAAGTCACATCGTATTTTCCTGTATTTACAATTATTTATATTAGAGACTAGAGCATAAAAAAATAAAGGATAAAATCGTCGTAGCACAACCACACAGTTGAAGCTGGAAGCGTATTGATTATTGAAGCAATAAGATAAGTACATTACGTACTTTCTTTTGACATTTTAAACAAAAAATGTGGTCGTATTTTTTATATTTATAAAATATGAGTGCCACGTAGGAAAAACACAATTATCTGCCTAATAGAAAGGCCTTCAGTGGTGGCATTTGGTCGGTATTATCAACAACGTTGTGATATTATTTTATTTTATAAAATAGATAAATTACATTGTTCATCACTCAACTATTTTTTCACTTTTATTTGAGTCACTGAAGTATAAAGTTTTTTAATTTAATTACTCAATTTTTGAATTACTCTTATTTTGATCATTCTATAATAACATGACTTATTTTATTATTATTTTACCTATGACATGGTTTTTTTATCAATATTTATTGTCATGCATGGTTTAGAATAAAAATGCAACTATAAACCCTAATCTCAATTACAAACACTATTCACCAAATCATAATCCTTAACCAACAAATCCTAAACCCTCACAGGTCACATCGTCACCTACTACACCCTCGTACGATTTATCACCCTTCTCCATGTACCAAATAAAACAGAAGAAAGCATAGAGAGGAAACAAAAAAAGAAAAAAAAACGCTAGTAGTTCATCTTTCCCTTCTCCCCGAATCAAAACACTAATAATTACCTACTGAAATCCTTACCATTAAAAGCATGCGCTTTACCTAACTTCAATCCTCAGAGCCGTGGCACAAGTTGATTAGTTTTCGATACTTCGGACAATTACAGAGAAATATTCGAAAATCAAACTATAATGCTAGTGACATGGTGTGTGTGGAGTTGTGTACAAGTCAACTAATGAGACTCTAAGTGAACAATAGGTTTTATTAATTAATTTAAATGCTAGGGCAATTTAGTTTGCTAGAGCCGGTGATAAGCACCTCTAGCAAAACAATTTCTCATTTTAAAGTATAATTGACTAGAGCCAGTGTTAGACACCTTTAGTGATTCTTAAATGTATTACGACTAGAGCCGGATAGGCACCTCTAGTGAGAAGTTATCTTAATTTCCATATTTAGTTTTTAAGGTTAGAGTCGGATAGGCACCTCTAGCGTATATTACCCAATTTTAAGAACTTAATTTCACCAAGTCTCCCTTAATCAACAAGTCACAACTGTGTCAATTAATAATTAACAGCATAGCAAAATTCCAAGTATTCTCCATGCTAGTCCTAGGATCGAAAGTTCTATCGTGTAAGGGTAGTGGCAAAAGTTCATCATCGGATATCACAACAGGTCTAAAATAGTTTAATCCAGTAAAAGACATGGCAAGTAATATATGCAAACTATATGAGATAACTAAATGAATGCAACTATCTATAAAAACAAAATAAAAACAACCCCCTAAAACTCGAGAGAAGCATTGTCCTCAATGCATGCAATTACAAAAACTAAAAATTAAATGGAATACAAATGAGTTAGTCGGATAGGTCGTCACCTTGAATGACGAGTTTTCTTCGAGCCGTGTGCTTGATTCGTTTACCGGCTCGTGGTGGTTAGTAACGTGTGGCTGGTGGTGCACCTTGAACCTTTGGTTCTGCGACCTTACCGCTTTGTTCATCATCCTTTGCGGCCTCTTCGATGTTAGAAGCTTTATGCTTTGACTTTGCTGGTGCGGTCGGTGGTGACTTCATTGGTTTAGAAATAGACTCGTCCAAATTTGAAAATCCATGAAGAAATTCAGTTCGAGTAGGTTCACTCATAGGTTCTTTACCTTTTTGTGGTGCAGTAGTTGCCACGACATCTCCAATTACCGGAGCGAGTAATTCAGTAGGGAAAACCAGAAAAGGGACGGTGCTATCAGGCTTGTTCTCCAAAATGTCTCACGTGATAGCTATATCTCGATCTTTCGTGTACCGCATGAACAACAATTGTCGAGCTTCCATTTGCTCTAACCGTTGGATTAGTTCAGCAATTGTATCCATGTTTGGTGGGACATGGGAACTTGCTGCGACATTTTTAGTTGCCCTAGAAATTGTTAGAACAGGGGATTTTTTTGCTAATCTTGGTTCTTTTGTTGGTTCCTCACCCATTATCTGCATGTATTGAGTCCGAGTCCACCATTTTTTATGGTCAATTTCTCATCCACGGGATCAAGCGACACATGTTCCTTCTTGCAAAATCGGGATATCAAGCTTAGGAAGAAAAGTGCCCCTATATCTTTTTAACTACAAACATAAATCTCATCAAAGATAATCTTGCCAATGTTTATGGACCGCTTGTGCAAAATAGAGTGTAGTAATAAAAGACGAGAATAAGAAATCGTGGTGTGATGGGTAGTAGGCTTTAAGCATGTCTTAATAGAATTCACTTTACCCTTCCCTTCAAGGCTCCTTGGTTCCATTCGGCTCCTTCAACCGTTAGGTCTTTGAACACCTTTTCTACTTCGTCGGTCGAGATATTATCATCAAATGCCTTATTCTCATCTTTCTCAATGTACAACCCATAATAAGTGTTTATTTTGACACAATTAATGTAACAACCTTTCTGTTTAGATATAAATTTTGCATTATCTCTACACAAGATAGCACACATCTTATCTTGTGAAAGTAAATCACATATCTTCTAGATATGTTGGGTCAATAGTCTTAACCAAACACACTTTCGACTTACCTTGTGTAAAACAATCATTTTTACATGATTTGAAGAGGAATCGACTAATGTTTGAAGATCTAAAGGTAATACTTTCGGACTAACTAAGATATGATGTTTCTAGATCAAAGATTTATTTATCCTTTATTCCGAAGACAAAATGTATCAATTTATATTTAACAATCCTACAATCATTAGGATACTCAATAGATACAATTTATTCATATTGAATCCTTTTAAGATTCTTTCAACACGTGTCTATTAATAGACAAAAATTCATGTTTAAATGCTCGATCTACAAGTTTAGACATTATTTGATTCCAAGATTCTCTTTCTCAAATATTTTTCTTATTTAATCAAATGCTTTTAAAGCTCTCCAGGAGTATCCAATTTGAAGCTCTTCAAGAGTTTTAATAATGTTCAAGTAATCATAATAAATTTTGATCCAAAACTCTTTATGAAATGCATAGGAAAATATGATCATTCTTATAATATTTCTCTCAATTAATATTCACTAAGATGATTATACCAAATGTGCCCAAAATTATTTTGATACATACAAATATTTAAGCAGACATATCTGAATATATTTCCAGAATTTTCTTATGCTTCTAACATTTTAAATCCTTCAAGGATAACTTACTATATCTGGATCTACAAAATAATTAGACGCATACAACGATTTTTCATAACTGCCATAAAGTTATTGCATCCACGACTGAAATTAAAAATTCATCATAATTTATATATCATGACTACTCATTTATATCTCACTTACATTACACATTTAGATGTTTGGACTACTGGTCCAAAAATTTCATAGTTTAAAGCATCTTTCGACATTGATCAATCATTTTAATATCTATACTTTTAGATAGATTTACATACAAGATCATCAATTTCTTTCTTTACTTCTATAGAAATATTATCTGTAAAATTATTGTCGAAAACTTTTTTTATTCGATTTCGTTCTTTTCTTGTAGTGATATAACTTATCTACATCCCTTCATTATTTTCATTTTTAAGTACTTGAAACTCTTCTAGAATTTTTATTATTAGTTATGTCTTCAGCCTTTTCAAGAGCACACACATCTATTATATGACCATCTTAATTACTTTTCTCTTACAAGAATTTCAACATTTGAAACCAGTTCAACTATCATGCTTAAAGCATGATTTATAAAATGTATCTTTTGGGACTTTAATTCTAATTTTCAGCTGGTGTATGAGACATTTGTTACTCTCGTTAGGTCAGTAAATATGTCTAACAGTTGACATATAGTAACATAATTATCTTATTGTTGCGATATAGAAGAAAATAGAAGAAATCTATAGAGAATACGTTCTTTATTGTATATCAAAAAAGCCTATGAGAGCAGTTTGTATAAATGTAAAATATGATCTGAACTAACTAACAATAATCGTGATACCCCCCTCAAGATAGAGGTTGATGAATATTAACGAGTCTCATCTCAATTATAAAAGCATGAACTGCAGGAGCATGAAAAGCTTTAGTAAAAATGTCTGCTAGTTGGTTGCTTGAACTGGCATGAAAAAGCTTAAGAAACCTATTTCGAACTTCATCCCGTATGAAGTGATTATCTACTTCAATGTGTTTGGTAGCTCATGAAAGAATTGTTTGGATGCTAAACGAATTACAGATTGATGGTCACAGTATAAAGAAACAATTGTAACTGGAACATGAAAATATGACAAAAGAGATGCTAGCCAGATAAGCTCACAAGGTGCTGCAGCCATAACACGATATTTTGCTTCACATGAGAGGATCTGGTGATAGTAGTTTGCTTTTGATTTCCATGAGATAAGGTTATCACCATTCTACATACAAAAATCCGATACATATCGTCTAGTATCAGGACATGAGCTATAATCTGAGTCCACAAAGCCATGAAGTTGTAACTTGGAGTTAGCAGAAAAGAATAATTTCAAAGTTGGAGTCTTCTTAACGTAGGATAGACAGCCATGAGATGAGGATGACTAGGAGAAAAAATAAATTAGCTAAGAAGATGGACTGCATACGTAATGTCCGACCTAGTGTGAGTAAGGTATAATAGTCGACCAACCAGCTGTCGATATAGCTGAGGATCTGCCAATAGTTCTCCATCATGAATGCTTAGTTTTTGAGGAGCTGTCATATGAGTGTTAGCAGGCTTTTTGCCAAGAGATCATGTATCCTCGAGCAAATGTAAAGCATAATTTCGTTGTGATAACGAAATTTCTATTGAATTTCGAGCAATTTCAAAAGCCAAGAAATACCGTAATGTTCCCTAATCCTTCAATTTGAAGTGCTGATGAAGAAAAGATTGTACTTTTGTTAATTGTTCTAGATTTCTACTTGCTAGTACCATATCATCAACATAGACAAGCAGTGCCACCATATCATCACCCGATCCATGAACAAAGAGAGAGTGCTCGGATGGTGACTTTACAAAGCCAAACTTTAAGATAACTTGAGAAAAAAAATACTGAACCACTGCCTAGAGGCTTGCTTGAGCCCATAAATTGATTTATGAAGCTTGCAAACTAAATTTGAATTTGAGGATTCTGAAAAATATCCTTGAGGAAACTTCATATATACTTCTTCATCGTGGATGCCATTAAGAAATGCATTATTGACATGAAGTTGTAAAAGATGCCAATTATGAGAAGTTGCCAGTGCAAGAACTTTGAATGATGTCATTTTTTCCATAGAGGAAAATGTATACGTATAATCGATGTCTTCCACTTGAGTGAAACCTTTGGCAACCAAACAAGCTTTGTATATGTCAAGGGATCCAGCAACTTTATATTTGATACGATACACTCATTTGCAATTGATAGCTTTCTTTCCTGCAGGTAAGAGAACCACTGTTCTTGTCTGAATATTTTGCATGGATCGTTATTCTTCATCCATTGTAGTCTTCTAGGCTTGGAGTTTAACTGCTTGATGATAATATGTAGGCTAAAAGGTAGAAGAAACATTTTCTATAAAATTTGCATAATCTGGAGAGAGCTTTAAAGTGGATATGTAGTCCTTAATAGGATATGTTGAAGAAGTTGTTACATTGTTACTGTAGTACTATTTCAGGTAAGATGGCCTTTGAGTAGGTTGAGAAGATCGACGAGGAGCCACCAGAGGCTGAGCATGATCATTGACAATTTCAGCTATCCTTAGTAAAAGACCTTCGGCTTGATTTGTAACATCTACAGTTGCAGTAGCATGATCTTGAACTTGATCTTCATGGTTTGCATGGTCAATGTCAAGATTAACAACTGCATGTTCTGCATGGGCTTGAATAATAATCTGATCTTCAACTTGAGCTGCATGGTTTACATGATCAACATTTTCATGTCCTGCAAGACCTTGATAAGCAATTTGCTCAATTGATTGTTAAATTGGTAGAATAAAGCAAGATTATTATCAAATATCGTTTGTGGCAAAGAAATGTATGGAAACAGATCAATAATAGAATTTTCATGATTAATAGAATGAAAAGGAGAATTTTCTTCATGAAACACGACGTCTGGAGAAATGATAATGGAACGGCGTCTGGAGAAATGATGACGGAACAAGTCTGTAAAACATAAATCTTGTATCCCTTCATGCAGGAGGATAGCCAATAAAAATTCTAGGTAGAGCTCTTTTTGAAAACTTATCCCTGTGAGCTCGAAGGGTTGAGACAAAAACCAGACAGCCAAATACCTTAAGTTGTGAATAATCTGAAAATTTTTATTATAACATCTCAGAAGGTGAATTGTTTTCTAGGGTAGGAGAAGGAATTCTATTAATGATATAAGTAGCTGTTAACAAACATTCTCCCAAAAAATGAGTAGGCACCTTGGATTGAAAATACAATGGTCGAGCTACAACTAGGAGATTTGATGTTTGCATTCCACAACAGCAATCTGTTGAGGTGTCTTAACACAAGACTATTGATGTATGATGCCTAATTATGAGAACAATGTTGTAAACTTGAGTTCTGGAGCATTGTCATATCGAAAAGCCTTCAAGGCAAAATCAAACTGTCTTTTGTCATATTAATGAAGTTAGGTATAAAATGGCTAACATCATACTTATGTTGGAGAAGATAAGTCCATGTTGATCTGGTAAAATCATCAACTAATGTTAAAAATAACGTTGAGAATTATAAGTGGGAGATTTAAAAGGTCCCCCATATATCACAATGTATTAATTCGAATGGAGATAAAGAAGAAATTTTAAATAATGGAAAAGGAATATGTTTCTGCTTAGCAAGAGGGCATATAGAACATACATTATTTTTATTAGAAATTGAACTTGCAAAACACATCTTAGTAGATCTAAGACACGAGAGCTAGGATGACTACGATGATCATGCCATGAAACAAAAACCTTATTAGTATTATTTAAAACAGATTCTTTAGTAATTGAAGTATCCTTAGTGGAAGAAAAATGCAGCAAATATAATCCTCGATGCATCTCACCCTTCCCAATCGCCTGGAAAAGATCTTGAATTACACAATGATTGTTGTGAAATAAAATCGTTAGATCAGAATCTTTAAGTAAACAACTTGCAGACAAATGTTTGAAATTAAACTCCAAAACATATAAAACATCTTTAAGAATTAACTTTGAAGGAAGATGAATAGTTCCATAAAAATGATAGAAAAAATAGACTTATTAGGAAGAAGAATGGTTCTAGCTTCAATTGGAATTAAAAATTCAAATAAATCTTTTGGATAACAAACATGTCTTGAAGCCCCTGAATATATGACCTAACTGTTGGAAAAATTGTGAGAAATTGGTATCTTTGAGCCATATTTTTTATAGGTAAAAATGGAGATTCAAATGATGAATTTAATTCATATTCTACTCCATGAGACCTTTATAACGGTATCTTATATGCTCAAAATGGTTGAGTGATGAATGAGAAATTGATGCTCAAAGTAAGGTAGTTGTGAATTGTATAAGAAAAATAAAACTCCCTTATCCCACGTTGGTGGGTAACAAACTTGGAAAGTTTTTAAATACACCCACCCACTTGTTAGTTATTGAATGACTTGAATGGAAATTGTGCTTTGCGTGCAGGGGGTGCGAATCAAACTCATTTGGCTTGGGGTGCACTCGTACAACATGGGCGATGGGAATGTTCAATTCGGTTGGGTATTTTGAGGGACTTGCAGATATTTTACACACTTTGAATTATTTTTTCCTTTTAAATGACATATCTTTTTGAATATTTCGTATTTAATAGGATAATTTATGGCTTTCCATTAAATTCAAGGTACTAGCTGCAATTTACGAGAATATTCCGTTTCAATATGGTATTAACAATTTTTTCCATTTTAATTCGGTCACAGGGTTAATGACCATTAATACGATGTGGGCGACACGAATGTCCGGACCGGTTGGGTCTTTTGTGGACCTGCGAATATTTTACCCACTTCGAATTAATTTTTTCCTTTTAAATGACATACCTTTTTGAATATTTCGTATTTAATAGGATAATTTATGGCTTTCCATTAAATTCAAACATTAAAAGGGAATAGCTGCAATTCACGAGAATATTCCGTTTCAATATGGTATTAACAAATTTTTTTCCGTTTTAATTCGGTCAAAGGGTTAATGACCATTAATTCTGAATATTATGATTTCCATAATTTCCTCCTCCATTGCCCTATAAATGACATATCTTTTTGAACATTCCGAATTTAATAGGATAATTTATGGCTTTCCATTAAATTCAAACATTAAAAGGTAATAGCTGCAATTCACGGGAATATTCCGTTTCAATATGGTATTAACAAATTTTTTATGTTTTAATTCCGTCAAAGGGTTAATGACCATTAATTATAAATATTATGATTTCCATAATTTTCCTCCATTCCCTTATAAATACTGTTGGGCTCGATAATCACAACCGAATTGCTTGCCAAGTGGTGGAGAAGATGTAATTTGGGTGATGGTGGTGGAAGCAAAAAGATAGAAAAAATTAGACACAAGATTTAGAGTGGTTCGAGCTTCTAACCAAGCTCTACACCCACTACCTTTGCTTCCTACTAAGTATTTCAACCAATTCACTAAGAATTCTTCCCCTTGTCTAGGCTAAGGAGGCAACCATTTACAACATAGACTCACTCACCAAGTCTAGCATCCAAAGCTCACAAACCAAACTTTGGGAACACTCTCTAACAAGAGAAAACTTACCAAACTAGAAATCCTTCTGAAAGGTGATTGTTTGCACTCTTAAGCTCTCACCCAAATCCTAATACACTTGAGCATACATTGACATTTTAGCTCACAAGTGTTTGTCTATACAAAGAATGAGAATTAAGCACTAAGACATATTTGAAATCATAATGTTGTTGACAATTGAAGCATTAGTCATCCATAGATGCTTGGAGGTTCCTTTTATACTCCCAATTGAGCTTCTAGTCGTTGGAGACCGTTGAGATTGAATTGGAGCCGTTGGGGCCTTTATTTCCCACAATAATTACAGTTCTGAAGTTGTCTGTATCGGTACGCGGGTAGCCGTATCGGTACACCCTTCTTTAGAACTAGCCGTTTTTCTCTTCACAGCTAATGCGTATCGATACACGTAGGAGCGTATCAGTACGACCTGCAATTTTAAAGACTGTTGGGGGTTTTGGCCGTTGGGGTTTTTGCCACGTAGGCGTATCAAAACACTAAAAGGCGTATCAAAATGACCCTCTCCGTATCGATACGGGCAAGACTTATATCGGTACGGGTTTTGACAATTTTAGATAGACTGTAGTTGAAACCCTAAGGCGTATCGATACGGGGAATACCGTATCGGTACGGTTACTTGAAAAACTCATGTTTGGCTACTTTAAAGATATTTAAATTATTCCAAAACCTTATAAAATCCATCAAACATATTTTCAAGTTGTTTGGACTTAAAATCATTTTTGAAATCTTTTCAATTTAGTCCAAAACTATTTTTCAATTATTATATTAAAACAAATATCCTAACAACCTCCCCCTTTTTGATATAATAAAACCAACTTGAAAAATTGTTTGTGATTCTCCCCCTTAGTTTTTTAAAAAATTGAATAAGAGATTTTTAAAATTTAAATGTATATAAAGCTCCCCCTTATTCACTTGAAAAATCAATTTCTCAAATAATTTCTCCCCTTTTTTGTTATATCAAAAAGAATTTAAGTAACATTAAATTCAGAATAACAATAGAGGTTAAAAAAATTGACACAAATGAGATTTTTGGTTTTAAAATGGCCCCCTCTTTCTCAAAGCATCATCAAATGTTAGTCAAACAATTTATGATAATCTAGTTGAATTAAAATAAATAAACCAAATTAAAACAAATAAATTCAACTAAATTTTACCACAATTGAACTAAAGGGAGGATGTGAAGCCTTCCCTCTTCAAGTGCTTTCCTTGTATGTATGGAGCTCCCCCTCAATGTTGTACTTTGTTGATCATTCTCCATCACACCTAAAACAAGACAATCAAGTGATTTTTGGTATCCAAATTGCTTTGGATCCATAAGCATTAGTAGCACATAACTTAGTCCCCTTAGGAATCCATTTTTCAATTTCATCCTTTTTAGTTGAAGTAATTAGTCCTTTTGGGACCCAAATACTTCTAAAACATTTTCCATTAAAAAATCTAGGGGCACTAGATTGTCTTTGGTAAAAATTTGATTTTCCAAAATTGTTTTTCTTTTCAAGCTCTTTGGAAATCAAATCTTTTTCTTCTTAAACTTTATGAAGCAAATTTTGTAAATCTATACACTTTTGCTCAAACTCATTGAGTTTTGCTTCAAGTTCAATTTTGGTTTTAGAAATCAAATCATTTTGAATTTTCAAATATGAAATCATTTTCTTGTTTTTCAAAATGTGATTTTTAAACTCTAAAACCAAATCATCATAGGCATCTTGTAATTCATCAAAAGAATATGAACTAGAAATAGATGAATTAGAAGTTACCCTTGAATTTTTTCGATAGCCATAAGACAAAGGTTGGCTTGTTCATCTTTGCTGGAGTCGTCATCACTCCAAGTAGCCACATAAGCATTCTTCTTATGGCTTGAAGAGCTTGACCCATTCTTCTTCATCATTGATTCTTGTCTTAGTTATTCCTTTTCTTTCTTCATGAATCAGATGAATTTGTTGAAGAGCTTGGCCACCTCTTCATCTTCATTTTCCTCCTCACTTGAATTTACATGTTAGCATGTGGAGGTTGGAAGAGCAATGACATTCACATCAATGCCTTGCTCTTTGATCATCTTCTCATTCTCTCTCTTTAAGGGTTGAGACATCATCTCATGGGTGAGCAAAGATCACACGAGCTCGTCAAGCTTGAGCTCCTTCAAGTTTTTTGCTTCTACAATGGTCGTCCTTTTGGACTCCTATGATTCGAGAAGTGAGTAGATCAACTTTCGAACGAGTTTGTCTTCCGAAATCTCCTCTCCAAGACCTTTGAGTTAATTGACGATTGTGGAGAAGCTGTCGAACATCCTCTTGATGTCTTCATTCAGGTCCATCTTAAAGTTCTCATACTTAAGGTTAAGAAGGCCAGTCTTGGTCTTCTTTACGTCGTTGGTTCCCTCGTATGTGACTTTAAGCTTGTCCTATACTTCTTTGGCACTCTCACAAGAAGACATTTTTTTGTAGATGTCTGGGCTAAAAGCACAAAAGAGAATGTGCAAAGCCTTGTAATTTAGCTCCATCTTCTTGCGATCATCCACACTCCCTTCCGCCTTGCTTCGTTGTGGCACGAACAGACTGTCTTCAACAATGTCCCAAAAATGATAATCCTTGGCTCTCATGAAATACATCATCCTATTCTTCCAATAGGAGTATTTTGTCCCGTCAAAGAATGGTGGTCGGTCAATGGATTACGCCATGGCTTCGGTTGATTGTTTGTCGGTCGAGCTTGCCAGGATTGCCTCAGTAGGATGTAAGTCCTCTCAAATTGAGCCTTGCTCTGATACCAATAGTTGGGCTCGATAATCACAACCAAATTGCTTGCCAAGTGGTAGAAAAGATGTAATTTGGGTGATGGTGGTGGAAGCAAAAAGATAGGAAAACTTAGACACAAGATTTAGAGTGGTTCAAGCTTCTAACCAAGCTCTACATCCCCTACCTTAGCTTCCTACTAAGGATTTCAACCAATTCACTAAGAATTCTTCCCTTTTTCTAGGCTAAGGAGGCAACCATTTACAACCTAGACTCACTCACCAAGTCTAGCATCCAAAGCTCACAAACCGAACTTTGGGAACACTCTCTAACAAGAGAAAACTTAGCAAACTAGAAATCCCTCTAAAAGGTGATTGCTTGCACTCTTAAGCTCTCACCCAAATCCTAATACACTTGAGCATAAATTGACATTTTGCTCACAAGTGTTTGTCTATATAAAGAATGAGAATTAAGCACTAAGACACATTTAACATCATAATGTTGTTGAAAATTGAAGCATTAGTCATCCATAGATGCTTGGAGGTTCTTTTTATACTTTTAATTGAGCTTCTAGCCGTTGGAGACCATTGGGATTGAATTGGATCCTTTGAGGCCTTTATTTCCCGCATTAATTGTAGTTCTAAAGTTTTCCGTATCGGTACGTCCTTCTTCAAAACTAGCCATTGTGCTCTTCACAGCTGATGCGTATTGATACGCGTAGGAGCGTATCGGTACGACCTGCAATTTAAAGGACCGTTGGGGGGGGGTTTGGCCATTAGGGTTTTTTGCCACATAGGTGTATCGAAACGCTAAGAGGCGTATCAAAATGACCATCTCCGTATCGATACGGGCAAGACCTGTATCGGTATGGGTTTTGACAATTTTAGATAGACTGTAGCTGAAACCCTAAGGCATACCGATACGAGGAATACTGTATCGGTACGGTTACTTGAAAAACTCAGGTTTGGCTACTTTAAAGACATTTAAATCATTCTAAAGCCTTATAAAATCCATCAAACATATTTTCAAGTTGTTTGGGCTTAAAATCATTTTTGAAATCTTTTCAATTTAGTCCAAAACTATTTTTCAATTATTATATCAAAACAAATATCCTGACAAATACCGTGTCTTTCTTTAGTTTCAAAACACAACTCAAAAAACATTTTCTTGTCCTTTGGTATTTTCGGTGATAGGCAAAGTCAAAAGAATAGTTCGTGATCTCTTCTATCTTGCTATCGTTGAAGACCATCTTGTTGTTGTATCCTGGGAGACTGATGGCCAAGGAATTCAAGCACTATAGAGTGGTCAAAATCTGTCTTAAGAAAACTATGTAGCTGCAGGCCTCAACACATTTCCTTCAGTTTTCCATACGAATTTGAGTTTGTCTCTCTGTATTCCATACAAATTTGTCGAAATGATGTTTTATTTCTTTTTTGGTCTCGAATTCTAAGAATTTTGCAACAATCTTAAGACAAATCTTTTCTCTTTTGAGTTTTGATCAAAGGCGAACAAATTACTCATTACGAATATTTGTATAATTTTTACAAAGAAGTTGCAAGGTGATATTGCATCTAAGGACAAACTTGGAAAGAAAGGAAGAATTATATTGTATTGAAAATTGGTAACAACCATTTAATTTTTTTCCAAAAATTTTGCCCACCAAAATTAAATCGTTAATTTTGGTATGATATCGCTCGTATTGAATTTCATATCTTGAATTAATAATTATTAATCGTGATAATTATTATTTCCTTTTCTACTAATAATTTCCTTTGAGAAAATTATTGAGACGAACATGTTCCTACGCGAAATCTCCATTAGTTTTGGAAACTAAGATATCGTAAACAATTCATTTCAGGATTTAATTCCTATCGTTTTAACGGGTTTACGTGATCTCTCTTTCAAATAAGAAATAGTTTGAATAAATTTATTTATTCAAATTTATTGTGGACAAATTTGTTTAAATAGAAATTGTCATTGGAAGTAATATTGGTTACTAATTTTGTTTCAGAATTATAATTATGTTGGATAACAAAATCGAAATAATCAAGAATTAATTTTCTTGTTATTATAGAATTATTTTTTTTAATTCTGGGAAACGCCTTTAAACAGATAATTGAAAATCCTTTTTGGAAGGGCATGTCTAGGATTGGTTTCTTGAAAGACTTGGTATTTAAGCGTGCCTAGAACGCCTCATCTCTTTCATACTAACCTACCTGGTGCATTGTTCATTATTGAGATTTCTCGTATACAATGTGAACATTGTGACTATGATTCATAATAGAGGTACAACAAAAAGGCTCGACAAAGCTGCCAACCCTAATATTGCCAAGGCAAACATGATGGAAGTCAATAAGGACTTCAAAAGAGACATAATAGACGAGGCCAATGTTGTGGAAGAAATTTCTAGACAAGTATCCAATATGGATGTATGTGCTTTGATTTCTAAAATTAACATGGTTAACTCAAATTTAAGAGAATGATGGCTTGATACTGGTGCCACACATGACATCTGTAGTGATATGGACTCATTCGTTGAGTTGGTTCCTAGTGAGAACGAGGAGAAGCTCTACATGGGCAATGATGCAACTTCCAAGATCAAGGGGAAGAGAATTGTAGTTTTGAAGATGACCTCAGGCAAAGACGTGTTGTATGTATATAACATACAAAAGAACCTTTGTTTAAGGGACCCTCCTAAGTATGTATGGCTTTAGGATGGTGTTTGAATCCTAGAAGTTGATACTTTCAAAAGGGGGAATATTTGTGGGAAAAGGATATGTATTGAATAATATATGGAAACTCAATGTTTCTTTGTAAAAGCTAAAACAATGAATAAGAAAAATATTTCTTCTTCTGTTTATATGCTTGAGTCCTATGACTTATGGCACTATAGGATCGGACATGTTAATTATGATACCTTACGTAGGTTGATTAATTTGGAGCACATTCCCTCATTTCATATTAATTATAATTATAAATGTGGAACTTGTGTTGAGGCAAAATTAACAAGGTTTTCATTTCAAACTATTGAAAGAAGTATAGAACCTTTTGATCTAATACATAACGATGTTTGTGACTTAAAGTTCATCCAAACTAGAGGAGAGAATAAATATTTTATTACCTTCATTGATGATAGCACAAAATACTGCTATGTATATTTGCTTAAGAGCAAAGACGAAGCTGTAGAGAAATTTATACTCTACAAACAAGAAGTTGAAAACCAACTTAATAAAAAGATTAAGATGGTAAGAAGTGATCGTGGTGGTGAATAAATTGAACCATTTGGTGAATATTGTTCACAACATGATATTATTCACGAAGTAACACCACCTTAGTCTCCTCAATCCAATGGAGTAGCCGAACGGAAAATTGGACTCTAAAGGAAATGATGAACGACTTACTAGGAAGTTTTGGGTTATCACAAAACATGTGGGGGGAAGCTATTCTTTCAGCTAATTACCTTTTAAATAAGGTTCCCCGAAAGAAAATGGATAAGACACCATATGGATTATGGAAAGGTCGAAAACCTTCCTACAAACACTTGAAAATGTGGGGTGTCTTGCGAAGGTAATGACCTCGTTACCTAAACAAATGAAAATAGGTCATAAAACATTTGATTTTATTTTCATTGGCTATGCAAAACATAGAAATGCTTATCGATTTCTTGTGTATGAATCAAAGAATCATGAGATTCATAAGAATACAATAATGGAATCAAAGAATGCCTCTTTCTTTGAAAATGTATTCCCTTGTAAATCTAAGGAAGTTGGTCAAATTTCAATGAAATGAACTTCAGAGATTATCGATAAAGATGACTCAAATGATCAACAAGGGGTTGAGCTTGAAATAGAGCCACGAAGGAGTAAACAAGCATGGGTAGAAAAATCTTTTGGATCAAATTTTCTAACCTTCAAGCTAGAGGTTGAACTTCAAATGTATAATGATGCTATAGTTCATCTAAAGGCATCTTATGGAAGAATGCCATTAAGAGTGAAATTGATTCCATCATGCAAAACCATACGTTAGAATTAGTGGATCTTCCTCCGGGAATTAAACCATTGAGTTCTAAATGGATTTTCAAACGAAAAATGAAAGCAGATGGAACAATTAATAAGTACAAGGCCAAATTGGTAATAAAAGGTTACCGACAAAAGGAAGGCCTTGACTATTTCGATACACACTCTCATGTATTAAGGATAACCTCCATAAGGATGATACTTGCAATTACCATTTTGCAGAATCTAAAAGTACATCAAATGGATGTTAAAACAAATTTCTTAAATGAAGATCTTGATGAAGAAATATACATGAAACAACCTAAGGGTCATGTTGTTTCAGGTCAAGAGAAGAAAGTCTGTAGATTGGTGAAGTTCTTGTATGGACTTAAACAAGCACCAAAACAATGATGTGAGAACTTTGATAGTGTCATGATGACAAACAACTTCAAGATAAACGAGTGTGACAAATGTATATATGTCAAAACTATAACTATTGGATGTATCATTCTATGTTTATATGTTGATGACATACTCATTGTTGGAAGCAACAATGAAATGGTAAAACGTACCAAAAATATGTCAAATTCAAGATTTGACATGAATGATATGAGACTAAATGATACTATTTTGGGCATCCAAATCAAACGTTTAATTGAAGGTCTCATATTAACTCAGTCACATTATGTGGACATGATTCTTGAGAAACTTGGCAATGATGATTTTGTTATGGCCAAAACTTCAATAGAAACATGCCAACATTTATCCAAGAAAAAAAAGGCCAAAGTGTTGACCAAGTGGAATATGCAAGGGTTATAGGCAGTCTAATGTAGTTCATGAGCTGCACTAGACCATATATTGCTTTTACTATAAGCAGTTTAAGCAGATTTACAAGCAGTCCGGGTGAAAATCACTGAAAAACGATTGTGAGGGTACTGAGATATCTTAGATATACTCGGAACTATGGATTGCATTATTCTAGAGATCCTACTATTTTAGAAGGTTACTCCGATGTCAGTTGGATATATGATATTCAAGATGCGAAAGGAACAGGTGGACATGTCTTCACTTTGGGAGGAGCCGTGTCATGGAAATCCTCAAGACAAATGGTTATAACCAGATCCAGAATGGAATCTGAGTTTGTAGCTCTAGACAAGTTTGGAGAAGAAGCCGAATGACTTCAAAATTTCTTAGAGGATACTCCTAAATAGCCAAAGCTAGTGCCCACAATGTGCATATATTGTGATAACCAAACAACAATTAGGAGAGCACAGAGCTTTATGTACAATGGTAAATCGAGGCATATGCGCTGTCAACATAATATCGTTAGACAACTAGTCTCAAATGGAGTTATCTCTATTGACTATGTAAGATCAAATGATAACATTACAGATCTACTAACCAAAGGTTTAAATTGAGATCAAGTTGAGAAAACATCAAAAGGAATGAGACTAAAGCCCATGAAAAGTAAATGTGCTATGTGATGGAAAACCCTGCCTAGATGATTGGAGATCTCAAGATCTAGGTTCAAAGGGACAACCTAATTACATAGACCTACTCGGTTATTGTGAGGGTACTCATACCCAAGTCTGTTCCTATGATGTAAACAGTGATCAAAGTGGAATAGGCTAAGCAAAAGCTTTTAATGACCATCGTGTGCATTAGTGAGCCGAGCAACATAAGTCACCTATGTGAGAGTAAAGTAGGGCCGCTTCAAGGAGACTACTAGGCATAGTTATTTCAAACTCTAGTAGAACCAAGCGATGTCTACGGCCATATGGACATAACTATGAGAACTAATACTCTTGCCATAGAGGTAGTTGTGTGAAGTATATCATCATTTACACCAACGACTGAACAGTTCAAGGACATCACATCTACTAGTCATCCAGTAAAGTAAATATACTCTCACAAGGGAAGGTTCAAAAGAGAAAACCTACCTATCCTATGCAAGTATCTATCGTAGAACCTATAACCACATCGAGTCAAAATGTTTTGCTAAAATCATCAATTTCATTCATATGGGGGATTGTTGGAAAAACTTTGAGAAATTGGAAACTTTGAGCCATATTTTCTATGAGTAAAGGTGGAGATTTGAATGATAAATTTATTAATTCATATTCTACTCTATGAGACCTTTACAACGATATCTCATATGCTCAAAATGGTTGAGTGATGAATGAGAAATTGATGCTCAAAGTGAGGTAGTTGTGAATTGTGTTAGGAAAATAAAACCCCCTTATCCCATATTGGTGGGATAACAAACTTAGGAAGTGTTTAAATACACTCACCCACTTGCTAGTCACTAAATGGCTTGAATGGAAGCTATGCCTTGCGCGCGGGGGGGATGGGTGCGAATCAAACCCATTTGGGTTGGGGCGATGCGAATGTCTGAACCTGTTGGGTATTTTGTGGACCTGCAGATATTTTACCCACTTCAAATTAATTTTTTCTTTATAAATGACATATCATTTTGAATATTCCGAATTTAATAGGATAATTTATGGCTTTTCATTAAATTAGAACATTAAAAGGCAATATCTGCAAATCACGGGAATATTTCGTTTCAATATGGTATTAACATTTTTTCCGTTTTAATTTGGTCAAAGGGTTAATGACCATTAATTTAGAATATTATTATTTCCATAATTTTCCTTCATTCCCCTATAAATACCAGACCTTTCTTCAGTTTCACAACACAACTCAAAAAACGTTTTCTTCTCCTCTAGTATTTTTAGTGATTGGCAAAGTCAAGAGAGTAGTTTGTAATCTCTTCAGCCGTGCAACTGTTGAAGATCATCTTGTTGTTTTATCTTGGGAGACTGACGACCAACGAACTCAAGCATTCTAGAGTGGTTGAAATCTGTCTTAAGGAAACTGCGTAGCTGCATGCCTCAACACGTTTCCTTTAGTTTTTCATACGAATCTGAGTTTGTCTCTCTGTATTCTGTTTTTGATTATTTAATTTATTTAAATAATATTTTATTTTTTATTGTCTCAGATTCTAACAAGTTTGCAACACCAACATGTAACACCCAAAAATCGGGCTAATATTTATCAATGATTTTAATAATCTAGGAATATTTTTTATCTCTAAGAAAGCATTTAGAACCATTGGATTAATTTTTAAATTGAATTGTTATGAATCGAATTAAGTTACTTTATCTAGGGAACCAAATTGTTAAAGAATATAAGTAAAGAAAGGACCAAATTGAATAAGAGACAAAACTATGAGATTGCATGACTAATTGACAAAAATGTGCTAGTGGAATCCATGTGTCTTTGTGTTAGAGATGTGGTGATGAATAATGAGTATTTTATAATTAAAAATAAATGGAAAATATTAGCATAATAGGGGAGGGGTTATCTCGGTTTCGAGAAAAGAAGAAAGTGAACGAGTTTTATGATTTTTTCTTATCTCCCTCTTCACCAAAAAATCCATTGAAGGAAAGCTTTGGAAAAGCTTGATGGGAAGCATGAAAATTCACTCTCTTGGTATTCAATTCATGGTTTTTCTTCAATAATTTGGTAAGTTTATTTGGTTAGCAACATATGTGTGTTAGGATTTTCATTAAATTAGAAATTAGTGATTGAAAGATTTGATTTTAAAGTTGAATTTTAATTGATAAATACATGTATGTTCGGACTAGGTTGTATGATATTATTGTTAGTGAATTCTCCCATGTATTGTAAACTTTAGTAGAATTGACCCTTGGACTTTGAATTATGTCTTGGCCGTATGCGTTAAGAGTGGACTGAAATTGAGAAATTTTGGAATGGTCAGAATTTGACTTAGACTTGGATTTATAATTGAATAAGGGTAATTCAAATTTTGGTATGGAATTTTGTCTTAATTCGAGACTAGAGGATGAAGGTTTGACTGAATGCAACTATACATGAATTTAAAATTTGTGAAACATTGATTTTGGCTATAGTTTATTATTAAATAGAGAATTGAAATAGAATTAAGGGTTAATTTGGAATTGAGAATTGTTGAATTAATTGAAAATTGATTTATTTAGAAACTTGCAATTGATTTAAGGAGATAATGTTAAGCATTGAGTGGACTTGGTGTTGATTTAGTGAAATTTTCCCAAAAAGGGTACATTGGCAGAATTTAAAAATTCACTAAAAATCATATAGGTCAAATTAGAGAATGATCCTTATATGTGCAGAACTGTGTGTGAATTTAGTTTCATTTACAACAAATGACAATTGATTTCAATTTGTAAATCGAAAGTTATGAATTTTTGAGTAAATAAAGGTAAAAAAATATGGATAGCAGTTTACTCCCAGGAAAACAATAACATTGACTTTAAAAATTTGCCATAAATCATATAAGATGAATATGAGACTATGATTTATATGGTTAAAAATTTTATTCAATCTAATTTCATTTAAAACAAATGAAATTATATTCCGAGTTGTAGAACATTTTATAGAATTGTTTTTTAAGGACAATGTGTTGGAAAAACGTGAGAACATGGTAAATTTGAGCCATATTGCGAATGAGTAAAGGTGGAGATTCGAATAAGGATTCAATTGGATCTTATTCTACTCTTTGAGACTTTTACAACGGTATCTCATATGCTCAAAATGGTTGAGTAATGAATGAGAAATTGATGGTCAAAGTAAGGAGGTTAGGAATTAGAAAAGGAAATAGAACCCCCATATTCCACATGGATGGGATAAATGGATTGGGAAGTGTTTATATACACTTACCCTACTTGTGGTCATTGAATGACTTGAAAGGAAATTGTGTCTCGTGCATAGGGGGGAGCGAATCCAATCCTATTCAAGTTGGGGTGCACCTGCACGACGTAGGCGATGCGAATGTCTGGACCAGTCGGGCCCTATGTGGACCTACGAATACTTTACCACGTTTGAACTAATTTTTTTCCTTTTGAATAGAAGATTATCCCAAAAATTAAGGGATATATTCATATTTAAATTCAAATTTTGCTTGAACCCCACTCAATTATCCGATTAGGGGAATAATCAAAATAATGTTTCTCATATGCTTAACCTAATTTTCTCCTATAAATACATGAGTATTTTTCAGGTTTTAACATACAATTCAAAACATTTTCTCTCCCAAACATGCATAGTTTTTCTGGTGATAGTCAAAGGCTCCAGTACGTTCGTGATTTCTTAGTGGTGCTGCTGAAGATAATCATCTGCTATTGTATCCTGGGAGACCGACGACCGATGACCTCTTGCACCAAAGAGCGGTCGAATATGTCTTAAGGAAACTGAGTTCCTAGCAGGCCTTAGCAACTGAATTTGGTTATTTTGAATGTGTTTTCAGTTTATTTCAATTTTTCTAATTACTGTAATCTTGTTACTTTAATTATTTTCACATTTATTTTGAATTTAACTGTCTTTTGTTGGGTGCAAGGCCTCATATTAACTCAATCACACCATGTGGACAAGATTCTTGAGAAATTTGGCAAGGATGATTTTGGCATAGCCAAAACTCCAATAGACACATGTCAACATTTGTCTAAAAACAAAGGCCAAAGTGTTGACCAAGTAGATATGCAAGGGTCATAGGCAGTCTTATGTACCTCATGAGCTGCACTAGACCGAATATTGCTTTTACTATGAGCAGTTTAAGCAGATTTATAAGCAATCTAAGTGAAAACCACTGGAAAGCAATTGTGAGGATACTGAGATATCTCAGATATACTCGAGACTACGGATTGCATTATTCCGGAGATCCTGCTGTGTTGAAAGAATACTCCGATGCCAGTTGGATATCTGATATTCAAGATACCAATGGAACAAGTGGATATGTCTTCACATTGGCAGAATGAGATGTGTTGTGGAAATCCTCAAGACAAACAATCATAACCAAATCCACGATGGAATCTGAGTTTGTTGCTCTGGATAAATCCAGAGAAGAAGTCGAATGTCTTAGGCAATTTCTTGAAGATATTCTTGAATGGCTAAAACATGTGCCCACAGTATACATATACTGCGATAACCAAGCAATGATTGCTAGGGCACAGAATTGTATGTACAACGTTAAGTCGAGACATATGCGTCACCGACATAACACCGTTAGACAACTGATCTCAAATGAAGTTATCTATGTTAATTATGTCAAATAAAAGGATAACGTTGCGAACCCGCTAAGCAAAGGGTTAAACTGAGATCAAGTTGCGAAAACATCGAAAGGAATGAGATTAAAGCCCATGGAAATTTAAGGCGCCATGAGAAGGAAAACCCTACCTAGTTGACTGGAGATCCAAGATCTAGGTTCAAAGGGACAACCTAATCACATAGACCTTGTATGGTCACTGTGGGGGTTACTCTCCCAAGCCCATTCCTATGATGTAAACAGTGACTAAAAAATAGAACATGCTAAGCAATGCTTTTAATGACCATTGTGTGCGTCGTTGTAGCCGAGCAATATAGGTCACCTATGTAAGAGTGAAGTGAGGCCACTTCAAAGAGACTATTGGGGCATAGTTCTGCCAAACTCTCGCAGAACCAGGCGATGTCCACGGCCATATGGACATAACCATGAGAACTAAACTCGTGCCAGAAAGGTAGTTGTGTGGAGTATATCATCGTTTACACAAATGGCAGAACAGTTCAAGGACATCACGTTTACTGGGCAGCCAGAAAAGTAAATATACTTTCACAAGCGAAGGTTCAAGGGTGGACACCTACCTATCCTATGCAACTATCAATCATAGAAACTATCACCACATCGAGTCAAAATGGTTTTGATAAAATGCATCAATTTCATCCACGTGGGGGATTGTTGGAAAACGTGAGAACATGGTAACTTTGAGCCATATTTCGAATGAGTAAAGGTGCATATTCAAATAAGGATTCTTTTGGATCTTATTCTACTCCGTGAGACCTTTATAACGGTATCTCTTATGCTCAAAATGTTTGAGTAATGAATGAGAAATTGATGGTCAAAGTAAGGATGTTGGGAATTAGAAAAGGAAATGGAACCTCTATATCCCACATGGATGGGATAAATGGATTGGGAAGTGTTTGTATACACTTACCCTACTTGTGGTCATTGAATGACTTAAAAGGAAACCGTGCCTCTTGCGTAGGGGGTGCGAATCGAATCCCATTCGGGTTGGGGCGTAGTCGCACAACGTGGGCGACGCGAATGTCCAGACCGGTCGGGCCCTACGTGGACCTGCGGATATTTTACCACATTCGAACTAATTTTTTTCCTTTTGAATAGCATATTATCCCAAAAATTAAAGGATATATTTGGATTTAAATTCAAAATTTTCTTGCAGCCCACCCAATTATCCGATTAGGGGCAAAATCAGAATAATGTTTCTCATGTTTAACCTAATTTTCTCCTATAAATACATGAGTATTTTTCAGGTTTTAACATACAATTCAGAACGTTTTCTCTCCCAAACTTGCATAGTTTTTCTGGTGATAATCGATGGCTCCAGTACGTTCGTGATTTCTCAGTGGTGTTGCTGAAGATAATCATTCATTGTTGTATCTAGGGAGACCTCCGACCTCTAGCACCGAAGAGCGGTCAAATCCGTCTTAAGGAAACTGCATTCCTAGCAGGCCTTTGCAACTAAATTTGGTTATTTCAAATATGTGTTTTCAGTTTATTTCAATTTTTCTAATTACTGTAATCTTGTTACTTTAATTATTTTCACATTTATTTTGAATTTAACCGTCTTTTATCCAATAATCTTAAGACAAACTATATTTTCAAAAGACGATTCGAGATAAGTGTGTGAGTCAACCAAGTAAATTGGTTTCAGGAATTATCCTATCATTTTAACGAGTTTGCTTAGATCTCAAAAATAAACGGGACAAATCTGTGTTACAGAAATTGTCATTAAAAGTAATTAAGGTTACGAATTTTTGTGAAAAATCAAAATCAGAAATAAACGATATTGAATTTTGATTTATTGAAAGTATAACTGATTCCAGGTATTGGTTTCTTTGCTAAACAGGAACAATGACTACTAGAAAATTTGCAGATTCATCAAATACTAGGCCAAAGTTGGGGCCTAATGGTGGAATCTCCAAGAAAAATCCAAAGAAAACTACAACCAATGAGGCGAATGCTATGGATAATAAAGATCAACTTGGCGTGATCTCTGAAGTCAATATGGTTGACTCAAACCCAAAGGAATTGTGGCTAGATACTGGAGCCACACGTCACATCTGTTGTGACGAGAATTCTTTTTCCGAGCTAATACCTAGCGACAATAGGGAAAAGCTTTACATGGGAAATGCTGCGATTTCCAAGATTAAAGGGAAAGGAACTGTATTCTTGAAGATGACGTCTGGCAAGGAACTCAAGTTACAAAATGTGTTGTATGTACCTGACATACAGAAAAACCTTGTATCTGGAACACTCTTAGGTGTCCATGTGTTTAAAATGGTTTTTGAATCTCAAAAATTAATTCTGTCCAAGGGAGGGATGTTTGTAGGCAGAGGATATGTATTTAATGGAATGTGGAAACTCAATGCTATCTCTGTAAAATCAAAGAACATGAATAGGAATGCAGCTTCTTCTTCTGTTTATTTGCTTGAGTCATTAAATTTATGGCATAGTAGACTCGAACATGTTAATTATGATGCTCTACGGAGATTAAATAACTTGGAATACATCCCTTCGTTTCATATTGATTATAATAATGAATGTGAAACATGCATTGAAGCAAAATTAACAAGGACTTCATTTCAAACTATTGAAAGAAGGACAAAACCGCTTGATCTGATTCATAGCGATGTTTGTGATTTGAAATTTGTTCAAACAAGAGAGGGGGAAATAAGTTTTTTATTACCTTAATTGATGACATCACAAAATATTGCTATGTGTATTTGCTTAAGAGCAAAGATGAGGCTATAGACAGATTTGTACTTTATAAGTAGGAAGTCGAAAACCAACTTAATAAAAAGATTAAGATGGTAAGAAGTGATCGTGGTGGTGAATATGTTAGACGATTTGGTGAGTATTGCTCGCAACATGGTATTATTCATGAAGTGACACCACCATACACTCCTCAATCTAATGGAGTAGCCGAACGAAAGAACCAGACTCTAAAAGAGATTATGAACGCTTTGTTAGGAAGCTCTGGATTATCACAGAACATGTGGGGGGAAGCTGTTCTTTCAGCTAATTATCTTTTGAATAAGGTTCCCCGAAAGGAAAAGGATAAGACACCATATGAATTATGGAAATGACGGAAACCCTCCTACCAACACTTGAAAATATGGGGTGTCTTGCCAAGGTAATGGCCCCATTACCAAAGCAAATGAAAAGTAGTCCAAAAATTATGGATTGTATTTTCATTGGCTATGCGGAACATAGCAATGCCTATCGGTTTCTTGTGTATGAATTAGAGAATCCTGATATTCACAAGAACACGTTAATGGTATCAAAGAATGCCTATTTCTTTGAAAATATATTTTGTTGTAAAGAGAGAGAAGTTGATCGAAGTTCAATAAAATGAACTTTAGAGACTATCGCTGAAGATAGCATAGAAGAGATTGAGCTTGAAATAGAGCCACGAAGGAGTAAATGAGTAAGGGTAGAAAAATCGTTTGGATCAAATTTTTTAACCTTTATACTAGGGGATAAACCTCAAACGTATAATGATGCTATACGCTCATCTGAAGGTACTTTTTGGAAGGATGCCATTAAAAGTGAAATTGATTTCATCATGCAAAACCATACGTGGGAATTAGTGGATCTTCCTCCAAGAATTAAATCACTAAGTTCTAAATGGGTTTTCAAACGAAAAATGAAAGCAGATGGACAATTGATAAGTACAAGGCCATATTGGTAATAAAAGGTTACCGACAAAAGGAAGGCCTTGACTATTTCGATACATACTCTCATGTATCAAGGATAACCTCCATAAGGATGGTACTTGTAATTGTCGCTTTACGGAATCTAGAAGTACATCAAATGGATGTCAAGACAACATTTCTTAATGGAGACCTTGATGAAGAAATATACATGGAACAACCTGAGGGTCATGTAGTTTCAGGTCAAGAAAGGAAAGTATGTAGATTGGCGAAGTCATTATATGGACTTAAACAAGTGCCAAACAATGGCATGAGAAGTTTGATAGTGTCTTAATGACAAATGATTTCAAAATAAACGAGTGTGACAAATGTGTATATGTCAAAAATACAGACATTGGATATGCCATCCTTTCTTTATACGTAGATGACATACTCATTGTTGGAAGCAACAATGAGATGGTAAAACGTACCAAAAATATGTTAAATTTGAGATTTGACATGAAGGATATGGAACTGGCCGATACGATTCTGGGATCCAAATCAAACGATCATCTGAAGGTCTCATATTAACTCAATCACACTATGTAGATAAGATTCTTGAGAAATTTGGCAAAGATGATTCTAGCATAGCCAAAACTCCAATAGACACATGCCAATATTTGTCCAAAAACAAAGGCCAAAGTGTTGACCAAGTAGAATATGCAAGGGTCATAGGCAGTCTTATGTACTTCATGAGCTGTACTAGACCAGATATTGCTTTTACTGTGAGCAGTTTAAGTAGATTTACAAGCAATCTAAGTGAAAACCATTGGAAAGCAATTGTGAGGATACTGAGGTATCTCAGATATACTCGAGACTACGGATTGCATTATTCCAGAGATTCTGCTGTGTTGGAAGGATACTCAATGCCAGTTGGATATCTGATATTCAAGATACCAATGGCACAAGTGGATATGTCTTCACTTTGGGAGGAGGAGCGGTGTCGTAGAAATCCTCAAGACAAACTATCATAACCAGATCCACGATGGAATCTAAGTTTGTTCTCTAGATAAATTCAGAGAAGAAGCTGAATGACTTAGGCAATTTCTTGAAGATATTCCTGAATGGCCAAAACATGTGCCCACAGTATGCATATACTACAATAACCAAGCAACAATTGCTAGGGCACAGAATTGTATGTACAACGTTAAGTCGAGACATATGCGTCACTGACATGACATCGTTAGACAAATGATCTCAAATGAAGTTATCTCTGTTGATTATGTCAAATCAAATGATAACATTATGAATTCGCTAACCAAAGGGTTAAACCGAGATCAAGTTGCGAAAACATCAAAATGAATGAGAGTAAAGCCCATGGAAATTTAAGGCGCTATGAGAAATAAAACCCTACCTAGTTGACTGGAGATCCCAAGATCTAGGTTCAAAGGGACAACCTAATCACATAGACCTTGTGCGGTCACTATGGGGGGTTACTCTCACAAGTCCATTCCTATGATGTAAAAAGTGACTAAAAAATGGAACAGGCTAAGCAATGTTTTTAATGACCATTGTGTGCATCGGTGAAGCTGAGAAATATAAGTCACCTATGTAAGAGTGAAGTGAGGCCGCTTCAAAGAGACTATTGGGGCATAGTTCTCTCAAACTCTCGCAGAACCAGGTGATGTCCACTACCATATGGACATAACCATGAGAACTAAACTCGTGCTAGAAAGGTAGTTATGTGGAGTATATCATCGTTTACACAAACGGTAGAACAGTTCAAGGAAATCACGTCTACTGGGCAGCCAGTAAAGTAAATATACTTTCACAAGGGAAGGTTCAAGGGTGGACACCTACCTATCCTATGCAAATATCAATCATAGAAACTATCACCACATCGAGTCAAAATGGTTTTGATAAAATGCATCAATTTCATTCATGTGGGGGATTGTTGGAAAAACGTGAGAACATGGTAACTTTGAGCTATATTTCGAATGAGTAAAGGTGCATATTCGAATAAGGATTCGATTGGATCTTATTCTACTCCGTGAGACCTTTACAACGGTATCTCTTATGCTCAAAATGTTTGAGTAATGAATGAGAAATTGATGGTTAAAGTAAGGATGTTGGGAATTAGAAAAGGAAATGGAACCTCCATATCCCACATGGATGGGATAAATGGATTGAGAAGTGTTTATATACACTTACCCTACTTGTGGTCATTGAATGACTTGAAAGGAAACTGTGCCTTGCACGCACGGGGGTGCGAATCCAATCCTATTCGGGTTGGGGCGCACTCGCACGACGTGGGCGACGTAAATGTTCGGACCGGTTGGGCCCTACGTGGACCTGAAGATATTTTACCACATTTGAACTAATATTTTTCCTTTTGAATAGCAGATTATCCCAAAAATTAAAGGATATATTTGGATTTAAATTTGAATTTTGCTTGCAGCCCACTCAATTATCCGATTAGGGGTAAAATCAGAATAATGTTTCTCATGTTTAACCTAATTTTCTCCTATAAATACATAAGTATTTTTCAGGTTTTAACATACAATTCAAAACGTTTTCTCTCCCAAACTTGCATAGTTTTTCTGGTGATAGTCAAGGCTCCAGTACGTTCGTGATTTCTCAGTGATGTTGCTGAAGATAATCATTTACTGTTGTATCTTGGGAGACTGACGACCTCTGACCTCTAGTACCGAAGAGCGGTCAAATATGTCTTAAGGAAACTGCATTCCTAGCTGGCCTCAACAACTGAATTTGGTTATTTCGAATCTATTTTTTCAGTTTATTTCAATTTTTCTAATTACTGTAATCTTGTTACTTTAATTATTTTCACATTTATTTTGAATTTAACTATCTTTTGTTGGGTGCAAGCTACCTTGTGTATTTGATAATATGTCTTTTTAATTTTCAGTGAGAGAATGAAACCAATTTGATATATTATATGAAATGAAAGGTTATTAGAATGAAATAATACTATTAAAGGAATTGAAAACCATGTCTTGTGATGCTTTGTAAATTGTTTGGTGTTTGAGTGTTAATCTTTGTATGCTTTATGATTTAGTTGATGTTGTGTGATTAAAATGAGTTTTAATGCATGTTTTATAATTTGTTGTATGTCTAGGCCAAGAGTTAGTGGTGAAACAAGGTTTTGAAGGGGGTTAAACAAGATAAAATTTTTGGTTCAGGATATCCTATAACTTCGGGATATCAGGTGAGTGTTCTTTATGCATTCAGGATGACATAGTGTCATCCTGATCTTCGTTTACTTGATTTTTTATGTTTAAATTATACTCATTTTACATAAGTCTCAAATAGAGCACATTGGGGAAGGGCATTCAAGGCATAGCATCTTTTGTACGTCTTTTGACTATGCTGACATTACATATGCATATTTTACCTTGATATGATACCTTTTTTTTAAATTAAAAAGATAGATTGGAACCTTGTAATAAGCTTGAATCAACAAAGAACTCCTAATTGGAGCTAAATGCTCACTTGCCATAAGACACCAAAGAATGTTTCTCAAGCATTAATGCTTAAGTAATGAACTCTTAGGTTCTTTGGAGCTAAAAGCTCACTAATGACATAAGATTTCTCTCCTAATGTTAAAGAATATAATTTTAAAAGTTGCCTAAACAATGGAAGCCCTTGGACACTTTGGCATGGTACATGGTATATTGGACTACGGTCCATGAGATATGGCTCAAGAATGACGATCCCATATTGTGATATATTGGTGATTGTATGAGGTAACAGGAGAGGTGATGGAAGAGAAGGGAAGATTTATTGATATGCTTTAATATTAGGCATTGTTTTGTGCTATGTGTAACACTGACCAATACGGTCAAACACGAACCAATGCTACATATATCCAAAGTGAACCAAGGAAAATGTTGTTAAAAAGTATGAACTCATATATGAACTTTGACAAGAACTCAAAAAGATCTTTGATAAGATCTCGCTAAGTCAGTAAGATCAAGAAATGAATGTAACACCTCCTTCTCGGTCTGGTAGAGAACCGGGTCAAAAAGTGTTATCAGAAACTTATTTGGAGATCGAAAGATAGAATCGGAGCTCGGAACTTGTTCAGAATATATTATTGTTCATTCTTAAGGCTCATCGAACCTATTCGTTACTAGTCTTATTAGAGTCAAGGTCAATTTTAATCTTTTTCAATTTAGGAACTAAATCGTAAACTTTACAAATTAGCGACCCTAATCTGAATTTTTCATTACCAACTTGTAATTAGACTTACCAATTATTAATCCGTGAAATTTTGTTACTATCAGATGTCGTTAACCTAATCAATTAGGCCGTATAGTTCTTAGTGACCAATTTGTAAAATATCCAAAACTTCTTTTTATTCCTTATAACATAATTAACTAACACCGTATCAATACCCTAAGGGCAGTATCAATACGCTAAGCCTAATTTTAGATTTTCCAGATTCAATCACATCAAACCGTATTAGTACACTTGAGGCTGTATCAGTACAGGTTGACCTTGTTGACTTCGTGTTGATACCCTCTAGGACTGTATCGATACCTTTTCTACACCCAGATTCCAGGATCCATTTTCCATACCAATATGCCTAAACCGTATCGATACGCCCTGCTTAACCAAAGTTGACCACACCATTTATGCTAGGGCTGCACCGATACGCCATCACCCGTATCGATACCCTCTGACCTGTAATGATAGATTTTTAATAGTTTTTATTTAAATTACCCATCCAAACGATATCCAAATTTTACCAGCAAGCTAATAAACAATAATTCTAATAGCATGTCAAATTTTAGGGCGATTCGAATCTATTTACTACGATTTTACCAATTAGGGCCTACAAGCTTATTTTAGTCCATTTAGCCATTCCAAAACATACCATTATACTCATACCATACCTAGTCACTATTAAGCTTACACAACCACATCAAAATAATTCATTACAACACATCTATGCCTTATTGCACCTTACTAGGAGTTCAGAAACAAAAGTAAACATACATATAGCTTACAGAAATAACTTGCAACCGAAAGATTACACGATTGGAGTTTGGAAATCTTAAGACCCTGAAATACATGAGACACACATATGTTAGGCTTACATAGCCTAGTGAGGTAGTCATAACAAACATAAAGCAATTAAATGACATGGATGACATAGTATGGTTATGAATATCATAGCATCATACTCAAATATCATAGTTACACTATTAATCACATAAGTCTCATGCTTAAGCCATTTATTACAATTTCACATAATCATAATGAAGCTTATACACAATTAAATTCCCTTGGTCATACAACAATATATGCATTTAAGCCAAAATCATTTTTCCACATAATAATGACCAATCATTTGAACATATCATTCCCCTTGGACAGTGTAACAAATGGATACGCGAATTCCCCTTTACACCATACATATATCGGAAATAGGTCGTAGCCACATATAACGGAAAATAGGCCGTGGCCTTGAGCTGTAGCTCTGGATAGTATCCCTTACACAATCTATCCCTATCTCCCTCACATATAGGTCGTAGCCCCAGATCGTAGTCCAATCCCTTACTTATACGAGCTCAAATAACCCTATGGCATACCAATTGTATCCAAAACTTACAAATGTCCAAGGTTATACATGTATCATTGTAAAGCTTACCTTTATGCCCGTAGGCCACAACATATCGGAATCAAAATTGAGCTTTAGCTCATTATAACAGATCATATCATATTCATAGCATATTCATATCGGATTCACATATAGCATATTCATATTGGATTCACATATAGCATATTCATAACATATTCATATTGGATTCACATATAGCATATTCATAGCATATTCATATCGAATTCACATATATCATATTCATAGTATATTCATATCAGATTCACATATAGCATATTTCAAACATAGTACATAAACTTACCCATATCAACCGTATCGAAGGCTTACCATGCTAGCCGTTAGCATCCACACATGTTTGCTCTATGTGAGCCTTAAACAAAATGCAATTATAACATAAACGAATGTAACAGGATGACTCATTGCCTATCCCTTGACACTACTACACTCACCTTGATTACGGAAGCTTTTAGGATTCCCGAATTTCAATTCCTTTGCTCCTAGACTTGATTAGAGATGATGGATCGTTCTCCCTCAATTTTTGAGCTAGGAAAAAACATAAGGAATTATCATAACCAATATAATAACATGGTTAAAGATTAGGCTTAGAGTTTACAACTCGAAATTAAATTCCAATTGCCTATGGAATCCAACAATTGAAGGAGGGCTTCTTCTTACCCAACTGATAGCTTTTCGATGGAGTCTTCAAATCAAAGAACACTTGAGTTTAAGGTGGCCAACAAGGGAGGTGTGTGCTTGCTTGAGGTAGAAGACAACAATGGAAGAGCTTGCTTATTTGAAGATAAGGTTTTTGGGTTTTGCTTTCAAAAGATGAAAACTTCACATTGTTTCATTCTTTTAACACTTATTTGGCCATACTAATCATAGCTCACCTATCCTTCAACCAATAAGAGCATTTCCTCTATCCAAGGGTTTTCCTAAACCCAATGGTCACTAGTTTTTCAAGTCGCTAATGACTTTAATGGTCATATTTTTTGATGACTTTCACGTGGGGTAGGCCAAGCATGGAGGTGAGTAAGCACCTTGCTTCAATTTCTTTTAATTTGGGCTTCAAACAGATTCAAAACAGGGGATTCGTATCGATACACTCGTGGCCGTATCGATACGCTCATGCTAAAACAAGTAAGTTAGTTATTGGCAGTTGGACCGTATTGATACTGGCTTGACCGTATCGGTACACCTAGCTCAGAATTTGCAATTTGGCTTTGAATTTCATACAAGGAAGACTTAAGTTAGTTATTGGCAGTTGGAGTGTACTAATACTGGCTTGACCATATCGGTACGCCTAGCTCAGATTTTGCAATTTGGCTTTGAATTTCATACAAAGAAGACTTAAACTATTCAAATGGACCAAGATGTGATTTCATTATAAAGGAAGGGTACAAGGGTCAACTATTACAACATTTTGCACATCAGATTAAAAATTTCCGGTCATCGAAACCAAATTTTGACTAGGCCAATTTTAGGGATGTGACAATGAAAGTGAATAAATATCATGCTCCGTGCAAATTTTGAAAACACGTAAACTCCGATAAGGCTTCCAACAAAGCCAAGTATAAGTAAAGCTATGAAAACCTTATTGAATTTTATAACTTTGATATTTATATGTATGTAATGATGCCACACATGCTTTATTATACTTATTTTACTCATTGTCATAAAAGTATGTTTTCTATTTCATAGTTACGACCTCACTAGGCTAATTTAGCCTAATATATTTATTTTCATGCATTTATAGGATTGAAAGAGTTTTTGTGATTCAATCATGGTTGGAGGTTTCAAGTCACTCTTCTAAGATTTTGAGTAATTGTTTTTCTTCTCCTATAACTCCTAGAATGGTGGCTTTTGGCATTTTATAAGCATACATGTAATCTCAGTAGTTAATATTTTGTTTAGTGAACTTTTGGATTGTAAATGGCCTTTAAGTAACTTCATTGACATGAATCTTTTAAACTGATTATAGTTGCATGATATTTAATTCGGATATTGTTTAGTCATAAAATGACATTCATGTTATGTTTTATTTTAATAGTAGCCTATAATATGATGGTATGCTTTTTGTTTGAACCTATCAAAGTTGTTGTGCACTATTAATGAAGTATGGTATAGTTTTTGAATTGGTACATGTTGGTCTAAAGGAAATGGTTAATAGTTATGCTTTAAGACATTTAGACATGATGTATTTAGAGTTGTCTTTTATATGAGCAATTAATGACTTGTTTTCTCATGATCATGTTAGGGTTAAAAGATTAGAATAATATATATCTTGTATGACTTGAAATATGAATGGAATGTATCTAAGAATAAAAGAAACATAGTATGCATGTATATATCATGGTATTAATGCTGAGAATTTAAAATACTTTGCAATTGGAATAGTGAAAGCTTGGCAACACTAGAGAAATGGGTTTAAGTCTAAAGCTTATACATTAAGCTTACATATTCGAATAGTTCTTATGAAGGCATGGTATGTAATCCTTGAATTTTTGTATTTAATAAGATATTTTTGATTGTCTAAACAGAAATTTGTATGTAATTGTTTGAAATTAACTAATACTGTTAATATGACCTTTAGGTTAAGAAATTTGTTTTCAGTGCTATGAACACATTATTTGTATGCTTGGTTGAAATGATGTGAAAATAGATGCTTAAATCCATGATAAAGTCATATTAGATTTTCATAGTTATTTGGCTTTGTTTTTGTAAGCTTACATGAAAGGCACAAGGTTATTTTATAAGGATCTTTAAAGCTAGAATGAACTATATGATTTTGGTATTCATGATAGATAAAGTTATGGAATTAAAATTGGCCTTCCAAGATTTTACTAAAATGTATGCTTTGAAAGTCTAGATTACACTAATGGCTAAATTCTATAATGGTGAACAATGAACCTATCCTTGTTATTTCATGTTAATGGATGAATTAGTTAGGTTATGATTAAATTGTTAATGTTCTAAAGAAAATTTTTGTAAGCCCGTAAAAAATTAGCAAGAGTTATGCAATGCTGTGATTTGATTTCTATTTCCAACTCATTGTATCCCTATTCAATTTTTTTTGGAAACCTTCTTGATCCAGTTTTACTACTAAATCGGGATAGGGGTGTTTCACAACAACTCTTAGTATTAAAAGAACAAAAATGATTAATAAAGGATACAATATTACCTTGCATGGCCATATTTACAGAAGTTGAAGGAAGATCAGAGGATGTTACTACTTGAAGCTTATTTGTAAGCATGGAAATGAGTAGTTGACACTGATAAGAAGTCAATGAATCATGATTTGAAGAATTTTATTGTTGATTTGAAAGATTTGTAGAAGGCAAATCAACAATTGCATTGATATGAGTTTTATGAGATTGCTTGCTTCGAGAATGATATAAAGGAGGATATCCATGGAGCTTGTAGCACTTGTTTTTGGCGTGTCCCATTAAACCATAGTGAATACATCGAGGGCATGATTTCTTTGAATTAACACTATTTTTCATAGAAAATGTAGCCTTAGTAATTGGATTATCTAGTTTGATAAAACGTTGGTTTTCCTCTTGTGATATCAAAGAAAACACCTTGGTGATAGTAGGTAAAGGATCCTTTAGTAGGATATGGCTTCGTGTATGAGCATAAGAATCATTTATTCCCATTAAGAACTACATAGTTTGTTCTTTTTGTTGTTCTTCAAGCATCTTTCGTATACCATCAAAAGTACATTGTGCACAAGAACAAAAATGCTTAAGAGAAACTAACTCATCCCATATAATCTTGAGTTGTGTGTAATAGACATATACAATCATAGAACCTTGAACTAGGTCTCCTAATTTCTTTCTCAAAGAGAAAAATTTTTAGTATATTATTTTGCTGAAAATGATCTTGAGATCTTTCCAAATGACAATTGTAGTAGAATGATACAAAAGACTTGCAGCAATATCTTTGGAAACTGAATTTAATAACCAAGAATTAACCAAATCGTTTGCTCTTGTCCAGGCTTGAAATCTTTCTACAGGATTCGAAGGCGGTGCATCAATTAAACCATCCATGAATTCAAGTTTGTTATTAGTAGATAATACCATCATCATCGATCGTCACCAACTATGATAATTATCAATACCAAGAGGTTGAGTAACCAAAAGCATAATAGGGTTATCAAACTGATGCAAATAATATGGATTAGCACCATTGTTAAAGGCATAATTGAGATTAGGATCTCATGTGATCAAGAAAAAAAGAAACTGAAGAAAATTACAAAGAATCTAGTCGAAAGCTAGAAGAAAAAACCTGATACCATGTTACAATATAGAAGAAGAAAATACAAGAAATCTTTAGAGAATACTTTCTTTATTGTATATCAAAAAATGTATTTTACATGAATGAAAAGAGATCTTTATATAGCCTATGGCAATAGTTTGTATAACTGCAAAATATTATCCTAACTAACTAACAATAACCCTAATACTTATGAACTTTAGGTTCACTTTACTATGAGGATCTATATAATGATAATTTATTTGTCTTCATCCAACTTATTATTTTCTCCTCATGATGATGAGAAAACTATCTAATAGAAGCAAATTATATCTTAAATGATTCTCTAATTAATATTTAAGACATTTAAACATAAAAGACACTTATACTCGATACATATTATCAATCCATTTTACTTACTCATTTTGTACATTGTGATGGAGATATCCAAAAATGGGATATATATGGTTTATGACTAAAAGTCAATCATAATAAGGAGTATTTATAATTTATTGGTTTGATGCGTCTAAGTGTTGTTATATTTGAAATACAGAGACGGCCTTGGGCATTTGGTGGCCCTGGATAAACTTAAAAATTGGGCTCGAAATCAGAAATTTAAATTGTAATTGCAGTTGCAATTGTATTTTCGGTCGTAGTGCATTTATCACGGTTACATATATAACCAATTTTATTTCGATCGCTGCGAATATCGCGGTTGTGATTTTTTAATAACACTATTGTGGGCATAACGACTGAAGATATCGTGGTTTCAGATGGTGCCACTATCTTCATATAACAGTCGTTGTTGTGGTTGCATACTGCTATTTAAATCTTTGTCCCTAATAGCAAGTAATGAAAAATAAATAAATTTTAAGAGCATATTGTAATACCCGTATTTTGTTCGGGATTAGTACTATATTGATAAAATGATATAAATAAGACAAATAAATAAGTAATAAAACCAAAGTCCAAATCCTTCATCTAAATGTTCATTTTACATCTCAAAGCCTAAATTACAAATACAAGGCCCAAATCCCATTTTTTCCAATCTAGTTACAGCTTATTTCCCGCCCATTTTCAATATATCTAGCCCCAAACAAACACAAGGAAATCTATCCAGCCCCAAACAAACACAAGGAAATCTAGTAAACCCTTTTCCCGCTCAAAAATTCCACATGGCAGCGTCTTATTAGCTCGTAAAGCCTTACAAGGATAATGATTTTGTTGGAGACAGTTGGCATGACGTCATGGTGATGACGTCAACAATGATGTCACAAATTTGACCACATATAAATAGGATGAAAGAGAACATCATATCCAATTAATGATAATCATTAAAAATAAAAATAACTATAATAAATAATAATAAAGAAGAGAGGAGAGAGAAAGCTTTACCTTCTGGGAAGTCGAACCGCCGAGAAGCCAAGGGGACATCGAAGCAACAAATCGCCGCAGAAGTTGGAGACCGGAGCACCGTTGTTATCGTCGGGAAGGTAAATCCTCCACCTTATTTCTAATTCCTGCAAAGTTAAAAAAACATTAGATTGCATATATATAAAAAAGAGGGAAATGAAATAAAAAAGATCGAAAACATATATATGGTTCCTAAAGTTGTTTAGGGGTTGTCAGAGTCGAAAATGAGAGGATAAGGGTTACGGGCAGATAGATCTAGGTTGGGGAAGTTGGGTGATCCTATTGGATTGGGTAGATTTAAAGGTTTCAGGCTCGAAATCAAGTTTTTGGTTTATTTTATGTTTGAAAATGGGAAATTTGGTAACTTTAGGGTTCTGGCCGGCGGCCGAAAATCACATCGCGCCGACTGGTTAGAGGGGAGCAGTTACTGAAGTTGAAACAAAACTGTCAGTGAACGGCCAGATCTGGATGGAGGACGGCGGCCCAAGATCAGGCAGCAGTGTGGACGGTGGAGCTATGCCGGGAATGTTGGTGTTCATCTTGTTCATCATGAACAAGGATGAACACCATCCTAAATGTGTGCTTTTGATCGAGTTTAGGGCTGGGTTCTTGGTTTTTAGGTGTTTTTGTTCAGAGGATTTGGTATAGAGAGAGTAGTGAGAGGAAACTATATCAAAAATAAAGCAAAAATGAAAAAATGCTTTATAAAGCCCGTCCGAAACGATAGCGTTTTGGGGAGGGGATCCGCGCGCTGGAGTCGGTTTAGACCCGCACGTTTTTAACGCATTTGGGCTAATTGGAATTCAAGACACTAACCTTTGTAATTGTATTCAATTTCACCTGGTTTGCAATTGTATTCAATTCAGTCCCCTTTTTTAATAAAATCAAAATTCAAAAGTTTCATTTCCTTTTAATTAATTTAATGCATTTAAATTTTTTAATTGTTGCATGTTTTAAAATGAAGCATATAGTATATTTTGTTAGATAATTAAGCCACCTAGTCTATAGTATAAATTGTTAGAGCCTTAATACTAAGTTCTTTAATTAGAATCCAATAATTAAAATAAGAGAGATAATTGTAGAAAATAAATAAGTATCAAATGGGAAGCTTTGAAGTTCTAAGTTGGATAATGTCTCACTGCAATGAGATGTTATTCAAGGGAACTTTTAAGTAGAACATTTGATATCCATTTAAACCTAGAAAATGACAATTAACGTAGTTAATTAAATTAAAGCCTTAATTAGGGCTAGTACTTAAATAATTAGATTCACTAATTAAATTAGGAATATTATTTAATTTAGGGTTTTAATATAAATAGTGCTCAAACAATTGAGTGTTATCTCATGAATATCCTATATTTAATAATATTCATAGTTTTTAAATAATTCAATTAATTAGAGCCTTTTTAAGTTAGAACTTAAAATAAACAAAATAATAATCGGACATGCATTAAAACCTTTTATGTTAGAAATATATTTTTGAATATGAATCGAAGTGCCCTGAAGCAACTGGATGCTTCTAATCTTATATTCGGATAAAAATATATTTCCTTATAAAAGAATATCTCCATTTAGACTAAAAATCTAATTAATAATTACAGTTAAATTAAATTCAAATTATTATTCGAAATGCCAAAATGTCACGTAAAATTAAAAGGTACCGATAACGGGTGTTTGTGGGGGTGCTCATCTTTTCCCACACGTAACCGACTCTCGAACCCAAAATTTTAAGAATGAATCTCTGGTTGTTTTTATGGTGTCTGGTCTACTAAAGTGATCGGTGGCGACTCCAAAATGTTTTCAAGATTAAATAAAGGAAAAATCCAATTTAACATGAAAAACTTAAATTTTCAAGATTAAATAAATAAAAGGCAAAGCCTGATTTTCAAAGAATAATCGTCGAGCTATTTTCACACCCAGTTAAAAAATGGTCATGACACAGGTCTATAGTAACAAGTATTGAAAAATTTGAATTTTAAGACTATGCCCATAATAAAAAATACTGGGAAAAAACGGGGCCCTAATATCAATTATTGGAAAAAAAATTGAATATTAAGAGTAGACCCCTAATAATAAATATTGGAAAAATACTTAACCCCTATTAACAAATATTAAAAAATAGATCCCTATTAACAAATAATAGAAAAAATTAAATCCTTAAAAATATAATTCAAAAAATATAAATAATATTTAGTTTTCCTAAGTGGTGGGCCCTGGGCAGATGCCCCATTGCCCTTGTCCAGGGCCGAGCCTGTTAAAATACCATTTAAGTATTAGATGTTCTGTTCTCATGGTTTAGCTAATAAAGGGATGCATTCAATTAATAATTTTTCTAACCATTTGTTTATGAACTCATTAATTTTAGCAAGACGAATAGTCTTAATTGCATAATATGACATATCTCATTTTCTATTTATTCAAATAAATAATTTCACAAACTACATGCCGTGAGTAGATACATCTGCTGAAATTATATTAAAACTTTTAATATTATGTATAAATGAGCTCATATTTTATTTGGATATGCAAGACAATTACTCTCAAACTTCAACGAGTGAGGTTCTAATAACTAACTCCTTTTAGCACTAGCAACACAAGAACATCAAGTTATTTTAATAAATATTCATGTGAATTTCAATAAGTCTTTCACATTATTATTAATCAGGATAGTCTAACTGATCATGTCAACTAATAAAAATCTTAAACGTGTAAACTTCAAGCTTACCATAGCATGTGATTCAACTAATAAATATCGATTCCTTCTTCATGAAACCTGCGCACTCGTAGCTAGAATGGAAGCTATTATGATGTTGCTTGCATTTGCATGTTATCATGAATTCAAGCTTTTTCAAATGTTTGTTAAAATTACTTTTCTAAATGGTTTTATTAATGAAGAAGTGTATGTAGAACAACCACTCGATTTTGAAGATCCAAAATATCCAAACCATGTTTTTAAACTTTCAAAAGCTTTATATGGTTTGAAACAAGCTCCTAGATCTTGGTATGAAAGGTTGTCAAGATTTTTAATTTTGACAAAAGGAAAGGTGGATACTACACTCTTTATCTAAAGAAATGGCAAAGACATTTTAGTAGTTCAAATTTATGTTGATGATATAATTTTTGGTTCTACTATTGAATTGTTTTGCCAAGATTTTGCTAAGTTGATGCAAGGTGAGTATGAAATGAGCATGATGGGGAGCTCTCATTTTTTTTTGGGGTAGTTCTCATTCTTTTTGGTTTTACTATTAAAAGGAATGGGCATGATAAGATCTTTGCTTTATCTTACCGCAAGTAGAACGGATATTATGTTTAGTGTTTGCTTGTGTTTTAGATTTCAAGCTAGTCCTAAAGAATCACACCAACAAGCCGTTAAGAGAATCTTTAGATACCATAGAGACACACCATGTTTAGGTCTTTGGTATCCTAAAGACTTATCCTTTATTCTGCATGCTTATTCAGATGCAAATTATGGAGGTTGTAAGATAAATAGAAAGAGTACTTCTGATACTTGTCAATTCCTAGGTAACATGCTTATCTTTTGGTTTTCTAAGAAGCAAAATAGCACAGCTCTATCTACAATTGAGATGGAATATATTTTGGTAGGTAGTTGTTGTGCTTAAGCTATTTGGATGAAACAACAACTCTTAGATTACGAAATTGATGTAGGTACCATCCCCTTAAAGTGTGACAATACTAGTGTCATTTGTCTGACTAGAAACCCCATCCAACATTCTAGAACCAAGCACATAGAGATAAGACATCATTTTATTAGAGATCATATCCTGAAAAATGATGTAGTTCTAGAGTATGTAGACACTTTGAACCAATTAGCGGATATCTTTACCAAACTTTTAGACAAAGAGTGTTTTTGGTCTCTTAGGAAAGAGTTAGGGCTTACAAGCCCGTCTTAAACCTTAGAGCCTTGTTTTTGAGCTTGGATATGATTGATTTACATGTTTATGTGGTTTTGCTCCTATATGCATCTATACATGTTGTTAGGGGGAGTATGCATATGTTTTTCCCCTTTCATGATGTTCTTATATCATAATCGTGCATATCTATTCGAGTAAAAAAGAGTTTTCGGGTCCCTTGCGACCAAAATTGTCATTTTTGTCCTAGGGGTATCGACTCTAGTAAAATTGACTTTTTTGAGCATGTACTAGTATGAATCAGGAACCGGTACGAGATAACTCGTACCGGTACGCGGTGTCCGTACTCGTATTTATCGTATTGGTATGCGTAGTCGTTGGAGCCTTATATAAGTCATTAAATGGGGTTTTCCTAATTTAAACCAAATTCTAAATTTTCTTCAAAAACCCTAAACAGCCATACCTTATTTATAATCTCCAAATCCATTTTTTCAATATAAATCATCAAAACTCTTTAGGGGCTTTTGTTTTTAACATCAAACCCAAGCAAAATTCATTAAGCTTTGTGCAAATCATCTCTTCATTCATCCATCATCCATATTCAAGGTATAAACCCTATTTCCCTTAATTTAGATTTCTTTCATATGTGTATATTGTTTATGGTTAAATTTTATACATATAGAATGTATATAACATAGTTTTCAAAGATTTTACAAAATCTTTTTCAAAACTGAAATATTTTTGTTCCAATATATAATTATACTCGCATATTTTTCTTTATTGTTTTTCAATTTTATTTTTACCAAAATTCTTATTTATACTTGTATATATTTTTAAACTATAAAATATAGATTTTTTACATTACCTTGATCATTGGATTGAATATTGATGTTTATGCATACATATGTTTTTGTGGTTTTAATTTTTTAGGTTTTTAACCATGCCTCTTAAGAAAATATCGAGAAAGAAGATGAGATCTAGTTCTACCAATCCTACCGAACCCAATCCCGAAAATAATGGTACAAAACCAAACATAAACCATTTTTTGTTCATTGTTTCAATGAACCTCAATATCTCGTTTTGTCGAGATAAACACAAGGTTTGATACTCTTGATTCTTGTTTCAATTCCTTGGATGCTCGTGTGACCACCATAGAGAACCATCAAGCTTCGATGTACATGGCCCTTACCGCGTTTCATGGTGAATGTCATGGTCATTCTCTTGGTGATGATGGCATAGAAGATGAAGACGAAGATGATGAAGATGAGGATGCTCCTTAGGCTTTGCATCTCTTTCATATCATATCATATCATATCATATTAGGATTTGAGTTTTATGCACCTATGTTCTTATTTGATTTCTTATGACATTATGCTTTGAGTTTTTATGCTTTTGGATTATGTTTTTATGTTTAAGTTGGATAATTATGTTGCTTTGAACAATGCTTTGAATTTATAATATTTATGTTGTTTAATTATCTTTGGATTACATTGCTTTATATCTTGTGTTTATCTTTACCCATTGATTTTGATCTAAAAAAAAGGGAGAGAAGTATGAGATATATAAATTTTCAAAGGTTTTCCAAAATATTCAAAATTAAACTATCTTTTAGCCATAAAGGAAGGGGGAATAATTTCAAGAAAAACTTAAAAATTTATTTTGGTTTTGTTATATCAACAAGGAATTTCAAGGACTATTTTGTAAAAAGAGATAAAATTTTAAGTACTCAAAAAGACTCACAAATTGACAAGGATTCAAACTTAAAATTATCAAAACCTTAAACCCCAAATATTTTTAAGTGTTTTGGTGCTCGAAATAGCCAAATTGGTCCAAGAGTATCGATACTCCCTTGGCCTTATTGATATGGTTTTTCGCTACTAGAATTTCATTTTAGACTTAATGGCTATAGGGTATCGATACACGTGTAGCCGTATCAATACACCATTCAACTTGGGAACCAATTTTGCCTTTGAGTATCGGTACGGCTTTATGTGTATCGGTACGGGGTGTTAAGATTTTTCAAATCTTTTGTAATAAATATTTGACCGTTGCCTTGTCAGTTTATTGGAATCATAACTTTAAATTTCAGTTAACCCGTACCGATACCCTTATATGCGTATCGATACGATTTTTATTGCACAAGTTAACAGGATTCCAGTGAGCAAAATTGGTATCGATACGGTACGAACTGTACCGGTACGCCTTTGTAAAATGAACTCTCCATATTGGTACGGCTTCCCACGTATTGTTACCCCTTTGCACAATGACTCTTTCCTCTTATGGAAGGTACCGATACACGTGCTCGAGACCAATACGCCTGGCCACCAAACAATATTCATTGCAGGGAAATTGCAGCCCAATGGCTCTATTCAATATCTCAACTACCTAGACGGCTAGAAATCAATGAGAGGGTATATAAACTTCAGCCCGACGGATCTATTCAATATCTCAATTACAAGTACTCTCAACCCGAAACTTGAATAAAATAAATACAATTAAAGAACACTCAAGTGGGTTACAAAATTTGACTCTAATAGCTCAAAGATGGTTGGATTTGTGCTTGAATGCTTTAGACTTGTTGACTTATCTTTGTTGAAGCTTTGGACACTTGATTTTATGCCCCCTCATTGATTTCTAACCGTTTGATTTCTAAATTTTATTGCAAAGGATTTGAAAATTAACACCAATCAAGTATCTTTGAGATCTGACAAGGTAACTCGTAACCAAGTTGAGGTTGAAGGCCGCATCAAAACTATTTTAAGTTTGAATCCTTGTCGTTTTGGCTATTAAGTTAAAACCAGTTTACAGTAGCCATAAGTCGTATCGAAACACCCTTAGGTGTATCGATACGCCTGGGCGATTTTGGTTATTTGAGTATCAAAATACTTGGAAAATATTTGGGGTTTATGTTTTTAACTTAGAAACTATTTTAAGTTTGAATCCTTGTCATTTTGTGAGACTTTTTGAATACTTAAAAATTTATCCAATTATACAAATTGCCCCTTAAACTCTTTGTCATATCAAAATCAGTTATAGGTTTTGGAATCTCCCCTTTTTGATATAACAAAACTAAAGTAAACATTTAAGTAAGTTTTGGGAAACACTCCTCTTATTTTAAGGCTAAAAATTTGAAAAACTTTGAAAAATTTTAGTTCTTTTACTTATCCCCTTTTTGTTAGATCAAAATCAATAGGATATAAAGCAAGATATAAAGCAATACCTCCAACCATTAAAGGAAACAAAATAGATATTATTAAATCTCAAAACATAATATTCAAAGCAACATTAAAATCTAACTTTAATCTTAAAAATATAAACCAAAAGCAAATAAAGCATAAAGCATAGGAGTTCATGAAACAAAAGACAGAAGTGCATAAAACTTAAATCCTAATACGATATGATATGAGATGCAAAAGCCTAAGGAGCATCTTCATGATCTTCTTCTTCATCCTCTTCATCTTCATCCAAGGCATTGGTTCCAAGAGATTGTCGCCACTTTCCATGAAAAGCGATGAGAGATATATCCATCGAAGCTTAGCGATTCTCGATCGAGGTAACTCTCTCCTCTAAGAATGCCATACGAGTATCAAGAGAAGTGAAACTCGAGTTCATACTCGTATCCAAAGAAGCAAACTTCCCATCAAGATAAGCCATAAGTGCATCAAGGGAAGGTTGAGCCACTAGAGTTTCCGGAAACAAGAGGAACTGCTTGAGGAGCCGCCACAGGATCAGGTTGAGCATCTTGAGGGAGATCCACAATATAGATTCATTCTCCATTATAGCATGTGAAATTTACGCAGTGGAGAGAATGCTCGTCAATAGGATCGGTGAGAGGTTTAGCAACATCATAAGAGTAATCAATCCTAAACTTGTGAAACAAGTAGCTCAAAGTCGTGCCATTGGTGAAGGATGAAACAAGAGCAGTATGGCGATTTTGCACAAGGAAGACAATTTCGGCAAACATAATTTGATCAAGGTTCGGACGCTTACCCTTAAGAAAGCAACGAATCCAAAAACCATCAACTTGGAGGATCATAGAGAATTTACCATCGGATGGTAAAACCACCAAGTGATAAGGAGGTGAAGGATGCAATCATGAGCATCAAGCATGTTCACTGAGCCACTAGAACATGTCCCAAAGAGTGCTCATTATCAATTCCCACATCCCCGAGACCCAAAAAATTTGCTAAAACCGAAGAATAAATTTGAAATTTCTTTCCTATAAGATAAGATTCAATAGCAACAACTTCAAATTTATCTTGGTTATAAATACACCAGGAATTTGAGTAAAAATTAAGGACAAGGTTTCAGTATAAAATCCCGGTATATTCAAAAAAGGCATGAACCTCTATTGATGCATTAACTCAAGGTATTTAAATTGAAATATTTTGGAAGACAAGAAAGGGATAGAAACCACACGCTCGCGGTGGATTTTAAAATTTTTGTAATGTTTAAAACGATCAATGGCATTAGGATATCGAGGTTCATTAAAACAATTTTGAAAATATAGGTGAGGTTGGGTTTTGTACCATCATTTTTGGAATTGGTATTGGGAGATTGTCCCAATTCGTTTCTTTGTCTTTTCTTAGGACCCATGGTAAAATCTAAAACCAAATCAAACCATAAAAACAATGTATGCATAAACATCACATTCAATCCAATAAACAATCCAATGATCATGGTATTGTAAAAACCTATACGTATAGTTTAAAATCATATACAAGTATAAAAAGAATTTTTGGTAAAATAAAAACTGAAAAATAGTATTGAAAAATATATGAGTAAAATTTTGTATTTGAACCAAAAAGTTTCAGTTTTGAATTTTTTTTTGTAAAATCATTGAAAACAATGTTATATACATACTAAATATATAATTTTGAAACAAAATTAGTATCTAAATAAGAACAAAAACGAAAATAAAAGAAAGTAGGGTTTATACCTTTAATGAGGATTATGGATGAATGAGGAGATTATGATGCATAAAACTTGATGATTTTGCTAGGTTTGATGAGAAACCCAAAAGACCTAAAAAGATTTGATGATTTGTATGAAAATCAAAGGGTTTTGATGAGTTTATATAAAGGATTTTCATATCTAGGGTTTGAAGAGTTGTAATTAAAATAGGAAAACCCCTTTAATGACTCATTTAAAGACTAGCGGCTATGCGTACCGGTACGCCATCTGTTTGTATCAAAACCGCATATCGAAATGGTTTTTAGCTATACCGATCCTCGACCCCGTACCGATACATGCCAAACTGTACCAAAACTATCTCATAATACTTGTATCGATGCGCTATTATCTATATTGATACCCATGTGTCAGAAATGACATTTTTGGCACCAAGGTGCTCAAAATTCAATTTTACTCGAATCGAAATGCATGAGAATGATATGAGAACACCATGTATGAGCTGAAACAGATGCATACTCCCCCTAGCAACAAGGATATATGCATATAGGAGCAAAAACACATAAGCAATGAAATCAACCAGATTCAAGCAAGTTTTAACACCATAAGGGCTCTAAGGTTCAAGAAAGGCTAGTTAAGCCAAACTTTCTCTTAAGATACCAAAAACGCTCTTTGTCTAAAGGTTTGGTGAAGATATCTGCTAATTAGTTCAAGGTGTCTACATATTCTAGAACAACATCTTTTTTCAAGACATGATCTCTAATGAAATGATGTCTTATCTCTATGTGCTTGGTTCTAGAATGTTGGATGAAATTCTTAGTGAGACATATGGCATTAGCGTTGTCACACTTAAGAGGGATAGTACCTACATCAATTCTATAATCTAAAAGTTGTTGTTTCATCTAAAGGACTTGAGCATAAAAACTTCCGGCCGATATGTATTCTGCTTCAGTGGTAGATAATTCTACACTATTTTGTTTCTTTGGAAACAACAATATGAGCATACTACCTACGAATTGAAAAGTATCAGAGGTACTCTTTCTATCTATCGCACAACCTCTATAATCCACATCCAAATGAGCATGCAACTAAAGAAAGAATCTCTAGGATACCAAAGGCCTAAACAAGGTGTGTCTCTAAGGTATCTAAAGATTCTCTTAATGTCTATAAGGTGTGATTCTCTAAGACTAGCTTGAAATCTAGCACAGAAGCAAACACTAAATATGATATCCAATCTACTTGCGTTAAGGTAAAGCAAATACCCTATCATTGATCTATAAAGCTTTAAATTAACACACTTACCTCTTTCATCTTTGTCAAGCTTAATAGAAGAGCTCATTGGTGTGGCTTGAGGTTTTACATTCTCCAACCCAAACTTCTTGAGCATATCCTTGATGTACTTAGCTTGATTGATGAAGATTTCATCCTTCCTTTGTTTGATTTGGAGTCCCAAAAAGAATGAGAGCTCCCCCTTCATGCTCATCTCAAATTTGCCTTGCATCGACTTAGCAAAATCTTGGCAAAGCAATTTATTAGTAGAACCAAATATAATATCATCAACATAAATTTGAACTACTAAAATGTCTTTGCCTTTTCTTTTAATAAAGAGTGTAGTATCCACCTTCTCTTTTTCAAAACCCTTTTGAATTAAAAAGTTTGATAATCTTTCATACCAAGTTCTAGGAGCTTGTTTCAAACCATATAAAGCTTTTGAAAGTTTGAAAACATGGTTTGCATATTTTGGATTTTCAGAACTAGGTGGTTGTTCTACATACACTTATTCATTAATAAAACCATTTAGAAAAGCACTTTTTATATCCATTTGAAAATGCTTGAATTCATGATAACATGCAAATGTAAGAAGCATCATAATAGCTTCCATTCTAGCTACGAGTGCATAGGTTTCATCAAAATCTATTCCTTCTTCTTGAGTGTAACCTTAAGCAACAAGTCTAACCTTGTTTCTCACTATGTTACCACTTATCTAGTTTGTTTCTAAAAACTCATTTAGTTCCTATGGTAGACTTATTACTAGGTCTATCATCTAATGTCCACACTTGACTTCTCTCAAATTGATTTAACTCTTCTTGCATGGCCAATATCCAATAATCACCATTTAATGTTTCTTTGATATATTTAGCCTCAATGCATGAGATAAATGCAACATTACAAGCATTTCTAAGAGAAGATCTAGTGGTTACCCCTTTGGATGGATCATCCAAAATCTCACCATCTATGACATAGTTGAACTCCCTTTGGTAGCTCACTTCCTTTTCCTCTAGAGTCATGTCCTTCAATGCTTTTAGAGATGAAACTTCATCTACCTTTGATGACTGGCCGCCATCATTGGCTTCAAAAATTCCTACATATTCATCATTACAAGAATCCTTCCTCGAAATGAGGTTATCATCGAAAACCACACGAATAGTCTCTTCAACTACCAAATTTTTTTTATTAAATACTCGATAGGCTTTAGAGTTTAAAAAATAACCTAAGAAAATAGCTTTATCACTTTTAGCATCAAATTTGCCCAAAATTGTCTTTTCCATTATTTAAAACAAAACATTTACATCCAAAGGGATGAAAATAGCTAATGTTAGGCTTTTTGGATTTTAAAATCTCATAAGGTGTTTTCTTTAAAATCAGCATAATCATTACTCGGTTGACAATATAACATGTGGTATTTTTGGCTTCCGCTAAAAATACTTAGGCAAATTGTTTTCATAAAGCATGATTCTAGGCATTTCTTCAAAAGTATGATTTTTCCTCTCAACAACCCCATTTTGTTGAGGAGTGCGAGGAGCAAAAAAATTATGGCTTATACCATTAGAGTTACAAAAATCCTCAAAACCTAAATTTTGAAATTCGGTTCCATGATCACTTCTAATGTGAGAAATAGAGTGGCCAACATCATTTTGAGTTATTTTTGCAAACGTGATGAATTTTTCTAAAGCCTCATCCTTGGTACTTAAGAATAGAACCCAAGTAAATCTAGAGTAATCATCAACTAAAATAAATGCATACGATTTTCCACCCAAGCTCATAGTCCTAGTAGGGCCAAAAAGATCCATGTGGATCAATTATAAAACTCTACTTGTAGAAACATCATTAATAGGTTTAAAAGAAACTCTTTTATGTTTGCCTTTTTCACTAGCATCACAAATTGTCAAAAGAAAATTTTATTTTTGGCAAACCTCTTACAATATCATTTGAAACCAATTTTTCTAAAACACTTATGCTTGCATGCCTTAGTTTTCTATGCCCTAACCATGAGCATGTTCATCTTTTGCAACAAAACATGCATTTGAAATATGAATGTCATCTAAATGCACCATGTATATGTTTCCTATGCGATGACCAGTAAGCACAATTTTGTTAGTTTCAATGTTAATAATTTTGCAACCATTTAAATCAAAAAGAATATTGAAACCTTTATCACAAAGTTGGCTTATGCTTAAAAAGTTATGTTTTAGACCGTTGACATATAAAACATTATCTATAAGGATGAAGAGTGATTACCATTGAAGCCAATTCCTTCAATGTGACCTTTGGAGTTGTCACCGAAAGTCACTACTCCACTCTTTGGTTTTATTTCCAGGAACTAACTCTTGTCACCAGTCATGTGTCTCGAGCATCCACTATCAAGGTACCATGAGTTTGCACATGTAGTTTTGGCCTTGTAGCAATGCTCTCCATACAAACAAAGATTAAGTCTTGATTTTTGGTACCCAAATCATTTTGGGTCCATGAGTATTAGCTCCTAAAATCTTAGTTCCCTTGGGAATCCAAAAAGCAATAGCACTAACATCATTAGAAGTGATTATTTCCTTAGGAACCCAAACACTCTTAATCCTTTTACCTCTAGAGGGCCTTTGGAAGCCTTTTTTTGTAGCCACCAAAGTTTCTCCTTACATAGTTGGGTTTTGAAAAACTTGCTTTTTCAAAACTTGGTTTCCCATTTTTTCTTAGAGAAGCTTTGGGATCACCCACCTCCTTGTGGTGATCATCATGAACCTTGCAAAGAAGGTTTTCCAAGTCTTGGTTTTTCTTTTCAAAATCTTTGACTTTCTTGCAAATCAAAAACCTTTTTATCAAGTTCTGAATTGGTTTTAGATAAGGAATCATTTTGGTTTTTCAAATCAGAAATAGTTTTCTTGTTTTTCAAAATTGATTCCTTATACTTTCCAACTAATTCGCCATACACCTCATGTAGCTCATCGTAAGCTTCTTGAAGCTTGTCAAATGATAAATCAAAATAAGATAAGTTAGAGGTTACCTTAGGATCCTCTTCAAAAGCCATGAGACAAAGGTTGCCAACTTCTTGCTCCTCTTTATCGGATGATTCCTCATCACTCCAAGTAGCAACGTTTTCCTTGAATTTCTTATTCTTCCCGAAGCTCTTCCTTTTGAGTTGGGGGCAATCGGTTCTTATGTTCCCTGACTTCTCGCACTCAAAGCAAATAAATTAATCATTCTCTTCCACCTTTTTCTTGAAATCCCCTCTTCAAACTTTCTTCCCTGGATGGATTTCATGAACCGAGTGAACCGTTTGGCTAGCATAGCCATTTCTTCATCTTTCTTCTCACTAGAATCGCTCTCTTCTTTTGAAGCTTTGAGTGCAATTCCTATCTGCTTCTTTTCTACTTCCCTTCTTCTCATCTTCTATTCCTTTCTTCATGATCTCATAAGTTAAGAGAGACCACATGAGAGCATTGAGCTTCAAGGTCTTTAGGTCATTTACCTCGATGATAGAAGTTCTTTTTCCATCCTATGACTCGGGAAGGGAGTGATAAGTCATTAATTTGCATGCTTTTCATATATTAAATCCTATGTTTTAGCACATTAATCTATCTTAAAGACCTTAATTCGGTTCCTATTTGGTTTTGTAAGTGTTTTGAGGCCTTAATGACGTTTTATGCGTAAAAGCTGAGTTTTAGCACCAATTTGGCGTTATTAAGAAATCCTTCACACAAAACCAGTAGCACTCGCAAAATAAGACATGGGCACGACGTAAGTCTGACTTTTTGACTTGGAGGACAAGCTATCCTACTACAAGTGGACTTCTACTTTTACCATAATTAGAATTGTTTAGGGTTGCTGTGTTTAATGTAAAGTCTTCCCCTTATTTTCACCTATAAATAGTGATCAAAGGGTGAAAGAAAAAAGACCCCCAAATAGCTAAAACCCTAACCCCTTCTTATGTTGTCGCCTACTCCATGAGTAGCTAAACCCATTTTCTAGTCAAGTGTAGTTAGAAGGATATTATTTCAAGTTTTTAGTGAGACTTCTTATTCCCAACTATCCTCATCTTTATTCAAGTATTTTCATATCTTTTGTGCTTAATCTCTATGTGTATGTTAGGTTATACGTATACATGCAACCAAGTCATGGGTTATTGACGCAAGTGGTAAAGAAATTCGGGTTAGATTTCTAAAGGTATGAATTCATATTCTTAGTAAGTTAACAGGTTAGTGCTTAGTAAGAGATGTGCTTGGGTCTCTTAAGATCATTAATGTTGTTTGATAGATTATGATTCTTTAGTGGGTTATCTAGGAATTTAATCTTGATAATAAGAGTTAATATTTTAATGGGTTATCTAATTGATTATCTAACTTAGAAGAGATTGAGTTATTTGGTGGTATTCATCTAATCTAAAACCTAGCTATTTGAAGTTGATGTTGATTTATCTTTTGTGGGTCAATAATCTAAATCCTTGATTTAATATACCAAGTTTTACATTGACTAGAGTTCCAATTTATATTGATTTCTTCCTTAATTCAATTGCTTTCTTCAAATCAAACACAAAACCCCTTTTTACTTTAATTGCTTGTGAACTTAATCTCTTAACCACTCTCTGTGGGATCGATTCTACTTGTCTCTACACAAATCCAAAGAACAAGTAGGTATTATTTTTTGACAGATTCGACACCCATCAGGGAGTAGATGAGCATACGAACAAGCTTGTCCTTCAGAATGACTTCTCTGAAGCCTTTGAGACCGTTGACAATTACGGAGAAACGATCAAACATCTTGGTGATGCTCTCATCAGGCTCTATTTTGAAATTTTCGTAGCTCAAGTTGAGGAGTCCAATCTTGGTCTTCTTGACATCATTTGTGCCTTCATATGTGATCTCAAGCTTGTCCCATATCTTTCTTGCACTTGTGCAAGAAGACATCTTGGAGTACTCATCTGGTCCAAGCGCACAAAAGAGCATGTGCATAGCTTTGTTGTTGACTTGTAAGCACATTCGTTCTTCATTGGTCATCTCAAGCTTGGACTTTGGAACAAACTAGTCTCCTTCTCTCTTCATCGGTATGGTTGGTCTATCTTCCACTACATCTATAGGAGGTAGTCATTGGATTTGATGAAGAGCTTCATACGATTATTTCAATAGGGATTATTATCCCTATTGAAATAAGGCAATTTGGTGACGAATTGAGACTCGTACAAGTTGTTGCCGAAAGTAGAGGTTTTGGCTTGAATATCGGTTGTTTGCATCACCTCTAGGATCGTCTCAAGGGGATGTTAACCCTTCAAATGAGCTAGACTCTAATACCAATTGTTAGGATGATCAATCGACAAAGTGTGGCCAAAAGGGGATAAATTGGCAATTTTAAATTTGAAGGGAAGCAAATGGAAAGATGATAAATTGAAGAAACAAGGATTTATAGTGGTTAAACCTTAGCTCCCCACTAAGGATTTAAAACAATTCACTAAGAATTCTTCCCCTTTTCTAGGCTAAGGAGAAAAATGTTACAACGATCAAAGCTTTCTACCCAAAGCTTGATCAAATTCACTCTCTTTTACAAGAAAGAATGGAAAATATTGAAAGTCCTCTCAAAGGTAAATAATTTGCCCAATTACAAGTACTCTCAACCTGAAACTTGAATAAAATGAATACAATTGAAGAACACTCAAGTGGGTTACAAAAATTGATTCTAATAGCTCAAAGATGGTTGGATTTGTGCTTGAATGCTTTAGACTTGTTGACTTCTCTTTGTTGAAGCTTTGGAGAATTGATTTTATACCCCCTCATTGATTTCTAACCGTTTGGGTAGTTGGGATATTGAATATAGCCGTTAGGTTGCTTTCTTCCCGCAATAAAATACTGTTTGGTAACCTACCGTATCGGTACACGAGAAACAATATCGTTACTTACCATAAAGAGAAAGAGCCGTTGTACAAAGGGGTATCGATACGCTTGAGGGCGTATCAAAACGAGTAATGTATAAAAACATAGGCATATCAAAACGGGTAGGCCGTATCGATACAAATTTTGCTTACTAGAATCTAAGGAAAAAGTCCAAGGAAAAATGAATCGGTACGACTAAGGGGTGTATGGTACGGTGTAACTGAAATTTAAAGTTTCGTGATTCCAATGCTAACAAGTTAATAGTCATAAAATTTATTACAAATATTTTGAAAATCTTAACACCTCGTATCGGTAAGCTGAGATCCGTATCGATACTAGTAACCAAGAACACAATCCCAGGTTGAAGGCCGTATCGAAACGAGCACACCTGTATCAGTACATTTTGGCTATTAAGTTAAAACCAATTTCCAGTAGCCAAAAGTTGTATCAAAACACCTAAGGGCGTATCAATATGCCTGGGCGATTTTGATAATTTAAGTCTTAAAATACTTAGAAAATATTTAGGGTTAAGTTTTTGACTTAGAAACCATTTTAAGTTTGAATCCTTGTCATTTTCTGAGACTTATGGAATACTTAAAAATTTATCCAATTTTACAAATTGGTCCTTAAACTCTTTGTTATATCAAAATCAAATATAGGTTTTACAGAAAGACTCGATTGGAATCAATTTTGTGCCTGTATTATATGGTTCATCCTTTAAAAATAAGAGAGTTCAGCCGTTACTTGATGTCGTTATGGATTACTTGACATTACCTCTTGATTTGCCACCAATGAAGGGGGCCTGATCCTAAGAACCCTAAAGTAACGATTGAAAGGAAAGCAAGTGATGATGAACCATTTTCCAGGGAGATTAAAGAAAAGGTTAAAAGGCCGGTGAGATTAAAGAGGGGATCTAGATGAAAAACACAACTTGCATGAGAAGTACAAGGATTATGTGTTCTTATTTGAAATAAGACTAAATTAATTGAATTTATAAATATATACGATTGAATGTGCTATTATTCAAATTTCGTAATTACATTTTTACTCCATTTAACAACCTTTAACATTTGAAAGTTTGGTTACCATTTTGTTTTTTTAACAAAGTTTAGTGACCATTTGTGAATTTCACCCAAAATTTTATAGTTAACTCCTCAAAAGTACTATTTTTTCTACATATATTGTCATGCATTTTCCTGCCTTTGAGTATATATTTAGGCATTTATATAGTGAAATCATGCATTTGCATTAAGAAGTTAGGGAACGGTTCTTTTGCCAAAGTAAATATGTATTTCTTTTGCTTTGGTGTACAGGGTAGGGTAAGAGCAGAAGCAGGACAGGAGCAGTTGGCAAAGCAAAGCGAGGAACTCGAAGAGAAATTCCAAGTTGAGCTGACAAAGTAGGACGATGAATGCCAGACTTGGGTGGCACAAGAAGGATGGCCGATGTCCGGTCAGATGGTCAAAGATCTAGTCAACCCTAAAATTCAAAAGAGGATGATAGGATAAAGAAGATAACACACTTATCTCAAGCACGCAACTAAATTTCAAATTCAAACCCAACCTAGGGTTTTTCATGCGTACTGTTTTAAAGGAGTCCCAACAATGAACCGAGCATCGACTCACTCAAAGAAGCTGCACCGTGGCAAAGAAAGGCAAGCTGTGGTTCGACCAGGCTAAGAGTGAGAGCTCTAGATCCATTTAAGGGTTGTATCGACGGATCTCCTTCTTTATCCATTTCTTTTTATTTTAGATCTAATTTTATAGTGATATTATTTGAAAACGATTGGTGTTGATGGTTCCCCCAACCATGAACTAATTTCTTTAAGTTGGTTGGGATGATTTTGCGATGAAACGCTCAGCTATTGTCAGCTTTTAATAATTGAATGCTTTGACATTTTTGTCTATCTTTCTAGTGCTTAATTTCTTTCAATTGTTTGCCAGAAGACAGTTGGCATTGCATGCATATTATCCCTTAATATCTTAACAGAGTTAGGGGATAACGACTAATTGCCAAGGTACTAAGGTGAGAAACTTCGACAAAGGATTTTCAAGTAGATGAGCTTACTTCGAAAGTGAGTCTACCCCTTGGGAGTAAAAGATTTAAATCTTTACAAGTTAATGAATGAGAAAATTCACTGTAGACATATAGGGGTTAATCGTAATTGACTTAGGGCATTGCCATAGACAAAGGCATTGCCACCTTAAAATCTGTTCAACAATAAAACCAAGGCTGAAGGTTATTAAATGACTGACATAGCTAGTGTGAAATCCAAGCATCCCTGCCAATGCTAATCATCATTTGAATACACTTGTTTGCCAACTTGCCTAAATTTTCATTATATTTTCCTTAGTCTTTTTTCTTAAAACCAGAATCCAAATTCCAAATTAAACTCATTTTCCAATTTCACAAGTAAAATCGTGGCATTAACTCTTGGTCAATCCCTGTGGATACGATACTCAGCTTACTGCTGTATTATTTGCTGACTGTGTATACTTGCATGCAAAGACCTATACTTGGCATTATTTTATTGGCATATTTACATTAAATTATCAATTATTTTCCAAGCGTTAGTCAGTCGAAAAGTTTTTGGCGCCATGTCCAGGGATTGCAATGGAGTTTATTATTTTTCTGATTTTTCTTGTGATGTTTATTTTACTTATTTCTGTTTTGCTTGGTGTATGACCAGGAGCCACCCTACGACAGAAGATTGGACATACGACCCAAAAATTGAAAGTACCTTACGTAGATTGAAAAGAAAACTTTGAGAGATGGCTCTTAATGGAAATGGAGTAGATGGTTTCCAAAATAACCATGGGATTCACCATTAAATGATGACATTCCGCCTGCACATGCTTCCGTGGCTGATAATGCCGAAGAAAGACCTATTAGAGAACACTTGGCACCAAATATTGACAATTTGATGTTAGGACTAATTGGTCCCGAGCTAAATGGAGTCAATTTATAACTTAAACCAACAATGATTCAAACTTTATTGAATGTAAGAAAAATTAGATGGATCACGTACTAGAGACCCAAGGCAACACTTGGAACAATTCATGGAGGTATGCAAATTATTTCAGCAACTTGGTGTAGCTAAAGAGACGGTGAAATTGAGACTCTTCTCATTTTTCTAGATAGATAGAGCAAAAACTTGGCTAAGTTCTCTGTCACCTAGTTCAGTTACTTCATGGGCAGAATTATGCTAGAAGTTCTGTAGCGATGTTTTTTCCTTCTTTTAAAAAATAAACATGGTCTTCTTTTAGAAAATTCATCGATACGTATTATCCTATAAAGCACTTTTGAAATCTTAGTTTAAAGGGATTTCTTTTGAAAATTTTTATTCATTTGAAAACAATGAAAACTTAGAGTCGCCACCAACCACTTGGTAAGGTAGGCCGGACACCACAAAACCATAGATATGTTTTGAAAGGGTTCGGGAGTTGGTTACGTGTGGAGAAGGATTAGCACCCTCATCACGCCCGATAATTGGTATTGAAATATTTGTTACTTTTAATCGAAGGAAATTGTCAAAATTTGAAAGGAATTTAATTTGGTGACCTTAATTGAAAATTAACCTTAATTAACAGGCTTTAACAAATTGGTGGGTTCAAATTAATTGGAAATTTAATTAATAAGGTTGACGATACATCGGACCATAGACTAAACTGACATCATATAAGCTTGACTACCGTGTTAGTTTATGGTTCGAATCCCGCACGTGACCTTTATGCATGGTGCAAGCAGTTAAAGAATGATGTAATGACTTTGTCAAGTTTTAATTCTACCTTGAATCGGTAAGGATTAATTCAAATATTTGGTCAACATCCTTTAAGCTCGGACTGTTACGACACAAATATCGGAATTAATGAATACCTCCCTTTTATGATTTAAATTAATTAACATGTAAACCAAATGTGCCAAATGATGAGAAATAAAATGGATGGCAAGTAAAGGCTTAAAGATAAACACACAAAAGCCCACCCAAGGTTCCTAACCTAAAAGGCCCAAATTATGAAAATACAATTAATGTTCTAATTAATAACTAGGTGAATCTAATATTAACCCTAAATTAATTAATCCTAAAAAGGCTAGAGAACCCTAATAAATTATGAGTTATCTTGTGATATGATAATTAATTCGATTAATTTTAAACTAGTATTCCAATACGCTAATAAATTATGAGTTATCTTGTGATATGATAATTAATTCGATTAATTTTAAACTAGTATTCCAATACGCTAAGAATACTATTTAAAATAAGCCAAATTAATTAATCATAGCTTTAAATTAAAATGTTAGTCTAATTTCCATGTCAATTTTATCTTAAAATTTACCCCAATAAGTCAAAGACAAATTTAAATTCACTAAACTGATTCGAACCTTAAGACTAACTACGACTCTAAAACTAATCCAAAATTAATGTAATTAATTTAAAACCGTGCCCCCATGAGACGAGCACACGACTTAAATTAATTAACTAATTCCTAAACTAATCCAAAGGCCTTAACTAAAACAAAACTCATCTAAACTAGGCCCAAGGCCCGAAAAACAAGGCCCAAACTAAAACTAAGTAATCAAACTAAGCCCAAAGCACCAAGAGGCCCAAACTTCTAAACTAAACCCAAATGAAAAACCACATGTATATACTTTTAAGAAAATATACTTTAATTATATATCATATACCATATACAAGAAAATATATTATAAAAGGGATAATATGAAACCATGATAATAAAGTACATACATTCTAATAATAAATTAAACAACATTAAACAAGTGAAATAACATACATATCACAAGCAAAAAAATAAAATAAAATAAAACACATAAAAAAGAGACTAAAATAAACAACAAAGGTTACCAATAAAATCATCCACATTTTTATTGAACTAAGAAAATATATTATACATGAATAAAATAAGTAAAGAGAATACCAAAACCCAAATATTTGCTCAATCTACCAAATTCCACATGTTGTTAGGGTTGCGAAGTTCGATTCAAGGGTTTAATAATGGTGGAAAATGATTTCAATTAGGGAAAATTATAGTGGATAAGGGAATCGAATGGTGAGAGAGTTGGGGGCTTGGGTCTTTGGTGGTCTTAAAAGAAGAAAATGGTTGTGGGGTTGAGAGTGGGATTGAGGGCAGGAGTTTTGAATGGTTTCTTGGTGATAAAAAGGAAAAGTTGGTGCAGGGTTCTCAAAGGTGATATAGGGAGAGTGGTTTGGTGATGAATGTCCGAGTGAGATGGGTGAGTAGAGCCAAGGTAAGTCTCGACCCTTTTTTCAGGTATATATATATATATGTGTGTGTGTATATGTGATGAAGGGTAATTTTGGTTTATCCCCTTAAAATGAGAACCAATAAAAATCAAGACCTTGGGCCCCAAGTATTTTTCAACCAATGGTAGTCAAGCCTTAATAAGGAAGGAGTTGGGATTTTTATTATTTTTTATACTTTTTTCTTACTATGAAAAATCATATATAATGGGCCATGAAATTTTGGGCTTAGGGTATAAGATAAGGTTTTGGTTATTAAAAAGGGTGATATGGATTGGCCTTATTCCGAGCATTTAATTTAACCCGGACAAAAAATATTGATTACAGCTACCCCGCTTTACTTATTCTTTGTAAACGAGAATAAAGCAAAGACCATAAGCACTAATTTTGTACCATTCTCCTATTGGACGATTTGCTCTTCTGGAACGGTAGTGAACAAATCGAAATAATTTGTTTTCCTAGAGTGGCGAAAACAAATTGGGTAACATTGGCTGGTCCTTTTGAAACTACAATGGACAAGCCAGAACAACAAACAATCCATTCCTCCAAAACGGCAGCGAGTGAATCCAAATAATTTGTTTTGCCGAAATAGTAGAAAACAAACCGGGTGGCCTTGGCATGTTTTTCTAAAATGGTAGTAGACGAGCCAACTAACCTTCAAACGATTCATTCTTCTGAAACGGCGTTGAATAAATCCAAATAAATTTGCTTTCCCGAAAAGGAAGAAAACAAATAGGGTGGCACTGGCATGTCCTTTCGAAACGGCAATAGACGAGCCAACTAACCTTCAAACGACTCATTCTTCCGAAATGACAATGAATGAATCCAAATAGCTTTGCTTTCTCGAAATGGCAAAAAGTAAACGAGGTGGTACTGGCATGTCCTTCCAAAATGGAAATAGCCAAACCATAATAACAAATGATTCATTCCTCCGAAGCGGCAACGAACGAATTTACAAAACTTGTTTTCTTGAAGCGGCAAAAATAGACTAGGTAGCATTGGTACGTCCTTCCAGAGCGACAATGGATGAGTCAGATGGTAAGGCATTCATTCGTCTAAAGCGGTAACGAATAGACCCAAATAACTCGTTTTCTTGAAATGACAGAAGACAAAACCGACGAAGATGACATGTTTGTCTAAAATGGCAGCGAGCAAATCAGATGTCCTCAAATGGTAGGTGAACTCATTTCCTAGAGTGGCAAAGGCGAATGTACCACTGTGTTCCTCTGAAATGGTAGGAAACAAATGGCCGCTCTCGCCATGAAGATTCCATTCTTCTTGGACCTATATGGATAAGCCTTTCGACTTTTCTGTTCTAACATTCTTGAACTGCAGGCGTTTGCCTCTTTTGCTTTAACGTTTTGGCGTGGTGCGTTTGAAATCCTTCGCATGATATCCTTGAGCTGTGAATATTTTCCTCATTCACTCTGAAACCCTGATATGGAGAGTTTGTACTCCTTCGCCTGAAATCCTTTCTTGGACCTTCACTTCGTCGTTTACTCCTCTTCTTAGGAGATATCCAACCTATATTTCAAATATTTTGGACTCTCGGCCACTTCCTTCTTCTTGGTCCATTGATCTTGATCTTTTCTTGTTCCCTGTTCATTTCTTTGTAATGGTGGTTTCTCGGCTCACATTCGGGTTCAACCTTTTATCCCCCTTCCTTTGAGTTCTTGAACCTTTTTTCTCTAAAGTGCCTTTAAAGGTTTTTCTTTTTCAGAGATTTTATTTCTTCTTCTTCTTCTTCATTTTTTCTTCTTCTTCTTTTGGGTGACCTTACGGGTTTTCGCCTCTAGTCCTTTGGATTTCAACATGAGAGGCATTCGCTCTCCTTTCTCGGTAGGTTTTGTATCTGATGTCTTCCAGCCTTAACTTTGGCAGATTTCCTTTCACGTCTTGAATAAAGTTCTAGTTTTATCTTGCTTCCTTGACTTTGTCTTTAAGATTGTGAGTTCCTCTGAAACTTCTCGCCTTTTCATGGCTGGTTCTTCAAACTACGAATTCTTCTATGCACCAATTTCTATTGTGTTGGCATCTCAGCATCATGCTCGGGTGGTTTATTGAGAGCCTAGAAGCCTTGATGGGAAACACAACGGCTTCTGAAGCTTAAAAGCTTCTCTCCTTACTACAAGAATCTTTGATCTTTCACCAAAGATTAGGGTCTAGAGTGGTTCTCCTCAAAGTTCTTCATTCCCTGAGGTCCAACATTACCGAAGGTGAAAGTCGCTCTCCTCACGTCGAATTTCTTCAATCATCGTAAATATTGACGAATCATGGATCCTTCTTCTCATGTCGAATTTCTTCAGTTTCATATCATCATGAACTTCTCATTTTTCTATCAAGGTTAATGCCCAAATAGTTCTCCTCATCGTAAACTATTCATTCTCCTAGATGAGCTTTTCTTGTTATGAATCAGTCCCTCTTGGCTAAGCAAGTTCTTCTCCTTAGGAATTTTTCGAATCTTTGTTGGGTGAATTCTTCGTCACTTAGGGACTCATCAACTTTACTAAGATCTACCTTTCCAAACAGGAAGTTACAGGTCAAAATCTTTTCTAATCTTTGAATCTGTCAAAACAACCAAAATGGTTTGATGATATGAGTTAGCATACTCCTGAACTAGGGATGTCTAACTACACATGATGCATGAGCTATGACATTTTTAGAGATGTTAGGGAAAAACCCCTTATTTTCTGGTCGCTCACTCTTAACTTCCACAGGCTTTTTTTCTTTGCTAAGTCTTCATTTTTATCTTATTTCGAAAAGATATGGCTGGCTTATATTGATTTGACTAAAATATGCCACCTCCTGAAGTCCACCTTTGAAACATTGCCCCACTCAACTAGGGCTTAGTTGTTGTCTCTTCATTGACTCTTCATGATGACTCCTCTTCAACCTCAACGTTAGGGTGAACACGTGCCCCTAAATCTTCCTAACATTTCCTATTTTAATAAGGTTTGATCTTCATTTTTCTTTATCAGACCTTCCTCATTCATTTCTTTTTGAAAGAAGATGCTGACTTACACCCCCTCACTTAGCTCGGGCTTAACTATTCCCTTTTCAAGGAATCTTCATGATGAGTTTTCTCCACTATCCTCGTTCGGGTGAACTCGTGCCCCTAAATTTCCAAATTTTCTCCATTCTCAAATCTTTGAACGGTCTAACAAATGAGACCTCACTGTTGTTTTCCCCATGATCATTGATAAATTATGCTAGGTCAGCCATGAAGACCATTGATCCGAAGCCATGCAGAAAAGCTTTCATCGTCAAATGCTCAAAAAAGTCCAAGATAGCAACATCACCGTCACCCAAGAATCTTAAGGAGAATGATCAAGCCATAAATACCCAACATGAACAAATCCATCTCCATGACCTCATCTGGGTGTGTAGGTATGCTCCCATGAAAAGGAAGTGCTACCTTGGTGATTCCGAATCAAACCTTTGCACCAATCTTTACTCATTTCGACAAAGGTTTTAAGCTTCAAAGGATAATCATGGGGCTTCTATGGCTTTGTGTAAACTCAGTCCTTATGAATACCCTTATAATTAAGAATAGCTGTATATTCCTCAACCGTAGGTATCAAGTCATTCCTGCTAAAAGTAAAGTGATAGAAAGTGGAACTTCAAAATTGAAAGATGGCTCATAATGAAGAACGATTAACTCAGACATATGTCAAACGTGCAATGTCATTATAGCTTTCACAAAACTAACTTTGCAACCATCGATTCCATCCTTCCTAGATTTATTTCAACTCTTACAACTCGTTTTGCTATAAGCGGACGTAAGTATGCCCTGTTCGCTTGATAAACTATCACCTTGTACCCTTTAGTTGTCTTCCGACCAAGGTCGGGCGACTGAGTTGATGCCTTCCTTCTTAAAATACCCTTTTTCCTGATCCTAGTAGTACCTCATCTCTTCCTTGGGTTTAACAGTTACTTATCCTTGACCCACTGGTATGGTCCTTCTTCTATTTCGATGCTAGACTAAAGACATGCCCATGAGTCTCTAAATTTTCCATATAATTCACTTTTTATTTTTCTGAGCCAACCAAGGCCTTATGGTAGATACTCTTTTCGGTTCCTTGAATCGTGTAGCATGCGAGGGCTTGCTAATATTCCTATCAGAACCACTGACATGTTTGCGCTAGGCTGGTCATGTACATATCAGGCCTTGCATGCCCAAACTCCATTCTAAAAGTGTGGAGAGATCTTATTCTTTCTATTTCTTTCCTTTCCGTCTACACATTGGTTTGCTAATCAATATGTACCACCCTAAAATTGGCCTAGTAATGTTACCATAATATAAACTATAGGTGTTGCGCGTATTGAGTTCTACGCAATTGTGCAAGTATACACGTCGCAAGTAATAAAGTGATATGATAAGTATCGAGTATCGTCTCCATAGGGATTGGTTTGGGCCACTTTGCCTTAGTTATCACATTGTAAAAGTAAAAACACAATTGATAATTGTAGGAGTTCTAACTAACGAATAAAATAAAAGAGCAAGTAATTAAAATAAAGATGTAATCAAATAAGAAGGAATAGGCCAGGTTATCGTGAGTTGAGGTGTGATAGCCGATTGGATCGTCTTGGTAAAAGAGTGCAAGGGCAACTCAGTTGCCGTGGCAACTTGCGCAGCGGGGTTGCCCTGGCAACTAATCGACGGTTGCCTGGGCAACTGGCTAGGTAACTGTTTAGGCGGCTAGGTAGTAGCTTCAAGGTTCGGCGGAGCGTTCTTCAATAGTCTTCTTATCCCTAAGTCGAAACTCTAGCTATTTGTGCATGCCTTAGTAATACATCCCTGCGTGAATCAAGGGTTAACAGCAACCAATCTTGCGCTCCTCTTAGCCGTTGAAATCCTTAACTTATTCCTAAGTCAGATTAATCTTCACCATCAATAGATTGAATAAAGACCATACTCATTCGTTTCTTGAATCTAACTCTCTCGATATTAGATAAATAGATGAAGTTACAGGATCCTCTCCCAATTCACTCGCAAACAAGAATAAAAACCAAGAATGAGTAAACCTTGAATTGAAAGTGCAAATTCTTATTACCTAAACAAAATCCAATTGTTTCTCACAACCACAAAACACAATAACCCCAACCAATCAAGTTAATTCATGGTTGGGTTCAAAACATATACAAAGAATAATCCCCAAACCATGAATCTAATGGAAGCAAAGAAGAAGAAATCGATCAGCCGTCTTTGGAAAATCTCTCCCAATCGAACTCTCCCCTCTTGAACTCTCATGTCGAAATATCTCCCTTCTTGCTCTCTCCCTTGTCGAAATCTCTCCCTTCATGCTCTCTTCTCTTTGACGGCTTGGTCTCCTTTAAATAGGAGATGGCTAGGTCAAAATCCTTATTGAGGGGGAAGTTAAGTTGGAATTAAATACTTTAAAAGAATATAATTCTTTATTATATTTAAATTCCTTCTAGAACTTCTCCTATCTTTTTGGGATTTAATTTCTCTTTGACATTTTTCATGAAAATCAAACTTCTTTGGGATTTAACTTTGCTCCATGTCATCTTGGGCTTATCTAGTCATAAATTTCGACTGCCATATCATTTTATCCCTTATCGAAAATTGCCCTGACAACTAGCTCGACATCTCCTTCATGTACTGCCCTGGCAACTGGTTCCAGCCTTGTTTAGGCAATTTATTCTGCACACACACAAAAGCACACCAAAGCAACATCTTTTTCCACAAAAATCATCGAGTTATGTAATCAAGCTCAACGGTGGAAAGAAACATGAAATAATGCATGAATGACTAATTATACAACTAATATGAGCCTAAGTCTAACAATAATATGAATAAAAAAGGTAATAAAAATAGTACTTTTGAACACTTATCACACCTCCAAACTCGAACTATTGCTTGTCCTCAAGCAATGCAAACTAACAATTACCTACCAAGACTTTAATCATCAGAGACATGCTTCAAACTTGAATTCAAACCTCGGAACCGTGGCACAAAGTATGATCACCTTTTAATTTTTCGAATAGCACAAAAATTACCCAGAATCAAACTATAATGCTCGTGACAATGTGTGTGCGTAGTTGTGTACAAGTTGATTTTCAAGATTCTATGTGAGCAATAGGCTTTTATAAATTTAATTACCAGGGTATTTCTTTTTATATTCACTAGAGCTAATTTCGGGCACCTCTAGCAAAGTAAGCAATTTCTCATTTTATTTTAGTCGACTAGAGCCAATTTCGGGAACCTCTAGCGATTCTTTAATGTGCATTAACTACTGGAGCCAGTTTCGGGCACCTCTAGCAAGAAACTGCATTTACTACTAGAGCCAGTTTTGGGCACCTCTAGCAAGAAATTAACTTTTAATTTTCAATTTTAAATTTACCCAAATTTTAAGCAACCTAAGTTCACTAAGTTTCTTTCAATCAACAAGCCACAAATATGTAAAAAAAATCAGCGTCATAGTAAAATTCTAACTTCTTTTCATGCAATCCTAAAATTAAAGGTTCTTTCAGTTAAGTGCAGTGGCAAAAATTCATCATTGGATATTCAACAAGTCTTAAGCAATTAAATCCAATTAAAGGCATGGCAAGTAACATATGCAACCTATATGTGATTGCTAAAGATGAATGCAACTAAACATGAAACTAACTAGAAACCAACACCTCCCCCAAACTCGAGAGAAGCATTGTCCTCAATGCATGTAAAAGTGAAACAAAATTTAAAAGAAGCTAAATGAAATGAGTTAGTCAGAGAGGTCGTCACCTCGAGTGATAAGTTTCCTTCGTGCTGTTTTCTTGATTCATATTCCAGTTGGTGGTTGAATGCTTGTGGCTGGTACCGCGTGAATAGCATTGCTTTGATTTGATCCATGTTTGTCGAGGCAGGTTCACTTGCCTCGGCATCAGTAGTTGCTGAAGCCATTATTGTTGCCTGGGCATCGCCAGTTTCTGTTGCCGTGGCAATTGCTGAGGTAGTTGCTGAGGCGGTTGCAAGGGCATCCTCTGTTGCGGTTGCCGTAGCAAGTAGTCGGTAGTGAATTTCCTTAGCATGGTGGTTGTGAGTCTTGTTGTGGAAAAGAAAACAAAGAAAACCTGGAAACTAGAGATAATGAAGAAAAATAAAATAAAATATCTCCTAAAAATTCCAAAAATAAATAAAGAAAAAAAATGAAAATAAAATAAAGTTCCAAAAAATTAAAAACAAAAATTAAAGATTCTTAGAAAGAGCATTTTTCATGCATCTTCTAATGTTACTGCATATCTGAGAAAACTTGAGGAGGGTCGTTTTCGATACTTCTTATAGTCCATCCGCACCCTCCATCGAGTGATAATATTGCCCGAAAAGAGTTGGGCCAATATGCTCGCAGCTACTCCCTTTTGCATTACCATGGTGGATGTGTCTTTCTTCCGTGTTCCCTTGTAGTCCATGTACATCTTCCACCTTGCTACTGTTCCTATTTTCTAAAAAGCTTCCCGAGTCCAAACACCATTTTCTTTTGGCCTTTCAAACATCTCCATCAGTAGAGATTTTGATGGCTTCAAATCTACCAACATCGGTTCCTCAAGACATACCTGCAATGGACGAGGTGATTTTTTAAAGAATTCAAAAGGTTCAACCATTACCTGCTCATATTCCATTGGCAAAGTATTATCATATCGTTGATCTTGCATGTGGTCGTGCAATTGCCGTGGCAACTGTAGATGAGAGCAACATACAGATTCCTGCTTCAACATCAACGTTGTAACCTTTTGGGCATCAGGTTCCTCAGAATTTGTTGTAGTATTGTTGTTCTCAGCTTCACTGAGTGTTGTCGTGGCATTGCTCTGTCCAGGCTCCTCAATCATTGCCGAGGCAATTTGTTCCTCAGGCTCATCATGTGTTGGGAAGTCTTTCTCATCAACATACTCTTGACTTTGAGGTTTTAGTTGTTCCTCACACATTGGAGAGCTTTCCTTGCATTGATCCTTGTCCTTTTGCCTTGGGACTTCAGTATCCCTAGGAATGAATTGTTGGTGCATGTTATCCATGACATATGTGGATCTCCTCAATTGATCTTATGAATCCCCCAAGGTTGCATCCCACTGAGCTATCCTCGTATCCATGGACTTTGATAGCTCTCCAATCTCTTCAATTGATCCGTTAAGTCTAGCCAAGGAAGCTAGCAACGTTTCCTCCAAGGAATTGGAATGCTCTTGAAAAGGACTACATTGCCATGACATATTTGTTGCTACAGCAAAATTGTTATGGTAAAAAAAAACCTGATCTTTTTGACCATACCATGAAGAATTTTGCTATTGGTTCCCTATATGGTCCTCCATGTATGCATATGCACCGAAAATGTGAGGGCAATTTTCAAACACATAATGTTCTCCACACATAGCACAAGATTTTTCCACGGTATATGTTTTTCTCGGTTGGTATAGGTAATCATCGAAGGGTGCAAGAAACTCTTGATTGGATTGATTCATATCTTCCAACATCAACTCTCGAATAGATCCGCTTTTATTTCCCGACATGATGATGTCCCTTAACTTGTAGCGCACCTATTTTTTTTTGATAAAACAAACAAAAAGAAAAGTTAGTAAAACTAACAGAAAAAAATAAATAACAAAAACAACTAACACCAATTGCCAATCCCTGGCAACGGCGCCAAAAACTTGTTGCGCGTATTGAGTGCTACGCAATTGTGCAAGTATACACGTCGCAAGTAATAAAGTGATATGATAAGTATCGAGTATCGTCTCCACAGGGATTGGTTTGGGCCACTTTGCCTTAATTATCGAACTATAAAAGTAAAAACACAATTGATAATTGTAGGAGTTCTAACTAACGAATAAAATAAAAGAGCAAGTAAACAAAATAAAGATGTAATCAAATAAGAGGGAATAGGCCAGGTTATCATGAGTTGAGGTGTGATAGCCGATTGGATCGTCTTGGTAAAAGAGTGCAAGGGCAACTCAGTTGTCGTGGCAACTCGTGCAGCGGGGTTGCCCTGGCAACTAATTGACGGTTGCCTGGGCAACTGTTTGGGCGGCTGGGCAGCAGCTTCAAGGTTCGGCGGAGTGTTCTTCAATAGTTTCTTCTTATCCCTAAGTCAAAACTCAAGCTATTTGTGCATGCCTTGATATACATCCCTGCGTGAATCAAGGGTGAACAACAACCAATCTTGCGCTCCTCTTAGCCGTTTAAATCCTTAACTTATTCCTAAGTCAGATTAATCTTCACCGTCAGTAGATTGAATAAAGACCATACTCATTCGTTTCTTGAATCTAACTCTCCCGATATTAGATAAATAGATGAAGTTACGAGATCATCTTCCAATTCACTTGCAAACAAGAATAAAAACCAAGAATGAGTAAACCTTGAATTGAAAGTGCAAACTTTTATTACCTAAACAAAATCCAATTGTTTCTCACAACCACAAAACACAATAACCCCAACCAATCAAGTTAGTTCATGGTTGGGTTCAAAAGATATACAAAGAATAATCCCCAAACCATTAATCTAATGGAAGCAAAGAAGAAGAAGAAGAAATCGATCAGCCCTCTTTGGAAAATCTCTCCCAATCGAACTCTCCCCTCCTGACCTCTCTTGTCGAAATATCTCCCTTCTTGCTCTCTCTCTTGTCGAAATCTCTCCCTTCTTGCTCTCTTCTCTTTGACGGCTTGGTCTCCTTTAAATATGAGATGGCTAGGTCAAAATCCTTCTTGAGGAGGAAGTTAAGTTGGAATTAAATACTTTAAAAGAATATAATTCTTTATTATATTTAAATACCTTCTAGAACTTCTCCTATCTTTTTGGCATTTAATTTATCTTTGACCTTTTCATGGAAATCAAACTCCTTTGGAATTTAACTTTGCTCTATGTCATTTGGGCTTATCTAGTCATCAATTTCGGCTGCCATATCATCTTATCCCTTATCGAAAATTGCCCTGGCAACTAGCTCGGCATCTCCTTTATGCATTGCCCTGGCAACTGCGTCGGCATCTCCTTCATGTACTGCCCTGGCAACTGGTTCCAGCCTTGTTTAGGCAAGTGATTCTGCACACACACAAAAGCACACCAAAGCAGCATCTTTTTCCACAAAAAATCATCAAGTTATGTAATCAAGCTCAACGGTGGAAAGAAACATGAATTAATGCATGAATGACTAATTATGCAACTAATATGAGCCTAAGTCTAACAATAATATGAGTAAAAAGGGTAATAAAAATAGTACTTTTGAATACTTATCAATAGGCTAATTGAATTCATAAGTTAATCAAATTAAAGAAGGAAGAACATTAGCTAACAAATAACTAAATGACTAAAATGTTATAGCCAACAAGTTAGTGTGCCAAATTAAAAGGACCATTCTGAATATTAGGCAAACTTGAGCAATTGCATGGTGAATTTAAATTTAATTGGAGAATTGAAAGGTGTCAATTGGAGAGGTGTTCACGTTGGCTGCTTGATGAGTAATCTAAACAAGAATTATCATCTTCTTCATTTTCTCCTTGCACCGAATTAATCTAGAGAAAGAAAAAAAAGCTTTGCTCAAGAATTAACCATGTATTGGAATGGTCCTTGTGTTGCTTGAATGGTAGTTGCATGATTGTGAATGTAAGTTCTTCTTCTTGCTACTCTCTTGCTCGGAATGAGTGATTGAATGATTTCTTTATGTGTTAGGGTCATGCTAGTTGCAATTAGAACCTGGAAATTGAATGCTAGTAACTAAATTGCTAATGAAATGTATATGTAGTTGTTGGAAATTTGAGGAATATGAACATGACTGAAAACAGTCTTGATTAGGGACTATTTTGTTTGAGAAATTGTGTAAATATGTTAAATGAACATAGAACCCTGTTTTGATCATGTTGCTAGGTAAAAAGAAGATTGAATTGAATACATATGTTGCTGAAAATGTGACTACACCTAATTGAACTAGTTAAATTAGGTAATGGACTGCCTAGTTGATGAATTGGATGTGTAAATGTGATCAAATAGATCAAATTAGGTTCAACATGATTATGCCCTGTTTTAAGAACATTTTTATAGGTGACTTATGATGACCTAGACATGTATGAACATGAATGGAATTGCCATGTTAGGACCTTGCTAAAATGAGCTAAGAAGCTATAAATCCAACCTAGTGTAATCTGCCCAGAATGCTTTGTTCTGGGCAGCGACTTTGAAAAATCACTATAAATTGTATATAATGAATTTAAGGCTGAAATTTTTGTGGACAACACCTTAGTATGTCTAAATTTATTAGGAGAAAACAGAACCGAACTCTGGGTTGTATACTGAAATGTAGAGAAGAAACACTAGGGATAGTGCAAACTGCCCAGTAGAGCAAAAAACCCTGTCTTTAAGTTAAAAACTGTATTAATTGAAAAAGAAATAAAATGCAAGCCTTATATGGTCATTAAGAAAATTTTGTTATCTTTCCAACAGTGTAAACCAATTGAAATTCAAACGTACGAAATGAAAGATATGCATGATTTAGTGACTAGAGTGCAAGCTGCCTGACAGCCACTGTATAGGCAAATGCACATTGTTTTGTGGCATTTTGCAAACTGTCTTGTAAACATTTTTAGGCCTTTGATTATGCCTTGTTTTACATGAACTAGAATGTAAAAAAGTGTAGTTAAGTGTAATGGAAAATGCGCATGAGTATGCTGCCCAATATGTGAATGTTATATGCTTGTAGCATTGCTTGATTTAATGGCCTTGTCTTGAATTGAATGACTTTGTGAACTTGTCTTGATATGTGTTTGCTTGTAATGTGTTAGAACCAGGATTGAACTTGGTGGAAGTGGAAACATTGGAACAATCTAAAGCCAATAAAAAAAGGAGTGTGGATCCAAGACTAGCTAGCTTGGAGTATTGTGAGTGTAGTTACCTCTAGGGTTAGGACTAGGTCCTAACCAATGTATTCTTGTTACATTCTTGACATGTTAAATGAATCTAATCATGAACTTGACCTAATAAGGGAAGGATGATTAAAGTAATACATGAAACTTGATCCTAGCCTTGTATACATGATCAATTCGAATACTTAAGTATGATTATGTGATAACATGGATCCTTGTATGTGCTATGATGCAATGTGATTGAATGATTAAAGACTTGCTTGAGACATATTCTCATCTTGATGAAATGAATCATGAAACTACTTGACATGTGAGCTACGGCTCAATGTACTAAGGGCCTAATATGAAATGAACTTGCTTGACATGATCTTGATCTTGAAACACATGAATAATTGGTAAATCGAACAACCTTGGTAGCTAGTTGGACTAGGTAGAAGGGCATGCCTTAGAGTCTAGAGCTCATTGTGTAAGGGTGGACTATGGTACAGGGATAAGGCCCCTATTTGGAGACAGACAGAGGGTACATATATGGTCTTTGGTGACAGTAGGAGGGTTTGACCAGCACTATGGTGCATCTTGCGGCGACAGTTGGTTGGAGACTCGATTACCTATACAAACTAAGTACCAAGGGGGTTGTTTAATGAATAACAATTGAAATAACAATCCTACATCATATGTTACTTGTCTTGAATGCCATGAACTTATATGTTACTTGACTTGAAAGCATGACTCCTTGATTTCTTGTTTTGCAAGCATGTGTGCTTGATTCATGAAATATGAATTCTTGTTGCTTGTACCTTGTTGGCCGAATGCTTGATATCCTTAGATAGGATAATCTTGATGCTTGAAAGCCTAGCTAAGATCACTCTAATGCTTGAAAGCCTTAGCTAGGTCTATACTTGATTAAATGACACATAAAACTTGAAATAACAAATGGTTAGACTAGTTAATACCTCACTAAGTACATTTTTGTACTTATCACTCTTGTTTCATTCTTCCCAACTACATAATAAAAGATATGAGAATTGCTTGATCTTGAGGCCCGTTACCTTGAGCAAGAAGCAACTCACACAAGTATAGTTAAAGTATGATTTCATACTTTTTTTGTATATCTCCTAGAATGGTGGCACTAGCTTGTACATAGCTAGCTTGAACATGCATCTTGAAACTTTTATATAATGTTTGATGGGCCTACAATGTTATGTATCTAGTAACAAGTATGTAATGAACTTAGATAACATGTAATGGATGATTTTTTGTTGCGCATTTGATAATGGAATGAAATGATCATATGTTGATCTAATTTGCTATAAAACAATTTGATAGCCTTCTCATATTCATGTGTATGTTTGAGTTAAAAGTAGAATGTGATGAACCATGTTGATTGCTTCCCATTCGAATGACTTGGACCTAAAGGGTTGCTTGTATGTAAATATATCTTGATGTTTGTGTTATGTATGCTTGTATAGTTGTTTGCCGAATGCATAAGGGTTGGATTAAGACTTGAATGAACTAGTTACATGCCTTGTTGTATGTTTGTGTAAATAGCCGGATGGTTAGGTATGGAAATAGGCTCGAATGGAACTAGGTACATGTAATTTGAATGTTCAAGAATCATGTTAGTAATTTTGGGATAAAATTTACATGTATAAAGTTAAGGAACATTGAATTGAAATGGATGCTTGTTACAGCTATGTTAAATCGATTAGGATAGATTAACAAAGAATGAATGATGTAATATGAATCGTGTAAGTAGTAACTTGTAATGTAAGTATGAAAGAAGATAGTTGGTGCCTAGATCGAATGCCTTAGGTTGATTAAGAATCAATTATGAGTTGCTTGTATGATAAGAAAGTTACCTTGTTTGCCTTGTTCATTGTTTGTATTGTGTTCGAATGCTTTGTTCCTTGCCATGTCCTTGCTTGCTTGTTAAGTAACGCTCCCAAACCGGGTTGTTACTAGCCCGGGTAGGGGGTGTTACATTTAATTGGTAATCAGAGCTTTAGTTTTAGTCGATTCTAGGACTAAACCAGGCTATCATGCATCATATATGATACTTGTGCCACCTAGAAGACTTGTATTCAATAACTTGTGTCTTGCTTATTAAACCAAACCGCTAATTATTCTATTTGAACATAGAATGTCTAAAACAAGACTTGGTCGGGATAATGAAAGTCCTAAAGGCTCCTCGAATAAAGGAGACAGTGTGAGGATGGAGCAGAATCCTCCACAACAACAAGCTCAAACCCGAGCCCAAGCTGCTGCTCAACAGGAAGCTCCTGCTATCAATCCTGTGTAGCAAGAATGTCTCCTGAGTATGAAGGAGATGTTCAATCATCTAGTATCTGCTTTAAAACAAGATCATCCTATTACTCCTCCTGTTGTTGTGCCAAGTAGATCCCCGATTGACAAGCTGGCTTAACACTGGGCCTATACTTTCACTGGCATCGATGAAGCTAATCCCGAAGTAGCTGAGTACTAGTTAGAGGCCACTAATCGAATCATGACCAAGCAAGTACCTTGTTCCGATGAACACAAACTAGAATGTGCCATAGCCCTATTGGCAGATGAAGCTTTATGCTGGTGGGAAACCACTATACTGACTGCTCCTGCTGAAGCCGTAACGTGGAAATTCTTCCTCAAGGAATTCAAGAAGAAATACATCAGTGAACAGTACCTGGAAGAGCACCAGAAATGTTTCTTGTACCTCAAGCAAGGTGGCTGACCCATTGAACAGTACGTGATCGACTTTTGCAAGTATTGCAAATACAGGTCAGAATACATCAAAACCGAAGCTGATAAATGTCGAATGTTCATCGATGGACTGAATGAGGAACTAAGTCCTATTTTCACTACCCTGGGTATCACTGACTTCCAGAATTTAGTGAACCGGGTTATTGCAATCGAGGCAAAGATGAAGGCCTCTGAAAAACGCAAGAGTGGTAACTCTTGGAAGGACAAACGATCCAGAAATGCCGACAAGCCTCATTGGCAGTAAAAGAAAGCTAAACACTCTAAATATCACTCTTCAAATTACACTCTTGTTCAGAACAGCAATTATATATCGAAACCCCAAGCGGTAATCAAGTGTTCAACTCCGATCATCTCTATTGATAGTACGGGGAATTCTGGCAAGGCTGTTCAATATCCTGCTTGCAAGTTCTGTCAGATGCACCACATTGGGCAATGCAGAACTCAACAAAACTTGTGTTTCTTATGTGGAGCCTCTGATCACTATATCTGGGATTGTCCTCAGAAACTTAACAACGTTCTAACTCGAACTCCTACAAATGCTAGTTTAGCTCAGTCTAACCGAAACAAGGGCCTGAGACAAACTTAGTCCAGGAATCAAAGTAAAGGTAGAGGCCAACATTCGGCACCTATACACCAAGAATCCCGAGCCCTGCTCGAATCTACCATATTCGTTGGAAAGAGGAAGAAGAAGCACCCGATGTTATCGCAGGTACTGTTGAATTAAATTCAAGTTCTATATATGCTTTGATTGATTCGGGATCTACCCACTCTTTTATATGTTCTTCCTTGATTGCTAGCCCAAACTTGTTAAGACAAGCCTTGTAGTTTCAAACCCTATAGGGGAAATATGCCTATTAACTTCTTTTGCAAGCAAGGTCCTATAAGCATTCGAAATGTACCTTTTCCCATGGACCTTTATGTCTTGCATTCTTGTGAGTTCAATCTAGTGTTAGGACTAGATTGGTTAAGCAAACATAAAGCCTGGATAGATTGCCAAAATAGGAGACTGTATCTCCGGGGTTTAAAGAAGGAATCAATTCTCCTAATTGATAGAAATCCAACCTTAATCTTTGCTGCCATAACTATGCAAGATGAACTTGAATTCGGCTTACCTGGTATGCCAATTGTATTTGAATTCATTGATGTTTTTCTCAAGGAACTCCCTGGTCTCCCTCCAACCAGAGAAGTAGAGTTCGGAATTGAAGTTCAACCTGGAACAAGTCCGGTGTCCATCACACCCAATCGAATGGCACTTGTTGAATTGAAAGAACTCAAGAAGCAACTCCAAGAGCTACAAGATAAAGGCTTTATTCAGCCTATCTCATCTACGTGGGGTGCTCTAGTCTTGTTCGTGAAAAAGAAAGACGAGACTATGAGACTCTGTATTGACTACAGACAATTGAACAAGCTTACTATCAAGAATCGGTATCCTCTCCCAAGGATAGAAGATCTCTTCGATCAACTCAAGGATGCTTCAGTATTCTCAAAGATCGATCTTCGATCGGGATACTATCAAATGAGGGTAAAAGAAGAAGATGTACCAAAGACAACCTTTCGTACTCGATATGGCCACTTTGAATTCCTTGTAATGCCATTCGGGTTGACGAATGTTCCGGCTGCTTTCATGGCCCTCATGAACTGTGTATTCAAGTCCTATCTTGACAAGTTTGTGTTGTCTTCATCAATGACATTTTGGTGTATTCTCGGAATAAGGAAAAACACTCTGAACACCTTCGAATTGTATTGAAAACTCTCCGAGAATGTCAATTGTTCGCAAAGTTCTCTAAGTGTGAATTCTGGTTATCGAAAGTCTCGTTCCTTGGCCATGTCATCTCAGCAGTAGGAATTAAATTAGACCTGAGCAAAATTCGATCCATCATGGATTAGAGACCTCCGAAGAATGTTGGTGAGGTTAGAAGCTTTCAGGGTTTAGCCGGGTATTATCAGCGATTTATTAAAGGATTGTTATCCATTGCCGCAAGCTTGACTAAGCTAAATCGTAAAGATACGCCCTTTGTTTGGTCAGAGAACCAACAACGAAGCTTCGGTCAACTTAAACAAGCCCTGACTCATGCACCGATTCTTATCCAACCAGAATCGGGTAAAGAATTCACTGTCTATAGTGATGCATCTCATTTAGGACTAGGATGTGTCCTAATGCAAGATGGAAAAGTGGCAGCTATGTTTGCTCTCAAAATATGGAGACATTACTTGTACCGGGAGAAATGTCACTTGTTAACAGACCACAAGAGTCTCAAATATCTCCTAACTTAGAAAGATTTGAACCTGAGACAAAGAAGATGGCTAGAATTGCTTAAAGACTACGATTTGGTTATCGACTACCATCCGGGGAAAGCAAACGTGGTTGTTGATGCCCTTAGTCACAGACCATACTCGGGTAAACCCCTGAATCTAAATCCTAGAATAATTCATTTGAATTTAATCTTACATGGATTACTAGTAATCTATTTGAATACTTTCTTGTTTTACAAGTAATTACTCGAATATCTCTCTTAGTAATCTTGTGTATTCTTTGTAGCTTCCTTGGCTATCAATGCTCATTTCTGTTTATCCAAAGGACGTAAATTCTTGTCTGAAATTCAAGTTCAATCTAGCTTAATCTCAAGAATCATAGAACTCCAGCAAATTGATCCAGATCTTCAGAAGATCATATCCAAGCTAGACTCTGAGTCTAATTCTGACTTGTCCCTCAAGTCGAATGGACTTCTCTATTTCAAGGGTAGAGTATGTGTCCCTAACAATGAGGAACTAAGACAAGAAATGTTACAAAAAGCTTACCAAGGCTCATTCTCGATTCACCCGGGATCGGTTAAGATGTAGGAGGATCTAAAGTACTATATTGGTGGCCGGGTATGAAATCGACTATCATAGACTTCGTATTGAAGTGCCTAACTTGTCAAAGGGTTAAAGCCGAGCATCAAGTCCCTACTGGATTGCTCCAACCTATCGAATTCCCTCAGTGGAAATAGGATCAAATTACAATGGATTTCGTTACCGGTCTTCCTTCCACTCCAAGAAAGAATGATGTTGTATGGGTGATTGTTGATAGATTCACAAAGTCTACTCACTTCATCCCTATTCGAATGAACATGAGCTTGGAAACCTTAGCCGAGTTATACATCCATGAAGTTATTTGATTACACGGTGTACCTACAGCTATAATCTCTGATCGTGATTCTAGATTTGCATCTCGGTTTTGGAATTCTTCGCAGAAAGCTCTAGGAGCTAAAGTGCATCTTACTACAGCCTTTCATCCTCAATCAAATGGACAATCTGAAAGAATCGTTCAAGTACTCAAAGATATGCTACGTGCTTGTGTTATAGACATCGAAAAGAACTGGGAGAAATCTCTACCCCTAGTATAGTTTGTTTACAACAATAGCTATCAAACATCTATTCAGATGGCTCCCTTCGAAGCTCTATATGGAAGAAGATGTAGAACTCCCTTGTGCTAGTCTGAATTGGGAGAAAGCAAGGTTTTAGGACCTCAATTGCTTAGAGAAACCGAAGAACAAGTGAAGATCATACATGATCGATTAAAGGTAGCTTTCGATAGGCATAAAACTTATGCTGACTTGAAAAGGAGAGACATCCAATACAATGTTGGAGACAAGGTCTTCCTCAAAGTATCTCCTTGGAAGAAAGTCTTCAGATTTGGAAGAAAAGGAAAGCTCAGCCCTCGGTTTATCGGACAAATTGAAGAATTGAAAGGTGAATTTAAATTGAATTGGAGAATTGAAAGGTGTCAATTGGAGAGGAGTTCACGTTGGCTGCTTGATGCGTAATCTAAACAAGCATTATCATCTTCTTCATTTTCTCCTTGCACCGAATTAATCTAGAAAGAAAACAAAGCTTTGCTCAAGAATTAATCATGTATTAGAACGGTCCTTGTGTTGCTTGAATGGTAGTTGCATGATTGTGAATGTAAGTTCTTCTTCTTGCTACTCTCTTGTTCAAAATGAGTGATTGAATGATTTCTTTATGTGTTAGGGTCATGCTAGTTGCAATTAGAACCTGGAAATTGAATGCTAGTAACTAAATTACTAATGAAATGTATATGTAGTTGCTGGAAATTTGAGGAATATGAACATGACTGAAAACAGTCTTGATTAGGGACTGTTTTGATTGAGAAATTGTGTAAACATGTTAAATGAACATAGAAACCTGTTTTGATCATGTTTCTAGGTAAAAAGAAGATTGAATTGAATACTTATGTTGCTATAAATGTGACTACACCTAATTGAACTAGTTAAATTAGGTAATGGACTGCCTAGTTGATGAATTGGATGTGTAAATGTGATCAAATAGATTAAATTAGGTTCAACATGATTATGCCCTTTTTTAAGAACATTTCTAAGTGAATTATGATGACCTAGACATGTATGAACATGAACATGAATGGAATTGCCATGTTAGGACCTTGCTAAAATGAGCTAAGAAGCTAGAAATCCAACCAAGTGTAATCTACCCAAAATGCTCTATTCTGGGCAGTGACTTTGAAAAATCACTATTAATTGTATATATTGAATTTAAGGCTGAAATTTTTGTGGAAAACACCTTAGTATGTCTAAATTCATTACGAGAAAACAGAACCGAACTCTGGGTTGTATACTGAAATATAGAGAAGAAACACTAGGGACAGTGCAAACTGCCCAGTAGAGCAAAATGTCCTGTCTTTAAGTTAAAAACTGTATTAATTGGAAAAGAACTAAAATTCAAGCCTTATATCGTCATAAATATAGTTTTGTTATCTTTCTAACGGTGTAAACCAATTGAAATTTTGACGTACGGAATGAAAGATATGCATGATTTAGTGACTAGACTGCAAGCTGCCTAGCAGTAGCTGCATAGCCAAATGCACACTGTTTTGTGGCATTTTGCAAACTGTCTTGTAAACAGTTTTAGGCCTTTGATTATGCTTTGTTTTAAATGAACTAGATTGAAGAAAAGTGTAGTTAAGTGTAATGGAAAATGCACATGAGTATGCTGCCCAATATGTGAATGTTATATACCTGTAGCATTGCTTGATTTAATGGCCTTGTCTTGAATTGAATGACTTTGTGAACTTGTCTTGATATGTGTTTGCTTGTAACGTGTTAGAACCATGATTGAACTTGGTAGAAGAGGAAAGATTGGAACAATCTAAAGCCAAGAACAAAGGAGTGTGGATCCAAGACTAGCTAGCTTGGAGTATTGTGAGTGTAGTTACCTCTAGGGTTAGGACTAGGTCCTAACCAATGTATTCTTGTTACATTCTTGACATGTTAAATGAATCTAATCATGAACTTGACCTAATAAGGGAAGGATGATTAAAGTAATACATGAACCTTGATCATAGCCTTGCATACATGATCAATTCGAATGCTTAAGTATGATTATGTGATAACATGGATGCTTGTATGTGCTATGATGCAATGTGATTGAATGATTAAAGACTTGCTTGAGACATATTCTCACCTTGATGAAATTAATCATGAAACTACTTGACATGTGAGCTATGGCTCAATGGCCTAAGGGCCTATTATGAAATGAACTTTCTTGACATGATCTTGATCTTGAAACACATGAATAATTGGTAAATCGAACAACCTTGGTAGCTAGTTGGACAAGGTAAAAGGGCATGCCTTAGAGTCTAGAGCTCATTGTGTAAGGGTGGACTATGGTCCAGGGATAAGGCCCCTATTTGGAGACAGACAGAGGGTACATATATGGTCTTTGGTGACAGTAGGAGGGTTTGACCAGCACTATGGTGCATCTTGCGGCGACAGATGGTTGGAGACTCGATTACCTATACAAACTAAGTACCAAGGGGGTTGTTTAATGAATAACAATCCTACATCATATGTTACTTGTCTTGAATGCCATGAACTTATATGTTACTTGACTTGAAAGCATGACTCCTTGATTTCTTGTTTTGCAAGCATGTGTGCTTGATTCATGAAATATGAATTCTTGTTGCTTGTACCTTGTTGGCCGAATGCTTGATATCCTTAGATAGGATAATCTTGATGCTTGAAAGCCTAGCTAAGATCACTCTAATGCTTGAAAGCCTTAGCTACGTCTATACTTGATTAAATGACACATAAAACTTGAAATAACAAATGGTTAGACTAGTTACTACCTCACTAAGTACATTTTTGTACTTATCACTCTTGTTTCATTCTTCCCAACTACAGGATAAAGGATATGAGAATTGCTTGATCTTGAAGCCTGTTACCTTCATCAAGAAGCAACTCACAGAAGTATAGTTAAAGTATGATTTCATACTTGTTTTGTATATCTCCTAGAATGGTGGCACTAGATTGTACATAGCTAGCTTGAACATGTATCTTGAAACTTGCATATAATGTTTGATGGGCCGTCAATGTTATGTATCTAGTAACAAGTATGTAATGAACTTAGATAACATGTAATGGATGATGTTATGCTGCGCATTTGATAATGGAATGAAATGATCAGATGTTGATCTAATTTGCTATTAAACAATTTGATAGCCTTGTCATGTTCATGTGTATGTTTGAATTAAAAGTAGAATGCGATGAACCATGTTGATTGCTTCCCATTCGAATGACTTGGACCTAAAGGGTTGCTTGTATGTAAATATATCTTGATGTATGTGTTATGTATGCTTGTATAGTTGTTTGCCGAATGCATAAGGGTTGGATTAAGATTTGAATGAAATAGCTACATGCCTTGTTGCATGTTTGTGTAAATGGACGAATGGTTAGGTATGGAAATAGGCTCGAATGGAACTAGGTACATGTAATTTGAATGTTCAAGAATCATGTTAGTAATTTTGGGATAAAATGTACATGTATAAAGTTAAGGAACATTGAATTGAAATGGATGTTTATTACACCTAGGTTAATTCGATTAAGATAGATTAATAAAGAATGAATGATGTAATATGAATCATGTAAGTATGAAAGAAGATAGTTGGTGCCTAGATCGAATGCCTTAGGTTGAATAAGAATCAATTATGAGTTGTTTGTATGATAAGAAAGTTGCCTTTTTTGCCTTGTTCATTGTTTGTATTTTGTTCGAATGCTTTGTTCCTTGCCATGTCCTTGCTTGCTTGTTAAGTAACACTCCCGAACCGGGTTACTACTAGCCCGGGTAAGGGGTGTTACACAATATTTAAACAGAAAATGTTTTTTAGGTTAATATACTAAACCAAAATTAATAATAAAAGAATACAACGCCCCGGATATCAAATGCAAGAGCGTCTTAGATTCGGTCCCTGGTGATCAACAACTTGCCTTTGAATGTTGCGGCAATATTTTCGAGATCCCTCTTAGATTGCTCGTTTCATCCTCATAATTATGGTACTTGCTTGATCTGTCCAAAAACTACTCCTACTAGTTTTCATTATCTTTCTCCATAAAAAGGTTTAAGCTTTCCGACTTTTATTTAGCCCATGCAACGCGAATAATGTCATTCTAAGAATTCTTAAGCTTAAGTGCACACTTCTGATTATAATCAAAATTGTGTCAGTGTCCTCAAGGATTCATCTCTGATGCTAGGGTATTGAACAGCTGGAGCATGGCTCATTATTAGATTTGTTCTCCTCCCACAGCTCCATCAGGGATACTCCGGGACTTATTTAATTCGTTAATTCATTTCCTTTTTCTTAAGGGAATTCAACTCATCACAGTCCTTTGTCTCGAGAATAATGATGGAGCATACAACAATACCATGAGTTACTCGGCATAGTCATGATTTGAAAACTTACTCATATAGCCAAGGCTTTTGACTCAATTAGAGTAAGTGGAGAAAGCATCCTTATTTATCCTTTTTGCTATAGCGAAGTACCCCTTTAATTCTTAATTAATTTTTGTTTTGTTTTGAAACACACTATTTTCCTTTTGGGGCACATTCAAGCAACTCTATTTGGGCTCTCCCAGGAGATTTTCTTAACATCGAACATCATCGAAGGAGTAGTAATCTTACTTCTCACGCTTTACTGACCAGAGCAGACTGAGGGGGAATCACGCTTCATCGTTAACACAACATTCGATTGATCCTTTTATTAGAATCAACTTCACATCATGCACGTGATATCCGGGGGTCTACGAGGGCAAGAAAGGATATATACATATATAGGATCGTCATTTTGAAAAAAGATTCATCCTTTCATTAAAATATTAATCCGCAATCAACATAGGCCCTTTCAAAAAGATCTTTTCTACTTTTGGGCAAATAGTAGCAACATTGATTCCACATACCACTTCAAGAGAAAAAAATAGAGTGCACAGAAACTTAAACACCGACCCCTAATATAAACACAGAAAAACATGTGTAAGATGCATCGAAACTCTATACAACTTTGGAACTGACTTCTCGTTCATTTCACTTCTTCAGTCCTTCACCTGAGGTAGCTGCTTCCCCTATCTCTTTTGCTTTCCATTTCTTAACCATATCAAGTGTTAGTGTCCCATTGCCGACCAGCTTCTCTATTTCTTCGTTCAAAATTCAACACCCCCTAGTAGGGTGCCCTGACGCCCCCATGTAGAAATCACAAACATTGTCTGAATTGTATTTAAGAGATGGATCTGTCGTCTCCTCCATTGTCCTAGGGGCGAGATATTTCCCTTGAATTAAATGAGGAAACAAGAACGCAATTGACGTCTTGAGAACCTTGAGTGGTGCCCTTGTTGGACATTGCCCCTTAGTTAATTTTTCCTTGTTTATTTCCTTCTCGGTCATAGTTGTCTTCTTGTTCTCCTCTCCAACCTATAGAGAACTCTGATCTTGATAAGCTGTTGGCAATGGCCAATTGTGACACTGATTTCGGTTCTTTGTCAATTTTTTGGCATGGCTCAATCCTTGGTGGAACCCGGGCTTTCCATATTCAAAGCAAAGTAGTCCTCTTTCGATAAGGCTATAAACCCTATGTTTCAAAAATGCACAATCTTCGGTTGTGTGACCACAATCACCATAAGAAGCCACACGCAATCTTGGTACCATACACATTAGGGTTAAAATAAGAGTAGTGTCTTGATAGAGGTAACTCCAAAAGCTTGTTCTGAACCAACAAGGGTAACAATTCAGAATACGTCATCGAGATTGCCATCTTTATCTTCTTATCACTCTTCTTGGTGTCCTCAATATGCATTTCTTTGTTCTTTTCTTCTCTTTTCTTTAACTGGAATTGACTTTCCTTGGGAACCTCCTCGTTCCCGATCACTGTCGCTTCTATAGAATCTTTTAGAGCCATCCTTGATTATTCAAACAATTTTGCTTGTCGCACGACCCTCCTAACTAAACGCGTCTTTCCTTTGTCCTCTTTGTCTTGATCTTCATCTAATTTCATAGATGGATAAGTGATCTTCAAACCTAGAACTATCGATTCAAACTCTAATACCACGACATCTAGGAGGTGCTGAACTTTACGCTTAAAGTTTAAGCATTTCTCGATGGAATGACCTTGGATTCTGGCATGGAATTCACAATGTTCCTCCTCTTTAAACCAACTCGGATACGGAGGTAACTGAGGATTGACGAAGCACGGAGCAATCAGTCGGGCGTTTAGCAACTTGGAAAATAGTTCTTGATAAGCAAATAGATTAGGGCTAAATTGTAAGTCCTTCGACTTCCTCTTTTTCTCTTGGGACCCGGAGGCCTCGTCAACTGGTAATTGCTGAGAAAAAGATGATACCAAAGGTTGACCTTGTATTAGGTGGAGTGACTCTTTAGGCGCGAATGCAGTCGACGCCTTCATCCTCTTGTTGTAAATTGTACTTTTCTCATCTTGTGGCACTGACTTATTTGGTTCTTCGTTTGCTGGTGATAACAAGATTTTTGAGAAAGAGTCCTCAATCTTATCCAACACCAATTCGATAGGGCACTCTGAAGCGGTGCACGATACCTCATATTGGTTGATGATAACTTGGTCTTTGTCAGACAAAATCCTTTCCGCTATGAAGTCGCAATCCCAACTCTCACTCTCCTCTTGTATGAAAGAGTCTTCTTTCATGCCCTCTTCTTTGGCCATCATACCCATCAGTTCATCGATTTGCCCCTTTGTTTCCTCTTGGAACTTTTTCACATATGATATTGTCTCCATTTGATTCCAAACCAATTGTTCATGAAGCTGTTCGAGTTTAGCTACCCTAGTTGCTAGGTCATTCATATTTCTGGAGTCGAACTGGTCAGAAGTCATTCCCCCCTCACTCATACTTCCTGAGGTGAATGTTTTCTCTCGATTAGTGATGCATATGATGTATGTGAATGTACAAAAATGTATCATTTGAACAAAAATAACAAGGCAACACAAAATAATGCTACTATGAAAATATGAATGCAAAGAGCAACATTGAGTTCGAAAAGTATCCTCATTAAATGGATTGTATTAATAGGAAAATTTTTTTCGTTACAATAATCAAAGGAAACCCACTACTCATACGGTCCTAAGCTAGCATATAGGCCAACTATCTTTTCTCTATCATCGGATTCATCATCTGCATAGTCCTAAAGCTTGGCAACATCTTCCCCTAGGAATTATGACTTCTGGGAAACCTCTTGTATCAATTCTCGTTCTTGCTTCCAAATAGAGAAGGCGGCGAATTGTAGTCACTCCAATGTTGGCATTTGGTGTACTTAAATTTCTCACTTGAAAGAGTCCCGTTGAACTCAACCCTCGAGGTGTGCTGGAGCTAAGGCCAGAATTCCTTCCTACTCGACATATTCTTTCTTGTTCTAAGTTGGGGCTTGATGGTAAAGTGCCCGAAAAATTTCTGAGCTTGCCCCGGAAAGCTTTATTCTTGTTCAGCATAGTTCTTGGTGATCTTCTTGCAAGGGCTTGAGACTCCACAATTATCAGGGTCAAATCAAAGTCGTCAATCATGAAACAACCGTAGGCGGAGTTCCAAAACCCTACCAATGCTTGAAGTAGTGTTTGGATGATCGAAACATCTAGCGAATATCTGATGTCTCCATGCTCATTTTTGAAAGAAAACTATCTTCGTCATGTAGTTGCTCTCCTTCCGACCATATTTGTACATCGGGATTCTTTGCATCATTGTTATGAACCAAATCTCCCATTAATCTAGCCTTTAATTTCAGACTATTTCCAACTCTATGTGCTCTTCATGATATAATAAAATATGCAAAGCAAGAAGGTAAAAAGGAAACGAGTAGAAAGAAAACAAAAGCATGTTAGTCACAAGATAAGCAATAAATTCGAAAATGAGAAAAGATAAGCGCGAACAATTAAATGAATGAAAAGCACATAAAGAAAGAACCTTAACCACATGAATTCTAGGTCGCTAAGGTCATCCGCATGGCTCTAATGGGGTGGGCTTCTTAGATTCTCACACATGGGTTCAGTTCTAATACAAGGGTACCCGAACCTATCTCATTACCCACTAAGGAAACAAGAACCCCAATTCTGGTCCATTACAAGATTGTGAATTGGTTTTGGTTCGAGGGAAAGCACGACCTAGTGACGTGGAGGGCTGCTCACATGTCTAAAGGCATGGATTCCGGGAATGAATTACCGACCTGTGGAGGGCTACTCACGTGGGTATGTGGCGTTTCACTCCCACTTAGGGAAAAGAGCTCGGGTATAGAGCTTGATGAACATGATGCAACACATGTCGGTGATTCCTTAAAAATTAAATGAAAAATTAATTTGAAGATCACCAAGTATCAAAGCCCATACAATCGTAGTTACATTTTCAAGAAAGGATCAACCTCACTAGAATCAATTAAAATTCCAACAATTTTCCATCATTAAAAATGACGAATATTTTCTTGGCCTAACTCTCTTTTTGTTTTATAAAAACAAAATTCTTTCCCTAGTGGAGTCACCATGTTGTAGCGACATTTTTTCCTTCTTTTAGAAAATTTTTATTCTTTTGAAAACAATGAAAACTTGGAGTCACCATCGACCACTTGGATAAGGTAGGCTGGACACCACCAAAATAGAGATTTGTTTTAAAAGGGTTTGGGAGTTGGTTATGTGTGGGGAAGGATTAGCACCCCCATCACGCCCGGTAATCGGTACCAAAATATTTGTTGCTTTTAATCGAAGGAAATTGTCGAAATTTGAAAGGAATTTTATTTGGTGACCTTAATTGAAAATTAACCTTAATTGAACGGGCATTAACAAATTGGTGGGTTCAAATTAATTGGACAATTAATTAATAAGGTTGACGATACATCAAACCATAAACTAAACTGACATCATATAAGCCTGACTGCCGTGTTAGTTTACGGTTCGAATTCCTCACGTCACCTTTATGCTTGATGCAAGCAGTTAAAGAATGATGTCATGACTTTGTCAAGTTTTAGTTCTACCTTGAATCGGTAAGGATTAATTCAAATATTTGGTCAACATCCTTTAAGCTCGGACTGTTACGACACAAATATCGGAATTAATGAATACCTCCCTTTTATGATTTAAATTAATTAACATGTAAACCAAATTGGTCAAATGATGACAAATGAAATGGATGACAAGTATAGGCTTAAAGATAAACACACAAAAGCACACCCAAGGTCCGAACCTAAAAGGCCAAAATTATGAGAATTCAGTTAATGTTCTAATTAATAACTAGGTGAATCTAATATTAACCCTAAATTAATTAATCCTAAAAGGCTAGAGAACCCTAATAAATTATGAGTTATCTTGTGATATGATAATTAATTCGATTAATTTTAAATGAGTATTTCAATAAGCCAAGAATACTATTTAAAATAAGCCAAATTAATTAAGCATAGCTTTAAATTAAAATGCTAGTCTAATTTCTATGTCAATTTTATCTTAAGAGATAATTAAGAGGTGTTCAACCAATTTTAATGAATTTAACATTTACCCCAATAAGACAAAGGCAAATTCAAATTCACTAAACTAATTCGAACCTTAAGACTAACTACGACTCTAAAACTAATCCTAAATTAATCTAATTAATTTAAAACCGTGCCCCTATGAGACGAGCACGCGGCTTAAATTAATTCCTAAACTAATCCAAAGGCCTTAACTAACACAAAACCCATCTAAACTAGGCCCAAGGCCCGAAAAGCAAGGCCCAAATTAAAACTAAGTAAGCAAACTAAGCCCAAAGCACCAAGAGGCCCAAACTTCTAAACTAAACCCAAATGAAAAACCACATGTATATACTTTTAAGAAAATATACTTTAATTATATACCATACACAAGAAAATATATTATAAAAGAGATAATATGAAACTATGATAATAAAGTACATACAACCTAATAATAAATTAAACAACATTCAACAAGTGAAATAACATACATATCACAAGCAATAAAATAAAACACATAAAAAGAGACTAAAATAAACAACAAAGGTTAGCAATAAAATCATCCACATTTTCATTGAACTAACAAAATAGATTATACATGAATAAAATAAGGAAAGCGAATACCAAAACCCAAATATTTGCTCGATCTACCAAATTCCACATGTTGTTGTTGGGGTTGAGAAGTTCGATTCAAGGATTTAATAATGGTGGAAAAATGATTTCGATTAGGGAAAATTATAGTGGATAATGGAATCGAATGGTGAGAGAGTTAGGGGTTTGGGTCTTTGGTGGTCTTAAAAGAAGAAAACGACAGTGTGGGTTGAGAGTGGGATTGAGGGCATGAGTTTTGAATAGTTTTTTGGTCATAAAAAGGAAAAGTTGGTGCGGGGTTCTCAAAGGTGATAAGAGGAGAGTGGTTTGGTGATGAATGTCCAAGCGATGATGGGTGAGTGGAGCCAAGGTAAGTCCCGACCCTTTTTTTAGGGTATATGTGTGTGCGTGTGTGTGTGTGTGATGATGATGAAGGGTATTTTTGGTTTATCTCCTTAAAATAAGAATCAATAAAAATCAAGACCTTGGGCACCAAGTATTTTTCAACGAATGGTAATCAAGCCTTAATGAGGAAGGAGTTGGGTTTTTTATTATTTTTTATACCTTTTTTTCTTACTATGAAAAATCATATATAATGGGCCATGAAATTTTGGGCTTAGGGTATAAGATAAGGTTTTGGTTATTAAAAAGGGTGATGTGGATTGGCCTTATTTCGAGCATTTAATTTAACCCGGACAAAAATTAGTGATTACAAGTTTCTTCTGAGATTCCATCCACCTAAACTTAATGCCAAACTATGGAATGACATCATTACCTTAGGTAGGTTGATGATGAGACTTTTTATGATGCATGGGAGCGTTTTAAGGACCTATTGAGGAAATGTCTGATGCATGGATTTCCTACTTGGATCCAAATGGAATCCTTTTATGATGGACTCAATGCTCATGCCAGGACTATAGTTGATGCTTCAGCAAATGGTTCGTTATTAGATAAAAATTATACAGAGGCATTTAACATCCTAGAAAGAATTGCCACCAATGATCTTCAATACCCTACTACTACATTGGGATCTGGAAAAAAACTGGTGGAAAATTAGAGTTTGATGCATTATCATCAATCAATGCTCAAATTTCCAATCTCACTAATATAGTGAAGACATTGCAAAAGCCTACTGAAATCCAAGAAGTAAAGGCACTAGAACCATTCTACACTATTTGTGGAGAGGATCATCATGTGGAAGAATGCCCATCCAATCTTGAATCGGTAAATTTTTTTGGTAATTTCAATCAAAATTTTAACCCACATTTCAATACTTATAATACATATTAGAAGTAGCATCCCAACTTTTCCTGGGCAAATTAAGGCAATAATCAATATAATGCCCAACAGTAGAACAATAATGCACCGCCAGGATTCAACCAGAATGTTATGACACAAAGAGCGCATAATAACTTCCAACAAGGGCAGAGATCTAACTAGGGGAACATTTTAACTGATTATATGGAGCGAAATGATGCAGCTGTCTAAAGTTTAGCAGAATCTATGTGAAACTTAGAGGTTCAGCTAGGGTAATTTGTCAATGCATTTAGTAACAGACCCTAGGAAAATTTGCCAAGTGATACGGAGGATGCTCAACAAAACGGTAGAGAACAATGACAGTAACTCTTCAGAGTGGCAAGCAATGCGAGATTGAGACGCCTATCAAGCAATCAATTAATTACCAGGATGAGAAGTTGGTACCAACAGATAACCCCAATAAAGTTGAGAAAGAAGAGGCTAAAGTTGATGCCAGACCGCTATCTGATGCCAGTACCACTTTGGCAAAGCCAGCGAAGCCATCATTTGCTTATCCGCCACCACCTTCTCCATAAAAACTTTAGAAACATAAGCAAAACCAGCAATTTAAGTGCTTCTTGGAAGTCCTTAAACAAATGTAGATTAACATATCGTTAGTGGAAGCTCTCGAACAAATTTCCAACTACGTTAAATTCATGAAGGGCATCTTGTCCAAAAAGAGGAAGCTGGATGATTTTGAGATGGTCGCACTTACTAAAAGATGCAGTGCAATGATAACCAATAGATTGCCACCAAAACTGAAAGATCCGAAAAGTTTCACTATTCCTACATGATTGGCAATAGAATTATGGGAAGGCATTATGCGACTTGGGATCCAACACAATCTGATGCCAATGTCAGTTTTCAGAAAACTCAGCATTGAAGCAAGACCTACCACTGTAACACTTCAGCTAGCAAATCGATCTTATGCACTTCCTAAGGGTAAGATTGAGGATGGGTTGGTAAAGGTAGATCAATTTATATTTCCTGCTGATTTTATCATTTTAGAATATGAAGCTGATGTTAATGTCCCAATTATCTTGGGAAGACCATTTCTTGCCACGGGTAGAACTTTAATTGATGTTCAAAAAGGTGAACTTACTATGCGTATGAATGACTAACATGTTATGTTTTAAGTGTTTCAAGCTCTTAAATGTGCAGATAAACCTAAAGAATGCCAAGCTGTTGAGATCTTGGAGTCCATTTTCGACAAAGGCATGACACAACTTTGCCAAGACATAGAAGCTGGTGCTAGAAAACTGGATGATAAGGATACAACGAGTGAGGAATCTGAAGAACTGACCATGCTGAATAAGATCATGAGTTATTTCAGACTTGAGCCACTTGAGTTGGTTGTCAGAGAGATCAAGACACCTAAACAATCAATTGAGGAGCCACCAGAATTGGAATTGAAAACTTTTCCAAGCCATCTAAAGTATGCCTACCTGGTAGACAACCTAACTTTGTTAGTAATTATTGTCGTCGATTTGACCGACGACCAATAGGAGAGATTGCTGGAAACATTAGGCAAACACAAGCAAGATGTGGGATGGACCCTTATCGGTATCCAAGTGATAAGCCCCACAATCTGTATGCATAAAATTATTCTGGAGGAGTACCATGACAAAACAATCGAGGCTTAGAGGAGACTGAACCCGAGCATGAAAGAGGTAATCAAGAAAGAAGTCATCAAATGGCTAGATGTCGTGATAATTTATCCCATTTCTAACAACTCGTGGGTCAGCCCAGTGCAATTTGTGCCAAAGAAGAGAGGGATGACTGTGATTTAGAATAATAAAAATGAATTGATCCCTTCGAGCACCGTGACAAGCTAGAGAGTGTGCATGGATTACAATATGCTAAATAACACCACACGAAAGGACCACTTTCGACTTCCCTTCATCGATCAGATGTTGGACAGATTGGCAAGTAAGGTATTTTACTATTTTCTGGACGGGTATTCGGGGTATAATCAGATTTCCATCGCCTTAGAGGATTAGGAGAAAACCGTGTTCACTTGTCCATATGGGACATTCTCTTTTAGAAGTGCCCTTTGGACTATGGATTCCCTAACAATGTTTCAGCGTTGCATGATGTCAATGTTTTGGACATGATAGATAATAATTTGGAACTGTTCATGGATAACTTCTCAGTGTTTGCCAAAACATTCGAGAAATGTCTTCAAATTTTGAAGCTTATTTTACAGAGATGCATTGACACTAACCTAGTCTTGAACTGGAAAAAATGCCACTTCATGGTGAAGGAGGGCATATTTCTTGGACACAAAGTGGCCAAGAGAGGAATAGAAGTTGACAATGCAAAAGTTGAGGTAATCAAACAATTGCCGCCACCTGCAAGTGTAAAAGGTATTAGAAGTTTCTTGGGACATGTAGGTTTTTACCATCGTTTCATTAAAGATTTCTCAAAAATTTCTAAACCTTTATGCTTGCTTTAGAACAAAATACAACTTTTGCGTTTGACGAATCTTGTTTAAAAGCATTTTAAGAATTAAAAGACAGGTTGATTAAGGCCCTATAGTCGTGGCATCGGACTAGAGTGAGCCATCCAAGCTCATGTGCGATGTCAGTGACTATGCTATGGGAGTTGTCTTAGGACAGAGGCGTGGCAAAGTTTTCCATACCATTTACTATGTCAGCTGCATGTTGAATAAGGCCCAAATTAACTACACCATAACTGTGAAGGAGTTCCTTGAAGTTGTCTTTGTGTTTGACAAATTCAGATCTTACTTGGTGGATAGTAAAGTGGTGGTATACATAGACCACTCGGCATTCAAGTACCTTTTGGACAAGGAAGATGCCAAGCCCAGACTGATTTGATGGACACTATTGTTGCAAGAGTTTAACCTAGAGATTCGAGACAAAAAGGGGAGTGAGAATTAGGTAGCTAATCATTTGTCCCGATTAGAGCACCACCATGATAATAAAAACCAAGCTGCCATAAAAGATGATTTTCCTGATGAACAATTGCTTGAAACCAATTCCATGCCATGGTATGCTGACATATTCAACTACCTGGTCAGCAAAATATTGCCACTGGACTTGGCAAGTAATGCCAAGAAGCGATTCCTAAGAGACATACATCAATATTATTGGGACGATATGTTATTGTTCAAGCAATGTGCCGACTAGATCATTCGATGTTGCGTGCCAAAGGATGCGCAGCAAAGTATACTTCATCTTTGCTGGAATTAAGACATCGGCTAAAGTGTTGCAGTCAGGATTTTTCTGGCCCTTATTGTTCCAAAATGCCCATTATTTTGCAAAAGCATACAATCGATGCCAACGTACTGGAAACATTTATGGTATGCATCAATTGCCACTATAGAACAACATGCCAGTAAAGCTTTTTGACGTATGGGGGATAGACTTTATGGTTCGTTTTCCTTCATCATTTGGTAATGTTTGCATACTTGTGGTCGTAGACTACGTCTCAAAGTAGGTTGAGTTTGCTGCTCTCCCATCAAATGATGCCAAGGCTATTGCCAAGTTCCTACACAAGCATATCTTTACTAGATTCGGTGCCCCTAGAGCCATCATTCATGATGAGGGTACTCATTTTAAATGCAATTTAATCACGAGAGCTTTGTGCAGGTATGAAATACAACAGAGAATTGCCACTTCTTACCATCCGCAAACAAATGGCCAGGTAGAGATCTTGAACAAGCAGATCAAGAACATTTTGGAGAAGATGGTGAACCCAACTAGGAAGGACTGGTCATTGAGGCTAGTTGATTCCTTGTAGGCATAAAGAACAACCTTCAAAACTCCTTTAGGAAGTTCCCCATACAAGCTTGTATTTGGGAAGTCATGTCATCTACTAGTGAAGTTGGAGCATCAAGCTTATAGGGTAACTAAGCAGATGAACATGGAATGGAAGGCTATAGGTGAGATGAGGTTATTAGATTTGAATGAGTTAGAGGAATTTTGAGCTTAAGCCTATGAGAATGCCAAGCTGTATAAAGAGAAAACAAAAAGATGGCACGACAAATAAAATTTGCCAAGACAGTTTGAGGTTGGGCAAAACGTGTTGTTGTTTAATTCAAGGCTGAAGCAATTCCCGGGCAAGCTCAATTCTAGATGGTCAAGACCATTTGAGGTTGTTCAACCCTATGCCCATGGAGCTGCAGATACTAAGGACTTGAAAACATGAGTCATATTCAAGGTAAACGGCCATAGATAAAAGCATTATTGGGAAGGAAATCAAGGTAATGCCAAGGAGACCATTCTCCTGGTAGAGATTGAGTAATTTTGCCATCATTGTTTGAACGTTGTACATAATTAGGTTAGTTATTTTTCTTTTTGATATTTCAGTTTATTCATTTAATATTCTTTTTATTTTTCTGTTTGAAAGGTTTTTCTTTGTGAGTGTTAGTACAAGAAATATTGTCAAGCAATTTTGCCAGGGCAATATGCTAGTACATGTCGGCATTTGGGAAACCCATTGAATACCACGTAGACCTTATGCTAGATTTGGCCCAAGGGAGAAAGATTTTTGGCTGAGTGGGAAAGCCTTAAGCCGCCTAGGTTAAAATCCCCAAACTTTCAAATTTTATCCTAAACCACCCCTCTTCTTTCACACGTCGTCATCTGACTTAAACCCAAAACCCATCATCATCCCACTTTCCCAAACATGCATAATTGCCACAACCATTATCACTTCCACTAACCTTGCCATTAAACAACCTCTACTGTTTCCCCTTCCCTCTATTTAATTCCAATTTTCCCCATAGCTAAATCTTTATCCTCTCACTTTTCTCTCGCACGGCAAGAATTTCAAGAACAAAGCTTTCCTTTAGACTTTTCTTTTTCTCTGATCACTATTATCTTTTCCTAATTTTCTCTCATGGCTTCTTCATCCGCACCTCTCAAGATTTTCTTCAATAAAGAAATCAATAAGAAATATGAAGAGAACTTCATTGCTCATACCTTCTGTTATGAGAAAGGTTTTGAATTCAAGAATGAACCTAATTTGGGATTCTCCCCAGAAGTGGTTGACATTGTCAAGACGCACAAAAGGGAGACCTTTTGCTAGCTACCTAGAGAGGTTGATTCTACCATCGTCCACGAGTTTTATGCCCATCTCACTACAAATAATTCACCTCTGCTTCTTATAAGAGGTACGTGTGTTCATTTTGACGAAGGATATATTAACGGTTTGTTTGAGTTGGATGCTATAGGAGAAGAACATTCAGCGTTTGTTGAATCTTTGGATGATGCCAAGAGGAAGCTGATTCTAAAGGATTTGTGCGAAATTGGCTCAAAATTGATTGTTTTATCCAAATACCACAAGACCATGGAACGATTGGCACTGAAGCCACAGCCGAAGGCTAGGAACCACTTTCTAAAGGCCAACCTAATGCCAACAACGCACAATGTGATTGTTTTAGAAGAGAGGATGATGCTTTTACATTCGTAATGGTTGGGAGGAAAATTAATGTAGGATGTTTGATTATAGACGAGACCTACAAGTGTGCAAAAAAGGGAAGTGGTAGTTTACTTTTTCCTTCTTTAATCTCTAAAATTTTTAGGTTCCATAATATGCCAAAGCTTGACTCCGATAAAACCCAGAAATCTAAGGGAGTCATTACTTCTGCACTGTGGAAGCAATTAATTGCCAGAGAGAAGGGCAAGGGAAAAGGTTACGAGCTGGTGTCTTCTACCAAAACGCCTAGGGCAAAACCTGAAACACTAATGCTAGAACTGATGCCAAATAATGCCATGGCATTACTTTCCCAGATTTATCATCAACAAGAACTCATTCTTCAGAAATTAAAATAAGCTGAGAAGAATCATCTACTACTCTAGCAACAAATTAGCTCAAAGGACTGAGCCCAGAAGGAAAGCCACTGAGCCCTCAATCTATTCACGCTCCAACCAACACTCTAATGGCATTGTTCCTATTTCACCTGTTCAAGTTGAATCTGCCAAGATTGATACCTCTGAAGAATTTGATTGTGATTTCGATGCCAAGGTTGAGGTTCCTCATGCTGCTCCTATATCACTTGTTGCACCTGCTTTTATTATCGCTCCAGTAGTACCTGCTGCGTTTGAACTAGTGAGGATAATCGAGGAAGTCTTCTACGATGTGAAAGCTTCCACTACTGAATCAAAGCTGAAGAGAAAGAAGTACATGGATCCTAATCGGGGGAGCTTTGTCAAGAGAAAGACTCGCGTCTCATGCCCAGAATGTTCCGAAGGGGAGTATTCTTCCCATTAACTCCTTTACTTACATCTTTTTTTTTATTTTTTATCATGCATTTCATTTTTGCATATATGTGCTTTCATGCATTTCATTTATATATATATATATATATGCTCATGAATTGAGAAAAATGCACACCTTTGGTTTAGGGGGTGTTGCCTCGCATTTATTGCCATGACATTCATGCATTTTTACGTTTATGTTTGCATAATGTTTTTTGCCATGTAGATTAGGTATAACCATGCATACCAAACCATTAAAAAATATTTTTCTCCTAAGGCTTGATTGATTTGATAAACATAACTGCTAGTATAGTTAGAGTTTGTACTAGTATATTCTGTCCGATAATGAAATTGGAATCTTTAGTTTGCATGCGCCACCAAGTTAGTAATGCCAGAATTGCTTGGCAATTGATCTCTAGTTTAGGAAACTGAAGTCTAACTTAACACAAAGTATGCATCCAGATCCCAAAACAAACTGAGAATTCTTGAAACTAAGTTCAGAATAATAAAAAAAATGGGCTTGATAGGCAAATAGGTGCCCAAACTATTTTTTGAGCCAAATAGGGTCTTAAAGTTTCATTTTGTGGCCCATTTAAGGTTCGATGTTAATTTTTACCGTTAAAGGATGCGTGTCATCTCCTGAAAATTCCAAAAATTATATTAAAAATAAATAAAATTAATAAAAAATAAATAAAAATATATATATCTTGAAATTTTCAAATATTCCCAAAATATTCCCTAAATCCCTAAACCCCCCAAATCTGACCACTTTTGCCAGCGTTGGTTGCGTTGCCGGCGGTGGAATGAAGCGCCCTCCCCTCGCTGAACAACCTACACGCCGTTTGTCGCCCCTCTTACCCTCGTTCGTCGTAAATTGTTCAAAGGAACCATTCGACAATTTTAGCGATTCGCACGGCGTTGGTCGATTTTCAGTGGCGGGGTGGTGGGGGAAATGGTCGTGATGGTCCAATGATCGATGTGGTGGGCGGCGGCGTGGCAATCGATAACGGAATCGGCCCAAATCGGGATTTAGGTTTTGGGGAGTTAGGGATTTTGGAATTTGGGGGTTGTTTTGTGAAATTTGTAAAACTTAGAGAATTTATGAAAATTAAGTAATTTTATTTATTTTTAATATAATTTTAGGAATTTTTAGGAGATGACATGTGTCCTTTAACGGTAAGAATTAATGGATAACCTTAAACGGGTCACGAAATGAAACTTTAAGACCCTATTTGGCCCGAAAAATAGTTTGGGCACCTAACTAGAAAAAAAGGCATAGTTTGGGCACCTATTTGATGGTTAAGCCTAAAAATGATGTTAGGGAAACAAGAAAGAATAAGGCAACAATGTTTTGCCAAAGGAAAGAAAAATATAGAACTCTCCTCTACCTTAGGGATAATAAGTAGCTTGGGGCTTTGTGGTTTGCTCCCTCTTAGTTCTCAAGCCAAAAACTTTAGGGTATGAGCATGATGAGTAAGCCTAGTAATTTCTGGAATAATGTGGGGGTTCGTGGTATGCTCCCTCTTACTTCGTACGCTAAACAATATTATGAAGCAAGCCTGAAAATATTGTCAGCAAAAACCTTGGTTAATAAAAAAAATTAAGTTTGGGTAGTAAATTTGACTAAGGTAGTTAAAAGGATACTTGGTGCATATTACCTGCGCACTTCATGATCTTTGAATAGAGTTATCTTGTTCCACTTGAATTTGCTTATCTTCTTGGCATTATTGCACTGGGATACATGAGGATAGAACTAGGACAAGGTTCTGCCTGCTAGCATGTGTTGTGAATCAAAAAATTTTCCAAGGTAATCTGTTTTGTTTTCTGAGTTTATAATTGCATTACTTGAGGACAAGAAATGATCTAGGTTTAGAGGAGTGTTAACTCCTCAAAAGTACTATTTCCTACATATATTGTCATGCTTTTGCCTGCCTTTGAGTATATATTCATGCATTTAGATAGTGAAATCATGCATTTACATTAAGGAGTTAGGGAACGGTTCTTTTTCCAGAGTAAAGGTGTAGTTCTTTTGCTTTGGTGTGCATGGCAGGGTAGGAGGAGCAGGACATGAGCAGTTGACAAAGTAGAGCGAGGAACCCGAATAGAAATGCCAAGTCAAGCTGGCAAAAGTAGGACGGTGAATGCCAGACTTGGGTGGCACAAGAAGGATGGCCGATGTCTGGTCAGCTGGTCAAAGATCCAGTCAACCCTAAAATTCAAAAGAGAATAAGAGGATAAAGAAGTTAACACGCTTATATCAATTAACTAACTTTCAAATTCAAACCCAGTGATAAGTGTTCAAAAGTACTATTTTTCTTACCCTTTTTGCTCATATTATTGTTAGACTTAGGCTCATATTAGTTGCATAGTTAGCCATTAATTCATTAATCCATGTTTCCTTCAATCGTTGAGCTTGATTACATAACTTGGTAGGTTTTGTGGAAAAGATGTTGCTTTGGTGTGCTTTGTGTGTGTATGTGCAGGATCACTTGCCAAAGCAATGCCGAGCTAGTTGCCAGGGCAATGCATGAAGGAGACGCCGAGATAGTTGCCAGGGCAATGCATGAAGGAGACGCCGAGTCAGTTGCCATGACAATTGTCGACAAGAGTGAAGGTGATATGGTAGTCTAAATTGAGGACTAAACAAGCCCAAGATGACGTGGAGAAAAGCCCAAACCCAAAGGAATTTGATTGCCATGCAGAGATTAAAGAAGAATTAAATTCCAAGAAGATAGGAGAAGTTCTAGTAGGAATACAATTATAATAAAGAATTATATTCTTTAAAGATAATTTAATTCCAACTTAAACTCCTCCTCAAAGAAGGACTTTGGCCTAGCCCTATAAATAGCAAGGAGATTTCGACAATCCAAGGGGGAGAGCAATAGGGAATTTCGACAAGTCCAAGGAGGGCGAGAGGAGAGAATTTTCGACAAGCATCTAGGGCAAGGAGGATTTCGACAAGCCTCCTCCTTCATCATTTTCTTTCTTGTTCGATTGGGTTCATGCTAGGGATTGTTTATCTTATGTTTCTTTGGAACCTAGCCATGAACTAAATCTACTTGGCTATGGTTATTGTGTTTTGTGGTTGTGAGAAACTATTGGTTTTTGTTTAGGTAATAGGAGTTTGCACTTTTCTATTTCAAGGTTTATTCATTCTTGGTTCTTATTCTTGTTTGCGAGTGAATTGGGAGAGGATCTCGTGATTTCATCTATTTATCTAATATCGGGAGAGTTAGATTCAAGAAACTAATGAATATGATCTTTATTCAATCTATTGATGGTGAAGATTAATCCGGCTTAGGAATAAGTTAAGGATTTCAACGGCTAAGAGGAGTGCAAGATTGGTTGTTGTTCACCCTTGATTCACGCAGGGATGTATTATCAAGGCATGCACAAGTAGCTAGAGTTTTGACTTAGGGATAAGAAGAAACCATTGAAGAACGCTCTGCCGAACCTTGAAGGTTGTTGCCCAGACGCCCAAGTAGTTGCCCAACTAGTTGCCCAGGCAACCATTCATTAGTTGCCAAGGCAACCCCGTTGTGCAAGTTGCCACGGCAACTGAGTTGCCCGTGCACTCTTTTACCAAAACGATCCAATCGGCTATCACATCTCAACTCACGATAACCTGGCCTATCTCTCTCTCATTCGATCTCATCTTTTCTTTTACTTTATTTGCTTTCTAGATTTGTTATTAGTTAAACTTCTATAATCCTTTATTTGTGTTTTTACTTTTTACAGTGCAAGAGACTAGATTCTTGAAGTGGCACCAATCCCTGTGGAGACGATATCTTTTATACTATAACTTGCGACGTGTATACTTGCACATTTGCGTAGCACTTATTACGCGCAACAAGTTTTTGGCGCCGTTGCCGGGGATTGGCAATAGCGGCTTTGTTTTTACTTTCTTGCACTTTCTTTTTACTTTTCTTGTTTAAAATTCAAAGGGCTAACAAACTTTGGTTTTGCATTGGTATATGACCAGGGCGAGACCGACTTCACCAAAATATCCCTTTGATCCAGAAATCGAACGAACCTTACAAAGACTTAGACGAAGGATAAGAGAAGCAATGGCAAATCAAGACGGCAATATAAATCAAGATGTTCGAGCAGGAGGAGGAGTGATTCTTGCACGAAACAGAACTATTCGAGACTATCTTGAAGAAGATCTTGATGGACTTAATCCAGGAGTTGTCGCACCTGAAATTGAAGCCGACCACTTTGAGTTCAAACCGGTAATGTTTAATATGATCAACACAATTGGTCAATTTGGCGGCTCAGCAACTGAAGATGCACGGCAACATCTGAAATCTTTCCTCGAGATTTGCAACTCGTTCAAGATACACGGAGTCACCCCCGATGTATTACGATTAAGATTATTCCCCTATTCACTAAGGGATAGGGCAAAAGCATGGTTGAATAGCATTCCTGCCGGATCCATAGCATCTTGTACTGATCTTTGTCATGATTTCCTTGCTAGATTTAATCCTACAAATTTGACTGATAAGCTTCGTAACGACATTACATCTTTTCGGCAGGCAGATGATGAATCCATGTACGAGGCTTGGGAGCGATATAGAGAACTTCTACACAAATGCCCCCTACGCGGATTCCCGGTGTGGACTCAAGTAACAATGTTCTACAACGTCGTGAATACACCAACAAGGATGATGCTAGATGCCTCGGCAAACGGCATACTCCTAGATAAGTCGCCGGAGGAAGCGATGCAAATTTTAAACAGGCTGGCCAAGAATGATTATCAATTCCCATCTACTAGAAGAGGAGGAGTTAGACGCCAAGCCACAATACATGAACTAGGATCATCAGATTCAATTTCGGCACAATTGGCCACTTTAACCAAGATGGTCCAGAACATGCAAAAACCAAACAACACACATGAAGTCAAGGTAATGGATTCTTTTTGTGATTTATGTGGTGATAACCATAATTCTTCTGAATGTATGCAGAATCCGGAATCCAACTTCTATGTAGGGAATTACAATCGGAACAACAATGTGATGTCCAATACATACAATCCAGCTTAGAAGAAGCACCCAAATTTTTCATGGAGTAATCCCAACAATGCTCTAAACCAGAACAATCAGAATGCACAAGCATCGGGATTCCAGTAGAATATGCCACGGCAACAGTTGCCACAGCAACAACCGACGACATCTAGTTCTTTGGAAAATTCTCTAAATGCTTTTATGATGAAAATTGAATCTTATATGGCTGAGAATAGTAATTTCATAAAAAGAACTGATGCTTTTATTAACAGGACCGAGATGAGATTGCAAAACCAAGAGTCGACAATCAAATTATTGGAAAATCAAGTCGGACAGTTTGCTCAAAATCTGAATACTAGACTGCAAGGAGGTTTACCTAGCGATACTGAAGTCGTAAGAGGAACTGGCCATGACCAATGTAAGGCGATCACCACTAGAAGTGGCCAACAACTTAGAGAGGTTCAAACCCGCTCGTCAAACAAAACTCCACAAAAAGATCAAGACGAACCTAGCGGCAAAGCCTCAGATGCTGAACTAGGAATTGCCGCAGCAACCAACAATAAAGATGCCTCGGCAACTTGCGATAAGCATGCCTCGGCAACCCCTGTTGATAATGCCTCGGCAACTCCAGATGTCCCGGCAATAGCATCAATCAGGTTTCAAACCAATTAAAGGATCGAAGATATCTGACTTCCACCACCATTCCCACAAAGGTTGAAGCGACAAAAGCAAGAATACCAATTCAAGAAGTTTCTTGATATCCTAAAGGAAGTCCACATCAACTTGCCATTGGTGGAAGCAATTGAACAAATGCCAAACTATGCCAAGTTTCTTAAAGACATTGTGTCCAAGAGAACAAGGCTAGGAGAGTTCGAAACAGTTGCCGCGACAGAGGGATGCATGGCAATGTTGCACAATCGTATGCCACCCAAGTTGAAGGATCCCGGAAGTTTCACAATACCCTGTTCTATTGGAAATCACTATGTCGGGAAAGCACTATGCGACCTTAGGGCTAGCATAAACTTGATGCCTAAATTGGTTTTCCAAAAACTAGGAATCGGGAAGGCAAGACCTACAACAGTTATGCTACAGCTAGCCGACAGATCCTATGTGCATCCAGAGGGAAAAATCGAGGACATACTGGTAAAAGTTGATAAATTTATTTTTCCCGCTGACTTTATTATCTTGGATTGTGAAGCAGATGAGCATGCACCCATCATTCTCGGGAGACCATTCCTAGCAACAGGGAGAACCTTGATCGATGTTGAAAAGGGAGAACTCACAATGAGGGTGAATGACCAGCAGGTCAAACTAAATGTGTTCCAAACACTAAGGCATGCCGATGATCCAGAAGAATGCCAACTACTTCATGCCACGGCAGAGTTTAACTTTGATAAGGAATTTAGTTACCTCGGCAACTACATTGCCGATCAAGAGGAACCTGAGGAGTATGAAGAACCGGTCGATGAGGAACAACCAGAAGAGGCAAATTGGCTAGCCAATCGACCAGGTACATACTTTGAACCACTGGACTACTCAGGTAAGGAAGGTAAGCTCGAAAAACCCTCTATTGAACAACCACCAATTCTTGAGTTGAAACAATTGCCAGAGCAACTAAAATATACATACTTAGGGACCGATAATACATTTCCTATAATTATTTCTTCTAAGTTACAGCCTGAGCAGGAAAAGAAGCTGATCAAGATGTTGAAGCTACACAAAAAGGCAATAGGGTGGACAATTGCCGACTTGAAGGGAATTAGCCCGGCGGTGTGCATGCACAAGATCTTGTTGGAAAATGATCACAAACCTTCAATTGAGGCCCAGAGGAGACTGAATCATGCCATGAAAGGGGTTGTAATGAAAGAAATCATCAAGTGGCTTGACGCCGGCATTATATACCCTATCTCCGATAGTACGTGGGTAAGTCCGGTACAATGTGTACCAAAAAAGGGAGGTATAACAGTGGTAAGCAATGAAAATAATGAACTTATCCCAACCAGGACTGTGACCGGTTGGAGGGTTTGTATGGACTATCGAAAGCTAAACAAAGCCACTAGGAAAGATCACTTCCCATTACCCTTTATTGATCAAATGCTTGACCGTCTTGCAGGTAAACCCTTTTATTGTTTTCTTAATGGTTATTCAGGTTACAATCAAATTGCCATAGCACCAGAAGATCAAGAAAAGACAACCTTCACATGCCCATACGGTACTTATGCCTTCCAAAGGATGTCGTTCAGATTGTGTAACGCCCCGACAACCTTCCAAAGATGCATGATGTTGCTCTTTTCAGACATGGTCGAAGACTTCCTTGAGATCTTCATGGATGATTTTTTGGTTTTTGGTAATGACTTCGACGATTGTCTCGGCAATTTAGAGAGGGTGTTGGCAAGATGCGAAGAAACGGATTTAGTCCTCAATTGGGAGAAATGCCATTTTATGGTAGATGAAGGAATAGTGCTCGGCCACAAGATTTCATCCAAGGGAATTGAAGTAGACAAAGCCAAGGTGGACGTGATCGAGAGATTACCCCTACCAAGTTCGGTTAAAGGAATTCGAAGTTTTCTCGGACATGCAGGTTTTTACAGGAGGTTCATTCATAATTTTTCTAAAATCACTAAACCCTTGTGTAATCTGCTTGAACAGGATAAAGTCTTCGATTTTGATGATTCTTGCAACCAAGCATTCGAAACCCTAAAGAAAAAGCTTGCCTCGGCACCCATTGTCGTTCCACCAGATTGGACGCTACCTTTTGAGCTCATGTGTGATGCAAGTGATATCGCGGTAGGAGCAGTCCTAGGCCAACACACAAGTAAGACCTTCCATGTGATATACTACGCTAGTAAAACTCTTAATGGTGCTCAAGTGAATTACACAACAACAGAGAATGAGTTACTAGCTATAGATTTCGCATTTGACAAGTTCCGATCCTATTTGATTGGTACAAAGGTAATTGTTCATACGGACCATTCGACAATCAAATACTTATTTGCTAAAAAGGATGCTAAACTCGTTTGATTCGTTGGATATTACTTTTACAAGAATTTGTATTGAAATTAAGGACAGGAAAGGAACAAAAAACCAAGTGGCCGATCACTTATCACGTCTGGAACACAATAGGGAAGAGGACGCGGATCTTGAGATATGCGATGCATTCTCGGATGAAGAAATTTTAGTTGCCTCGGCAACCCTCGACGCCTCGGCAACCCTAGACGCCTCGGCAACCCACAACGCCTCGGCAACCATTGATGCAAATGCCTCGGCAACCCTTGACGCCGCAGCAGCCTTTGACGCGCACGCCTCGGCAATTTTGGGAGTAGTCGCCACGGCAGCACATGCCTCGGCAATACCCTGGTACGCGGATTTAGTTAATTTCCTTGTTTGTGGTATTTTTCCTTATGGCATTACTCACCAAGGGAAGAATCGGTTCTGCCATGATGCTAAGCATTACTTTTAGGACGAGCCTCTTTTGTTTAAACAATGTGCAAAATAGGTTATCCGCCGATGTGTCCCTGAAGAAGAGCAACAGAATGTACTCCGGCAATGCCATTCTTCACCCTATGGAGGACATTTTGGAGGAACTCGTACCGCGGCCAAAGTGTTGCAATCCGGTTTGTATTGGCCAACATTGTACAAAGATGCCCAAGACTTTTACAAGCAATGTGATCGTTGCCAGAGGACGGGCAATATCTCTAGACGTCATGAGATGCCGCTCTAGAACATCATCGAGGTAGAACTGTTCGATGTATGGGGGATCGATTTTATGGGACCTTTCACATCTTCATTCGGTAACCTCTACATTCTACTTACCGTCGACTACGTGTCTAAATGGGTTGAGGCAACTGCAGTTCCCAACAACGATTCCAAGACCGTGCAACGATTCTTGCAGAAAAACATATTTACACGGTTTGGGATGCCGAGAGCAATTATCAGCGAAGAAGGCAAGTATTTTGACAACAGACTAATTGCCAAGATGTTGCAACGCTTCGGCATATCACACAAGATCGCCATGGCATATCACCCACAAACCAACGGGCAAGCATAAATTTCCAACCGGGAGTTGAATGGAATACTCGAGAAAGTCATAAATCCATCTAGGAAGGATTGGTCATTAAGACTAGATGACGCACTTTGGGCATATCGCACTGCATTCAAAACACCCTTAGGTATGTCCCCCTTCTGACTTGTCTATGGTAAAACATGTCATCTACCGGTGGAAATCGAGCACAAGGTGTACTGGGCAATCAAGACTGTGAATATGGATTGGGAAAGTGCCGGACAAAAGTGTTTGATGGATCTTAATGAGATAGAAGAATTTCGTGCACTCGCCTATAACAATGCACGAATCTACAAGGAGAAAACAAAGCGATGGCACGACAAGAAACTATTGCCACGGCAATTCACGCCAAGGCAACTAGTTCTCCTATTCAATTCTCGGCTAAAACTTTTCCCGGGAAAGCTAAAATCAAGATGGTCGGGACCATTCGAAGTCGTCAAACCATTCTCCCATAGTGCTGTGATAATCAAGTCCATCTCTGACAACCATGAATTCAAAGTTAATGGACAAAGATTGAAGCACTACAATGGTGCCCATGTGGAACGTAACAAAGAAATGGTCAACTTAGGAGATGCATGAGCATGCTCTCCTTTCAATATTTTCTTTTTCTTTTTCTTTTTCTTTTTCTTTTTCTTTTTCTTTTTATTTTCATTTTTATTTTTAGGAGATATTTTATTTTTCTTCATTATATTTAGTTTTCAGGTTTTCTTTGTTTTCTTTTTCACAACAAGACTCACAACTAGTATGCTAAGGAAATTTACTGCCAAGATCCTTGCCCCGGCAACCAATGAAGAAGATGTCGTGGCAACCTACATCGTACCTGCACAAGCTGATGCCACAGCAACCAACCCTGAAGATGCCACAGCAACCAAAGCTAAAGACACCACCGACAACAAGAAAACAACCATTGCGTTCAAGCAAGAGAATCAAGACACCGACCAAAAGGAAACTAATCATCTACGATGATGAACTCTCGGAGTAAGTCCTCGTATGCATTTTTATTTTTATTTTTCGTTATTTTTATGCATGCATTGAGGACAATGCCTCACTCGAGTTTGGGGGGATTGTTATTAGTAGTTACCATGTTTAGTTACATTCATCTTAAAGTATTACATTTAGAATACATAAATTGCTTGCCATGCCTTTAATTGGAACAAGAATTTCTTAGATTTGATGAATATCCGATGATGACTTTGCCAATGCACTTAATTGATAGAATTTTTATTCTAGGATAACCATGGAAAACCTTAGAATTTTACTATGATGCTAAATTTGATGAAACACTATTGTGGTTTGATTGATTTAAGGAATTCTAGTAAACATAGGTTGATAATTAACAAATTGGGGGATTAGAATAAAAATTGGATGAATGTTAGAGGTGCCCGAAATTGGTTCTAGCATGTGCTAAAAAATTGATCACTAGAGGTGCCCAAAACTGGCTCTAGTATGTGTTAAAAATTGATCGCTAGAGGTGCACGAAACCGGCTCTAGTCGAATAAATTAACTTAATAAAACTAAAAACAAAACACTAGAGGTGCCCAACACTGGCTCTAGTTAAAACATGTTAAAAAGAACCCAATGAAGTAATTTGAAAACCTCTTGTTTGCATAGAATCCGAAAAATCAACTTGCACACAACTCCGCACACACTCACAAGCATTATAGTTTGATTCCGACTAACTCCTAAGTTTTCCGAAAAATAAAAAGCCAATCATACTTTGTGCCCCGGTTCAGAGAATTGAAATCAAGTTCAAAGCTAAGTTTGTGAAAATTGAAGTCTTGGCAGGTAATTATGAGTTTGCATTGCTTGAGGACAAGCAATAGTTCGAGTTTGAGGGTGTGATAAGTGTTCAAAAGTACTATTTTTCTTACCCTTTTTACTCATATTATTGTTAGACTTAGGCTCATATTAGTTGCATAGTTAGCCATTAATGCATTAATCCATGTTTCCTTCAATCATTGAGCTTGATTACATAAATTGGTAGTTTTTGTGGAAAAGATGCTGCTTTGGTGTGCTTTGTGTGTGTATGTGCAGGATCACTTGCCAAAGCAATGCCGAGCTAGTTGCCAGGGCAATGCATGAAGGAGACGTCGAGCTAGTTGCCAGGGCAATGCATGAAGGAGACGCCGAGTCAGTTGCCATGGCAATTGTCGACAAGAGTAAAGGTGATATGGTAGTCGAAATTGAGGACTAAACAAGCCCAAGATGACGTGGAGCAAAGCCCAAACCCAAAGGAATTTGATTGCCATGCAGAGATTAAAGAAGAATTAAATTCCAAGAAGATAGGAGAAGTTCTAGTAGGAATACAATTATAATAAAGAATTATATTCTTTAAAGATAATTTAATTCCAACTTAAACTCCTCCTCAAAGAAGGACTTTGGCCTAGCCCTATAAATAGCAAGGAGATTTTGACAATCCAAGGGGGAGAGCAATAGGGAATTTCGACAAGACCAAGGAGGGCGAGAGGAGAGAATTTTCGACAAGCATCTAGGGCAAGGAGGATTTCGACAAGCCTCCTCCTTCATCCTTTTCTTTCTTGTTCAATTGGGTTCATGCTAGGGATTGTTTATCTTATGTTTCTTTGGAACCTAGCCATGAACTAAATCTACTTGGCTATGGTTATTGTGTTTTGTGGTTGTGAGAAACTATTGGTTTTTGTTTAGGTAATAAGAGTTTGCACTTTTCTATTTCAAGGTTTATTCATTCTTGGTTCTTATTCTTGTTTGAGAGTGAATTTGGAGAGGATCTCGTGATTTCATCTATTTATCTAATATCGGGAGAGTTAGATTCAAGAAACGAATGAATATGATCTTTATTCAATCTATTGATGGTGAAGATTAATCCGGCTTAGGAATAAGTTAAGGATTTCAACGGCTAAGAGGAGCGCAAGATTGGTTGTTGTTCACCCTTGATTCACGCAGGGATGTATTATCAAGGCATGCACAAGTAGCTAGAGTTTCGACAGGGATAAGAAGAATCCATTGAAGAACGCTCTGCCGAACCTTGAAGGTTGCTACCCAGACGCCCAAGTAGTTGCCCAACTAGTTGCCCAGGCAACCATCGATTAGTTGCCAAGGCAACCCCGTTGTGCAAGTTTCCACGGCAACTGAGTTGCCCGTGCACTCTTTTACCAAAACGATCCAATCGGCTATCACACCTCAACTCACGATAACCTGACCTATCTCTCTCTCATTCGATCTCATCTTTTCTTTTACTTTATTTTCTTTCTAGATTAGTTATTAGTTAAACTTCTATAATCCTTTATTTGTGTTTTTACTTTTTACAGTGCAAGAGACTAGATTCTTGAAGTGGCACCAATCCCTGTGGAGACGATATCTTTTATACTATAACTTGCGACGTGTATACTTGCACATTTGCGTAGCACTTATTACGCGCAACACCCAGCCTAGGGTTTTTCACGCGTGCTTATTTAAAGGAGTTCCAACAATGAACCGGGCATTGACTCACTCCAAGAGGCTGCACCGTGGTGAAGAAAGGCTAGATGTGGTTTGACTAGGCTAAGACCGAGAGCTCTGGATCCATTGAAGGGCTGCATCGACGGATCTCCTTGTTTGTCTAGTTCTCTTTATTTTAGATCTAATTTTATGGTTATGTTATTTGAAAACAATTTGGTGTTGATGGCTCCCCCAACCATGAACTAATTTCTTTAAGTTGGTTAGGGATGTTTTGCGATGAAACGCTCAGCTATTTTTAGCTTTTAATAATTGAATGCTTTGGCATTTTTGTCTATCTTGCTAGTGCTTAATTTCTTTCAATTGTTTGCCAAACGACAATTGGCATTACATGCATATTATCCCTTAATATCTTAACAGACTTAGGGGATAATGATTAATTGCCAAGGTACTAAGGTGAGAAACTTCGACAAAAGATGTTCAAGTAGATGAGCTTACTTAAGAAGTAAGTCTACCCCTTGGGAGTAAAAGATTAAAACCTTGCCAAGTTAATGATTGAGAAAATTCATTATAGACGTAAAAGGGGTTAATCATAATTAACTTAGGGCATTGCCACTTTAAAATTTGCTCGGCAATAAAACCAAGGCTGAAGGTTATTAAAAGACTGGCATAGATAGTGTGAAATCCAAGCATCCCCTGCCAATGCTAATCATCATTTGAATACACTTGTTTGCTAACTTGCCTAAATTTTTATTATATTTTCCTTAGTCATTTTTCTTAAAACCAGAATCTGAATTCCAAATCAAACTCATTTTTCCATTTCACAAGTAAAATCGTGGCATTTAACTCTTGGTCAATCCTTGTGGATACGACACTCAGCTTATTGATGTATTACTTGTTGACCGTGTATACTTGCACACAAAAGACCTATACTCGGCATTATTTTACTAGCATATTTACACTGAATTATCAATTATTTGCCAAGCGTTAGTCAGTTGACATTTATAAGGATTCAAAACTACGTCGTTTGGTGGCTTTTGTAGGGATATAAAACTATGTTGTTTTGGTTAGTCATTAGATCATCTGCCATGTCATCACACCGTTTGTGATTTAATGGTCGAGTGACCAAAAATGACGCAATGTCAAAGTTGAGTGAGCAAATTAAAACTTTTTAAACTTCAGTAACCAAAATAAGAGTGGGAGTAAAGTTGAGTGATGAAATTGTAGTTTACCCAAAAAATTAAGTAGGCCCTTGGTTGTCAAGATCGTCCCTAGTAATAAATACATAATTTCGTAAAGCACAATGCTTTTGGTTCGTAGAAAAGATCATTACTAGGAGAATGATTTTTTCCAAAATCACATTCTCACGTTTGGTTTGTGAACATTTCCCCCAAGAGGTAGTTGCATTCTCAACAATAGCGCTCTTTTTCATTAAATAGTAAGAATGTGATTCCTTTAAATTTCTTAAGTATTTGTCAATTTTAACCCTTATAGCTCATATTATCTTTAAGTTAATGAATTTCACGGTTTGAAGATAGTATAGAAATCCTATAGCTCAAGGCGATAACCTATCCAAGAAATACCCATAATACCTGGCTTGTGGGAATGAGCTTATGAGGTTCTATGGCACAACTGTGCATGAACTTTTCACATGAAAAAAACTCTCTAAGCCTCTATGCATAATTCACTGTGTTACAAAACAATCATTAAATTTTGATTTTTATTAAACATAGTAACTGAACCTTTAATTGTTGTTAGTAGTATAGTCCTCCATATTTACACAATCAATCAATTTAAATATAATTTTAAAAAATAGATAGATTTAACCCTCATTATTTACACATTCTATCATCTACTTGATAGGAAAGATTGTTGAGAAGAATAAAATGTCACTGTTGTTCACTTTATAAGAGCAATCTTAAAATGATATACTAATAAACAGATAATAACCATCAACATTTCAATTTAATTACAAATATTGTTCCAATCATAACTCCGCTAGTTTGAGTTTAATTACAAATGAGCAAGTATATTTGGTCGGTTGGCCAGGCTGCTTGTTTTTGCTCTCTCGTTTTCTTTAGGTCATTGGTTTTAGACCAACTAGGAGCACCTCTTTCATTCTCCTAGAGTCTCTCCTCCCCTTTTTAGACAGGATTAAGATTAGAATTTGGCTTTGTAAAAAAATTAATTACAAATGTTCTTGCAACGTATAACTTTGCTTTACTATGATCTAGACACAAGTTGATTTTAGTTACATATACGGTTCCTATTTAAGGATTATGAGGCATTACTAAACTTTATTGAATTCAAATAACGAATCCAAATTTTACATACCATTTGAAATTATACATTCAGAAACCAAAAATTCAAAAAAATCTCATCCAAATCTGTTGCAAATAGTAGACGAAGTATTAAAAAACTGAAAACATTAAAATCCACAAGATTGACAACATATTTTTTTACTATTATTACCAACAAAATATTTGGCTAACACATTAGGATTGTATACACATGTTTCAATCTCCATCTAAAGCTTGCATGTATTCCTCTAATTTCCCTAAAAATAGCTTTGACTATGTTCTAAGTACGTATTCTATTCTACTACACTCTGCAAGTTTTTTGGTTTGAATTTGAAGGAACTCATTTCTCTTACCAACTGTTGGAACAAGAAACCGTTATATAACAATGTCTTTTATACATGAAACGAAGATGGGATTCAAGCAAAAGAAATCAAAAGGAAACTTAAAACTATAAGCTTATCATCCCTACCAAGCTGTTTTCTCTTCCAAAACAAGCACAAAAGAAAAGGCCATTAAAATTAGGATACTATCCACCATTAAAAGCTCCATAAAAAGGAAAAAGAAGAGAAAAAACAACTAGAAGGAAGGTTTGTCTGAACTCTGAAACACGAGAGATTCCGTGTAATATCAGAATTCAGAAAAACCAAGCCTTTTTGTTCATTCATAATTCTTTTACATTCCAAGATTATGAAACAACGTCAACTCATTCCCACAATCTTTTCTTTTCTTTTCTTTTCTTGCATTGGTTAATCCCTAACTAAAAACTTTGAAAGAAAACTACCCAAAGTTCTCTTTTTTCTTTTTTCCATTTGGGTTTCTTTTTTGGTCTTTGAAGGAGGGAAAAGAGGTTCTTTTGAAGGTGGGGATGGATTCCAGGATCGAAATCAAGGTGAGTAATCCAAATAGAGGAGATACGGGGGTGCATCCGGCGGGAGCGGCATCACCGCCGGCTGATGGGCAGCGTAGGGGGCGGGGGCAGAGGCAGAGGCAGAGGCAGAGGCAGAGGGAAGGACAACAAGCAGGATGGTTGATTGATTTCGTGCCATTTAAAAAGTGGGTGCCTTGGTTGATTCCAGGCTTTGTTTTGGTTAACATATTCCTTTTTATAATAACCATGTACATTAATGATTGTCCCAAGAGCTCCAAGAATTGCGTGGGCAAATTCTTGGGTAGGTTCTCCTTTCAGCCTTTCAAAGAGAATCCCCTCCTTGGCCCTTCTGCTTCTACGTATGTCTCTCTCCCAATACATCCAACTATCTTCCTTTTTTATACGTAGGCTGTTTTTGTTTTCTGAAAATTGTATTTGCATTGGCTCATCTACTACTTCACCTTAGAAAATGACCTGGCCTTATGTTTTCTTTGTTTCCTCAGATTAGAGAAAATGGGTGCTCTAGAAGTGTCTAGAGTTGTCAGAAGGCATGAAGCATGGCGCATGATTTCTTGTATATGGTTGCATGCTGGTGTTTTCCACATATTTGCAAACATGTTGAGTCTTTTATTCATTGGAATTCGGCTTGAACAGGAATTCGGTTTCGGTATGCATCATTTCCTAAGCTTAAACTTTGTTACCATTGATGATATCAATACTTATGGCATTTACTGCTTAAGACATCATGTAATTGAAGCACAACAGCTTAAAATCTGTGTTCTTGTGTTTTCTTAAGGTTTCTTTGTCTTTAATCGGAACGAATGAACCATTAACTACGACATCAATTAGTCTGTTGTTTTCTTCTTTCATACTGGGATAGTATTAACCTGCAGGACATTATTTCCATCATGACTTAGAAACTTCCTTGTTGCTTTCAGAAATATTTCAGATTTACCTGCTTAGAAGTTATGGTTATGGTTTATAGGTATTTAATCCTAATGCTTCTTTGGTATTTCTGCAGTGAAAATTGGGTCACTTTATCTAATTGCCGGTTTCGGTGGGAGTTTGATGTCCTCTCTTTTTATTCAGAGTGTTATATCGGTTGGCGCCTCTGGTGCACTTTTTGGTTTACTAGGAAGCATGCTCTCCGAACTAATCACAAACTGGTCAATATATGCAAATAAGGCACGTAAGATTGCACTGATGTTTAATTCTTCCTAGTCTGTTACATGTGCAAGCAGATTATCTTACAGTTTTAGTTTCCTACGTGCAGTTTGCAGCACTGTTAACTCTTGTTCTGGTTATCCTAATAAATCTAGCGATGGGAGTCCTCCCACACGTGGATAACTTTGCTCATATTGGGGGATTTATCTCTGGGTTTCTCCTCGGTTTTGTGTTTCTAATCCGTCCCCAGTTTGGATATGTTAGCAAGAAACATGTTCCTCCCGGATACATTGCACCATCTCGTAAACCTAAACACAAGCCGTACCAGTATGTCCTGTGGGTCATCTCTTTGATACTACTGATTGTTGTGTAAGGAATCCTTTTTCTGTTTGAATTCAAGAAACTTTATACCAATCAGCTTCATGATCAAAATAGGCTATTCCCCTGCATGAATGGCATTAAACCGATACTTCTCTCAAGTTACTTGATTTCGTTGACCATTCGTTTGGTCTCATCAATATGTATCCCCATAACTTGATAATCCATACTTTCACTGATGCCATATGTATGTTTCGATTTTTTTTTCTTCCAGATTTGCTATGGGCTTAATTCTGCTTCTTCAGGGGGTTAGCTTGAACGATCGCTGTTCTTGGTGTCATTATATGAGTTGTATCCCGACACCGTTGTGGAGTTGCAAACAACGAAAAGTGTATTGTCAGGTCAGTTGCATTAATAATAGTTTAGTTTCTCAATTTGTGTTCATTCTCAACAGGATTAAAGCATCACATATCTTGATTCCAGTAAACATTTTTATGATTGTTCATGAAAACATGGAGAACTAACCTCTTCCATGGTTCTATGTACAATTATATTAATACGCGAGTCCATCGAAATGAAAATGGCTTAATATTAGTCCTTGATTCTTATCGCAGTCAACCGAGTTCGAGAGGTCATTTAACTTGACATGCATAAGCAATGGGGAAAGCGAGATCTATGCATTAACAGAGGAAAACACTTCCCAAGTTCAACTACTATGTTCCAAGCTCTGTCGTTGATGCAGAATCATGTATAGGAGAAAGATTTTCCATTTATTTTTCTTTTTTGGAACATTTTAAATTTGGTGCAGTTGTTAATTTCGAATATATTATCCGTTGAGTTTCAGTATATTAGATGAAGATATTTTTTTTCCAATTGCAATTGTTCTTTTTAAATAGATGTTAATAGGAAAAGATGATAAAAATGTCACAGTAACAACAAAATAAAAGCTCAACAAACGAGTAAACCAAAACTAAAAAGAAAACATTATTCTCCTTCAAACTAAAATTCGTAAGGTTACAGTAAAAAAAATCGTAAGGTTCCGACTTCAAACGAGGAATCATAATTTTTTTTTATCATCTGTAAGTCTTCTCGCCTCCAGACATAGACGCCTTTGAAACCCTAATCTCCCGACTAGTTCACTCTTGCCTCCGTCTAAATTATAGTTCGACAACTCAAGGTAACCCACCGAAACGATCAGCCCCCTCAAATGGAGAAAAATACTAGTCCTCCTTCTCCTTCTCCCCCGACGTCTCTAGAACCAACACCGACTCCTCTGGGGACACAACATTCGCGAAGTTGGAAGATCTTAATTTTTGCATGTATAGACTAGACAGCGTCCTGACACGGCGATACAGACACATGATACAACAAAAGCTTATTCTAGAGGAAGGTCTGGAATTTACTCCTAATGTCCGTTACAAGTTTGAGACTGATATACAAGCGGTCATCACAACACAAGGCTGGGGAGACTTTGTTCGCCAACCAGGTCACGTTAACGCTATTGGGTACACAAGTTCTATACTCATGTTGGGCACATACCAAACGAATGGGCTTATGTCCGTGGAAAGAGCATAACATTCTCAGCCCTTGCCATCGCTGATCACTACAACCTATCAACAATAGGTGGCACCCATATCACTTTTGCGGCCACTACGACGGCTGAAACATATGCCCAATTATTGATAGACCTCTACATTCCTGGGACTACATGGGTCAATGATGAACAAAATATCAAAACAGTAAGCTGGGCGCAACTTAAACTGGAGTCGAAGTTATAGTTACACTTTATCAACAATAGTATCCTCTCAACAAGAAATTGATCTATCGTTTCCTGCCGTCGGTTACTGCTCTTACACTCTATTCTAAATAATCAGGGTGTAACACCCCCTGCCCCGACTTTGTAGTAAGCCGGCTCGGGAGCGTTACCAAAAACATTACAAGCAAGAACAAGGCAAGAATAGATTAACTCATCCCTATTAGATGAGTTACTTGACTAGCAAGCAACCAAGCATTCATAACTTAACATGTAAGCAAGCTCATATTTTGTTTACAAGATATTATAGGTTACCACTTTAACATTTCATTTAACATCATCATACAAACTAGCATTCGAAAAGCCTAAGTGAGCAAACATGCTTTCATTTCATTTCATTATTCCTTTAGATTAATACATGTAACATTTCATACATAAAATTTGCTAAACATGGTCATTTGTACATACAATTGCACGCACCTTGTCTCCAAGCAAGCAATATGCCAAGCCTTACCATTCAGCATTTACCATACAAATATATATGGACACTTACAACATGTTATGTTCGTACAAGTGACTCTATAATCTCACAAAGCATTCGGATTACACAGTAGGCTAGATCAAATACTTTGAAACATTCAATATATACACATATGCCCAGCAAAATACCTTTCCATTACATAGAATTTGAGTTCATTACATGTTTCACATTATCAACCAAGTTCACAACATGGAAAGGCCATTCAAGAACATATATATGCAAGTTTCAAATATTCAAAATGCATGCACAAGTTCACTATATACAATCTAAGTGCCACCAACTAAGGGAGTACAAAACAAGTATGAACCATAATTTAGCTACGCTTGTGTCTTGCTTCGAGTTCAAGGAATCAAGCTTTAGAATCAAGCAATCGATCAAATCCTTTATCCTGTAGTTGGGAAGGATGAAAACAAGAGTGATAAGTACAGGAATGTACTTAGTGAGGTAGAATCTAAAATCTAGCCATTTATCAAGTCACTTAGCCTTTAGTCAAGTTTAACCCTAGCTAGTGTTTGCAAGCAATTCGAATCATCAAGTAGACATGAAATCAAGCATCATTACACACATAGCATTTGAGTATCAAGACAAGCAATGTTAAGTAGCCAATTATCAAATTATTCGAATAGCATTCAAGCATGGCAAGTAAGTGTCAAGTACCATTTTGTCAAGTAAATTAAATAACATAGCAAGCATATCAAGTAATCATCCATAGCATGTTTATCAATCCATTCGAGTAGTGGACAAGCAATAATCATGTAATACCTCATCAAGCCATTTGAATTGTAGATATGTACCAAGTATTTCAAGTTTGTAAATCAAGTAACAACATCCAAGCTTACTAAATCAAGTAACATGCCTCTCAAGCTTACATGTCAAGTAACAAGAAATTTTCATGGTTTATAATTTGTTAATTATCTTAATAACACAACCCTTGGTACTTAGTTTGTCCAGGTAATCGAGTCTTCAACCAACTGTCGCCACAAGATGTACCGTAGTACTGGTCAACCCTCCTATTGTCGCCAAAGACCACACATACGTACCCTCTGTCTTTCGCCAATAGGGGCCTTAGCCCTGACCGTAGTCCACCCATTCACAAGAGCTCTAGACTCTATGGTATACCATTCTACCTAATCCATTCTACCTAATCCAACTAGCAACCAAGGTTTTCTAATTTTTTTAGCTTCTATTCAAGCATTTAGAGTTTATACAGTACATGTTCAAGCATTACAAGTTCAAGTCAAGCATTATCTTTTTCAAGGACCCATACGGGTGTTACATGGCAAGTTCATACAAGTATTAAGCCCTTAGGCCATTTGAGCCTTAGCTCGCCATTTCATGTTTTTATTTCATCATTTAGTCTAGCATTTCAAGTAGTCGACTTACAAGCATTTAGCCATTTATCATGTTACATTTCAAGCAACAATTTATCACATACACATGCTAGCATTCGAATCATACACTAAAATTCAACAAGGTTCATGTTTCATGCATTTAGCTTAATTCATACTTCTCTTATTAAATCAAATCATGCGTACTTAGAAATACAAGAATTTAGACATGCTGATTTTGGTTAGGACCTAAGTCCTAACCCTATTTTAGCTACACTCACAAAACTCCCAAGCTAGCTTAGTCTTGGATCCAAACTCTCTTTTTCTTGCCATTCTTTTGACCAACTCTTCCTTCTTCCTCCACAAGGTTTACTCCTTGTTCTAATACATTACACAAGAAAATACATGTCAAAACAGGTTTGCACAATCATTCAATCATGGAAACATTGCTAGTACACAACATAACAACCATGTACATACTAATTTATGCATGAACTGGACAGTCTACATTCTAATAGTTTCTATACATTGGAACTATCCAAATACACATGTTTAATAATTAACAACATGATTACATATATACATTCCAATTTAGGCAGAAACAGGGCAGTAACCAAACTGTCCTAACTGTTTATAAAACAGTTTACAAAACTGCCACGATACCTAAACTACTGTTGTCAGTCAGCAGGTGCATTGCTTACTCAATTTCCCATATCTTTCATTCCGTACGTTAGAATTTAGAACCGTTTATACTGTTAGAAAGATAACTTAACCATCTTTCTAACCATATATGCCTTGCATTTTAATCCTTTGCCAATTAATACAGTTTTTAGCTTAAAGATATGGCAATTTACAACACTGGACAGTTTGCACTGTCCCTAGTGTTTCTTCTCTACAATCCGTTTTACAATCCAGAATTCAGTTCTGTTTGTTCCTAATGAAGCTAGACACGTTAAGGTTTCATCCATATAAATTTCAGCCTTAAATTCCACCACTACTATTTATGGTGATTTTTTTCAAAGTTGCTGCCCAAAATAGAGTTTTCTGGGCAGATTACACTAGGTTAAGCTTCTAGCTTCATAATTCATTTAAACAAGATTCTAACATTGTAATTCAACTTATATTCATATTCTTACATGTCTAGGTTAGTCCAATTCACCTATCAATGTGATTAAACAGGGCATTATAGTACTATATTCTAATTGATCCATTTGATCAACAATATTCCTCTAATTCACCATTTGAGCAGTCCATTGCCTAGCTTTAACCAATCCAATATATGTATTCATTTTCCAGCATCACTTACACATAATCATGTATACACAATTAGTATAATCCGCAAACCCTATTCAAACTAACTCATGATTTCAACAACATCAACCATCATATAAATTCAAAGCAATAAGTTCATACTTGTACAATTTCGAATTAAGCAACAAGACCACCACATAATTAACATTTCAAGTATAAAATTTAATGAATCAACATGTTGTTACCTTCCTTAACGTGAATTATAACTCAATTTTTTGCCTAACCAAAGCTTGGTCCTTGTTTTTCAAGCTTTCTCACACTAAGTTCTCTCTCTTCTCTCTTTCTCCCTAACACATTCGGCATGCTCAAATGAGGAAGGAGTTTTCCCCCATAGTGGCCGAATGGACCTTGCTTAAGTAACAAGTGGATAGTCCACTATCAAATTTAAATTTGCCATGCATTCCTTTTATTGCAATTTAATTCTATTATGGTCCTTTTAATTTGTCACTCTAACTTGTTGGCTATAACATTTTGGTCCCTTTTTAATTTGATCATTCGGTTTAAAGACAATTCGAATTGATCATCACAATTCGAGTGCCTTTCTTTTTATTTCTCATAATTTACTCCTAGGTTTCCTTTTGATTAAAGCATGATTTAATTAGTTAGAACTCTACATAGTGATATCAAATCTAGGCCCAGTTTAGGGGTGTTACACAGGGAATAAATACGTATGTATTCATCTACAAAATCATAATGGACAGGGCGGCCTCAACACGAAAGAACAAGGACTTACCCTTCCCTAATCTCATCACCGCCTTGTGTCAACAAGCAAGAGTCGATGAATGAGGGAATGATGATATCATTGAGCGCCACACTGGTTGGCTACCCTCTCAGGTCCAAGAAATGAAAGGATTTGGGATGCATGCTGAACTTGTAGATACATCTGCCCAGGACCTCCGAAAAATCATGCAGGATGTTGTCGCCAATTTTATGGAACCATATTGTCAATATGTCCAAACAATGTCCACTGTCGAGCAATCCCTATTCCACAAATTTTTACTAGAAGCCCGGGAGGAGCCCCCATTGAATCTATTGGCACCTACTCCCGCACCCACCACCCGGCAGAGACGGCGACCAGATACCGACACTGGCACCTCTAGCCGCCCTGCCAAGAAACAAACGTCCACCCAGGACAAAGGCAAGGGCATAATCATCCAGGAACCACCTCCCTCTGGGTTAGTTTTTATTTTTCTTTTATTTTTAGTTTAGTTTGGTTTTTTATATTTGCATCTGCATATTTGCTTTTCCTTGATTTGACTTTTCTTTTTCTTTTTCTTTCCTTTTGCATTGGGGATAATGCTCTTCTCAAGTTTGGGGGAGTACTATCCCATGTATATATTAGGTTACATTTAGGTAAAATTTAATTTTTTTCCTATAAATAGCCTAATATATTTGATAGGTTCCCTTTGCTATGATCTCATTGATTTTGAAATTGTTGTTACATTGATCATGATTTCCTATGATTAGTCTATGTTAATGCTTTGCAATGTGTTAAGAACTTTCATGTTTTGAACTTAGTGTTGAATCTGATGTAGCCTTTTAAAACACATGTTACATGCACTCTAAAAACTTAAGAAACCTTAGGGAAATTCTAGGTCGACCCCCTGATGCCAAAGCATGAATCAATGAGAATGAACTGAATGCTCAATGTAGCAAATTAAAGGCTTTAAAACTCCCTAAAATCAATTAAATAAAGAAAAATCAATTGTAAACTTGATAACATAAACAAAACTGTTGAGAGACACTCTTCTATGCATCTTGCTATCTTATTACACTAGGTGAGTTGTGTTTGCTCCATTTAACTTTCCTTGGTAGGAATGATAGTACTGACAAAGAGTGAATGAAAGTCTTCACGGAATGACACTGCTCGTAAGGCTTAGGGATGGGTTGTTTGCTCCACTCCATCTTCAGGCCGAAAGAGTAAGTGTGATAATTTGAAGCCCCAAGGATATAGTTTTTGAACCTAAAAAGAAAAGGAAGAAAAACAAAGTGCTGAAAAAGAAAAAGAACACGCATAAGCAACGATAGAAAGCAACCCTTAAGTTTTACTAAGGATATTAAGTGATAAATGCATGTAACTTAGCACACACTGCACCTACTGCGGAATCAATCCTTAGAACAAAACTCTAAGCTCTAATGCATCACATCTCATTAATACAACTGAGGAATGAATTGTTGCTACCATATGACTTGGAATCTTTGTAATCATAGCTTAGTGGAACCTTGAAAAATATGGGTTGTTTATTGTCTTTCTTTTCTATTTTTCTTGATTCCATTTCGCATTGCTTGAGGACAAGCAACAGTTCAAGTTTAGGGGTATTTGATGAGTGTGTAAATGATCTATTTTATATGCCCTTTACTTGTCTTTTACGTGTTTTTAAGTTCATATAATTGCATTTAGGTTAATTTGCATATAGATTGCATGTAGATAAGGAGTTATACTGTTCACGCTTTAATGTCATATATATATATATTGGTGTTTTTTTATGCAAAAGGTGGTGTTTTGTTGTGCATGTGTAGAATGTTGGTAGATGCTGGAGGAATGCTGGAGCGGATGAGTAGTAGATTGCATGGCTGGAGCTGACGAGGCATAAAGACTTGGAGATGAATCTACTTTTACCCACGTGGACTTTCTCCTAGATACGAAACAGTAAATATAGCGGGAAATCAATATCATTCTTTAATAAAGTGAACGCACTTTATGGTACTAAAAACCCTAGTTTCACCGCCTATATAAAAGAGACTTGGAAGCCAGTTCAAGAGAGCATGATATATACAAAAATCCTAGTCTGAAGCTTACGAAGAACCACTAGAGTGGAAGCTAGAGAAATCTCCTCAGGACACTAGCCATCAAGAGAGGTTGACGGAGTGAGAGACCTACAACAACAGTTGGGCGGCACAAAAGGAGTTTGCCGAGGACGTTCGACTCTTTTCTTTTCCTTGCTTGATAAATTGCCATACTTTATTATTTTTGTTATGGATGTTTTAGGCTCAGACATAAGCTAAATACTTTAGTTGGGATTATTGCTTCCCAGGATTTTATGTTTTGATTACTTTATTATAAATGCTATAGTTGTTTTCCCTTTATCTATTATGTTCATCATTCTTCATGCATAGTTATTGTAAGAGCTATCTAGAGAGGCCTTTTAACTATTGATCTGTGGCTTAATATCAAGAGAGTTAGATTATACAGACGTGAACAGTGGGGCTAAGCTATTAACTTAATCTTAATATGGCTTAGACATAAGTTTAGGGTTTAAATGACTAAAATAGAGTTTTTAAACAAATAATAGAGTTATTAGGGTTCACACAAACATGTATTACCTTAGCTTCAATATTATTAACTTTTAGGCATCTAGAGAGTCAGAAGTTCCTTAGAAAATCCTATCGAGTAGATAAAGATCTTAGTGGTTTACGTAGCCATGTTTTGCCAGTTGCTATAACATTGTAATAAATACTCAAGCATATATCATTAGCAATAATCCCAACTTTCATAATCATCTATTATTTGCCGGAACTATTAGTCTTAATCATAGTTATCTTTAGTTTAATTTTTTTAGTTTTAATAAATCAACAACCACCATTACATGCAAACTCATTCTTAAGCTTAATAACTTTGTAGTTATTGATCCAATCATCGTGGGTCTGACACTCTACTTATCACTTTATTACTTAATTTGATGAGTATACTTGCTCTAAAGTGCATCACTATTTGACATGCATTAGTGGTTGACCTACAGTCTACTCCCGTCGGCCAAGAGGTCATTGGACCGACATACCGGGCGGTGGTGAGCCAAAAAAGGAAAAAGGTGATTTGAAAGATTGAAAGGATTTTTGCCTTGTACAGACACCACTCTTCCCCTCCTTTTCCTAGTAGACATTCCCTCAAGCTGGTTATAACGTTGGGTATAAGAAGACAAGAGCCGAATTTTTAGCTCACTTGTATTTCCCTTCATTTTTTTCTCTCCTCTCTTTATATCTTCTTTTCTTTCTCTCAAAGTTTTAAACTTGAAATCGAAGGAACAAATTTTAGGGTTTAAATCATTTTTTCAAGAAAATATCATTATTTTTAAGATTGGATAAGAGAGCTCTCCATACCATTTTCATTATATTTCATGTTTAAATTAGTTTAAGCTTTTCTTTTGATTTTGATTGTTGAAAATTTAAGATTGTACACCACATAAGTCTCATGTTTTAGATAATTTCAATGTTTAGATATGATTTGTGTCTTGCATGTTGAGTTCTTTGCGTGTTAGGACCAAAATGGTGTTTCGACTGATCATATGATGTTTAGAATGTGTTTAAAAATCATGCCATTAATTAATAAAATGTTTGCATGATGTGTTAAGTGAATATCATGAGTCATATGATTGGTTTTGATACATTTTTTTTCTTCTCTAAGTATTGAATTTGAATTTTTTAGGAAGTGCCAATCCTTTTGATTAACTAGTGATTTTTTAGCAAAAGTTTTGAAACTTTGGATATTATGAGTCATATAACTAATTTTGATGCAATTTGGTGTGTTCTTAAAGTATAAAATCTAGTTTTACAAGAAGTATCAATACTTCTAGTGATGTATCATATGTTATGGGCATGGAAATATGATTTCGGGTGGTATACGAGTTGTATTTAGGGGTTTTTAGATTCGTGTATTTATCTAGGGACAACCACATGATTTTATGTTAGGGGGTGAACTTTTATACGTAGTAAATCTATAATGACATAGGTCAATATGGAATAACAACCATAGTAACTAGTAAGTAAGATAAATACGCACATCAAATAATGTTCTTTCTCATTCTCAAACAACGATGATTTACAATTTGCACCAATATGCTAGAGCTGAACCTATTATAAATAAATAAAACTTAGACTATAAAAAGCTAGAGTTATAATCTAACTTTTGAAATGCTTAAGAATAAACAAAAATAACGTCTAAGAGAAGTAATAATTAGGAACCTACAAAATATCATAAAGAAGATATTTATTGTCAAAAGTAGGCATTCAGAACTGCACATGACACTCTTTCATTAGATCAAAGTCATAAATAAGAGAATCTATTGATAAATCATGGGTAATTTCCATCTCAATATATGTTATTAAGTAGCTTGAAAGAAATTCATTCTCCATTTTGTTACGCAAGTGAGTCTTTACTAGTTTCATCGCCGAAAAAGCATGTTATGTAGTCGCAGTAGAAACAGGAAGAGTCAAAACAAGAAAAACAAGTCGATCAAGAAAACGATAAATATTTGACTTTTGAGTCTTTTCTAACACTTGACAGAGTTATGAAATTGTTGATGCCTTTTCCAATTCAAGGTTCCCTCTAGCTTCTAACACAAAATGTTCTAATTAAACTTTCAGGTGCAGCCTTTCCTGCTCCATGAAATCTTTTGGATAAAATTTATTTGCAAACTTGCATATATTTTCATTGAAAAATGATTTATAACCATCCAATGGATCTAGAGCAGAACTAAGCTTAAGTAACTCAACCATGTCATCCTTGAATCTAATGTTCATCTCCTTCATTTGAGAATCAATAGTAGAGACAAATATATCAACACGACAATGATGTACAACTACAACGACATCTCATTAAGTCGATGTCTCTCTCTAACACATTTATATAGAGCATTCATATGAGGAATCTTTATATGATGTTTATCACAAAATAATGTTACCTTTTCAAGTAAAGGATTCAACTCTTCTCTCAGATTTTATAAGTTTTTTTGCACTTGATACTAAATGCAAATATCTTGAGATTTATGTTGCAAAGCTTGACTAAGATCATCAGTGATGCTCAAGAGATTTATCATAAGGTGCAAGATGAATACAAACTCAAAAGATGTCATCACATCATAAACGCTATCTGCTTTGCTTCTTTGAGTCAGATTTTTGTCAGTTATGATGTTCTTGAGAATAGAACAAGTGGAATCAAACAACTTGAGCAAGATATGGAGAGAAGTTAAATGTGCGCCCCACCTAGTATCTCATGCAAGTTGTAAAGTGCCAATTTATTTTTCCTTTCTTGTGTCTAGACCTTCAATAGCAATCATATCTTCAATATGACTTGTTTGTGCATCTTTCAACTAATCTTGTCTCTTACAAGAGGAGATAACTAAATTTATAATGATAATCAAATATGAGAAAAATTGTGCTACTGGAATCACTTCTTTGGATGCAGCCACCAAAGTTAATTGTTATCTATGAGCAAGGCAATGAAAGTAATAAGAAAATATACAGTTTTTAAGGATTAATACTTGCAAACCATTGAATTTGTCATGCATATTGCTAGCTCCTTCATATCCTTGACCTTTTATGTCTTTCCTATTCAAACAATGATGTGAAAGAACATCGCAAATCTCTTTCTTCAATACAAGCGAATTTGCTTCCTTCATATGGACCAGATCAAAAAATCTTTCATGTATAAAACCTTCTTTGTCAACATATGTCAACACAATCATCATTTGTTCTCTTTTTGATTTATCACGAGCTTCATCAACCATGACACAAAACTTTTGGTCTCTAATTTTATCCCGAATATACTTTTGTATCCCTGAAAAAGACAGATTTTTTTCTGAATTTTTGGAGAAACATACTTTGAATTCTTTGGAACATTATTTAAAGTTGTAAAAACTTCATCATTGTAAGATTCCAAGAAACTAATTCAAGAAAGTTTTCGCATTTAGTTGAATCTTTTGTCCAATCATGACCCTGTAAAGCACAACCTTGAAAGGTAAACCACTTCACAACTTCTATAGAAACTGAGTTGAAACATGTTCCTTGCAACTTGTTGAGAAGTTTGTTTCTCGATCTCTTTCTAAATATGCTGAAGAGATTTTCTCAAATCATGATAGCTTTTCATGGCATTCTTATACAGTGGGTTCACATCATTCTCGACATGAATAAGAAAAGCACAATTAAAGCCTAAATTAAATTTCTTCCAAGATTAAAAGCCATCATGAGTAAAAGTATTTGATCCAAAACATCTAAGGTGCTTATTAAAGAGAGAACATGGAAGACAATATCTAACATCATTGGTTGGTGAAAACTCCAACCAATCAGGAAATAACTTATACCATGAAGACAAAAATCGTTATCCATGCTTATCAACATATTTCATATCATTAGAAGAAATGGGTTGATAAGGTCCCTTACTGAGGGTATACGCTCTTCGAACTTCATCTTGTTGATTTGGAGGAAAATCCTAAATAAAATTATGTACTCCGGGATCACGCTCAATAGTTGAAGCATCAATGGTTTCTTGTTCAATTATTACAACTTTAATTGGACAATTATCCACATCCGAAGAACTAACGGGTGTCAAACTTGGATTTGGAGAGCTCTCACTAATATGAGGATCCTTTCTTTTGAAAAAAGAATCAATTTTTCGACTGCCCATATCGAGTTTTAGAATTTTTTCACTCCTCTGTTTCTAGAAAACAATGAAATATTCCACGCATTAGTACCTCAATAATCATATTAAAATATTTAAATTATAGAAATTCGCTCAATCACCTTGCATGTTTTCCCTTAACTAGACAAAGTAGTTCAATTTATTATTTTTACTAAATCTCAATTTAAGCATTTCAAACCTTCTCCTGCAATCACTAGATCATAAGTAATTATTTAGAAACAATAATCCACATAGCAACCTCAAGATTCATACTAACCATTAACCAAAATTCAGAATGGTTCAAGAAGAAACACACTTAAATTAGGTTGAGGGAAAAATCATTTTGTTGAAGCTTTTTCACTCTTCGCGGATGAATTGTAACTACTGACTCGCTCAATCGATATCTATATTAATCAAAGAAAAATACCAATTAAAAACAAGCTCTCTTAGTCCACTCTAAAACGACCAATCAATTAGTAACATAAATTAATCACAATAATAAATTTGTTGGGATGATCAATCAACGACGAAAGGCCAAGAGGGGGTGAATTGGTAAATAAAAAATTGAAAGAAAGCAAAGCAAAAAGATAAAAATGATGGACAAGAGATTTATAGTGGTTCAAGCTTCTAACAAGCTCTACATCTACTATCTTAGCTTCCCACTAAGGATTTCAACACAATTCACTAAGAATTCTATCCCTTTTCTAGGCTAAGGAGGCAAACGTTACAATCAATCAAAGCTTTCTATCCAAAGCTTGATCAAGGTTCACTCATTTACAAGAAGTGCATAGCAAACTAAAAATTCCTCTCAAAGGTGATATGTTTGCCCAAATACAAATTCACACAAACCCCAAACTTGAAACAAAGGATTACAATTTAGAATACACAAGTTGGGTACAAGATATGACTCTAAAAGCTCAAAGGTTGGATTTTTGCTTGAATGTTTGATAGTTGTTCAATGGATGTTCAATAGTTGTTTTTGCAACTTTGGAGACTTGATTTTATACACTCTCGTTGATTTCTAACCGTTTGGGTGGTTGAGGTCATCAATAGAGCCGTTGGAGACTATTTTTCTCGCAATAAATGTTGTTTGGTGACCAACCATATTGTTACACGAAGAGCCATATTGGTACCTGTCAAAAGAAGGAAAAGCCATTGTAGAGAGGCGTATCGATACGCTTTAGAGCATATCGAAACAGATATAGTGTAAAAGCAGGGGCGTATCGATACGGTATAGTCGTATCGGTACAGTTTTAGCTCATTAGAATCTAAGGAAAAGGTGTAGTGAAAAATGCATCGGTACGTCTAAGGGGCGTATCGATACGGGTTAACCAATTTTCAAAGTTTGGTGATTCTAATAACTGACGAGGCAACGGTAACAAAATTAAATGCAAAGATTTGAAAATCTCAACGCCCCACGTATCGATACGGTGAAGGTCGTACAGATACTCGTAACCAAGAACACAAACCCAGATAAAGCTCGTATCAATACGGGGATAACCGTATCGGTACGTTTTTATGATTAAAACTCTAGTAGTAAAAATTGGTATTGAAACGGTAAAGAGCGTATCGATACGCGTGGGCGCAATTGGTTAATTTGAGTATGAAACACTTAGAAAATTTTTGGGTTTTTAAGTTTTTGACTGAGAAACAATTTTAGGTTCAAATCCTTGTCATTTTTGTGAGACTGTGAGTACTTAAAAATTTATTTACTTTTACAATTAGGCCTTTAAACAATTTGTTATATCAAAATCAATTATAGGTTTTACAATCTCCCCCTTTTTGATATAACAAAACCAAAATAAATTTTTAAGTAGTTTTGAAAAATACTCTTCCTTACTTTAGGATGGTTTTGAAAAAATTAAAAAAATTAAGTGCTCTTTACTTCTCCCCCTTTTTGTTAGATCAAAATCAATAGGATATAAAAAGAGTAAGGTATAGACATTAAAGGTACTCCAAGCATTAAAGGAAACAACATTGATATCATTAAAATTCAAAGAAGAATTTATAGAAACATAATAAAATCCAACTTAATTCCTAAAAACATAAACCAAAAGCAAATAAACCAAAGCATAAGAATTCATAAACATAAAGACATAGGTGCATAAAACTAATCCTAATATGATATGATATGATATGCAAGATGCCTAAGGATCATCCTCATCGTCTTCATCTTCATCTTCATCATTAGCATGGGTTCCAAGAAATTGACGCCACTAACCATGAAAAGCGGTAAGAGAGATATCCATCGAATTTTGACAGTTTTCAATGGATGTCACTCTTTCCTCCAAGGATGTAAAATGAGTATCAATCGCGGCAAACCCGGAGGTCATGGTGGTATTCAAAGATGCAATATTGGTGCCCAAAGATGTAAATTGCTCGTTGAGATAGGCCATGAAAGCATTAAGAGAAGGTTGAGCTACCGGAGCTTGAGGAACCAAAACCGCTTGAGAAACCGCCACCAGATCGGGTTGAACGCCTTGAGGTATATCGGCAAGTCGAACCCATTCTCCATTAAAGTATGTGAACGTGGCTCGGTGGAGAGAACACTCATCGATTATTTCGATGAGAAGTTTGGCAACATCATAAGAGCAATCAATTCCAATCTTGTGAAATAAATAGCTCAAAACAGTGCCATATGTGAAGGAAGAGACAAGAGTAGTATGATGGTTTTGCATAAGAAAGACGATCTTTGCAAACATAATTTGAGCAAGGTTTGGACGCTTACCCTCACGGAAGCAACAAATCCAAAAGTCGTCAACTTTTCAGATCGTTGAGAATTTTCCACTGGATGGGCGAAACCACCAAGTGATCGTAAGGTGAAGGATGTGATTTTGAGCATCAAGCACGGTCACGGAGCCACCAAGAACATGTTCCAAGGAATCCTCATTATCAATTACCACATCCTCAAAACCCAAAAAATTTGCTAAAATTGAAGAATCAATTCGAAACTTTTTACCCATAAGATAAGATTCGATAGCAACGACTTCAGATCTAACTTCATTATAAATACACCGGGCATTTGAGTAAAAAATCAAAACAATGTTTCGGTATAAAATCTCGGCTAAAGCTAAAATTTGCATAAACTTCCATTGTTGCATCAACTCAAGATATTTAAATTGAAGTCTTTCGGAAGACAAGAAAGGGATCAAAATAGTACGCTCATGACAGATTTTAAAAGTTTGATAATGCTTAAAACGATCCATAGCATTTGGATATCTTGGCTCATTAAAACAATTTTGGAAAATATGGGTGAGGTTGGGTCTATTAACCTCGAGATTTTGATTAGGAGGACTAGAACTAGATGTCATATCTTTTCTTAGGACCCATGGCAATAATTTGAAATCAAAATCAAACCAAAAACAATGTATGCATAAATGAACACATTCTATCCAACAAGCATCCAATGATCAAAGTATTGTTAAAAATCTATATAATACAGTTTAAAAATATATGCAAGTATAAAAAGGATTTTTGGTAAAATAAAATTTGAAAAACAATGTTGAAAAATATACGGTATAATTTTATATTTGAACAAAAAAATTCAGATTTGAAAAAGTTTTTACAAAATCTCTGAAAAACATGTTATATACATACTAAATATATAAATATGAAACAAAAACAGTATATAAATAAGAACAAAATTTAAAAAAATAAAGAAAAGAGGTTTATACCTTGAATAAAGGATTATAGATGAATGAGGAGATGATGATGTACCAAACTTGATGATTTTGTAGGGTTTGATGTGAAACTCAAAAGCCCTCAAATGATTTGTAGAGATGTATGAAAAATAAAGGGATTTGAGAGATTTTTATAGGTGAAAACCGTATCTAGGGTTTGAGAGAAAAATGGTGTTTGATTTAAATTGAAAAACCCTCTTTTAATGCCCATTTAACTCTCCAGCGGCTATGCGTATCGATAAGCAACCTGTGCGTATCGAAACATTGTACCAAAACATTTGTTAGCCGTTTCAATATGCGACCCTATATCGGTACAGGTCAAAATGTACCGAAACGACCTGAAGATACCCGTACCAATACACGTTACACCGTATCGGTACCCCTAAGCCAAAAATGTCATTTTTCACTTGAAGGTGCTCAAAAATTCGATTTTACTCGAATCGATGCAAATGATATATGAACATCATGTATGATCTAAAACAGATGCATACTCCCCTAGCAACAAGCATAGATACATATAGGAGCAAAAACACATAAGAAATGAGACCTAATTCAAGTAAAAAAATCTGACACTAAAAGGCTCTAAGGTTTAAGAAAGGCTAGTTAAACCCAACTTTCTCCTAAGAGACAAAAACGCTCTTTGTCTAAAGGTTTGGTAAAGATATCCGCTAATTGGTTCAAGGTGTCTACATATTCTAGAACAACATCATTTTTCAAGACATGATCTCTAATGAAATGATGTCTTATCTCTATGTGCTTGGTTCAAGAATGTTGGATGAGATTCTTAGTGAGACAAATGGCACTAGTGTTGTCACACTTAAAAGGGATGGTACCTACATCAATTCCATATTATAAAAGTTGTTGCTTCATCCAAAGAACTTGAGTACAACAACTTTCAGCCGATATGTTTTCCCCTTCTTACACTATTTTGTTTCTTATAGAACCAAGATATAACCATACTACCTAGGAATTGACAAGTACCAGAGGTAATATTTCTATATATCTTACAACCTCCATAATCCGCATCCGAAAAAGCATGCAAATCAAATGAAGAATCTCTAGGATACCAAAGGCCTAAACAAGGTGTGTCTCTAAGGTATCTAAAGATTCTCTTAATGGCTATAAGGTGTGATTCTCTAAAACTAGCTTGAAATCTAGCACACAAGAAAACACTAAACAGAATATTCAGTCTACTTGCGGTAAGACAAAGCAAAAATCCAATCATAGAGCGATAAAGCTTTAAATCAACACACTTACCTTCTTTATCTTTGTCAAGCTCTGTAGAAGAGCTCATTGGTGTGGCTTGAGGTTTCACATTCTCCAAGCTAAACTTCTTGAGAATGTCCTTGATGTACTTAGCTTAATTGATGAAGATGTCATCATTCCTTTGTTTGATTTAGAGTCCCAAAAAGAATGAGAGCTCCCCCATCATGCTCATTTCATACTCACCTTGCATCAACTTAGCAAAATCTTGGCAAAACAATTCAATAGTAGAACAAAAAATTATATCATCAACATAAATTTGAACTACTAAAATGTCTTTGCCATTTCTTTTAATAAAGAGTGCAGTATCCACCTTTCCTTTGTCAAAACCTTTTTCAATTAAAAACTTGACAACCTTTCATACCAAGATCTAGGAGCTTGTTTCAAACTATATAAAGCTTTTGAAAGTTTAAAAACATGGTTTGGATATTTTGGATCTTCAAAATCGAGTGGTTGTTATACATACACTTCTTCATTAATAAAACCATTTAGAAAAGCACTTTTTACATTCATTTGAAAAAGCTTGAATTCATGATAACATGCAAATACAAGAAGCATGCTAATAGCTTCCACTCTAGCTACGGGTGCATAGGTTTCATCAAAATCGATTCCTTCTTCTTGAGTGTAACCTTGAGTAACAAGTCTAGCCTCGTTCCTCACTATGTTATCACTCCCATCTAGTTTGTTTCTAAAAACCCATTTAGTTTCTATGGTAGACTTATTACCAGGCTTATCATCTAATGCCCAAACTTGACTTCTCTCAAATTGATTTAATTTTTCTTGCATAGCCAATATCCAATAATCATCTTTTAATGCTTCTTTGATATTTTTAGGCTCAATGCATGAAATAAATGCAACATTACAAGCATTTTTAAGAGAATGTCTAGTGGTTACCCCTTTGGATGGATCACCCAAAATCTCACCACCTTTGACATAGTTGAACTCCCTTGGGTAGCTCACTTCTTTCTCCTCTAGAGTCATGTCCTTCAATGCTTCTAGAGGTGGATCTTGTGCTTTTTTCTTTTTTTGATAGAACTTCATCTGCCTTTGATGATTGCCCACCATTATTGGCTTCAAAAATTCCTACATCATCACAATAATCCTTCCTCGGAATGAGGTTTCATCGAAAACCACATATATAGACTCTTCAAATACCAAAGTCATTTTATTAAATATATGATAGGCTTTAGAGTTTTAAGATTACCCTAAGAAAATAGCTTCATCACTTTTAGCATCAAATTTGCCCAAATTGTCTTTTCCATTATTTAAAAAAATTACATCCAAAAGGATGAAAATAGCTAATGTTAGACTTTTTGGATTTTAAAATCTCATAAGGAGTTTTCTTTAAAATTGGCCTAATCATTACTCGGTCGACAATGTAGCAAGCGATATTAGTGGCTTCTGCCCCAAAAATACTTTGGCAAATTATTTCACAAAGCATGGTTCTAGCCATTTGCATTAAAAAAATCCTCAAAACCTAAATTTTGAAATTCGGTACCATGGTCACTTCTAATATGAGAAATAGATTGACCAACATCATTTTGAGTAATTTTTGAAAACGTGATGAATTTTTCTAAAGCCTCATCCTTGGTACTTAAGAATAGAACCCAAGTGTATCTAGAGTAATCATCTACTAAAACAAATGCATATGATTTTCCACCCAAACTCATAGTCCTAATAGGGCCAAAAAGATCCACGTGGATCAATTGTAAAACTCTACTAGTAGAAACATCATTAATAGGTTTAAAAGAAACTCTTTTATGTTTGCCTTTTGCACAAGCATCACAAATTTTATCAAGAGAAAACTTTATTTTAGGCAAACTTCTTACAATATCATTTGAAATCATTTTTTCTAAAACACTCATGCTTGCATGCCCTAGTTTTCTATGACATAACCATGAGTCATGTTCATTTTTTGCAATAAAACATGTATTTGAAATATGAATGTCATCTAAATGCACCATGTATATGTTTCCTATGCAATGACCAATAAGCACAATTTTGTTAGTTTCAATGTTTAAAATTATGCAAGCATTTAAATAAAAAAAAACATTGAAACCTTTGTCACAAAGTTGGTTTATGCTTAAAAGGTTATGTTTTAGGCCGTTGACATATAAAACATTATCTATAAGGATGAAAAGTGATTACCAATGAAACCAATTCCTTCAATGTGGCCTTTAGAGTTGTCACCGAAAGTCACTACACATCCACTCTTTGGTTTTATTTCTAAGAACTAACTCTTGTCACCAGTCATGTGTCTCGAGCATCCACTATCAAGGTATCATGAGTTTGCACATGTAATTTTGGCCTTGTAGCAATGCTCTCCATACAAACAAAGATTAAGTCTTGATTTTTGGTACCCAAATCATTTTGGGTCCATAAGTATTAGCTCCCAAAATCTTGGTTCCCTTGGGAATCCAAGAAGACAAAGCACTAATGTTGTTAGAAGCGATTAGTTCCTTAGGAACCCATACACTTCTAACCTTTTTACCATATGAGGGTCTTGGGAAGCCTCTTTGTTTGTACACATAAAAGTTTCTCTTTACATACTTGGGTTTTGAAGAACTTGCTTTTTCAAAACTTTGTTTCCCAACCTTGGTTAGAGAAGTGTTACCTCCTCAAAAATATTGTTTTTATGCCTATTTTACAATGCCTTTAATTGTTTTTTAGTACATTTAGTTGTATTTAGTTGTTAAATTCATGCATTTACATAAGGAGTTAGGATTTGTTTCTATGCCAGTGTGAAGGGTTGTTTTCTTGGAAATATTGCAAGCTTGAGATAGAAGTTGGCAAAGCAGAGCAAAGCAAGGCATCGTAGGAAGGAATACTAGAGAGAATGTCGAGATAATTTTGGCACAGATGGACCAAATAATACCAAGGCTCCTGTTAGCAAAGAAAAAGAATTTGATGCCCAGCCAAGTAGTTTTGAACCCGAAAAAATAGGACCAGATCATGCTGCGAGAAAATAGCAATTGGATCAAACTCTAAAAAAATAGCAGAAAAATAGTGCCAAGCTTGGTTGGCGAAGTAGTGACGACAAATGACGTCAGCCCTAACCTGATCAGCTCAATTCAAACTTTGGATAAGATGATCACTTCCATTATCCCTTGAGTATTCAAAATTCAAACTCAATAGCTTATCCTAAGTCTTCCTTGCACGCCTATTTAAAGAATGATCAAGTAAGCAATTGAGAGAGATTTTTTTGGAGAGATTTTTTTTGGGGAGATCATGTGATCCATCACCGACCGACTGTACCAAGGAGACGTGGTTCGACTAGCTTGACCGAGAGCTTGTACCTTGAAAGGTCGCATCAAGAGACCCCTTCTCGCACATTCTCTTTGTTTAGTTGTTTTTATTTTCTTTTAAATAATGATGTGTTTGCAAAACGTTGAAGGTTTTTTGGTTGATATTCTCACCCATGAACTAATTTAATAGTTGGTGGCGGATGTTTGCGTTGAACGTTGTTTTTACGTTTAGTTTTTAATAATGAAAATGCTTCGGCATGGTTTTCCCTATCTGGCATGTTCTACAATGTTTTATCAAAACTATGGCAAGTGAGAACTGGCATTGTTGGCATATTGAAACTTAATAACTTAATAGACTTAGGGGGCAACATTATATTTCCAGATACTAAGGTGAGATACTTCAAAAGAAGATGTTCAAGTAGATAAGCTTACTTCTAAAGTGAATCTACCCCTTAGGAGTATAGGTTGGGACTTAATCAAAATGATTTATGAAAAAACATCACTATAGAGATATAGAAGTTTATATATGGTTAATTTAGGGCATTGACCATCGAGAGAGGCAGTGCTAATTTTTAATCTGGTCGTTAAACGATGCCAATGCATTACATTATTAAAGGCTGGCATGGCATGAATATCGTGAAAATCAGGCATCCTTTGCAAACGTTCATCATTCATTTTAAACACTCTCCTTGCTAATGTTTTTTTATTTTTATTTCTTTTCTTTTAAATTATTTTTAAAACCAACTTCAAACCAACAACACTTTTCCTTTGACAAGTAAACTAGCATGGCAATCAAACTCTTCGCCAAACCTTGTGGGATCGATAACCAGCTTACTGCTGTATTACTTGTCGACCGTGAATACTTGCACGCAGAAGACTAAATATTGGCACTGTTTTATACATTTTCAATACATTTTCTACCCCTTTTTCCAAGCACTCTCACAAGCGAACAAGTTTTTGGCGCCATTGTCGGGAATTGCAACGAAGTTTATTGTTTTCAAATTTTTTCTCGTCTTTTTTTATTCTTGCTTTTATTTTATTTCTTTGTTTTGACTGGTGTATGACCAGAAACCACCTTGTGGTTGAAGATTGGCTATTCGATTCGGAAATTGAAAGAACCATATGAAGGTTAAAGAAAAAGATTCGAGAGATGGTTCAATAAGGAAATGGAGGAAATGGTGTGTTAAACAATGAGGAAAATCCACCTAATAACAATGGAATAACACCAGCTCCTGCTACCCCAGCTGTGAATATGGAGGAAGAGAGACCTATTAGACAACACTCGGCACCAAACATTGACAATTTGATGCCAAGACTAATTGGTCCCGAGGTAAATATACCGAATTTTGAACTTAAACCGATAATGATACAAACACTTTTGAATGTAGGACAATTTGATGGAACACCTACTAGAGATCCGAGGTAACACTTGAAGCAATTCATGGAAGTTTGCCAGCTATTTAAATAGCCTGGACTATCGGAGGTATAGTGAAACTGAAGTTGTTTACATTTTCCCTGAGAGATAGAGCAAAAACATGGCTAAGTTCTTTGCCATCTGGTTCTGTCACCTCATATGGAGATCTATGCTATAAATTTTTGCTATGATTCCGGCCACCTAAACTCACTGCCAAGCTAAGGGTTGAGATCATCATATTTAGACAGGCTGACAATGAGACCCTATATGATGCCTAAAAGAGATACAAAGACCTGTTGAGGAGATGTCCTATGCATGGATTCCCAAAATGGACCCAAATGGAGACCTTTTATAATGGACTTAATGCATAAACTAGAACAGTTGTTGATGCTTCGGCAAATGGTTCATTGCTTGAAAAAACCTACACAGAGGAAGTCGGCATCCTTAAGAGAATTTCAATCATTGATTTTGAATATTCTATTGCAAGACTTGGGACTGGCACTAAAACTGGTGGGAAATTACAAATAAATGAACTCACATCCATCCACGTTGAGATTTCCAATCTTACTACCATGGTGAGAACCTTGCAAAAGAGCAATGAGGTCCAAGAAATGAAGGCATTAGCTCCATTCTATACGATATGCAGATAGGATCATCACACGAAAGATTACCTTGCGAACACTGAGTCAGTAAATTTTGTTGGAAATTTTAATCATAATTATAATCCGAATTCCAATACTTACAATGCAGGATGGAGACAACACCCAAAATTAGCTTGGGGAAATCAAGGAGGAAACCAATACAATGCCTAACATCAGAATAACAGTTCCTAGCATCAATACAATGCCCAGCGTTAGAACAATGGCATGCCAGGGGTTAACCAGAATGTCGTACCACAACGGGCACAAAATAATTTTTATGCAGGGCAAAAGAACAACCAATGGACTTTGACAAATTACATGGAGAGGAATGATGCAACTGTCCAGAGTTTGGCGGCATCTATACAAAAATTGGAGATTGGACAGATTGCCAGTGCCCTCAACAACAGACCCTGGGGAGCTTTGCCAAGTGATACAGAGGATGCCAAGCAAAACCGCAACGAACAATGCAAAGTTGTATCTCTTTGGAGTGGCAAACAATGTAAGGTTGAGACATCTGTCAAGTAGCCAAATAGTTGCCAAGAGGAGAAGAAAGAACCGGTAGATGAACCAACAGAACCAAAAAAGAAATAAGCTGACATAAGCGATGCTAGACAACAATCTGATGTTAGACCTCAGTCGGATGCCAACAAAACCTTGGCAAAGCAGGCGTAACCAACATATGCTTATCCACCTCCACCATTTCCATAAAGACTACAAAAGCACAAGTAGGATCAACAATTTAAACACTTCTTGAAATTCCTTAAACAATTGCAAATCAATCTACCATTGGTGGAAGCTCTCGAACAAATGCTCAACTATGTCAAATTCATGAAGGACATCTTGTCCAAAAAAGAGGAAGCTGGGTGATTTCGAAACTATAGCTCTCATTAAGGGATGCAGTGTAATGATACTCAATCGGTTGCCACCAAAGCTGAAAGATCTGGAAGTTTTATAATTCCCTGTACTTTTGGCAACAGATTTATGGCTAAGGCACTGTGTGACTTGGGAGCCAGCATCAATTTGATGCCAATATCTATTTTCAGAAAGCTTGGCATAGAATCAAGGCCTACTACGATGACACTCTAGCTGGCAGATCTTTTGCACATCCTAAAGGTAAGATTGAGGATGCATTGGTAAAGGTAGACAAATTCATATTCCTAGCTGATTTTATCATTTAGATTATAAGGCAGATATTAGTATCCTAATTATATTGGGTAGACCATTCCTTGCCACACATAGAGCTTTGATTGATGTTCATAAAGGTGAACTTACTATGTGCATGAATGATCAACACGTTACATTTAATGTGTTTCAAGCTCTTAAATGCACAGATAAAGCTGAGGAATGCCAAGCTAATGAAATGATAGAGTCTATTTTTAAAGTGGACGTGGCACAGCTGTGCCAAGATACAGATGATGATGCCAGGGAATTGGATAGCAATGATGAGATGAGTAAGGAGCCTGAAGAAACTTTGGAGACTAAAAAGGTGAGCTGTTTTGAGCCACTAAAGTTGGCTGGTAAAGAAATTAATGCACCCAAGCCATCAATTGAAAAACCGCCAGAATTGGAGTTGAAACCATTGCCTGACCATCTCAAGTATGCTTATCTAGGTAAACACTCAACCTTGCCAGCGGTCATTGCTACTGATCTCACTCAAGATTAGGAGGAAAGATTGATGGAAATTCTAAGCAATTACAAGCAAGCATTGGGATGGACCTTGGTTGATATCCGAGGGATAAACCCAACCATTTACATGCACAAAAGCATCTTGGAGGAATATCATGGCAAGACCGTTAAGGGTCAGAGAAGATTGAACCCAAGCATGAAAGAAGTTGTTAATAATGAGATTATCAAGCGGTTGGATGTCAGGATAATCTATCCCATTTCTGATAGCTCGTGGGTTAGCCCGGTGTAATGCGTGCCAAAGAAAGATGGCATGACCGTGGTGCAAAACAACAAAGAGGAATTGATTCCCTCTAGGACTATCACAGGATGGAGAGTGTGCATGGACTATAGAAAGCTAAACAATGCCACAAGGAATGACCACTTCCCATTGTCTTTCGTCGATCAAATGTTAGACAAGCTGGCAGGTAAAGCTTTTTATTGTTTTTTAGATGGTTATTCAGGTTATAACCAGATTGTCATCACCCTTGATGGTCAAGAGAATACCACCTTTACATGTCCATATGGGACGTTTGCCTTTAAAAGAATTCCATTCGGGTTATGTAATACCCCGGCAACGTTTCAACGTTGCATGATGTCCATTTTTTCTAACATGATTGAGCATAATTTGGAAATGTTCATAGATGATTTCTCAGTGTTTGGAAAAACATTTGTGGAATGTCTTCAGAGTTTGGAGCAAGTCTTGAAGAGATACATTGAGACAAACCTAGTGTTGAATTGGAATAAATGCCACTTCATGGTTAAGGAAGGCATTGTTCTTGGGCACAAGGTAACCAAGAGAATATTAGAGGTTGACCAAGCAAAAGTTGAGGTAATCAAGCAATTGCCACCACCGACTAGTGTAAAAGGTATCAGAAGTTTTTTGGGACATGCAGGTTTTTACCGTCGCTTTATCAAATACTTTTCTAAAATTTTTAAACTTGTATGCTTGTTGTTAGAACAAAATGTTGCTTTTGTATTTGATGATTCTTGTTTAAGAGCATTTCAGGAACTTAAGGAGAAATTAATTAATGCCCTATAGTTGTGGAACCAGATTGGAATGAGCCATTCGAGCTCATGTGTGATGCCAGTGACTATATCGTTGAAGCAGTGTTGGGACAACGGTGTGGCAAAGTCTTTCATACCATTTACTATACTAGCCGGACACTAAATGGAGCTCAGCTGAATTACTCCACAACTAAGAAAGAATTTCTTGCATTTGTATTTGCTTTTGATAAATTCAGATCTTATTTAGTTGGTAACAGAGTTGTGGTGTATACAGATCATTCGGCACTAAAGTACCTCTTGGCAAAAAAGGATACCAAGCCCAGAATAATCTGATGGATATTTTTACTACAAGAATTTGACCTCGAGATCCAACAAGAAATACAGTGAAAATTTGGTAGCTGACCACCTATCACACCTAGAGCATCACCTTTAAGATGGTAAGACCATTGCCATAAGGGATGAGTTTCCAGATGAGTACTTGCTTGCAGTTAATGTTATGCCATGGTACGCTGACATAGTCAACTACTTGGTAAGCAACATTCTGCCACAAGATTTGGCATACATTGCTAGGAAACGTTTCCTACGAGACGTTCGTTAGTATTATTGGGATGAACCAATTCTATTAAAAAAGTGAGCAGATCAAGTGATTTGCTGGTGTGTGCCAGAGGATGAGCAACACAGTATACTGCAATTATGCCATGCCACACCGTATGGAGGTCACTTTGCTCGGATGAAGACTGCTGCCAAGGTGTTGTAGTCAGGATTCTTTTGGCCCACACTATACAAAGATGCCCACAATTATGCCAAAGCATGCGATCGATGCCAACGGATAGGAAACATCTCTGGCAGACACCAACTACCGCTCCAAAAAATTATGCCGGTGGATTTATTTGATGTATGAGGGATAGACTTCATGGGTCTATTTTCTCCAACATTTGGTAATGTATATATTCTTATGGTCGTTTACTATGTATCAAAATGGGTAGAGGTTGTTACGCTACCAATGAACTTTGCCAAGGTTGTTGCCAAATTCTTGCACAAGCACATCTTTACACGATTTGGTGCCCCCATAGTGATTATTCATGATGAGGGTACCCATTTTAAATGTAATCTAATCTCTAAAGCTTTGTGCAGATATGGAATTTAACAGAGGATTGCCAAGACATATCATCCCCAAAAAATGGGCAAGTTGAGATTTCAAACAAGGAGATCAAGAGTATCCTTGAAAAGACTCAGAATCCATCAAGGAAGGACTGGTCCTTGAGACTAGATGAATCCTTTTGGGCTTAAATGACAACATTTAAAACTCCCTTGGGTACTTCACCATTTAGACTCATTTTTAGAAAAGCATGCCACCTGCCGGTGGATATGGAGCACCATGCATATTGGGCTATCAAAAATCTTAATATGGCATGGAGTGTTGCTGGAGAAAAAAAGCTACTAGACCTAAATGAGTTGGAAGAATTTAGAACACAAGCCTATGAGAATGCTAAACTCTATAAGGAAAAGGCAAAATGCTGGCATGATAACAAGATAATGCCAAGACAATTTGAGGTAGGCCAACGTGTTCTGTTATTTAACTCACAACTAAAATTGTTTCCAGGTAAACTCAGATCGGGATGGTCGGGCCCTTATGAAGTTGTAAAGTCCTATATCCATGGAGCTGTGGACATCAAGAATTTGAAAACGGGAGATATTTTTAAGGTGAAAGGCCAATGTCTAAAGCATTATTTTGAAGATGATCAAAAGCATGCCAAAGAGGTTTTCCTCTTGGCAGAGGTACTGTAACATCATCATCATGGTTTAATTTTTTTTTTTGTAAATATTAGGATTAGATGTTTTTCTTTTTCAGTAAATTCTTTATTTGTTTATTTTTCTTTTCATTTTCCTTTACTACGTTGAAAGGTTTTCTTTAAGTATGTGCAGATTTAATGTGCCAGGAATAATGCTAGGGCAGGACTTGGCATGAGACGATGACATAATGAGAGAATTCTGCGTGCCAGGCAGAATGCCAGCGCAGAAGCTTGGCATGCAGCGGATTGGAATTTTGGAAGAAGAGATTTACCCTAGCTTGATTAAATTTGGCCCATTAAAGAGAGATATTATTTTTCTTTGAACTTAACCCTAGCTTCCCAAATTGGATTAGGTTGAATTTAAATTCAACTTAATCACCTTATCACTCCACTCTTTAAACCTATCCTATCACTTACAACCTTATCACATCACCCTTATCACTTAACCCCTAATCAAATTAAATCTTTTTCTTTTCCATCATTATCCCCATTAAATCCAACTACTTTATTACACCCCATTAAATGCTCAAACGCTTTACTTTCTACCTATCCTAGCCGTTCAAAGAAACAAAACCCCTTTTCCACTTCTCTCTTTCTTTATCAAGCAAGAAACCAAGATTCATCTTTTATCTTCTTCTTCTTTTTTCCAAACTGTCTCAAGCTTTCATATTGTTTCGATGGCTTCCTCATCGACTCCCTTCAAAATATTTTTCAACGAGGGGATCCGAAAAAAGCATGAAGAAAATTTTGCCTCAAGATCTTTTTGCTATGAGAAGAACTTCGACTTCAAAGGCGAGGCAACCGTTGGATTTCCCTCCAATTTCACGACGATAGTCAGCCAACAAAAATGGGAGTTGTTTTGCCAACAAAAGGGGGAATTTTATGCGAATACTATCAAGTTAGGGGATACTGAGGAAGAACATCTAGAGTATGCCGAGTCAATGACTGCTACCAAGAGAAATAAGTTGCTGGCAGATTTGTGTGAATCGGGCACGGCATGGGTTGTGTCTTCCAAGGGACATCGAACGTCAAAAGATTGGCACTGAAATCTCAACCGAATGAGTAGAACCGTTTCTTGAAGGCAAATCTGATGCCAACCACCCACAATGAAACGGTGTTGGAGGAACGGCTGGCACTACTACACTCAATCATAGTTGGCCAAAAAATCAATGTCGGTCAAATCATCATCGAGGAGACATATAAATGTACTGGTAAGCCTAATGGCAGTTTGTTCTTTCCTTTATTGTTTTTTAACATTTGCATGACGTATGGTGTACCCAAGATTGATTCGGACAAAGGGCATGAAATCAAGGGAACAACAATCACGACTGCTATATAGAGGCAACTCACTGCCACCGAGTCCAAAGACAAAGGAAAGGGAAAAGAAACCACACCAACACCAAAGCCCAAGGTGCCAAAGGCAGAATCTGACCCTCTCATGCCAACTGAGTCACTAGCATTGCTTTCTAAGATCCATCATCACTAAGAGATCATTCTCTAAAAATTTAAGAAAGTTGAGGAGCGAAATCTCAAGCTCTGGCATTATGTTCATGCCAGGGACGTTTCCATCAAGGAGACTCTTGAAGGACTGTCCCCAGGTGTATTGCCAGACTTCACAAATTTCCCTACCAAGATCTTTGCTAGTGATGATGCCATGCCAGCCAATCCCCGATCAGCTCGTACCCTATCTGATACCACAGTCTCATTATCTCCAGTTTAAGTTGAATTTGCTAGTACTGAATCACTAGTTGAATCAAAGGAAACCAAAGCCAAGTCTACCAAAGCTAAGTCTACTACAAAGCCTGCCACAACACCTATTGAACCTGCTCAGTCCGATACCACCGCTACTCTTACCGCGTTGGAACCTGCCAAGATTGTGGAGGAAGTTCTCTGAGATGTTGGAGCTTCCACTAACACCTCAAAGCCAAGCATGAAAGAAAGGAAAAAAATGGCCCCCGATTGTGGGACCTTTGTAAAGATAAAAACACGCGTCACATGAGAAGAAGTCTCCGAATGGGAGACCTCTTCTTCCTAAACTCTTTTGCATTTCATTTTATTGCATTCATCTGTTCATGCATTTTATTTTTCTGTTAATTGTATATATGTGTTGTTTTCATGCATTGAGGACAATGCACATCTTTGGTTTGGGGGTGTGCGCTGCCTCTTATGCCATGCCATGCATTCATGTTTTCATTTCTGTTGCTATGTTATGTATGTCATATAGATTAGTTGCATACTGAACCACTAAAAAAGAAAATTTTGCCTCAGTTTAATTTGAAAGAATGTTAACACTTTGTTTGGCAAGTTTAATTTGATCTAGATTAGTCTGTCCAATGAAGAAATTTTAAATCTTTAGTTGTCTATGCCAGTAGAATAGTAATGCTAGGTCTGCTTGGCAATTGATCTCTAGTTTGGGGAATTGAACTTTCATTTAACACATAGTATGCATCTAGTTCCCAAACAAACTTAGAATTGTTGAAACTAAGCTTAGAAAAAAAGAGGAAGAAGAAATCATGCCAGGTAAAAAGAAACTAATAAGGCAACAATGTTTTTCCAAGGCAAGAAAAAGAAAATAGAACTCTCCTCTGCCTAGAGATAATAAGTTACTTAGGGCTTCTTGGTTTGCTCCCTTTTAGTGCTTAAGTAAAAAACGTTAGGGTATGAGTTGAAGAGTAAAAGCCTGGTGATATTTGGATTAACGTAGGGGTTCGTGGTTTGTTCCCTCTTATTTCTCACGCCAAGCAATGTCATGAAGCAAGCTTAAATTAATGCCAGTAGAAACCCTTAGCAGAGAGAAAAAAATGAAATAAAACTTTATGTTTAGGTAGTAAATTGGACTAAACGAGTAAAGGGATACTTGATGCATATTATCTACACATCGTGCACTCTTCATGATCTTAGACTAGAGTTATATTGCTGTACTTGAATTTACTACCTGCTTGGCATTACTTCACTAAGAAACCTAAGAACAGAAATACAGCCAAATTTTGATTGCCAACACTTGTTGGTATTTCAACCAAAATTTTACTGAGGTACTATTTTCACAATTTTTTTATTTTACTTGCATTACTTGAGGACAAGCAATGAGCTAGGTTTGGGGGAGTGTTACCTCCTCAAAAGTAATGTTTTTTATGCCTATTTTTACAATGCCTTTACTTGGTTTTGAGTACATTTAGTTGCATTTAGTTGTTAAATTCATGCATTTACATAAGAAGTTAGGATTTGTCTATGCCAGTGTGAAAGGTTGTTTTCTTGGCAATATTGTAGGCTTGAGATAGCAGTTGGCAAAGCAGAGCAGAGCAAGGCAGCGTAGGAAGGAATGCTAGAGAGAATGCTGAGATGATGTTGGCATAGATGGACCAAATAATACCAAAGCTCTAGTTATCAGAGAAAAGAAATTTGATGCCCAGCCAACTAGTTGTTGAACCCGAAAAAGTATGACCAGACCAGGCTCCGAGAAAATAGAAATTGGATCAAACTTTGAAAAATATTGGGAAAATAGTGCTAAGCTTGGTTGGCAGAATGATGCCAAGCTTGGTTGGAGAAGTAGTGACTACAAATGACGTCAGCCCTAACCTGATCAGCTCAATTCAAACTTTGGATGAGAAGACCACTTCCCTTATCCCTTGAGCATTCAAAATTCAAACTCAAGAGCTTATCCTAAGTCTTCCTTACACACCTATTTAAAGAATGATTAAGCAAACAATTGAGAGAGATTTTTTTGGAGAGATTTTTTGGGGAGATCATGAGATCCATCACCGACCGACTGCACCAAGGAGACGTGGTTCGACTAGCTTGACCAAGAGCCTGGACCTTGAAAGGCTGCATCAAGAGACCCATTCTCGCCTATTCTCTTTGTTTAGTTGTTTTTATTTTCTTTTAAATAATGATGTGTTTGCAAAATGTTGAAGGTTTTTTGGTTGATACTCTCACCATGAACTAATTTAATAGTTGGTGGGGGATGTTTGCGTTGAACATTGTTTTTATGTTTAGTTTTTAATAATGAAACTGCTTCGGCATGGTTTTCCCTCTCTGGCATGTTCTGCAATGTTTTATCAAAATTGTGCCAAGCGAGAGCTGGCATAGTTGGCTTATTGAAACTTAATAACTTAACAGACTTAGGGGGCAATGATTTGTTGCCAGATAGTAAGGCGAGATGCTTCGAAAGAAGATGTTCAAGTAGATGAGCTTACTTCTGAAGTAAATCTATCCCTTAGGAGTATAGGTTGGGACTTAATCAAATTGATTTATGAAAAAACATCACTATAGAGATATAGAGGTTTTTACATGGTTAATTTAGGGCATTGACCATTGAGAGAGGCAATGCTAATTTTGAATCTGCTTGTTAAACAATGCCAAGGCATTACATTATTAAAGGCTACCATGGCATGAATAACGTGAAAATCAGGCATCCCTTGCCAACGCTCATCATTCATTTTGAACACTCTCCTTGCCAACGTTGTTTTATTTTTATTTCTTTTCTTTTAAACTGTTTTCAAAACCAACTTCAAACCAACAACACATTTCTTTTGAGAAGTAAACAAGCAAGGCAATCAAACTCTTGGCCAATCCTTGTGGGATCGATAACCAGCTTACTGTTGTATTACTTGTCGACCGTGTATACTTGCACGTAGAAGACTAAATCTTTTCATTTATTTTATACATTTTCTACCCCTTTTGCCAAGCACTCTCACATTGGGAATCCAAGAAAACAAAAAACTAATGTTGTTAGAAGCGATTAGTTCCTTAGGAACCCATACGCTTTTAACCTTCTTACCATATGAGGGCCTTGAGAAGCCTCTTTGTTTGTACCCATTAAAGTTTCTCCATACATAGTTGGGTTTTGAATAACTTCTTTTCCAAAACTTTATTTCCCACCCTTGCTTAGAAAAGCTTTAAGATCACTCATCTCTTTGTGGTGATCATCATAAACCTTGGAAAGTAGGTTTTGCAAGTCTTGGTTTTTCTTTTCAAAATCTTTTTGACTTTCTTGCAAATCCAAAACCTTCTTCTCAAGTTATGAATTGGTTTTAGATAATAAATCATTTTGATTTTTGAAATTTGAAATTGTTTTCTTATTTTTCTAAAGAGATTCCTTATACTTCTCAACTAATTCATCATACACCTCTTGCAACTCATCGTAAGCTTTTTGAAGCTCATTGAAAGTGAAATCAAATGTAGATGAGTTAGAGCTTACCTTAGGATCCTCTTCAAAAGCCATGAGGCAAAGGTTGGCAACTTCTTGCTCCTCTTCATTGGATGATTCTTCATCACTTCAAGTAGCAACGTTTGCCTTGAGCTTCTTCTTTTTCCTGAAGCTCTTCCTTTTGAGTTAAAGGTAATCTATTCTTATGTGCCACAGCTTCTTGTACTCAAAGCAAATGAGTTGATCCTTCTCGTCCTCCTTGTTCTCGTTCTTAAAGTCTCCTCTTCGATAAAAATTTCTTCCCTAGTTGGACTTCATGAACCGAGTGAATTGTTTGGCTAGCATGGCCATTTTTTTATCTTCTTCCTCACTCGAATCGCTCTCTTCTTGTGAAGCTTTGAGAGCAATTCTGATCTTCTTATTTTTGACCTTCTTTTCTTCTCTCTTATTATCATATTCTCTTCCTTTCTTCATGATCTCGTGGGTTAGAAGAGATCCTATAAGAGCATCGAGCTTCAAGGTTTTGAGATCTTTGGCCTCGATTATGGTGGTTCTCTTTTCATCCCATAACTTGGGAAAGTAGTAGACGAGCTTTCGGGCTAGCTTGTCTTCAGGGATGACTTCTCGGAAGCCTTTGAGACCGTTGACGATGATGGAGAAATGATCGAACATCTTGGTGACCTCTCATCGGGCTCTATCTTAAAATTCTCATAGCTCAAGTTGAGGAGTCCACTCTTGGTCTTCTTGACGTCATTTGTTCCTTCATATGTAGTCTCGAGCTTGTCCCATATCTTCTTTGCACTCGTACAAGAAGACATCTTTGAGTACCCATCCGGTCTAAGCGCATAAAAGATTATATGCATAGCTTTATCATTGACTTGTAAGCACCTTCGTTCTTCATCGTCATCTCAAGCTTGGACTTTGGAACAAACCGCTCCTTCTCTCTTCATTGGTATGGTTGGTCCATCTTCCACTACATCTCATAGGAGGTAGTCATTGGATTTGATGAAGAGCTTCATGCGTTCTTCCAATAGGGATAGTTATCCCTATTGAAATAAGGCGGTTTGGTGACGGATTAAGACTCGTACAAGTTATGGCAAGAAGTAGAAGCCATGGCTTGAATGACAATTGATTGAATCACCACTATGATCGACTCAAGTGGATTTTAATCCCTCAAAAGAGCTAGGCTCTGATACCAATTGTTAGGATGATCAATCGACGACGAAAGACCAAGAGGGGAGTTAATTGGCAAATAAAAAATTGAAGGGAAGCAAAGCAAAAAAGATAAAAATGATGGATAAGAGATTTATAGTGGTTCAAGCTTCTAACAAGCTCTACATCCACTACCTTAGCTTTCCAATAAGGATTTCAACACAATTCCCTAAGAATTCTTCCCCTTTTCTAGGCTAAGGAGGCAACCGTTACAATCGATCAAAGCTTTTTATCCAAAGCTTGATCAAGGCTCACTCTTTTACAAAAAGTGGATAGCAAACTAAAAATTCCTCTCAAAGGTGATATGTTTGCCCAAATACAAATTCACACAACCCCTAAACTTGAAACAAAGGATTACAATTTAGAATACGCAAGTTGGGTACAATATATGACTCTAAAAGTTCAAAGGGTTGATTTTTTGCTTGAATGCTTGATAGTTGTTCAATAGTTATTCTTGCAGCTTTGGAGACTTGATTTTATACCCTCTCATTGATTTCTAACCATTTGGGTGGTTGAGGTCATCAATAGAGCTGTTGGAGACCATTTTTCCCGCAATAAATGTTGTTTGGTGACCAACCGTATCGGTACACGAAGAGCTGTATTGGTACCTGTCAGAAGAAGAAAGATCCATTGTGCAGAGGCGTATCGATATGCTTTAGAGCGTATTGAAACGGATATAGTGTAAAAGCATGGGCATATTGATACGGTATAGCCATATCGGTACGGTTTTAGCTCACTAGAATATGAGAAAAAAGTCTAGTGAAAAATGCATCGTTGCGCCTAAGGGGCGTATCGGTACGGGTTAACCAATTTTTAAAGTTTGGTGATTCCAATAACTAGCAAGGCAACAGTAACAAAATTAAAAGGAAAGATTTGAAAATCTCAACATCCCGTATCGATACGGTGAAGGTCGTATCGATACTCATAACCAAGAACACAAAGCCAGATGAAGCTCGTATGATACGAGGACAACTGTATCGGTACATTTTACGATTAAAATTCCAATAGTAAAAACTCGTATCGAAACGCTAAGAAGCGTATCGATACGCCTGGGTGTAAATGGTTAATTTGAGTATGAAACACTTAGAAAATTTTTGAGGTTTTAAGTTTTTGACTTAGAAACAATTTTAGGTTCAAATCTTTGTCATTTTTGTGAGACTTTGAGTACTTAAAAATTATTTACTTTTACAATTTGATCATTAAACAATTTATTATATCAAAATCAATTATAAGTTTTATAAAATTTAAGGGTTTACTTTAAGGGATTAACACAAAATGAGACAAAGATTTAGGAAGGTGACGTCTTACCAACAATAAAGTGAGGGTGTAGTTGAGATGTCGACGACGATTGGATATGGCTGCGCAACAATCAAGATTTTTCTAATTATCAGAGAAAATAGGTTGCTTCTCGCTATTGTCCAAGAACCTTTGGGGTTTAGAATTTAAAATAAAATAATATTAAAGTTATAAGGAAATTAAAGATAAAAAATTAAGGTTTAAATAGAACGTTTTGGTAATAAATAAAAAGGGTAAATCATAGGAGTCATTATAGTTTAAAATTAAATGGTTTTTGAAACGACAATAAATGTTTTAGATTTTATAATTCAACACCAAATTTTTGAATACTTGAAATTTAGTCTAGACTTCTAATTAAAGGTAGAGAGAAAAGTTTGCAAAATTAGTAAGTTATATTAAAATTTTAATGGGTGAAATTAAAAAAAATTAACAAGGGCGGAATTAAATAATCAATAGAAAATACTTAAAATTATGTGAGAATTTGAAACTTTTGGGGGAGCGACTGCCCCAGCCTCCTCGGTCCATCCTTGTATTTATCCAAGTCTAACTAACTATTGGGATAAAGTTGTCTGAAAATCACTAAAATATGATATTATATTATGTAAGCTATTATTTATGTCTAAATTAAAGTGTTATATTACCTTATAAATGATCCTTTACATTATGTTCATAAGAGATTAAATGTGCTATTGTATATATGTTTATGTGCATACCTCATTGAGCTTCTTTAAGCTCAGTTCGTTGTTTTTCATATCTTTGCAAGATTATACTCAGTTTGATCAGATTGTATGGTATACGTCTCAAGTCAAACCTCATTTTTCTTATGCAAATCTGTAATGAAGCAAATTTCAAATTCCGGTTCGACCGTTAGAATTATTTTATTTTTCTATTATGCTATCATTTCAATTAAACGAGTTGTTAGCCATAAAGAGGGATTACTGATATGGTGTGTTTTGGCCTCACATTTCTTGTTGTAAACGCTGTCGTTTAAGCATGTTAGGGCTATTTGTACCAAAAGCTTATCATGTTATCATTTTCATCGAAAGAATGAAACAGTTATCTCTGCCAAATTTCTATTCTTAGTCTCCCTTTGCTCTTCTTCATTCTTAATCCCTTTTCAATTCTTAATTGGTAGATTCAACGTGTTACAAAGGTATCAAAGCTCCAGTATTGATCCTCAAAAATGGTGGACGGTGTTTTAACCAAACATCAACCATAATTGGCGGCGTAGGATGCCTTGACAGAACCACAACAGACCTAGCTGTCGGAATGGCAACAAGAAGTCAATCGACTCTAGGCAGACATAACTGGTATGGAGAATCGACTGGAAAGTAAGATGGATGATAAGTTTAAGGAGATGAGAGTATCGATTATGTCAGATCTTCACAAGTTGTTCGAGATAGGCTTAGGAAAGAAAAGCAACATTTAATTCATTCCTAGTCCTCAAGATGGGCTCCTGGGTTCTCAACTAGTAAGACATGCGTCAGGAAGTGCTGCACCAAATCCTGGGAACACAACTCGGACAAATTTTATTCCAGTGATAGAGGTGGAGGATGGAACGCGAGGGACTAAGGGGGGAATCCTGCCCAAGCTAGTAATTTTGCTTACAAGCTATTATACCCAATTTCGATGGGGGTGATTTTAGAGGATGGATGTCGAAACTCGAGCAATATTTCGAAGCAGAGAATGTACTTGAGACAACTAAGGTTCGATTAGTGATCCTGCATTTTGAGGGCAAAGCTTTGCAATGGCACCAGTTTCTGTCACAACCCCAAGGAGATTTGAATAGCTTGATATGGGAGGATTATTAAAAACTGATGCGAGAATGTCTTGTTCTAGGGGGATTCAATGACTCATTCACAGAATTGTTGTCTTTGAGGCAAACTAAATCGGTAGAACAATTATATGAGGAGTTCATCAATCTTCTTAACTAGGTACAAATCCCTGATGAATATGTGCTAAGTATGTTCAAGAAACACCTTAGGTTGGAAATGAGTCAGTACCTTGAATTGCTACAACCAAAGACTCTAATATATGCATTCTACATGGAAAAAAGATTAGAAGGAATGTTTTTTTCAGTCCACAAAAAACATAGTTGGAGTACTGTGAAATCTTCACCCCCTGTATATTTATACTTGCCTTCTAAAGTTAGTAACAATGGATTAAAAAACTTCAGTATTGCAAACATGTATGCTCCTACAATTTCTTCTAGAACCAACACGACAGGGGTTCTGAGTCCAACTGACCAAAAGATTGTTAGGAAACAGTGGCCAAAAGGGTCCAGGGAAGGTTATCTCATTTGCAAAGATTAAAGAGAGGAGAAGAAAAGGGCTTTGCTTTTGGTGTGCTGCAAAGTACACTCCTGGACACAAATTTACCAAGTCTCAGTTGTTTCAAATTATTGTGGACGGTTTGGAAGGTTTGGGTGAGCATGAAGAGTTTTTGGACTGTGAAGATAGTGGGAAATTGATAAATCTAAGAGGCAATGAACTCGACATCCCCACAGTTTCCTTGCATGCAATGTGGGGAGCAACTGGTTGTGAAACTATGAAACTGGAGATAGAATAGGTTGATAGCACTGCTAGATTGGGGGAGTACCCACAACTTCATTAGTTGGAATATAGTGAAAATGCTTGAACTAGAAGTAGAGAGGAGGAATAGGCTGAAGGTTATTTTGAGAGATGGAACTCGTTGGACACCTTTGGATTATGTAAAGAAGTGGAATGAAAGGTGCAACATCAGCATTTAGTTATTGATTTCTTAGTACTACAACTTAAAAGGAGTGATGTGGTGTTAGGTATACAGTGGTTAGTAACTATAGAGCCATACATTAGAATTTTTCTACACTGGAAATGAAAATTTCAAAAGAGAAGAGAAATACTTTAAAGGGAATCCATCCAAAGCCCTTGGAGTGGATAGAATCAAGGGAATGCACCAAGTTATTGAAGGCAACCAGTAGTGCATACACAACCTCTGTTTGGATTCTGAATGCCCAATTAGAATTCAAAAGGAGAGTTGGTCCATTACCAGTTGGAGTATCAGAATTGTTGGAAGAGTTTCAAGATGTTTTTTATGAGCCAAGGGGATTACATCCTGAAAAAGGGCAAGATCACGGGATTACTTTGACAGATGAGAAGGTAGTGGTCAAGGTGAAACCTTACATGTACCCTACTTGGCAGAAAGATGAAATAGAGAAAATGATTAAAGAATGTTGGAATCATGAGTGATAAGGGACAACAACAACGACAATAATACATTTTCTTCTCCTATTGTGATGGTTAGGAAGAAGGACAGCTCATGAAGGATGTATATTGATTACATGAAACTAAACTAGGTCACTATAAAAATAAGTTCCCTATGCTTGTAATTGAGAAGTTATTGGGTGAGCTGGGAATGCAAGAGTGTTTTTCAAATTAGATTTGAGATCAGGGTACCATCATATAAGGATGTGGAAGGATGATATCTACAAAACTTCTTTTAGAACACTTGAGGGGTATTATGACTTACGAGTTTCTAGTAAAGCCCTTTGGGCTTACTAATGTCCCAACCATATTTCAGGGGTTAATGAATAATGCTTTCAAGGAACATATGAGAAAGACAATACTAGTATTTTTTTGATGATATACTAGTATATTCTAAGGATCTTGATTCCTAAAGCTTATGAAACTCATTAGGGTTTGTTTACTAACGCATTCGTTCAATTAACATTAATCACCAGCTTCATAATTATTTATTTGAATATTACCCTTATTCATCCTTTACACAATTTCTATCGAATACAATAATCTATTCGAACAAGTACACAAGGCATCATGATTATCAATCAAGTATTCATCAAATAATTATACGAGCATCTTGAATGACCCTAAACAGTCTCTAAAGCCTCCACAAATCACATTATATTCAAATCATCACCATGCATTTCATAATTATAGAATCTGATAAAACCAGTCTCAACACATGCTTATCTATCATCAACCTATTTTGCAACCACTAACAAGCAAGGCAATCACACTTATGATGCTCTTGAAGCATTTAGAGCTCGAGGTGTATTAACCTTAAGCCGATATCGATAAAATCTTCATCCCAGCTTCCTGAATATTCCACTTGGCCCGATATCCAATCCCGAATAATCCTCATATAAACATGAATATGAAAATACATTAATTCTATACATCCCTTATTCAATTCAAGAGATCAAACGAGTAAAAACGGCTTACCAGGGTTGAATTTGGCAAAACGAACTGTCATTGGATCTGAAACGTCGAGAAACCCCAAGTTAGGGTCCCCCACAAAATTCAATGGTCGATCAAAGTCAATGCATCAGGTCAAAGTCAACAGTCAATTCATCTGGTCAACGGTCTAGGCAAATCTGGTGTGATGTGCTGTAAGATAGCTACGGTGCACCTGCATGGCATGATCTAGTGTGGCGCGGCGCATGAAATTACATAGCACCTGTGGGCTGTAATCCAGTATGGCACGGGTGTAGGGTAGCACATTTGCACCCGCCTCAACTGCTGGGCAACGGCCACTTGCGGCTGCCATAGAGTGGGGCGCGTGTGGCAGCTTTTGATGGTCGGACAACAGTAGCAAGCTCTAGTCCTACATATTTTTGGCTGGGGAATTCGATGGTAACCTCTGTTTTTGATTTTGAATGGTCGAACATGGCTAACTCGCAAAACCCAAATCTTCTTTTTCTTCACCCATTCTAACGACAACTCCGACGATGATTCTAAGACCACCGGCCGAATCGTCTCGACGTGTCACGATGAGATGAACACGATGGTGCAAGAGGTGTCGACACAGACGGCTTGATCTTCGTAGATCGAAGTTTAAAACTCTTTCTTTTACTTTCTCTCTACCCTTTTCCCATTTTCTCTCCCCTTTTTACTTTTTCTCTCTATCATAATATCTTCCACTTTTCCTCCTATCCTCATCTTTTAAAATTCAAACCTCTCCCACCAATGTAATGGGCCAACTTAATATTCTTAACTAGGCTTCCAAAATTAAGGGCCCAATACCCGGTTTCGAGTCCCGATTCATTAACCCAAAAATTCAGGTCGTTGCATACAAGTTCACTCAACCCAATACTTGAATAGAAATGATTACAAATAAGAACACTCAAGTGGGTTACAAGATTTGACTCTAATAGGCTCAGAGATGGTTGGATTTGTGCTTGAAAGCTTTGGACTTGATCAATTGTTCAATAGTTGTTGTCGTAACTTTGGAGACTTGTTTATATACCCTCTCATTGATTTCTAACCGTTTAGGTGGTTGAGATCATCAATATAGCTGTTATGCTACTTTCTTCCTACAATAAATGTTGTTAGGTAGACAGGCGTATCGGTGCCTGCTATAAGAAAAAAGAGTCATAGTACAAAGGGGAATCGTTATATGGGATGGTGTATCGGTATGAAGTGTGAAATTTACAAAGGTGTATCGATACGGCATAACCCATATCGGTACGAGTTTTGCTCACTAGAATTTGAGAAATAAGTAAGTGGCAAAAGGTTCTGGTACGCCTAAGGGCGTATCGGTATGGTACAACCACTTTTTGAACTTATGGTTCCAATAGACTAACTGTAATACCACTTTCCCGTATTCGTAGCTGAATACGAGTTAGAGATATCACAAAACATTTGGAAAACCCTCTATATTTGTAACTCAGCAAAAATTTTGATTCTTCTAAAAATATTACAATATATTTAATTTCAATTTACAAATGTAGTTAATCGCGTATAGTTTAAATATAATATTTTAATCTTCAAATCGAGTTTAATTTCAGGCAGCAACTTATTAATTTAAGTTAACTGTATATAATTAATAAAACTGCCTAAAAACTGCATGATTTAAAATTCATCCAGATACCACATAAAATACAAATTCTATCAGAGCAGTCATATCATTTTAATATACATGCTAACTAGTAAATATCAAACAGTCTCAAAAGATATCTTACTGATACTGATGTACCTGTTATTAATTGATGATGTCCGTTTATGCTCCTTACTCCAACCATTTCTTCTTTCCTACGTGTAAAACAGTTACACGCTAAGTATTTACTTAGTGAGGCAATAATTCGAATTCAAGTGCAATTGCCATAATATCAATATTAATGATTAACAATGCATATGATCACCTTACTATTATATGCTCGCTAACATAAATAAATATGTATATCAAAGTGATAAGATTAGACCTTACCAATATCGTTGCCATTCTATCTGTAAGCTTTCAATGCTTACCAATACCTTTTTCCCATTTCTATCTGCAAGCTTTCAAGCTTATCTTCCTATTTCTTTTTATTCTTTCAATTTATTTAGCCCAAGGTATCGAATCAAGATATTCTATGTACACAAGTCATCCCCCCATACCCAACCTTTCTTGAGTATGTATATTATTTGCACTCTACCGAGAGTGCTTAGTACCGAAGTGCTTCTGTATACTTATTGGAGTATACAATATATCCCTCATTGAGTTTTTATGAAATTACACCGAAGTGTTTAGCACTCGTATAAGTCTGTATACTCAAACCATGCATGAGTATACTCCTCAATGAGTATTTATAATATTTGCACTTTACCAAAAGTGCTTAGAATATTTATACAGCTGTTTATGACCCTATGGATATCCAACTATACCATCGAACCTCTATATCATACATTGAGCTTTATTTCATCATTTAAGTCATCAATGGCAACATATATCAATATATATCAACATTTAATAGTTCATAGCCGAAATAACATTCATATTATACCATCATCAATAACTAGTGATCAATGCATTTATTTTCAACCTTTGACATATTTAAAATATGTCAAATATATGATCAATGACATAAATATCATGACAATATATAAACCAGGTAGACCCATCGCAAGTCCTACCGGTGTTTTATGAAACATCCATGTATAATGTTATGTATGCATTGCACTCACATGGGCCATTTATTAGTATGCCTCACTAAGTCCTCTTTGATCCTTTCCTTCATTGTACCTCGAATCTCCCTTATTTCGAACTTAACTTCATAATTCAAATAAGTAAAATATTTGTTAGATCTCAATCTAACAATATCTTAGACATATTGTCCAAAATAATCATTCAAATACAAAATCTTCAAATGTTTTCCTTTCCTCCTTGTATTGTTCAAAAATTCATTATGGTCCATAGTAACCACTTTGAACTTCCATTAACCCCTTTCAAGATTACTAATCAACTTTAGATACAAAGTGTATCAATTCTCATTTTCGGGCAGTTTGCAGTACCTCCAAAAAAATATTTCTATAAAATAATCTATAACTCGGAATTCAACTCCGTTTGTTTTGAAAGAAACTAGATTCGATAAGCTTTTCAACCATATAAATTAATAGCCCAAATTCAACTTGTACAATTTATGGCGAATTTTCAAAGCCAGTTACACTGCTGAAATTTGGAACAGACTGGTGTTCTGTTTTCTGACCTTTCGTCACTTAAAAATTCATATCTTTGGACTCGAAACTTGAAATCAGATTCCGTTTGTTGGAAAGAAAACTAGACGAACAAATGTTTACACCGGTATAAAATTTACCATCTAACCATTTTTGTAGAATATATGGTGAATTTTCAAAGTTACTGCCATAAACTAGTTTTTCTACACAGCTTCCATAAACAACTTCAACTTTTATACTAACTTCTCCTTACTTTTATACTTTTCAATTTAGTCCAATCACTAGATTTAAACCACCAACTCATCACATTCTTCACCAAATAATTATTCACAATAATTCTCCTTCTTTACCGAAATAGTCATTAAAATGCAAAGATAAGGATTCAAGCTTCTTAACTTTGCAATTTGGTCCTCAATTCAACATTACTACCTTAATTCCATTATTACAACTAAAAATCAGATTTAACCCCCATACAAAACTTCAATTTTGATTTGGTCACTTAACTTTAACAAATTGTCAAAATGGTCACTAATTCAATTCAACATCAATTTGGCATTCTAACTTCATTTTCTTATCTCTAACATCATTAATAACAAAAATGCACTCCAAATTCTAAAAATTCAGATTTGGTCCTTCAACTTTTCAAGTTGCTGAAATGGTCCCTACGCAATTTAACTTAGGGTTTGCTTCCAAACAACAATTCAAGCGTACTAAATCATTATTTCAACATCACAAACCCTAAATTAAACTTGAATCCATAAAACCTAATCATCTTCATAGAAATCAAAACATGTAAAACTTAAATCCCAACTCAATATCATGATTTTAACATCATACTAGCTTGATTTCAACTTAAATTCAATCATGGAATCATAAAATCTCAAAAGCCCCAATTTGATCCATAAACCCTAATTTCTTTCTCATGTAAATTCTCGTCAATCAAACATGGATTCCATGAATTATTGATATCAAAAGATAGAGCTTGAAGAGTAGAACAACTTTGTAGTTGAAGAGATTACCTGAAAACCGAGTTTCGGAGCTTGAATCGGGCTTGAAAATTTTTTTCTCTTTCTTTCCCTAGCCCTCACGTTTGTTGATGGAAAATATGAACAAAATCTTCATCTTTTCACCATTATTTTACACATATATCTATTAAATGAATATTAAATTCATTTAAAAGTGAAATTACAATTTTGCCCTTTTATCCAATGGTTGAGATTGATTTTATCATCAATCAAGGGCCAAGATTTAATCTTCCATTTTCTCTTTCCAAAATTTCCCATATAATTTTTTAAATATTTCAAAATTGCCATTGGGGCCAAATGACCAGTTTGCCCTCCAACTTGTCTTTATTTACTAGTTTGTTTCCAAATTGTCATTCCATTAAAATCTAACTAAATCTAGTTAGAATTCAACCAACCATAATAAAATATTAATAAAATAACATTTTATGACTTTTCCATAGCTTTTGGATCAGTCTCCAAAATTTCCATTCGATCCAATATACCGATAAATAATCCTTTACTCAGAAATAAATTATAGGATTCATCTTGAATCAAACTAAAAATATTTCCAACACTTGGAAATGACTTTTATAATCTTTCTCTATCATATGGAAAATTTTCAAAATTTTCCAGTTCGATACGGGTATCCGAATTTCACCCAAACTTTAACTACAATTTTCCCAATAATGGAATTATCAGATCGAACCAATAATTCCGCATTCGATTCACACCCTTAGGTGATCTGTTTATTTATGAAATAAAAAACCCTTAACTTTTGGGAAATTACAAGTTTAGTCCCCAAACTTTTCCAAAGTTTATACTTTAGCCATAAAATTTTCAAAATTTACATTTTGGTCACTACCTTTTAAACTTCAATTCCCATTCCAATTTTCCTTGGAATTAAACCAAACTTTAAGAATACCTTATTCAATTCACTCTCTATCACATGAGACCTTTAAACCTTAAAAATTTCTTTTCCAAAACCCATAATTAAAGAAATCCTAACTTTCGCATTTTTGTCATTTTAGTCACTAAGTTAGCTTTTAAGATATTATCTTAGTGTTAAATGACCCTTAATCAACTTAGTAAATTTTGGGGTATTACACTTCTCTCCACCTTAAGAAAATTCGTCCTCGAATTTTCAACACGCACCTGATTCAAAAGGTAAGGAAACTATTTTCTTATATTTTCTTCTTATTTCTCTCAAATATTTTCTTTAACCTTGTGATTTTTGTCAACAAACTTTAACAAACGGGATTGTCTTGTTTTCCTAGTTCTTTGACTCCATGTGCTAGGATCTTTACCAGTTCTTTTTCATAGCTTAAATCCGACTGAATCTATATTTTCTCCGGAGTAACAACATGTGATGGGTCTAATGAATATTTCCTGAGCATCGATACATTATGAATCTTGTCCATTTTCAAAGATAAAGCTAGCCATTAAGCTTAACTATCAGACTAACTTCTTTCACGATTTCTTATAGCCCAATAAATCTTAAACTTAACTTTCTTTTTGTTTAAATCATAACATCTTCTTCCAAGGTGAAACTTTTAAGGAATACTTTATCCTTAACTTCATATTAAATATATTTTCTTTCAGGGTCAACATATAGTTTCCATCATTGAGATAGAAATTCTTCCTTGATAATACAAATATCTATCAAACCTAACTTCCAAGTTTTCAGTTTCACTATTCTCCACTTGTTTGAACATTGACAACATTTCTCATCCTTTCTTTAAAGATATCTTATTTAATCTAATATGGTAAATTTTATTCTTAACTTGACAATCAAAATACCATCTTCTTTTAATGCAAATCTTGCATTCATAGCTCTTAAGACAACAATTGTCTTTCGATTGAGAGCGTCAGCTACCACATTAGCTTTTTCTGGATGATAGTCAATGACCATATCATAATTCTTAAGAAACTCGATCCAACTTCTTTGCGTCAAGTTCAACTCTTCTTTAGTAAGCATATACTTTAAACTTTTATAACCTTAAATATAGCATCGTTCACTGTATAAATAATGATGCTATATCTTTTAAAGCAAATACAACCATTGCTCGCTCCAAATCCTAAGTAAGATAATTTCTCTCATATATCTTAAATTGTCTCAAGCATAGACCATTACTTTTCCTTCTTGCCTAAGTACGCATCCCAAACCGTTATGAGTAGCATCGCTATACACCACATAATCTTTATCTGATTCTAGTTGTACTAGTACCGAGGCTTCTATTAAGATCTCCTTTAATGTCTCAAAGATTTCTTAGCATTTATCTATTCAACTAAATAGCATTTCTTCGCTCAATAGCTTGGTCAATGAGGAGACAATCATCAAGAAATTTTGAACCTCTAAAACATTCTTCAGAGGTTTCCATTCAACTATAGTTTGTGCTTTCTTGGGATACACCCTTATCCCCTCTGCCAAATTCACATAACTAATAAAACAACTTTTGACAACCAAGTTCACACTTTAACAAATTAGCATATAGCTTCTTTTCTCGAAAGGTCTGAAGAACAATGCAAAATGAGCATCTTGTTCTTCCTTTTTCTTCGAATAAACCAAAATATCCTCAATGAAGTCTACCAAAAATTGGTCCAAGCAAAATTAGAATACTTGGTTCATTAGGCTTATAAATGCCGAAGGAATCATCACGAACCCATAGTATTCATACCGAGTCCGAAAAGCTGTCTTTAGAATTTCTTCTTCCTTGATCTTTAACTGATAATATTCCGATTGAAGGTCTATTTTGGAAACATATATATTATTTATTTATTTATTTTACTGATCAAAAGATCATCAGTCTCAAAAAGAAGATATTTATTCTTTACCGTCACCTTATTTAACTGAGAGAAATCTATACTTAATCAGATAGATTAATATTTCTTTTTCATGAATATACTGGTGCACCCCCAAGGTGGCACATTTGACTTTATAAAACGTCAACCTAGCATTCTTTGCAATTGTACCTTTAAATCCCGAAGTTCGGTCGAAGCCATTTTATACGGGGCCATTAATTTAGGCGCAATGCTTGGTAACATCTTTATTTTGAATTTCACCTCTCAATCTATGGTAATTTCGAGTAACCCATTTGCAAATACATCCGGTTATTTTTGGACAGTTGAGTTACTTTTCAATTTAACTTCAATAGCCCGACGTCTCCACTACATTTGCTAAGAAAACTTAACAACCTTATAACAACAATTTCTTTAATAAAACAACTGAAATTACATTGGAAAAGGAATTTACCCTTTTATCAACTACTACAATTTTTGTATCTTCCGTGTTTTTTTTTCAATACTAATCGCTTTATGCGACAATTCATCATGACTTGATAGGAAGGTAACCAATTCATGCCAACACTCATCTTAGACTCCTCAAAAGATAATTCCATTAAATTTATTGGGAACTCTATTTCTTATGTTTTTATCGAGCAATTCCACATGTTTAGCTCGCCCTTTCATTACAACCCAACAAATTCGTGACCGCTATATTACTTGAAATGGGTTCTAAAAGGATATCTCGTTCACCACTCAACTTCATACTTATATAGGAATGTGTAAAGCTAGGACCCATCAACATCAATACAGGTTTATCCAAAAAGATAAGATGTACCTTCTATGATTTTTGAATCATCCCAATCTTTATCAGTCCTGATGTTATAAACTCGGACTGATATGTACAACTCGGCTATGAAGCAAATTGGATGGTTTTCTATTCTAGCTTAAATATCGGAGCAACAAAATAGCTCCATCCAATTTCTCGGTATCCAAACAGTGGAATCATCAAGCGTAATCCTTAGATTATTTAGTTATAAATCAACAATCACTTTGGACCTTAATCGCTTTTCCTTTCAATTGGATGTTTTCGAACTTTTCGTTCCTTAATCCCCGCATGTACTCCTTGTTGTACCGTGCCCCTTTCTTGTTCCTATTTATCCGAAGGGTTATCATTAACCTTATTATTACTACTCTTGATTCCTTACCAAGCTTCCAATTTATCAGTTCATCATGCTTTCTTGACTCAAATATTTCTTATAATTCCTCCCAATTTACATTAGTAAGGAGCGACATCAATCGGGTCATAAAAACACCATATCGTAATATTGATATCCTAGTGGCATGTATATTCTTTTAAACATAAAACCATTTCCATTTAGGCTGAGAATTCTAAACTGCAGCTCTTATACCAATAAATGTAATACCCATTTCGTATTTATAGCTGAATACAAGTCAGGGATATCACAAAACATTTGTAAAACCCTCTACATTTGTAACTCGGTAAAAATTTTGATTCTTCTAAAAATATTACAATATATTTAGTTTCTATTTACAAATGTAGTTAATCGCTTATAGTTTAAATATAATATTTTAATTTTCAAATCGAGTTTAATTTTGCAGCAACTTATTAATTTAATTTAATCGTATATAATTAATAAAATCGCCTAAAAAGCGCATGATTTAAAATTCATCCAGATACCACATAAAATACAAATTTTACCAGAGCAGTCATATCATTTTAATATACATGCCAACTAGTAAATATCAAATAGTGTCAAAAGATATCTTACTGATACTGATGTACATGTTATTGATTGATGATGTCTGTTTATGCTCCTTACTCCAACCATTTCTTCTTTCCTACGTGTAAAACAGTTACACGCTAAGTATTTACTTAGTGAGGCAATAATTCGAATTCAAGTTCAATTTTCATAATATCAATATTAATGATTAACAATGCATATGATCATCTTACCATTATATGCTCGTTAACATAAATAAATATGTATATTAAAGTGATAAGATTAGATCTTACCAATATCGTTGCCATTCTATCTGTAAGCTTTCAATGCTTACCAATACCTTTTTCCCATTTCTATCTGCAAGCTTTCAAGCTTATCTTCCTATTTCTTTTTGATTCTTTCAATTTATTTAGCCCAAGGTATCGAATCAAGATATTCTATGTACACAAGTCATCCCCCCATACCCAACCTTTCTTGAGTATGTATATTATTTGCACTCTACCGAGAGTGCTTAGTACCGAAGTGCTTCTGTATACTTATTGGAGTATACAATATATCCCTCATTGAGTTTTTATGAAATTACACCGAAGTGTTTAGCACTCGTATAAGTCCCAGATAGTCAAACCATGCATGAGTATACTCCTCAATGAGTATTTATAATATTTGCACTTTACCAAAAGTGCTTAGAATATTTATACAGCTGTTTATGACCCTATGGATATCCAACTATACCATCGAACCTCTATATCATACATTGAGCTTTATTTCATCATTTAAGTCATCAATGGCAACATATATCAATATATATCAACATTTAATAGTTCATAGCCGAAATAACATTCATATTATACCATCATCAATAACTAGTGATCAATGCATTTATTTTCAACCTTTGACATATTTAAAATATGTCAAATATATGATCAATGACATAAATATCATGACAATATATAAACCAGGTAGACCCATCGCAAGTCCTACCGGTGTTTTATGAAACATCCATGTATAATGTTATGTATGCATTGCACTCACATGGGCCATTTATTAGTATGCCTCACTAAGTCCTCTTTGATCCTTTCCTTCATTGTACCTCGAATCTCCCTTATTTCGAACTTAACTTCATAATTCAAATAAGTAAAATATTTGTTAGATCTCAATCTAACAATATCTTAGACATATTGTCCAAAATAATCATTCAAATACAAAATCTTCAAATGTTTTCCTTTCCTCCTTGTATTGTTCAAAAATTCATTATGGTCCATAGTAACCACTTTGAACTTCCATTAACCCCTTTCAAGATTACTAATCAACTTTAGATACAAAGTGTATCAATTCTCATTTTCGGGCAGTTTGCAGTACCTCCAAAAAAATATTTCTATAAAATAATCTATAACTCGGAATTCAACTCCGTTTGTTTTGAAAGAAACTAGATTCGATAAGCTTTTCAACCATATAAATTAATAGCCCAAATTCAACTTGTACAATTTATGGCGAATTTTCAAAGCCAGTTACAATGTTGAAATTTGGAACAGACTGGTGTTCTGTTTTTTCGACCTTTTGTCACTTAAAAATTCATATCTTTTGACTCGAAACTTGAAATCAGATTCCGTTTGTTGGAAAGAAAACTAGACGAACAAATGTTTACATCGGTATAAAATTTACCATCTAACCATTTTTTAGAATATATGGTGAATTTTCAAAGTTACTGCCATAAACTAGTTTTTCTACACAGCTTCCATAAACAACTTCAACTTTTATACTAACTTCTCCTTACTTTTATACTTTTCAATTTAGTCCAATCACTAGATTTAAACCACCAACTCATCACATTCTTCACCAAATAATTATTCACAATAATTCTCCTTCTTTACCGAAATAGTCATTAAAATGCAAAGATAAGGATTCAAGCTTCTTAACTTTGCAATTTGGTCCTCAATTCAACATTACTACCTTAATTCCATTATTACAACTAAAAATCAGATTTAACCCCCATACAAAACTTCAATTTTGATTTGGTCACTTAACTTTAACAAATTGTCAAAATGGTCACTAATTCAATTCAACATCAATTTGGCATTCTAACTTCATTTTCTTATCTCTAACATCATTAATAACAAAAATGCACTCCAAATTTTAAAAATTCAGATTTGGTCCTTCAACTTTTCAAGTTCTTTGAAATGGTCCTACACAATTTAACTTAGGGTTTGCTTCCAAACAACAATTCAAGCGTACTAAATCATTATTTCAACATCACAAACCCTAAATTAAACTTGAATCCATAAAACCTAATCATCTTCATAGAAATCAAAACATGTAAAACTTAAATCCCAACTCAATATCATGATTTTAACATCATACTAGCTTGATTTCAACTTAAATTCAATCATGGAATCATAAAATCTCAAAAGCCCCAATTTGATCCATAAACCCTAATTTCTTTCTCATGTAAATTCTCATCAATCAAACATGGATTCCATGAATTATTGATATCAAAAGATAGAGCTTGAAGAGTAGAACAACTTTGTAGTTGAAGAGATTACAAAACCGAAGTTTTGAGCTTGAATCGGGCTTGAAAATTTTTTTCTCTTTCTTTCCTAGCCCTCACGTTTGTTGATGGAAAATATGAACAAAATCTTCATCTTTTCACCATTATTTTACACATATATCTATTAAATGAATATTAAATTCATTTAAAAGTGAAATTACAATTTTGCCCTTTTATCAATGGTTGAGATTGATTTTATCATCAATCAAGGGCCAAGATTTAATCTTCCATTTCTCTTTCCAAAATTTCCCATATAATTTTTTAAATATTTCAAAATTGCCATTGGGGCCAAAATGACCGATTTGCCCTCCAACTTGTCTTTATTTACTAGTTTGTTTCCAAATTGTCATTCCATTAAAATCTAACTAAATCTAGTTAGAATTCAACCAACCATAATAAAATATTAATAAAATAACATTTTATGACTTTTCCATAGCTTTTGGATCAGTCTCCAAAATTTCCATTCGATCCAATATACCGATAAATAATCCTTTACTCAGAAATAAATTATAGGATTCATCTTGAATCAAACTAAAAATATTTCCAACACTTGGAAATGACTTTTATAATCTTTCTCTATCATATGGAAAATTTTCAAAATTTTCCAGTTCGATACGGGTATCCGAATTTCACCCAAACTTTAACTACAATTTTCCCAATAATGGAATTATCAGATCGAACCAATAATTCCGCATTCGATTCACACCCTTAGGTGATCTGTTTATTTATGAAATAAAAACCCTTAACTTTTGGGAAATTACAAGTTTAGTCCCCAAACTTTTCCAAAGTTTATACTTTAGCCATAAAATTTTCAAAATTTACATTTTGGTCACTACCTTTTAAACTTCAATTCCCATTCCAATTTTCCTTGGAATTAAACCAAACTTTAAGAATACCTTATTCAATTCACTCTCTATCACATGAGACCTTTAAACCTTAAAAATTTCTTTTCCAAAACCCATAATTAAAGAAATCCTAACTTTCGCATTTTTGTCATTTTAGTCACTAAGTTAGCTTTTAAGATATTATCTTAGTGTTAAATGACCCTTAATCAACTTAGTAAATTTTGGGGTATTACACTTCTCTCCACCTTAAGAAAATTCGTCCTCGAATTTTCAACACGCACCTGATTCAAAAGGTAAGGAAACTATTTTCTTATATTTTCTTCTTATTTCTCTCAAATATTTTCTTTAACCTTGTGATTTTTGTCAACAAACTTTAACAAACGGGATTGTCTTGTTTTCCTAGTTCTTTGACTCCATGTGCTAGGATCTTTACCAGTTCTTTTTCATAGCTTAAATCCGACTGAATCTATATTTTCTCCGGAGTAACAACATGTGATGGGTCTAATGAATATTTCCTGAGCATCGATACATTATGAATCTTGTCCATTTTCAAAGATAAAGCTAGCCATTAAGCTTAACTATCAGACTAACTTCTTTCACGATTTCTTATAGCCCAATAAATCTTAAACTTAACTTTCTTTTTGTTTAAATCATAACATCTTCTTCCAAGGTGAAACTTTTAAGGAATACTTTATCCTTAACTTCATATTAAATATATTTTCTTTCAGGGTCAACATATAGTTTCCATCATTGAGATAGAAATTCTTCCTTGATAATACAAATATCTATCAAACCTAACTTCCAAGTTTTGGTTTCACTATTCTCCACTTGTTTGAACATTGACAACATTTCTCATCCTTTCTTTAAAGATATCTTATTTAATCTAATATGGTAAATTTTATTCTTAACTTGACAATCAAAATACCATCTTCTTTTAATGCAAATCTTGCATTCATAGCTCTTAAGACAACAATTGTCTTTCGATTGAGAGCGTCAGCTACCACATTAGCTTTTTCTGGATGATAGTCAATGACCATATCATAATTCTTAAGAAACTCGATCCAACTTCTTTTGCGTCAAGTTCAACTCTTCTTTAGTAAGCATATACTTTAAACTTTTATAACCTTAAATATAGCATCGTTCTTTGTATAAATAATGATGCTATATCTTTTAAAGCAAATACAACCATTGCTCGCTCCAAATCCTAAGTAAGATAATTTCTCTCATATATCTTAAATTGTCTCAAGCATAGACCATTACTTTTCCTTCTTGCCTAAGTACGCATCCCAAACCGTTATGAGTAGCATCGCTATACACCACATAATCTTTATCTGATTCTAGTTGTACTAGTACCGAGGCTTCTATTAAGATCTCCTTTAATGTCTCAAAGATTTCTTAGCATTTATCTATTCAACTAAATAGCATTTCTTCGCTCAATAGCTTGGTCAATGAGAGACAATCATCAAGAAATTTTGAACCTCTAAAACATTCTTGAGAGGTTTCCATTCAACTATAGTTTGTGCTTTCTTGGGATACACCCTTATCCCCCTCCGCCAAATTCACATAACTAATAAAACAACTTTTGACAACCAAGTTCACACTTTAACAAATTAGCATATAGCTTCTTTTCTCGAAAGGTCTGAAGAACAATGCAAAATGAGCATCTTGTTCTTCCTTTTTCTTCGAATAAACCAAAATATCCTCAATGAAGTCTACCAAAAATTGGTCCAAGCAAAATTAGAATACTTGGTTCATTAGGCTTATAAATGCCGAAGGAATCATCACGAACCCATAGTATTCATACCGAGTCCGAAAAGCTGTCTTTAGAATTTCTTCTTCCTTGATCTTTAACTGATAATATTCCGATTGAAGGTCTATTTTGGAAACATATATATTATTTATTTATTTATTTTACTGATCAAAAGATCATCAGTCTCAAAAAGAAGATATTTATTCTTTACCGTCACCTTATTTAATCGAGAGAAATCTATACTTAATCGGATAGATTAATATTTCTTTTTCATGAATATCTTGGTGCACCCCAAGGTGGCACATTTGACTTTATAAAACGTCAACCTAGCATTCTTTGCAATTGTACCTTTAAATCCGAAGTTCGGTCGAAGCCATTTTATACGGGGCCATTAATTTAGGCGCAATGCTTGGTAACATCTTTATTTTGAATTTCACCTCTCAATCTATGGTAATTTTGAGTAACCCATTTGCAAATACATCCGGTTATTTTTGGACGGTTGAGTTACTTTTCAATTTAACTTCAATAGCCCGACGCGTCTCCACTACATTTGCTAAGAAAACTTAACAACCTTATAACAACAATTTCTTTAATAAAACAACTGAAATTACATTGGAAAAGGAATTTACCCTTTTATCAACTACTACAATTTTTGTATCTTCCGTGTTTTTTTCAATACTAATCGCTTTATCGACAATTCATCATGACTTGATAGGAAGGTAACCAATTCATGCCAACACTCATCTTAGACTCCTCAAAAGATAATTCCATTAAATTTATTGGGAACTCTATTTCTTATGTTTTTATCGAGCAATTCCACATGTTTAGCTCGCCCTTTCATTACAACCCAACAAATTCGTGACCGCTATATTACTTGAAATGGGTTCTAAAAGGATATCTCGTTCACCACTCAACTTCATACTTATATAGGAATGTGTAAAGCTAGGACCCATCAACATCAATACAGGTTTATCCAAAAAGATAAGATGTACCTTCTATGATTTTTGAATCATCCCAATCTTTATCAGTCCTGATGTTATAAACTCGGACTGATATGTACAATCCTGGCTATGAAGCAAATTCAGATGGTTTTCTATTCTAGCTTAAATATCGGAGCAACAAAATAGCTCCATCCAATTTCTCGGTATCCAAACAGTGGAATCTGTCCAGCGTAATCCTTAGATTATTTAGTTATAAATCAACAATCACTGGACCTTAATCTGCTTTTCCTTTCAATTCAGATGTTTTCCGAACTTTTCAGTTCCTTAATCCTGCACAGGTACTCCTTGTTGTACCAGTGCCCCTTTCTTGTTCCTATTTATCCGAAGGGTTATCATTAACCTTATTATTACTACTCTTGATTCCTTACCAAGCTTCCAATTTATCAGTTCATCATGCTTTCTTGACTCAAATATTTCTTATAATTCCTCCCAATTTACATTAGTAAGGAGCGACATCAATCGGGTCATAAAAACACCATATCAGTAATATTGATATCCTAGTGGCATGTATATTCTTTTAAACATAAAACCATTTCCATTTAGGCTGAGAATTCTAAACCTGCAGCTCTTATACCAATAAATGTAATACCCATTTCCTGTATTTATAGCTGAATACAAGTCAGGGATATCACAAAACATTTGTAAAACCCTCTACATTTGTAACTCGGTAAAAATTTTGATTCTTCTAAAAATATTACAATATATTTAGTTTCTATTTACAAATGTAGTTAATCGCTTATAGTTTAAATATAATATTTTAATTTTCAAATCGAGTTTAATTTCAGGCAGCAACTTATTAATTTAATTTAACTGTATATAATTAATAAAACTGCCTAAAAACTGTCTGATTTAAAATTCATCCAGATACCACATAAAATACAAATTTTACCAGAGCAGTCATATCATTTTAATATACATGCCAACTAGTAAATATCAAATAGTGTCAAAAGATATCTTACTGATACTGATGTACATGTTATTGATTGATGATGTCTGTTTATGCTCCTTACTCCAACCATTTCTTCTTTCCTACGTGTAAAACAGTTACACGCTAAGTATTTACTTAGTGAGGCAATAATTCGAATTCAAGTTCAATTTTCATAATATCAATATTAATGATTAACAATGCATATGATCATCTTACCATTATATGCTCGTTAACATAAATAAATATGCATATTAAAGTGGTAAGATTAGATCTTACCAATACCGTTGTCATTCCACCTGTAAGCTTTCAATGCTTACCAATACCTTTTTCCCATTTCTATCTGCAAGCTTTCAAGCTTATCTTCCTGTTTCTTTTTTATTCTTTCAATCTATTTAGCCCAAGGTATCGAATTAAGAGATTCTATGTACACGAGTCATCCCCCCATACCCAACCTTTCTTTAGCATGTATATTATTTTCACTCTACCGGGAGTGCTTAGCACTGAAGTGCTTCTGTATACTTACCGGAGTATACAATATATCCTTCATTGAGTTTTTATGAAATTACACCGAAGTGTTTAGCACCCGTAGTAAGTCCGTTAGTCAAACCATGCATGAGTATACTCCTCAATGAGTATTTATAATATTTGCACTTTACCTGAAGTGCTTAGAATCTTTATACAGCTGTTTATGACCCTATGGATATCCAACTATACCATCGAACCTCTATATCATACATTGGGCTTTATTTCATCATTTAAGTCATCAATGGCAACATATACCAATATAAATCAACATTTAATAGTTCATAGCCGAAATAAAATTCATATTATACCATCATCAATAACTAGTGATCAATGCATTTATTTTCAACATTTGACATATTTAAAATATGTCAAATAAATGATCAATGACATAAATATCATGACAATATATAAACCAGGTAGACTCATCTTAAGTCCTATCGGTGATGTATGAAACATCCATGTATAATGTTATGTATGCATTGCACTCACCTGAGCCATTTATTAGTATGCCTCACTAAGTCCTCTTTGATCCTTTCCTTCATTGTAGCTCGAACCTCCCTTGATTCGAACTTAACTTCATAATTCAAATAAGTAAAATATTTGTTAGATCCCAATTTAACAATATCTTAGACGTATTGTCCAAAATAATCATTCGAATACAAAATCTCCAAACATTTTCCTTTCTTCCTTGTATTGTTCAAAAATTCATTATGGTCCTTAGTAACCACTTTGAACTTCCATTAACCCCTTTCAAGCTTACTAATCAACCTTAGATACAAAGTGTATCAATTCTCATTTTCTCGCAGTTTGCAGTACCTCCAAAGAAATATTTCTATAAAATAATCTATAACTCAGAATTTGACTCCGTTTGTTCTGAAAGAAACTAGATTCGATAAGCTTTTCAACCATATAAATTAATAGCCCAAATTCAACTTGTACAATTTATGACGAATTTTCAAAGCCAGTTACAATGTTGAAATTCGGAATAGACTGGTGTTCTGTTTTCTGACCTTTTGTCACTTATAAATTCATATCTTTTTGACTCAGAACTCAAAATCAGATTCCGTTTGTTGGACACGAAACTAGACGAACAAATCTTTACATCGGTATAAAATTCATCATCTAACCATTTGTTTAGAATATATGGTTAAATTTCAAAGTTACTGCCATAAACCAGTTTTTCTACACAACTTCCATAAACAACTTCAACTTTTATACTAACTTCTCCTTACTTTTATACTTTTCAATTTAGTCCAATCAGTAGCTTTAAACCACCAACTCATCACATTCTTCACCAAGTAATTATTCACAATAATTCTCCTTCTTTACCGAAATAGTCACTAAAATGCAAAGATAAGGATTCAAGCTTCTTAACTTTGCAATTTGGTCCTCAATTCAACATTACTACCTTAATTACATTATTACAACTAAAAATCAGATTTAACCCCTATACAAAACTTCAATTTTGATTTGGTCACTTAACTTTAACAAATTGTCAAAATGGTCATTAATTCAATTCAACATCAATTTGGCATTCTAACTTCATTTTCTTATCTCTAACATCATTAATAACATAAAAACACTCCAAATTATAAAAATTAAGAATTGGTCCTTCAACTTTTCAAGTTGCCGAAATGGTCCCTACACAATTTAACTTAGGGTTTTGCTTCCAAAGAACAATTCAAGCTTACTAGATCATTATTTCAACAACACAAACCCTAAATTAAACTTGAATCCATAAACCCTAATCATCTTCATAGAAATCAAAACATGTAAAACTTAAATCCCAACTCAATATCATGATTTTAACATCATACTAGCTTGATTTCAACTTAAATTCAATCATGGAATCATAAAATCTCAAAAGCCTCAATGTGATCCATAAACCCTAATTTCTTTCTCATGTACATTCTCATCAATCAAGCATGGATTCCATGAATTATTGATATCAAAAGATAGATCTTGAAGAGTAGAACAACTTTGTAGTTGAAGAGATTACCTGAAAATCGAGTTTCGGAGCTTGAATCGGGCTTGGAAAAATTTTTCTCTTTCTTTCCCTGGCCCTCACGATTGTTGCTGGAAAATTTGAACAAAATCTTCATCTTTTCACCATTATTTTACACATATATCTATTAAATGAATATTAAATTCATTTAATAGTGAAATTATAATTTTGCCCTTTTTATCCAATGGTGGAGATTGATTTTATCATCAATCAAGGGCCAAGATTTAATCTTCCATTTTCTCTTTCCAAAATTTCCCTTAAAACTTTTTAAATATTTCAAAATTGCCATTGCGGCCAAATGACCAATTTGCCCTCCAACTTGTCTTTATTTACTAGTTTGTTTCCAAATTGCCATTGCATTAAAATCTAACTAAATCTAGTTAGAATTCAACCAACCATTATAAAATATTCATAAAATAAAATTTTATGACTTTTCCATAGCTTTTGGATCAGTCTCCAAAATTTCCATTCGATCCAATATACCGATAAATAATCCTTTACTCAGAAATAAACTGTAGGATTCATCTTGAATCAAACTAAAAATATTTCCAAAACTTGGAAATGACTTTCATAAGCTTTCTCTATCATATGGAAAAATTTCAAAATTTTCCAATTCGATACGGGTATTCGAATTCCACTTAAACTTTAACTGCGATTTTCCCAATAATCGAAGTATCAGATCGAACCAATAATTCCGCATTCAATTCACACCCTTAGGTGATCTGTTTATTTATGAAATAAAAACCCTTAACTTTTGGGAAATTATAATTTTAGTCCCCAAACTTTTCCAAAGTTTATACTTTAGCCATAAAATTTTCAAAATTTACATTTTTGGTCACTACCTTTTTAAACTTCAATTCCCATTCCAATTTTCCTTGGAATTCAACTAAACTTTAATAATACCTTATTCAATTCACTATCTAGCACATGAGTCCTTTAAACCTTAGAAATTTCCTTTCCAAAACCCATAATTAAAGAAATCCTAACTTTCACATTTTTGTCATTTTAGTCACTAAGTTAGCTTTTAAGCTATTATCTTAGTGCTAAATGACCCTTAATCAACTTATTAAATTTTGGGGTATTACACTAACAAGGACAACAATCAAAAATTTATTATCAAAAATCTTGAAAATCTAAACACCTTGTATCAGTACGCATAAAGCTATACCGATACTCAAAGCTTATTTGGTCCCCATGTATGAATGGATTACCGGTACAGCTACACATGTATCGGTACCCAATAGCTATTTTGTATAAAACAATTTTTTTAGTAGCCAAAATCCGTATCGATACGGTATAAGGTGTATCGATACGCTTGGACCAAATTGAGCTATTTGAGTACTAAAACTCTTAGAAAATATTTGGGATTTTAGTTTTGACTTATAAACAATTTGAAGTTCAAATCCTTGTTATTTTGTGAGAATTTTTAAGTACTTAAAAATTTATCCAATTTTACAAATTGATCCTTTAAATCCTTGTTATATCAAAATCAAAATATAGGTTTTATAAATATAATTTAAAATAAAAAATATATAATTTTTTCAACTCTCACCTTCTTCACCTGCACAGACAACCCTAAATCTCAACCCCCAATTCCCTCACCCCCACCATCATCTTATATTCACCCTACCCCACCATCACCTTCATTGACAACCATCTTTTAATTTTTTTTAATTTTCATCTCTAAATTCATATCTGAAGAGAGAAATAAGAAAAGAGAGGGAGATGGCATCATTGTTCTCAGGCAATGGGTCAAATTTTCACGATAAAATAGCAAATAGATTCGTCGCTAACACGAGCACCATGAGCAACAATGGCCAACCCATAAATCTTCTCACTCCTTTTTTTTTCTTTCCAAATATTCTAGACACGATTTTACTTGGAACAATAAAAATGAGAATAAAGCTTTTGGTTAATGAAGGTTTGAAAATTTAGCAATTTTGGTTAATGGAGGGGCATGAATAGGAATTACGGGTCTTGCCAAGGGTAATTGCACGACGAAGCAACCAATTAGCACCCTAAAACATATCCACACAATTGGAAATAATTTTTGCTCAAATCCCTAATCATTGTTAGAAGCATAGATGGGCACTCAATGAACTTTATAACTCACGATATTATTAATACGAACAAAATACAAGTACAACACAAACACTAGCTTCGGCTAGTTTACAAACACCACTAACACAAGTTTTGCTAAGCTTCACTCTTTCTAGCTTTTCTAAGCTTCTTTCTTTCTTTTTTCTTACACTCATACATATCTAAACTAAGAACTAAAACACACACACATATATATAAGAACTAAACCACCTTAGTTGTTGATGTTCCTTACCGGGTTTATCTTCAATTAACTGCTTGTTGCCATACACTTTGATTAGCTATCATATTTCCAAATGCTTCATTAGATTTCCACTCATTAAGAAGCCTTCAAATGTTGCAACCTCAATTCTTCTCATCATTAGCGACTGCCACATTTGTCTTTCTTAATTGCTAAGCATCTTTGTCATGATTAAGTTTTCTTGTTATGTTGCCACACAACTTCATCTCCATTTGCCACATATGGTTATTCATATAACTCTCCAAGTGGACATTTCCATATCCGTCAATTTGATTCAAGATTTGCCGACATGAATGGAAAAATAGGTTTGATATTCTAACATCCCCCTTAAACATGTTTTTTCATTCCAAGACTTTCTTTCAGTTTGTTGAATATTTCTGCTTTCAATGGCTTTATAAAAATATCTGCTAGTTGATCTTCGGTTCTGCAATAGGTTAATTCCACATTTTTTTTCTTCACTTGTTCTCATATGAAGTGATACTTTGTATCGATGTGCTTGCTTCAGCTATGAGGGACGGAATTCTTAACAAGCAATATTGTGGACTTGTTGTCAGCATAAAAATTATAGTCGGTTCTTCTTGTGCCAAGTTTAGCTCGTTCAAAATATTCTTTAACCACAATGCTTGGCAAGTGCACGTTGTTGCGGTTATATATTCTGCTTCACATGTAGAAAGAGCCACCGTTTGTTGCTTCTTTGATGATCATGAAAATACTGCAGAGCCGATATGAAATAGATATTTGGAAGTACTTTTTCTCCCTTCCAAGTCTGCCCCATAATCACTATCAGAATAACCAACCAACTTTGAATCTTCTGAATGTGTGTAGAACAAATCATGGTCTGTTGTGCCTTTGACATATCTTAAAATTCTCTTTGTTGCAATCCAATGATCTTCTTTCGATTTCTCCATGAATCTGCTTACCAGTCCCAAAACGTATGTTATGTCTGGTTGTGTGATAGTCAGATACCTTAAACTTCCAATGATGCTTCCAATGTTGTCTTGTTGAATCAACACTTAATTTCATGTCTGGTTCTACTAGAGTGGCTATCGGCTTACAATATTACATTCTAAATTTGCTTAAAATTTGCTCTGTATATTTCTTTTAAGATATAAATATTTCATCCTTCATTTGCTTCACTTCTACTCCAAGGAAGTATGACATTTCTGCTTTCAATGGCTTCGTAAAAATATTTTCTAGTTGATCTTCAGTTCTGCAATAGATTAATTCCACGTTTTTGTTCTTCACTTGTTCTCGTATGAAGTGATACTTTGTATCGATGTGCTTGTTTCGGCTATGAGGGACATAATTCTTAACAAGCGATATTGTGGACTTGTTGTCAACATAAAAATTATAGTCAGATCTTCTTGTGCCAAGTTTAGCTCGTTCAAAATATTATTTAACCACAATGCTTGGAAAGTGCACGCTACTGCGTCTATATATTCTGCTTCACATGTTGAAAAAGCCACCGTTTGTTGCTTCTTTGATGACCATGAAAATACTGTAGAGCCGATATGAAATAGATATCTAGAAGTACTTTTTCGATCATCCAACTCTCCCCCATAATCACTATCAAAATAACCAACCAACTTTGAATTTTGTGAATGTGTGTAGAACAAACCATGATCTATTGTGCCTTTAACATATCTTAAAATTCTCTTTGTTGTAATCCAATGATCTTGTTTTGATTTCTCCATGAATCTGCTTACCAGTCCCACAACGTATGTTATGTATGGTTGTGTGATAGTCAGATACGTTAACTTCCAATGATACTTCCAACGTTGTCTTGTTGAATCAACACTTAATTTCATGCCTGGTTCTGCTGGAGTGGCTACCGACTTACAATCTTCTATTCTAAATTTGCTTAAAATTTGCTTTGTGTATTTCTTTTGAGATATAAATATTCCATCTTTCATTTGCTTCACTTCTACTCCAAGGAAGTATGACATTTATGCTTTCAATGGCTTCGTAAAAATATCTGCTAGTTGATCTTCAGTTCTGCAATAGATAAATTCCACGTTTTTGTTCTTCACTTGTTCTCGTATGAAGTGATACTTTGTATCGATATGCTTGTTTCGGCTATGAGGGACGTAATTCTTAACAAGCGATATTGTGGACTTGTTGTTAACATAAAAATTATAGTCGGATCTTCTTGTGCCAAGTCTAGCTCGTTCAAAATATTCTTTAACCATAATGCTTGGCAAGTGCACGCTACTGCGGCTATATATTCTACTTCACATGTTGAAAGAGCCATCGTTTGTTGCTTCTTTGATGACCATGAAAATACTGTAGAGCCGATATGAAATAGATATCTGGACGTATTTTTTGATCATCCAAGTCTCCCCCATAATCACTATCAGAATAACCAACCAACTTTGAATCTTGTGAATGTGTGTAGAACAAACCATGATCTGTTGTGCCTTTAACATATCTTAAAATTCTCTTTGTTGCAATCCAATGATCTTGTTTTGATTTCTCCATGAATCTGTTTACCAGCCCTACAACGTATGTTATGTCTGGTTGTGTGATAGTCAGATAACTTAAAATTCCAATAATACTTCCAACGTTGTCTTGTTAAATCAACACTTAATTTCATGCCTGGTTCTGCTGGAGTGGCTACCAACTTACAATCTTCCATTCTAAATTTGCTTAAAATTTGCTCTGTGCATTTCTTTTGAGATATAAATATTCCATCTTTCATTTGCTTCACTTCTACTCCAAGGAATTATGACATTTCTACTTTCAATGGCTTCGTAAAAATATTTGCTAGTTGATCTTCAGTTCTGCAATAGATTAATTCCATGTTTTTGTTCTTCACTTGTTCTCGTATGAAGTGATACTTTGTATCGATGTGCTTGTTTCGGCTATGAGGGACGTAATTCTTAACAAGCGATATTGTGGACTTGTTGTCAACATAAAAATTATAGTCAATTCTTCTTGTGCCAAGTTTAGCTCGTTCAAAATATTCTTTAACCACAATGCTTGGCAAGTGCACGCTACTACGGCTATATATTCTGCTTCACATGTTGAAAGAGCCATCGTTTGTTGCTTCTTTGATGACCATGAAAATACTGCAAAGCCGATATGAAATAGATATCTGGAAGTACTTTTTCGATCATCCAAGTCTCCCCCATAATCACTAACCAACCAACTTTGAATCTTGTGAATGTGTGTAGAGCAAACCATGATCTATTGTGCCTTTGACATATCTTAAAATTCTCTTTGTTGCAATCCAATGATCTTGTTTTGATTTCTCCACGAATATGTTTACCAGTCCCACAACGTAAGTTATGTTTGGTTGTGTGATAATCAGATACCTTAAACTTCCAATGATGCTTCCAATGTTGTCTTGTTGAATCAACACTTAATTTCATGCATGGTTCTGCTGGAGTGGCTACCGGCTTACAATCTTCCATTCTAAATTTGCTTAAAATTTGCTATGTGTATTTCTTTTGATATATAAATATTCCATCTTTCATTTGCTTCACTTCTAGTCCAAGGAAGTATGATATTTCTCCTATATCTATCATTTCGAATTCTTTAATCACAGTTTTCTTGAAATCATTAAACATACCTAGATTGTTTCCCGTGAAAATCATGTCTTCCACATATAAGCACACGATCATGATATCACCGTCTTCATTTTTCTTCGTATATAAGGCATGTTCGTACGGACTTTTCAGGAACCCATTTCTCTAGGAGTATTCATTTATTCTTTTGTTCCATGCTCTTGGAGCTTACTTTAATCTGTACAAGGCTTTCTTCAATCAATAGACTTTATCTTCATGGCCTTGTTTAATGTTCCCAGGTGGTTGCTCGACATAGACTTCTTCTTCTAGATAGCCATTTAGGAATGCTAACTTCACATCCATTTGATAAATCTTCTATTTCTTTTGTATTGAAACTGTTGTGAGAAGTCTGATAGAATCGATTCTTGCGATTAGAGCGAATATTTCATCATAGTCTATTCTTTATCTTTGCTTGTAGCCTTTGGAAACTAGTCTCTCCTTGTATTTCTCTACTTTTCCTTCTTTATTTGTCTTTGTCTTGTAGACCCACTTGTCTCCAATTGGATTATGTCCTTCCGGTTGGTTTGTGAGCTCCCATGTATCATTTCTGTCTATTGATACAATTACTTCATCCATAGCATTCTTCCACTTGGCATCTTCGATTATTTTTTCGTATGTTATTGGATCACTGCTTGCAAGTAAACAAAAAAGTGAAATATTTCCAGTTTCATAATCCTTATATCTTTTTGGCACTCTTCTTTCCCTTGTAGATCTTCAAAATTCAATTGGTTGTACTTCATGATTTTTTATTCCGGTATTATTGTTTGATGAAGACGATTTAGTCAAATTTTGTTGACGACCTTGACCATCACCTTGTTCATCTTGGTTGATTAAGTCATCATTGTCTTTATCTTCGTTAAAAAAATACTCCATCAACTTTCTTTTCTTCTAAGCTCCATCTCCAGTATTCTGCTTCATCGAACTCAACATATCTTGAGATTATTAACTTCTAGGTGAGAGGATTGTAGAGTCTATAAGCCTTACTTTGTTCATCATTGTAACATCCCGAAATCTGGCTTAGTCAAAAATGAGTTCCAACAATCGAAAACCCTACATCAGAAAGGTCCAAATACGTTATTGACTTTGACCACAAGGTCAATTGTATAGATATTGGACTCCAATTGAGTCAAATCATTGATTATGGACCTTATTGAAATTATCAAAAATCTTTTAGTGACTAAACTATAGAAATTGAAGGTTTGGGGGGGTACAAGTATAGAGTATCGAGAGTTAAGGGACTAACCTTGTAATTAGCCCTCCTCGATTAAAAGATAAAAGAAAGGTTATAATAGATACAATAAAGGAATGAAGGATTAGGAAGCTTACCAGGGTTATGAGGAAGCAAGCACCTCTATCTCATCTCCTACCTCCAAGCAAGTACCTCTATTGTTGAGGATTGGAAAAGCTTGAGATTTGTTCAGTTTATCGATATCGAATCATTGCTATCGATCGAGTAAGCTAGGATCCTTAATTTATTGTTGAGATTCATGGATAAATTGAGTGTAATCTCAAATTAGGGTTTTGACTATCCATGGGAATTGATAGCTAAATGCCTATTTTAAGCTTTGATATTGATTTTGATATCGTTATATTGATTTTGATATCGTATTACCGATTCTAACTGATTCCTATTGTTTAACCTAGCTCAAGAATTGGATAGAGATCATCCACCATAACCGACGAAAGCTATGAACAAAGGAATTGTCATCTGAGAGTCGTAGGAGCATCGGATTATCAAGGTGAGTATAGTCAGAGTCTCGGGATAGGCTAGGTGCCTTTCTCGATCCCATTGTTATTGATTATTGTATTACTAACATCATTGTTAAGGAATATTGCACCGAACCACATTGTGGATGCTATTGGTAAGCATCAGTAAGTATAGTCTAGATTATTAAGCATCGACATTGCCATCGACATTGTTATTGGACATCCCTGTCGATTTTGCTATTTTCATCTTCATTGAATTATAGAAACATAGAACATCGGTCATAGAGCATAGTCAATGCTATCGTCATTGTTATTGTCATTGAGCATTGCTATTGATATAGTTATTGTTATCGAAATATCATAAATGAAGCATCAATCATTGACATTGTCATTCAGATTATTGAGCACTGACATTGTTATTGATATTGTTATTGAACGTTGGTATCGAATCTTTGCTTATTGACAAGAATATTGAACATTGTTGTTGTTACCGAACACCGATCATTGATATTTTTACCGGAGCTTGGATTCTAAAGGACATTGGATACAATTGGCATGCCATAGAATTCATAAGCTCAGTGTACGGGTGGACTATGGTCCTTGGGCTACGACCTTTATTGTGGCGAGTCGGAGGAATATTTGTGTTATTGGTCATATTGGCGAGGCGAAAGGACTAGACCATTCATTGATTTGGCAAGGCGTAGAATTCGTGTATCCACTATCTCAAATCGATCCAAGGATTAATATTGAAATATGGACTTATTGTTATTGAACATGATCATGCATTGTTAACATTGTGTTATTGCATCGTTATTGCCTATACATGACTTGAAATGCCTACCGTTGCTATTGCTATTGTTTTAAACTACCTCACTAGGCAAAGTATGCCTAATGTATTACATGTCATACATTTCAGGTTAAGAGATTCGCAATTGAAGATCAGAGCAGTTGAAGAGTTTGACAAGACACAAGCAAGGCCAAAGTAATGTACCTTGTCTTTATGAACTCCTAGGATGGTGATAAAGTAGCTATATTAGTCATATGTGGTCTTTTTGGTGTGTATAAGTTATGCTTGCCTTGTAATAGTGTCTTAGTCTCTAAATGGCTTTTTAGTTGGCTTAAAAAAGACTAAAATGGCATATTGGGCACAAAAATGTGAAATCCTAGTAAACGGATTCAAATGGCCCTAAAATTTGACATGCTAGTAGATTATAGTGATTAAATATTGCTGGCAAAATTTCATTGCATTTGGACATCGTTCAACATGTTAAATTGGCTAAAACCAGATAAAATCTGTCATTACAGTGCAGGGCATACCGATACGGGTTTACCTGTTTCGGTACGACTGTGCATATTTGGTCAGTCAACGCTCATGTCAACCTAGGTGTATCGCAACAGTCTAAATGTGTTTCGATATGGAAACTCACAGAAACATTTAAGATTGTAATCGCATCGATACAGCCCTAGGGCGTATCGAAATGGGTCAATGAAGGTCAATGGGTACCGGTACATCTTGAGTTGTACCGAAACGAGTTCTTGAGTTACTGGAAATTAGGTTATCACCCTTGCATGTTTATCGATACAGTCTTCGACCGTATCAAAACGAGTTTGGGCAGTGAAGTCTGGGTTTCATAATCCATCTGCACCGTACCGATACGGCCTATGGTATTTCAGTACGGTTGTTGTTAATTACGTTATAAGTCATTAATCACAGTATTGAAACTTTGCATATTGATCACTGAAACTTGGTAAGTCTAATTGGATGGGTAAATGACTTCGGATTAACATGAAATTTTGCAAGGTGGTCAGTTATGGATTGAGTTTCATTGTTTTATTGTTAAATTCTGATAAGGTCCCCTAATTTCTAAAAATTGTATTTTAGTCCCTAAAGGTGGCTAAAGTTTAAATTTGGTCCTAAATCTGATTAATATCATTCTATTTCAATTCATTGACCTAGCTTGTAGCTATAACATCGTATTGCATAGCCTAACATTGAATTTTGAATGAAATCTTTGTACCGTTCACTATATTGTTTTTCGATAATGTTTTTCGCCCGGTTTTCTTCTAGACCGGCAATATGTTACAATTATGGTATTAGAGCTAGAGTTTAGTCAATTCTAGGACTAAACCGAAGCTTATTGCATTGTACTCGTGTTACTTTACCACCTAGGAGTTATATATTGTGTATGTTGTGACTTGTCGACTAATTCGATCTTTCTATGTTATAGTTATGCCTGTGACAAATGAAGCTCATATCAATGAGCCTGCCACCAACTCCTCGACACATGGTGAGGAGATAAGAGAGGAGATCCTCTGAATCAGTAGGGCCCTCCTATATAGGGCACCGGACCTAAGGTGCCGACTGCTTAGGTAGAATGTTACCGGAACATGGCTGACATGTTCAAGTAGTTTTGGCTGCAATGAGAGCTGAGCAAGTCGTGCAACCTGCTGCACCAGTTGTCCAATATACTCAGTCCCTTATCGACAAGTTGTCACAGTATCAGGCCTATAGCTTCACCGGTCAAGATGATGACAAACTTGAGGTTGCTGGGTATTGGTTAGATAACACGTTAAGGATTCTGAATAAATAGCTGTAGTGTTCAGATGAACATAAGTTGGAATGCGCCCTCGCGTTGCTTGCTAATGAGGCTTTGCATTGGTGGGAGACTACTATCCTTACGGTCTCCAAGGACACTATGACCTAGGAGTTCTTTCTTTGAGAACTTCGAAAGAAGTATATCAACGAGTTCTATCTCGCAGAAAGATGCAGCACCTTCATCCACCTCAAACAAGGTGGGCGACTAGTCGAGCAGTATATTCATGACTTCTGTAAGTACTACTGATATGGTGTAAAATAAATTAAGTAGGAGGAGAAGTGTCGCATGTTCATTGCTAGACTTAGCGATGAGCTTCGTCTCATGTTTGCTACTCTGAGCATTACTGATTTCCAGGACCTGGTGAACCGGGTCAAGGCCACCGAAGCATCGCTGAAAGCCTAGAAAATTGGAGGGGCGGGCAAGTTTGAAAAGAAGTTTAGAGACGACTGTCAACCTCCCAAGTAGAACAAGAAAATGAAGTATTCTGGCTCTAAGTAGAATGTCTACCCACATCCTTCCCGTTTGAAGAATAATGAGAGGCCCTAGTCTTTGACTCTATCTTTTGCTAGAACCGTTTTATTCGAGAGTACTAGAGGATTGAACCAAAGCTCACAGAACCCTGTTTTTAATTACTATCATAATAGGCATTCGGCAGGCCCGTGTTGTAAGCAGACTAGAGCTTGTTTCTTTTGTGGTTAGCAAGGCCACTTCATCCGTGATTGTCCTCTGAATGCAACCAAGTCTACTATTACACCGGCTAATGTTACCACCCCTACTCAGTCCAAGGTAAAAGGTCAAAACAAGGATCATCAGGAGCTACCGGGAGACCTAGTGGCTCTGGCAAAGCACCGAGTAGACAAGAATCAAAAGCTCCTACTCAGATATATCACGTAAGGAGCATGGAAGAGAGGGACGAACCTGACGTCATAGCAGGTATTATTGAATTGTATTCACATTCTTTGTATGAATTGATTGATCATGGTTCTACTCATTCTTTTATAAGTTCCGTGTTAGTCAAGAAACATAGATTGTTTTCTGAACCCATAGCATTGAGAGTTTCTGTAACCAATCTATTGGGTGATTGTGTCACCATAAGCTTTGTGTGCAAGAACTGTCCCTTATTGATTCAAGGGATTCATTTTCCAGCCAATTTGTTGGCCTTACTGATCCACGAGTTTGATGTGATATTGGGATTAGATTGGCTTAGTGAACATTAAGTGTGGGTGGATTATAGTAAGAGGAAGCTATGCCTTTGAGGCCTTGGCAAGGAGAGTATCGTATTCATGAATTCAAGAAGACCTTCCTTACATGCTTTGACATTGAAATCCAAGGATGAACCCCGTTTTGTGGATGTTGACACCCTATGTGAATTTCCTAATGTCTTTCCTGATGAACTTTCGGGATTGCCTCCAACCCATGAAGTTGAATTTGGCATTAAAGTGCAGCCTGGTACTGCCCCAGTCTCTATTGCACCTTATCGCATGGCAGTCGTTAAGCTCAAGGAGCTAAAGGCTCAAATTCAAGACCTTTTGAATAAAGGTTTCATTTCCTCTCCTTGGGGAGCACTGGTTCTTTTTGTTAAGAATAATGATGGTTCTATGAGATTGTGTATCGATTACCGACAGTTGAACAAGGTAACCATCAAGAATAAGTATCATTTGCCATGGTTAGATGACTTATTCGATCAGCTTAAGGATGCCTTTATGTTTTCCAAGATCGATTTAAGGTCTGGGTATTATTAGATGAGAGTCAAAGAATGTGATGTACCCAAGACAGCCTTTCGAACAAGATACGGACACTACGAATTCTTGGTGATGCCTTTTGGGATAACCAATGCACCGGCAGCTTTCATGGATCTAATGAATCAGGTTTTTAAACCCTATCTTGATAAATTCGTAGTGGTGTTCATTGACGACATTCTGATCTATTCTAAGAACCCTACCGAGCATCGAGATCACCTTCGCGTTGTGTTTTAGATCCTTCAAGAGAAGCAATTGTTTGCTAAGTTTTCTAAATGTGAATTCTGGCTCACCGAAGTTTCCTTCCTTGGGCACATTGTATCGGCTTTGGGCATATAGTTTGATCCGAAGAAAATCCAAGCCATCATTGATTGGAACCCATTGAAGAACATTAGTGAGGTGAGAAGTTTTCTTGGTCTTGCTGGCTATTATAGAAGATTCGTCAAAAGATTCTATATGATAGCTGCTCCTCTAACTAAGTTGTTGAGAAATGAAGCTTTGTTCGTTTGGTCTGGGGATCAACAAAGAAGTTTCGACCAGTTGAAGCAAGTGTTGACCCATGCACCAGTCCTAACCCAACCCGAGTCTAGAAAGGACTACACCGTTTATAGTGATGTTTCGCATCTCGGGTTAGAATGTGTATTGATGAAAGAAGGCAAAGTCATTGCCTATGCTTCGAGGCAACTAAAGCCACATGAGATAGAATATCCTACTCATGACCTAGAGTTGGCTGCAATTGTCTTTGCATTGAAAATCTAGAGACACTATCTCTATGGAGAGAGATGATATCTCTTCACCGATCATAAAAGTCTCAAATACCTATTGACCTAGAAGGAATTGAATCTTCAACAACAGAGATGGATGGAACTCCTCAAGGACTACGACCTTGTTATCGATCATTAAGTCCAATATATTGATTATTATATAGACTCATTGTAAAGTCCTTGTATTGTAGCCCCTCGAGCTATCAATGCTCACTTCCATCTTTGGAAGCATCGTTATGTCGTAGCTGATCTTCATTGAGAATTCAAGCATTGCAAAAGCAAGATCCTAAGCTTCAAGTTATCATTTCCAAGTTGCAAGACAACCCCGACTTCAGAATAAATTCTAAAGTGCTCTTATGTTTTCGTGATCGGGTCTGTATACCAAATGATGAATCTCTTTGTGCTGATATCTTTAAGGAATCTCATTCTAGTTCTTTCTCTATCCACCCAGGGTCAGTAAAGAAGTAAAAGGACCTACGGGAGCTTTTCTGGTGGCCAGACATGAAACAAGCTATAGTTGAATTCGTGTTCAAGTGCCTCACGTGTTAGCGTGTTAAAGCTGAACATCGTGTTCCTACCGGCTTATTACAACCCATCAAGCTACCACAATGGAAGTGGGAGAAAATCACTATAGATTTTGTTAGTGGTCTACCTTTAACTCCTACTAAACATGATGCCATTTGGTTCATTGTAGACCGTTTCACCGAGTCAGCCCATTTCTTGTCAGTTCGAATGGACTACGGTCTTTCTAAGCTAGCTGACTTGTATATCAAGGAAGTTATCTGACTCCACGGAGTGCCACGGTCAATCATTTTCGATCGAGATCCACGATTTGCATCTCGATTCTGAAAGTCGTTGTAAGGAGCTCTGGGCACCAGAGTTAACCTCAATACTACTTTTCACCCTCAATCTGACGACCAGTCGGAAAGGGTAATCCAAGTTTTGGAATACATGCTTCGTGCATGTACCATTGATTTCGGAGGCTCTTGGGAGAAATCTCTACCTCTCATCGAGTTTGCCTACAACAACAATTATCAAGCTTCCATCAAGATGGCATCCTATGAAGCGTTGTATGGTAGACGTTGTAGAACTCCGTTGTGTTGGTCTGAACTCGATGAAGGCAAGATGTTGGGCTCTGACTTACTTCGAGAAATCGAGGAATAGGTTACCATCATCCATGATCGATTAAAAGCTGCCTTTGACCGACAGAAGGCCTACGCTGATCTTAAGCGAAGGGATATATAGTATGAAGTTGGTGAGAATGATTTTCTTAAAGTCTCACCGTGGAAGAAAATTTTGAGGTTCGGAAGAAAAGGGAAACTGAGTCCCCGATTTATTGGAACTTTCGAGGTTATAAAAAAGTTGCCCCTATGGCTTATCGCTTATTGTTGCCCTCAGAACTTAGTAAAATCCATGATGTGTTTCATGTATCTATGCTTCAGAAATGTCGTTCTAACCCTTCGTATATCATTGAACCTGAATATGTGGAAATCTAACCTGATTTGTCCAATGAGGAAGAACCGGTTCAAATTCTAGCAAAGGAAGTTAAGAGAGTTTGCAACAAGTCCGTTCCTTTGGTTAAAGTGCTCTTGAGGTGCCACTTTAATAAAGAAGAAACCTAGGAACCAGAGAAATCGATGAAGAAGTAATATATTCATCTATTCGCTTCAGCTAAAAATTCAAGGATGAATTTTTCTTAAGGGGGAGAGTTGTAACATCCTAAAATCCAGCTTAGTCGAAAATGGGTTCCGACGATCAGAAACCCTACATCGAAAAGGTTCATATAAGGTATTGACTTTGACCGTAAGGTCAATTGTATTGGTATTGGACTCCAATTGACTCAAATCATTGATTATGGATCTTATAGAAATTATCTAAAATCTTTTAATGACTAAATTATAGAAATTGAAGTTTTGGGGTACAAGTTTAGAGTATCGAGAGTTAAGGGACTAACCTTGCAATTAGCCCTCTTTAATTAAAATCGCCACATACGTGGGTGATCAGAAATAGATTCCTTCACCTGAAGGAAATCTTAAGGCTACAATAGATAAAAGAAATGAATGAAGGATTAGAAAGCTTACCCGGGTTATGAGGAAGCAAGCACCTCCATCTTATCTCCTACCTCCAAGCAAGCACCTCCATTGTTGAGGATTGGAAAAGCTTGAGATTTCTTCGGTTTATCGATATCAAACCATTGCTATTGATTGGGTAAGCTAGGATCCTTAATTTATTGTTGAGATCCATGGATAAATTAAGTGTAATCTCAAGTTAGGGTTTTGACTATCCATGGGAATTGATAGCTAAATGGCTATTTTAAGCTTTGATATTGATTTTGAGATGGTTATATTGATTTTGATATTGTATTATCGATTCTAAATGATTCCTATTGTTTAACCTAGCTCAAGAATTGGATAGAGATCATCCACCATCACTGACGAAAGCTAGGAACAAAGAAATTGTCATCCGAGAGCCATAGGAGCATCGAATTATCAAGGTGAGTGTAGTCGAAGTCTTGGGATAGACTAGGTGCCTTTCTCTATCCCATTGTCATTGATTATTGTATTGCTAACATCATTGTTAAGGAATATTGCACCGAATTACTTTGTGGATGCTATTGGTAAGCATCGGCAAATATAGTCTAGATTATTGAGCATCGACATTGCCATTAACATTGCTATTGGACATCGCTATCGATTTTGCTATTGTCATCATCATTGAATTATAGAAATATAGAACATCGATCATAGAGCATAGTCATTTCTATCGTCATTGTTATTGTTATTAAGCATTCTTATTGATATAATTATTGTTATCGAAATATCATAAATGAAGCATCAATCATTTCCATTTTCATTGAGATTATTGAGCACTGATATTGTTATTGATATTTTTATTAAACATTGATATCGAATCATTGCTTATTGACAAGAATATTTAACATTGCTATTGTTACCGGACACCGATCATTGATATTTTTACCGGACCTTGGATTCGAAAGGACATTAGAATTCATGAGCTCAGTGTACGGGTGGACTACGACCTTTATTGTGGCGAGGTGGATGGATGTTTGTGTTATTGGTCATACTGGCGAGGCGGAGGGACTAGACCATTCATTGATTTGGCGAGGCATAGGAAGTCACGTATCCACTATCCCGAATCGATCCAAAGATTAATATTGAAATATGGACTTATTGTTATTGAACATGATCATGTATTGTTAAGATTGTTTTATTGCATCGTTATTGCCTATACATGACTTGAAATGCCTACCATTGCTATTACAATTGTTTCACACTACCTCACTAGGAAAAGTATGCCTAATGCATTTTTGTCATACATTTCAAGTTAAGAGATTCGTAGTTGAAGATTAGAGTAGTTAAAGAGTTTGATAAGTCACAAGCAAGGCCAAAGTAATGTACCTTGTCTCTATGAACTCGTAGGATGTTGGCAAAGTAGCTAGACTAGTCATATATGGTCTTTTTGGTGTGTATAAGTTATGCTTGCCTTGTAATAGTGTCTAAGGATCTAAATGGTTTTTTAGTTGGCTTAAAATGACTAAAATGGCATATTAGGCACAAAAAGGTGAAAACCTGGTAAACAGATTCAAATGGTCCTAAAATTTGACATACTAGTAGATTATAGTGATTGAATATTAGTGGCAAAATTTCATTGCATTTGGACATCGTTCAACATGTTAAATTGGCTAAAAACTAGATAAGATTTGTCATTACAATGCAGGGCGTACCGATACGGGTTCACTTGGGGCGTATCGATATGGCTGTGCATATTTGGTCAGTCGACGCTCAGGTCAACCTAGGCGTATTGAAACAGCCTAAAGGTGTTTCTATACGGAAACTCATAGAAACATTTAAGATTGTAATCGAATCGATACAGCCCTAGAGGCATATTGAAATAGGTCAATAAAGGTCAACAGGTACCGATACATCTTGAGTTTTACTGAAACGAGTTCTTGAGTTGCTGGAAATTGGGTTATCACCCTTGCATGTTGTACCGATACAGTCCTCGGCCGTATCGACATGAATTTGGGCAGTGAATTCTGGATTTCATAATCCATCTGCACCGTACCGATACGGCCTATGGTGTTTCGGTGCGGGAGTAGTTAATTCCGTTGTAAGTCATTAAGCACAGTGTTGAAACTTTGCATATTGATCACTGAAACTTGGTAAGTCTAATTGGATGGGTAAATGACATCGGATTAACATGAAATTTTTTAGGGTGGTCAGTTATGGATTGAATTTCATTTTTGTATGGTTAAATTCTAATAAAGACCCCTAATTTCCAAAAATTTAATTTTAGTCCCTAAAGGTGGCTAAAGTTTAAAATTGGTCATAAATCTGATTAATATCGTTCCATATCAATTCATTGACCTAACTTATAGCCATAGCATCATATTGCATAGCCGAACATTTATTTTTGAATGAAATCGTTGTACCGTTCACTCTATTGTTTTCCGATAACGCTTTTTAACCCGATTTTCTACCTGACCGGGAAGGGGTGTTACAATCATAGCCAATGAAAATGCATTTTTTCATCTGCCATCAAGCTTATTTCTTATCTACTAAGGTACGTGGGCATATGCAATGCAACCAAAAATCTTGAGATGGCCAATTCCTGGTTTTTTACCGTTCCATGCTTCGTTCACACACTTTTTTATGGATAGCGATTCAACAAGTAAACTGCACATCGATCTGCTTCAGCCCAGAAATTTCTTGGTAGATGCTTACCTTTTACCATGCTCCTTTCCATGTTGAGAATGGTGCGATTCTTTCTTTCTACAACTCCATTTTGTTGAGGCGTGTATCTAACTGTCAACTAAGGAATGAAACCATGCTCTTTGCAAAAATCTTCAAATAACTTTATTGTATACTCGCCTCCTCTATCAGATATGAGTATCTTTATGTATTGGTTGCTTTGCTTCTCCACCATTGCTTTGAATTCTTTGAATTTATTCAATGCTTCTAATTTTTCATTAAGAACATATACCCAACACGTTCTGCTATAATCATCAATAAAGGTCAAGTAGTACATGTTTCCTCTAATTGATGGTATGTCAAAAGGACCAGCTATGTCGATGTGGACTATCTCCAATGGTCTTCTTGCTCTCCAGGATTTGCCAATTTCAAAGCTTTGTCTGTGTTGTTTTACTTTGATGCAAGCCTCGTACAATGGATTTGGAGGGTTGATTTCTGGCAACCCATTCACCATCTTTGCTTTTGATAGTAGCTTCAAGCTAGAAAATCTAAGATGTCCATACCTCAAATGTCATAGCCACGAATCATCTTTGATTGAGGTCTTCATGCACCTCACATCTCCTGCCTCGATGTCAATGGTAAAGAGATGATTATGCGTCATATCAACTTGGCAACTAATTCTTCATTATTATTTTTGACAGAAAGCGAGTGATTCTTCATCTGTCCTTCATATCTTTTTTTCTAGAAGCTGACCAAGACTGATGATGTTGCTTTTCATAGCTGGTACATAGTAAACATCTTATATATATTTCTTTTCTCAATTTTTCTACGTAATATAAAATATTTGAACTAGTATTCATAAGAAAAACGAAAATATAAAATATTTTTCTAAATTCATTTTCAGCTAACAAGTTACATTTGAACCCAACAAGTAGTCCTAGTGGAAAAGTTGATGATGTTCATCTCAGGAGACTTGGGTTCAATCGCTCTATCTACAAGATTTTTGTATATTTTTAAAGGGTTAAGAATATATATTAACAGATACTAATTTGTAACCAGTTTTAGACTATTAAAAAAACTAACAAGCATGTATTTATTTTTCTTTTCAAAAGAAAAGGAAAATGTGGTGTAACATAATTTATTAAAAATATAAGAAACGCTTTCTTTTTAACCAAAAGGGAGAAAAAGTGAGCAAGCGTTGATGGCCGGTTGGTCAGAGCTGCTCACCTGCTCCATCTCCCTTCCTTTAGGTCTCATGTTTAAGACCTAACAGAAACAGTTTTCTTCTCTTAGTGTTTCCCCCTCCTCCTCTAAATAAAACAGTTAAAAAAAGTCAATAAAGAAACTTACAAGTGCAATTGCTTTTTACCTTTTTTTTTATAGACTTTGACTTTAGTATGCAAAATTGATATGAATCAAAGGGTGGGAAATTATTAGCAATCACATGGGTAGAGGGCTGTGCGAGTGAGAGGCACGCTCTAATCACACGCTATGATAACCACAATGTCAGGCCGGGTCCCCCTGTTGCTGTTCGCACCAAATCTTTTAATATTTTCCGTACATTACGTGGGCGAATATGAATGACCAACGTAAATGATGTAACGTTTTAAAAAATAGTAGATCCTTTTTTGAAAAAAAAAATCACAATAGTGTGGTCCAATTTTTCTTCTTAAAATATGGTCCAAAGCAAATTATTTTTTAAATTATTATCGTTTACTGTTGAATTTAAAAATTGGAGTGATTTCCCCGTCTTTAAATAGTAATCTCGAGAAAATATTAAAAAAAACATCCCAAATTCGGAGGGATTTCAATCCGTCTTCAAACAAGGTGAATATACCCTAGTTGCTGCCATGTGGCACTCATTTAGAGGGCCTGGGGCTTTTCAAAGTCGGACAGCCCTCTATCCGACTTCAAATAGTGTTCGACAGAGAGCTGTCCATCGGTGTCAAGGGCAACGACAAGCCTCGGGAAGGTAAGGGGAGGTAAGGTTTTTTTAAATTGTTATAATAATTTAAAATTATATAGGGGTAGTGTTTTTTTTTTTAATTTGAAACATATTAGTGTAGATAAAATTCTTGTAGGGGTATTTAATGGGGAAAATTTTAATTTTTTTGGCTAAATGGTCACTTTTTCCCTTGTAGTAGACCCAATTTATCGATTTTCCCCTATGTTATTTTCGTAACAATTTAGCCCCTGAAGTAGTCTAATTGCATCATTGTTTGCCCCTTGACTGACGGAAGCCAACGTTGACCGTTACGGTGGTGACGTGGCAGTTTACGATGATGTGACAGAGGGCAAAATTGATTTTTCAAGCAAGTTCGAGGGCAAAATTGATTTTTGGTTGAGTACGAGGGCAAAATTGATTTTTAGGTAAAAATACGAATTTAAGAAAATATTAAAATACTAAAATAATATAAAAATAATAAAATATTTAAAAATGTTTTAGTAATATATGGCTAAAAAATAACAAAAATCTAAAAAAATCTAAAAATAAGTACAAATTATAAAATTAAAATATTAGAAGCTATTAAATTATAAATTATTCAAAAATCAAAACTTAAAAATAAATTCTACCCTCTAATCCTAATTTCTAAATTTTAAACTCTAAAAATTGCAAACCTTAAATCCTAAACCCTAATTGAAAATTTTATCAATATAAAGTGAGTATGAATCATAAAAGTATGTGTATAAATTTAATCAAGTAAAGGGTTTAAGGCTTGTGATTTAAAATTAGACTTAGAGTGTAGAGTTTAATTTTTTTAGTATTGAGAGATAGGAGCACCAAAAAGGGTCAAAGATTTTTGTTCAGTTGAGAGAATCACATTAACCCTATTTTAGGATTCTTTCTTCCTTACATTTTTTGAAGAGAAAGAAAACCAAAATCATCCAAATTTGTTTGATGAAGGTTTTTATATTTTTTAATACTTTATAAATATTTCAAAATTTAATTATTGAAGAATTTATAATTTGTTAACTTATGATATTTTAATTTTATAATTTTTACTTAGTTTTAGATATTTTTAATTATTTTATTTTATTTTTAGTCATATATTAATAAAAATTATTTTTTAATGTTATTTTAATATTTTAGTATTTTCTTGCACAACTCACGGTAGATGAAACCTAATATTAGAGATCCCTAACTATATTTTCTTGCTCCGAATGAAGATTACAAGAACGGGAAGTACTGCGTGTGCGCATGAGAACTCGAATTGTCCAGCAGTAGCATACCACCGAGAAGTAGTAATATATAGGCTAGAGCAGCGCATTCAATTTTTGTTGATGTGGAATTTGCATCCACTTGAAAATCACTCTTCAGTCATGTCATCTTGACATGTTTACCATCAACAACGAGCTCCGGTGGTGCCTTCCCCAAATACCGGAGGCAGTAAATTTTAGGATAATACTTATTCTGAGCAATGATCAGGCTATCAGAAATTGGGACACCAAGATGCATAGCAGCATCTTTGAGGGTGATTGTGCACTCCCCGCACGACATGTGGAAGGTATGTATCTCCAGTCTCCAATGTTGGACCAACTCATTAATCAACTTCGGTACGACTTGGAAGTCACGAATCCATGACACGTAACTAAAACCGGTTATCTCCAAAAATCTTCTTATATACATGCTTGGCGGATCGCTCCATATCAAGCGAGGCCAAAATTTTGCCTCCTCGGAACAAAAAAATTAAATTAAATTAGTACTTCATCATTTACAAACAAAAAATTTAAAATCGCAAAAGAACCATAAGTTCTTACAAATAAATCCGTGTTCCTCGTAATTTGGGAATCTTCAAGCCTTAATAATGTCATTCCCCCCAATAATTATGTGCAAAAACCCTAAAACATCTCAAATCAATCGAATATCAAAATTTTTTCAATTAAAATAATTACAACCCAATTTACTATTCAGACTAAAAAAATCATATATAAATAATTCATTCAAAACTCACAACAAATTAATAAAAACTCTCAAACAACATAATCTAAAGAGCCAAAAACTGTTACCTTTAATCTTCCGAAATATTTGTGTGGTTGCTTCTTTCGGTGCTCTAAGTAAATCACACGGCTTCACAAACTCGTTTGCTTTGCTTGAGCAAAAGAGGTGGAAGAATTTTTGGGTGCTCAAAACCTAGAGATGTCAATGGGGTGGGTTTTGCGAGGATTCACCCCACTTCGCATTCAATTGGACAGAGATGATTACAAATTTCACGGGTTGTGGGGCGGGGATGAAGATAAAAATTAGATTTGTCGTGGGTGGTAGGGAAGGCATGAATATGTATTTTTACCCGCCCCATCCCCACCCACCTCGCATCATCCCCACTCGCCCCAACAGATCTTATAAAATGTTATTATAAATGTTATTAAAAATACAATACCAGTTTGGATCATAGTCAAATTTAAGATAATTTATATTAACTTTTTCTTGGGATATTAATGAAAAATTCAATATATATATATAATTGAGTTTGAAATTGATCATATCAAATTTATAAATATTTTTAATATATCAATTTGAATCAGAATCAAATTTAAAATAATTTATATTGACTTATCTTGAAATATTTATCAAAATTTATATATATAACATTTATTATGTTTATTAGTTTATTCTTTATTGTTATCTGTCGTTATACCTTCTTTTTAAGGTTTTTTCTTCTCTTCAGTCCTCACCATATATATGTTATTCTTCTACTTTTTAATTTTATTTTCCTAATATTGTCTGTTATTTAGATTCTATCGTTATTTGTTCTTATTTTTTAAGGTTGTTTTTCAATTGTTATGTTTTTTAGTTCTTTCTGTAATGTTTATTTGTTAAGCAATTGAAATATTATTTTACATGTTATTTGTGCTATTTTTGATCCTTTACAATAGACTTTAGTATTTTTTTAGTCCAAACTTTTTTTGTTGTACAATTTTAGTTTCGTATATTAATATTTTTTTAAAAAAATTATGATAATTAGAATAATTTCACTATGTGGTAGGAGTCCGAATGACGGGTATTTTATACTTTTTCATAACAAATTTGATTTATATTTTTAACTAATAGTTATAAAAATATTATATGAAAGGGTTACGGGGCGGGTAAAGAGGGGATTAGATGGGTCTCAAGACCCACGTGGGTAATGGGGCGGGGATGGTTTTAGTCTTGCGAGTTGTGGGGCAGAGATAGATTTAGATTTTGTATTTGCAACGGGTCGTGGGGCGGGGATAGAGATGAAAATTCTTGACGGAGATGGATGTGGGAAGAGTACCCTTTGCACGCTCCCCGCCCAATTGGCATCCTTATCTAAACCCTTAACATAACTACCTATTTATAGGAAACTATAAACCCTAATTTAAAAAAATATGACCGTTAGTCAACAAGTATAACATGAAACTCGTTGTGCATGCATGACCCGTTATTTTCCAACCGTGACAGCCCGTTAACCCAGATAAAACTTGTTGTGCATACACGACGTGTTCAGATTATGATTAACTTAATTAGATGATTAAGTTTTTAAAACAGATATTTGAAAAAAAAAGCTTAGAATTCGTCGTGAACACACGACGAGTTTCAATTTAAAAACAATATTTTATTTGAACTCGCCTTGCATGTTCGACGAGTTCATTGTAATGGTTCTAGTTTGGGAAATATAAACTTCTAGGTGCTACTTTGAGAAATTTAGAACCTAAGAGGGCTAGTTTCGAGATTCACCCTTGACAAAAAGGAAAACAAAGAAAATGGAAAAAAGACCACAATATTGTGGTCCAATTTTTTCCCCAAAATATGGTCCAGGGTAGATTATTTCCCAAACTATTGTTGTTTACTGTTGAATTAAGAAATCAGAGTGATTTCCCCTCGTCTTTGAACAGTAATCTCAAGAAAATATTAAAAAATCATCCTAAACTTGGAGGGATTTCAATCCATCTTCAAACAGGGTGAATATACCCTAGTTGCTGCCACGTGGCACTCATTTAGAGGGCATGAAACTGTTCAAAGTCGAAAAGCCCTCTATCCGTCTTCAAACAGTGTTCGGCAGAGGGTTGTCCATCGGTGTCAAGGGAAACGGCAGGCCTCGGGAAGGTAAGGGGAGGTAAGGTTTTTTTTAGTTGTTATAATAATTTAAAATTATATAGGGGTAGTTTTATTTTTTTGATTTGAAACATATTAGTGTAGATGAAATTCGTGTTGGGGTATTTAAGGGGGACCTTTTGTTTTTTTAAATAGGTTATGTTGAAGGCAAATTGTTAGGGGAAAAACTAAGTAAAAATTTGAGTAAAGAAGGAAAAGAAAAAGCAGAAGAAGAAAGTTGTGGGAAAAATATTGTAAGTCGGTTTAAAATTTTGATTTTATTTTATCCGTATAACATTTTATGTTGTTTGAAATTTATTTTTTGTGTTAGAAAGATGAATATTTTATTTTTGTTTAGGATTATAGTAGTGGGGAAAATTGTAATTAGTATTTTTGAGAAATAAGTATAATTTTTTAAAGTGTATTCGAATATATATATATATTCAAAATAATTTTTTAAATAATTAGTATGTTCTAAAATTATTTTTATTTATAGTTTAAAATTAGGTTTAGTGACATTGTAGTTGTTCATTTTGATTTGTGTATTATTATTGAAAATATTTTTTTCGAACATGTAGAGAAAATGAGCAACAGATTCATGGCGATTGTCCATTACAATGGACAAATGGTGAAAACTGATGTCGGTATTACATTCGAATCTAAAAGTCCTACGAAGATGAGATTTGAAAAAGAAATCACGCTTCGAGTAATGAAGGAGAAGATATCCAAGAAAATTGGAGCTCAAATTCATGGTTTGCGGTATAAATCGTTGACATGTCACAAGCCAGTCAGATGTTTCGCAATAGCTCTCGAAGATAATACAAATGTGGGAATAATGATCGCAGAGCATGAGTCTATGAATATTCGAAATGTCGAGTTGTTTGCTGATGTGCGTGATATTCCCGACCCATCTAGAAACTCAGTTGGGGAATCTAGTCAAATGAGTTTTGGTAACGAGTTTGATATGTTCGGAGGCAGTTTTGTCACAATGTTCGCAACTGGGACATCTAGTTGATTTCATCAAGGTGGTCCGTCGATATATGCCGCATCACACGAGCCGACTATTGATGCTAATATTGATAACCTACGAGGTCGATGGGGAGAATCACTTGAAGATTCAAGCAGAGATGAAGATGTTGGGGATCCTGATTTGTTCCCTGGTGACGTTGATGTTGCCCCTAATTTTGGTGTTGGAGAATTCGTTCCGATCGTGGGCGTCATTACATTCTATAAACCTCCTACTCACATGAACTTGGTGGATTTTGATGCGATGAGGGCACCACAATTCCCATATATGCCCCAATTAACTTCGAGTTAGCATGGTGAATTATTTTAGGGGCTTTAATTTAATAGAAAAGATGAAGCTATATTGGCAATTAAAGAGTATAGCATCATGCAGCATGTGGACTACACGGTTGTAGAATCCACCCCAAGGACTTTCTTTGCGAAGTGTGTGAAATATGGAGAAGGGTGCAATTGGAAGATTCGAGTAATGAAGATTAAGAAGTTAGATTGCTAGGAGGTCACAAAGTACAACGGTGATCACACATTTTTACGAACATCCATCGACCAGGAACACAAAAAATTGTACTCGAGTGTAATAAGTCATCACGTGATGAAGTTCATTGAAGTAAATCCAAGGGTTCCAGTTTCAGTGATTCAGGCAACCATTGTGCAACAATTTGTATATCAAATAAAATACAAGAAGGGGTTGCGTACAAGGGATAGGGCATTGCATTCAGTGTACGGTGATTATGATAAATCGTATAATGAGTTATCGGCTTTACTGATAGTAATAACACATTTCGTCCAGGGCACCATAGTGAGGTATCAAACGAATGATGCATTAGACCGACAAGGCCAACTGAGTCAAGGATATCAATTTTTCCATCAACTATTTTGGGCGTTCAAGCCATGCATTGGCGGCTTTCTATTTTGTAAACGTATGATCCAAGTAATTGGAACGTGGCTTTACGAGAGATACTCTCATATACTGTTGGTTGCCGTTGCGCAAGATGGTGAAAGTAATTTTATTCCGATTGCATTCGCAATTGTGTGAACATGTCATCCGAGAAGATGGGGTCTGCATTATCTCTGATCGAGGGACAGGTATCAAAGCAGCAATTAATCGAGAGGGAAGTCATTGGACACCTCCGCACGCATACCCTGCATATTGTGCTCATCACATCGATAAGAACAGCTACGAGATGTTCAAAAATCAATACCTTCGCAGTGAGATTTTAAGCATGAGTAAGTATCATTCTTTCAAAATCTATTATATATGCTTATGCAGTTATGTGCTTTGATTTTTGTTGATGCTAACAACATATATTATGGCACTTGGTGACAGAGACGTACTACTGTTTGGCTAAGGTTTGGTCCGTTAAAGGGAAGCAGGTGCAGTCCTTAATAAACATGGGACAATGTTGGGCTCCTACTATTGTGACAAAAATGGATGTTAATGTGAAGAGTGTAACGTCGCTGACCATTCACGCATTCGACCGAATGAATGAGACTTTCGATGTTGTTGGTTCTAGAACCCGACACGGAGCACAGCATTCAAATGTATTTTGGGTAGATTTCAGACGCAGGTGGTGTGACTGTGGCGAGTTCCAAGCGTGGCGATATCCATGTGCTCATGCAGTTGCAGCATGTATGTTCGCTAATGTTGACCCGTACACATATGTTGATGAATGCTTCAGTCTCAACTAGATGTTAAGTATTTACATAATTGAGTTCCCACCGATCGCGGATTCAAAGTATTGGACGTCATGGAGCATGACATATGGTTACCGGATCCTATACTTCGTAGAACTCCAACTGACCGACCTAGATCGACTCGTATCTACACCAGTATGGATCTTCATCACATAGAGAAGGGACAACAAAATAGATGTACCATATGTAGGGCTGAAGGCCATTCGAAATCAAAATGTCCAAATGAACCAAGATATGTGCTTATGCCTCAATGATTTATTATGTTTGTATTCGAGAATATTATGTTTGTATTTTTTAAAATCAATTCATGGAAGGTTTTGTATAAATTTATTTAACTTCGATTTGGTTTAGGGATTAGTTTGGCTTTTAATTTTAAAAAAATGACTGTGATATAGCACCCAAATTAAATAAATTTTGTTGAGTGGGAAAGTGGCAGTTTCCTTTTCTTGCTGTATATTCTTCATACCATTGCTTCCGCAGTCGGAGGTAAAACAACGTATCTGTTCATTGTTATAGATCAAAGTATGAAATGTTTTAATGAGAGAAAACAATTTTTAAACAGAAAAGAGTTTCAAATTGGTCATTTTTAAACAAAAAAGAGTTTCCAACATAAAATGATATCAGTCTCAAATCTGGTTTTGTTTCTTAGGGTGATGGAAAGGTGTGTGACAGAGGAGCACATGGAAATTAGATCTAGGGTTTTATCTTGCTCACCAGCACTTCACTTATCCCAATGGTTTTCACTTTAACCACATGACAAGATTCAGAGTTGGTAACTGTTGAAGGATATTATTATACTCATTTTGTCCCATTAAATTTATCTAGTATTAATTTTTTAAAAATCAACATTTTTAAATTTTGACCGTTTTTATTTATTTTAAATATTATAATTAATTAAATTTTATTTTAAATTTTATAAAATATTTTAATTGAAATTGAAATGTCTCTAATGTTAAATTTTTCACTTTGTTTGTTTTAAATTTATTTAACTTCGATTTGGTCACTAATTTTAGTTTGGTTTTTAATTTTAAAAAAATTCAATAAATTTCAATTTAGTTTGGGGCTTAATTTTAACCACACTTAAGGTTAAATATTAAATCCCTAATAACTAAAGATAATTAGTTTTATATTAAATGAAAACAAACAAAATATTACATTCAAATTCAAATCGAAATGCTTCAAATGTATTACACAAAATACATTAAATCATTTTCTCTTGTGTAATTTCTGGCCATGAATGGGTTCGGTTGATAGATAAGAATGTGGCGGTCGTCGAGCACGTTGTGGCCTCTGTGGTGCCACGGGATCCTCTTCAGTGTAGCTCACCTCCTCAGTCACCGAGGGCATAGGAGGCGGTGTTGTGAACAAATCCATGTAACCGTTCTTATAATATCCCCAAAGAATTACGGCCTAGAAGCTTGTTATCAAACCAATGTGACTTGAATTGAATGGTGTAGTGTGACTCTAATCTTATCCTATAAGTATATTATAAGTTTAACCACACAATTTATTGCTATGAAAATTGTCAATTAATAGGTAATTAAGAGGATGAGGGGTCATTTTGAATCAAACTTAAAGTACATAGCTTGCCTAGAGAGGACCAAACCGTACATTACATTGTAAATCGGGATTGCATGCTATAGAAGGTAAATTTAGAGGGCTTGCACACATGTTGCCTCTTAACAAAGGCATGTGTGTTTAGGGGCCACGTTTATTGAAGGAGATTAATCAGCCATCATCTTCTTCCTTTGGAAAAGAAGAATCGATGCAAATGAGTGAGAGAGGGAGTGAGAAAATGAGGAAAAAACTCCATGAAATTTTGATTGATCTAACTAGCCTAGTGTAATGGGTGTCTTGGTTGATTGCTTCACAATAAGGTGACATTTTAAACTCCTCCAAACTGTTTTGCTAAAATGTTTTTTTTTTTGTGATTGTGATCTTCATGATGGGTGTTCGAATGTTTAGCTCTTAATATGCAGTATATGTTTATATATATATGTATATATACTTAGATCACTGGTTTGATGTGTGGATTTGTTTGAATTATGATTGGTAGCTTATGGAAGCATCAGTATAATTCTCTTGAACAAGATGTGTGGTTAATTACTATGTGTTACAAATTGAGGATGTGATTAGAATGAAATCCTAGTTTGAATATGAATTTGTGGCTATTGATGTGTGGTTGTGTTTAGGTTGGTAACCTTATAGAAATCTGGATTGTTTAAGTTCTAAGAACTACCATGGTAAATACAATTCAGTGAGGTTTTTCATAGTTTAATCAAAGGCTAAATTATAAGCTTAGGAACTGATTTGGAAGTGTTTATGAATGTTAAGGGAGCTTAAGGTTAAGTTAGTGAAATCTGCCTACAAGTTATGCACTAGCAGTAAGTTTGAAAATTCATAGAAAATCACATAGGTCAAATTAGAGAATGAATCTTATATGTACAGAATCATGTGCATGTCTAGTTTTATTTAAAGAAAACGCTGAATTGTTTCGAGTCCTGGATCAAAAGATATGATTTTTTTAACGAAAGTAGGACAGAAAAACTGGATGCAGATTCTGCTCTGGGCAGTCTTTGTTTCGGATCTTTTAAGAATTTTCATAATTTTTGTAGATTTTATTAAATTATGTGGCTTATACCGTTAGAACCGTATTCGAACATAGTTTTTAACGGTTTAAAGAAAGTTAAAATAAAATGAGTATTATGTTATGTAGAATCAAATCTTTGAAGGTAATGCATGCTGCCAAAATTCTGGAAATAGTTGCCTAGTTTAAAAGCAAGAACAGCTTGATATTGTATGAATCTTATGATTGATTTTGTACACATATTTGTGAGTATGTGTAAGTAGGAATGGTCTTGGCATCTGAGTTGGTTATGAAACTGTTAAGGTTAAACATGAAAATTGGAATTGTTTGTGTATGATTAGTGGAATTACATTGGACTGTTTTGTGTGTTTATGATTGTTGAATGGGAATGTTTTGCTATAGGAAATGTAGGCACATATATGCTGCCCTGATTATATATGTGTGATTATGGACTATTTTGGAGGAGTGATCATGTGTACAAGTATAGATAAAATGGTTTCATGTGTATGTATGCAATCCCTTAAAAGAATCACATTGACTTGGAATTGATAATTCGTTATTTTTAATTAGAGGATCATTCTATGATAATGGAAGGAGTGTCGGCATGAAGGCAAGGAAAGGGGAATCAAATTAGGAGTATAGAAAAAAATGTGGATTCAGGTATTCCATAACGTCGGAATAACAGGTAAGTGTAGCTATAAGCCTCAGGATAGGTTGAAGCTATCCCGGGTATTTCTATTTCTTTTTGTTAGTTGCATTTCTTGCGTGTAATGAGCTAAGCAAAAGAAACTGGTAAGCTTGGAAACTCAGGTAAGCTTATAATGAATGGTGTTCTTTGGGTGTTAAATACTTGATTGTGATTCGAGATTGTGATATTGATACGGTGTTACTTACTTGATAAGAAATTCTTGGCTAGTAATTTAAAAATCAAATCTTTAAAGGTGGAATGAGAATTACGAATGAACTAAAATGGAAATTGAATCTATGGTTATAGTGTATATTATACATGTATGTGCATACTTGATAATGACCTTGTTACTCTAATATTCGAATAAGGGAATGAATAAATGGAGAGTATACAAATCGAATGGATAATAAGTTACAACTACAAGCCTTGATTCGAGTTAGTTTAGACACAGTTGGCATGCCATAGAGTGCGTCGAGCTCGCTAGTTTAGACTACGGTCCCTTGTTGTTAAAGATCAAATGATCTATTGGTACAATTGGTACCCTTGTTCAATAATGAAATAAATTCGGTACTTTGTGTACCCTTGTTGTTACATTCATTGTGGATTCGAGTGTCTAGTAACTTGTCAATCAAGGCTCAAGATAACTTAAATATTCATAAAAATGAATCTTGATATCATGAAATGAAAAGTTGGACTATGTTCCCTTGATGTTTAATTGGATTATGATCCCTTGATAAAGATTGGACTATGTGCCCCTAGCAAAGGTTCGATCCATGCTCTAATTGTGATGATAATTGGTTAAACATGGGTAGTTTTCATTGTTTAAAGCTCATTTGATATGGAAATAATTTGATGTCTACCTTAGAATTGATCATATGCTTTGCTAGAATACTACATGTATAATGAATCTATGTAATCTGGAATGGCAGGTGTCGAAAATATTCTTGAATAATCTGTGAAGGAAGTTGTATGCTTTGTTAATAATTATTGTACTTGTATATGATGGAATGTTTATCTCCATACTTGTTCGATTGTCTATGTACACATATATATGGTTTGAATGGTTTGCTTTAATTATCTTGTTTGTTCAAGCCTAGATCTATGTTTGATTAAGTTAACAGAGAAAGGTTTAAGAAGATGTCTCTAAAACCTTAAAGCATATTAATAACTTGTAAGATAAGTATAAAACATCTATGTGATTCTTGTAATTCTCCCTTAAGAAAATTATAAGTCATAAATGAAATATAAAAATACATATATTTGTATATTCGTAGAAATGAAATAGGAGAAAATGATATATAAAATATTTAAGGACTGTTTTCACTGATATAAAGCTAAAGGACTGTTTTGGTGAAAGTAAAGTATGCATATACACTAATCAGATTGTTCTGAGAATTTTAGATGTAATTCTATGAAAACAAGACTGTTTTCTATTCATACAAGAATGGAAACTGCTTGAAGTATAGAATACATGTGTTAATGTTCAAATGACTGTTTTAGGGTATACATAAGAGTAATGGATTGTTTTATACATAAAATTGTGTATACATGAATTTGAAACTTCCCTTGCTTGATTATAAGTCATAGTGGACTGTTTTGTGCATTTAAATAAGTACACATGAGATTAGGATTGTTGTGAATATGAAATTATATATATAAGAAATGGAAGCTGTTTTGTAATAAAAAAATGTTAATGGATTGTTAAGTGGATAATTAAGCGAATACATGTAAACTAAGGACTTTTTTGCTTGAACATGTGATTCAAACGAGAAGGAAGTATGATAGATATGTTGGATTAAAATCCATAATAGTGGGCACATATGTATAATGTATATTGCTATTTTAAAGTATGACACAAAATTAAGTGACCAATTATGTTAGGCGTGTCATGGGTATTAAAATGTCATGGAAATAAAAGTGTAGATACCATAAGATGTATTTATAATTCGATGAGGGGCAGAGTTATAAATACTTAATAGTTGATTATTAAATCAACTATATAAAGAGGTAGTGGTCCCCAAGAAATAGGTCAACTTGTTTTTCTCTCCTTCCCCGTCAGAGAGTTTTACGTCAAGAGAAAACCTATCTTCTTGGAAGATCAATACCAAAGATTTGGATTTCAACATCAAGATTTAAGGTTTTCAGTCTATCGATTAATTCAGGTACGCTTCCGCAATTCAGTTCATTCAGTTTATTGTTCTTGATGATTTGACATGATAGATCCTGGGTTTAGATTTCATATTTAGTTATGGTTTAATTCTAACAAGTGGCATCAGAGACTCGTCATATTGAATCATTGAGAATCAATTTTTTTTATTAATTCATTCTGAAATATGGTATTTGGATTATAATTATTTTTTGGGATTAAGATTCTTTTAGGGTTTTATGATAATATCGGTTAAATTTGATTATGTCTTTCTGCGAAGGAATTTATACTAAAACATCATAATTTTGGATTTTTTAAGTGATGGTTAGGGAAGTGTCGAAAGTTGAGATAAATATGGTGAATCGCAAAATCCTTTTCTTCTTAGCTTTGTTCTTCAACCATATCTCTTTCCATCGGTTAATATATATATAAAGAAAGGGAAAAGGTTATCTTTAATCAAATCATTGTCGATTTTTTTTTCATGCTCTTGCTGTTGGTACGATTCAAAAGATCATATGTTTCTTTGTTCGAGCAGTTAATTATGGCTTAATAGATATTCAATGGTTTGTTTGTTTCCCATTCATGAAAACCTTGTTCCTGTTATATAATATGTTAGCTAAAGTTTTAATGTTTTTTTCTTATAGTTATGATTTATGTATATTATTCCTCACTTCAGGCTACTCAAATCCTTATTCTAGGATTCTGCTATTGCTTTGGTATAAGGTTTTAAATCATTTTTCATCGATTATTATAATCAAAATCATAATTCTTCCGGTTGTTTTGATGGTGGATATTAAAGTTTTATGTGATCATTATATGAATTACTCATTTGTATGATACTTTTGATTTTGGCTTTTAGTTAAAGATTGAATATTTTGAATTCGACTTTGATTTTGGTAAATGCATGTTTAAGGTTTAAGATATTTTTTTTTAAGAAACAGTCAAAGATTTCGGTTTTTTCGATTTCTAATAGCTTCATTTAGACAACCTTATTTTGGGTTATTTCGGAAGCTTAAGTGTTATTAGAAATTTAAGTTTTGACTGTTACAAATATTAAGTTTGAATATCGGTATATTTATGTTATATATTTTGAGATAAATTAATTAAAGCATTAAGTCACCAAAGTGACCTCTATTGTGGAAATTATTTTATTTTAATATATAGAAGGTTTTGTGCATGTAAGTCGGATTATGTTAGTATTAATTGGCCCAAAGGAAGGTTAATAATTAACATTATTACATGTGCAAATGTGGTAATAAACATGGGATAATTATTCAGTTTTATATGTGAGCAATAAATCGGCCTAAAGGAAGATTTTTGTTTGACATGTTCTTATTATCAATGTTTGATTATTGTACCAAGATATCACTTGCAAGTTAATGTTTTGTCCAAAGATGAAATATTAATGGAGTGTATGGTATCTTGATATGAGGTTTACCTTTATTCAAATTTATTATTATTTTGGTTATCTTTTAATTTGATTGAAAGATAAAATTAAGATAAATATTTTGAAACAATTAAATTCATATTTTGGTTTCGGATGTCTAATATTTTAATGGATCAATTGAAACATAATGTCACCAAAGTGACCGCTTTTGTGTATATTAGTTTATTTAAAATATTAAGATAATTATGGGTTTTTGTAATTCATGCGTTTATTAATTGGTCCAAAGGAAAGTTAATATTTGGCAGAATTACAACGACAACTGTGGCGATAAATGTGTGACAATTATAAGGTATTTTATGTAAGCAATACGTTAGTCCAAAGATTAATCTATTGTTTGACATAGTTTATTGTCAATGTTTGATTGCTACAACAAGAGTACCGCTTACTGATTAATATTACTTGTCCAAAGACTTGATATTAATGTTGTGCTTGGTATCTTGAGGGGAACTAGCCATTATTTTGAATTTATTTGTTTACTTATGAATATTTATGTGGGCTTGTTTTATTTTATTTGCTTATTTTGTTCTATATTTAGGTAATTTATCTTTCTTTGTTACAATATCATTAAATACATTATACACTCATGTTTAGTGAAACTAGTTTCAAGGAATAGAAAAGACACTTACATATAGTATTTGGTTGTATGAACATAGACTTTGCACTAAGGGAAGAATAACTTGCACCTCTCACATGGTAAGCACCCATAAAAGGAATTTTGAGAGGTGAGATTGTTAAAATCGCACGAGTCTAATGATCATAAAGAACAACATTCTATAAGTCTTTAGGAGCACAAATCTAAAGAGATTACTCATATTAAGGGTTTCCTTGACGAAATTAAGAAATGATTTACCCAAAACATTAAGGTTAAGATGACATCACTTATGCCTTCTTTGATGTCTATGAAGTATAAGGGTTAAGGAAATGTGAGGAAGTACATTATGAAAAATGTTTAATATTGCTTCAAAATTTAAGGCACATAAGATCAAACTTTCTAACAATTGTTTGTTCTTATGATTTTGGTATCGCTTCCTATACAGTTTAACCAATTCAAAATTAGTTACAACTGTCAAAAGGAGAAATAGACTTTAAATGAGCTTATTTCTAATTGGGTTAAAGAGGAAGAAAAGTTGAAGCATTATAAGTGTAAAAGTACTCATTCGATTAGTGCTCATTTAGTTAGTGTCTCTAAGAATAAGGGCAATAAAAAATATTAGAATAAAGTTGCTAAAGGTCCAACTCAAAAGAAACAACGATAAGTTACAAAGGGTTGATTCTTTTGTAATAAGTTAGGACACATGTGAAGAAATTAAACTTCAAAACCAAGCAACTACTTCAGTTATTTTGAGTGATCCATGTGTTGTAAGTTTTATGATCCCACAATTAGGAATTATTTAAGGAGAGATCTATATTTTTTTTTTAGGATGTTGAGTTTGAGGGAGAAATAAGGTTAGATACATTGATTTTGAGGAGGAATTGGATTATAATTTAATTTCTACTATCACTTTTGACGATGTTTAGGTTTTCAAACCTATCATTAATCAAGAAGTGAATCAAGTACCTCAGCAAAACAATGTTGAACAACTCTCATTCAAGATAAGGTAATTGTTTTCAGAAGAACAAACTCAACAACCTCAAAAACAAGTGTCATTAAAGATATCCAAGAGAGGAAGGAGAAATACTATTACGGATTATTACTTTGTATTTCTTCAAGAAAATAAGGATAATAATGGAATGATAGAAAATGATTCATTCATTTTTTATCAAATCATAAAAGTTCTGACTCTCAAAAGTGAATTGATGTCATTCAAGAAGAGTATAATTTTATGCAAGACAATAAAGTTTAGGAACTTGTCTCATTACATGAAGGTGCAAACCAATTGGTTGTAAATGGATATTTAAAACCAAGAGGGATGCAAATGATAATGCGGACAAGTATAAGGCATGTCTTGTATTTAAAGGATATACTCTAAAAGAAGACATTGATTTTGTGGAGACTTTCTCTCAAGTTTCATTGAAATACTCTTTCAAGATAATCATGACGCTTGTTTCTTATTTTAAACTTGAGCTACATAAGATGGATGTTAGGTTTGTGTTTTTCAATGACGACATTGAAGAAATGAATTATATGGTACAATCATAGATTTGTGTCTAATGATACAAAATCAATGATATGTAAATTAAATAAATTCATCTATGAGCTTAAGTAGGACTCTCATTAATGAAATTATAAATTTCATATTGATTATTTCATTCGGCTTTGAGATAAATTTGGTTGACAATTGTATATACTACAAGTTCAGTGGGAGTAAACCAAGTGATACTCAAATTGCTAAAGAAGACAAATTTAGTCTTACTCAATGCCCTAAAAGTAACCTTGAAATTTAGAAAATACAAAAGATTCCATATGCATAAGCTATTTGAGATTCTAATTTATGCTCAAGTATGTATGCGTTTGGATATTGCGTACATTGTTGGAATGTTAGATAGATATTTAAGCAATCATATTATGGATCATTGAATAGCAGCCAATAGGGTTATGAAATATCTTTAGAGAACAAAAATTACATGCTCACATATCGAAGTTCTGGTAAGTTAGAGATCATCAAGTTTCTGACTTGATTCTATTAGAATATTGATGCAAAATAATTTTGTCACATGGGCTGCTAATTATAGATTGAATAGAAAGACCACTTCGATTATTTTGTGACAATAAATATGCATTCATTTATTCTATGAACAATAGGAACACTTCAAATTTGAAGCACATAAATATTAAGTTCCTAGTTGTTAAAGAAAATTGAGTGATTGTGTGTCTATAGAGCATGTTGGTACAAACTCATATTTTTGCGCTTATTAAGAAACTATCACCCTAGGTCTTTCATGAGCACACTACTCATGTGGGTGTAATGTTATATAAGAGATACAGTTTTAGTGGGAGTTTGTAATTTTGAAAAATGCTCATTTGGTTTAGACACAATTTGGTTACTTGGTTTAAAGTTATTTTAAGATTATTTTCTGCAGAAATAAAGTTCTTTTGGTTTATGCACACTGAATTCAAGAAAGTTTGATCTCACTAAGGTTTAGGAGGACCAGTTGGAAATAGACATGTTTGGTTCACATTTCATGTAATTTTCCATGCTACGCGTCCATGATTGATCTATGTCATTTGACTATATTTGTATACGTGACCATTGATGGGTCTTGTCACGATTGATACGACAAAGGCTGCTTTGATCCTATATCGATATAGTTGATGGACGAGATTGTTACAGAATACCTATTATATAATAGCAAATTTTTGAGCTCATAAGGTTATACATTTGTCAGGAAACATATGTTGCCCAAGTGGGAGATTGTTGGATTAAAATCCATAATAGTGGGCACATATGTATAATGTATATTGCTATTTTAAAGTATGACACAAAATTAAGTGACCAATTATGTTAGGCGTGTCATGGGTATTAAAATGTCATGGAAATAAAAGTGTAGATACCATAAGATGTATTTATAATTCGATGAGGGGCAGAGTTATAAATACTTAATAGTTGATTATTAAATCAACTATATAAAGAGGTAGTGGTCCCCAAGAAATAGGTCAACTTGTTTTTCTCTCCTTCCCCGTCAGAGAGTTTTACGTCAAGAGAAAACCTATCTTCTTGGAAGATCAATACCAAAGATTTGGATTTCAACATCAAGATTTAAGGTTTTCAGTCTATCGATTAATTCAGGTACGCTTCCGCAATTCAGTTCATTCAGTTTATTGTTCTTGATGATTTGACATGATAGATCCTGGGTTTAGATTTCATATTTAGTTATGGTTTAATTCTAACAAGATATGCTAAGAAAAATACATACAGTTGATTTGTGAGATAAGCATTAAACACTTGATAACATATTGAGCACCTAGCTTAAAAAGTATTTCACTATATATGTCTATTGCCTAACAACTCAAGTTAAGACGTAATAAGATTTTGGTTTAGAGTGTTAGGTAGCTATGTATTGTTAACCTTTGTTGATAATGAACCTAAGAAAGTTTATAAGCAAAACACAAAGAATTAAAGTAATTAATGGCATGACAAGTAAAATGCAATATTATAGTAACCAATCGGCTTTGTAAGGATGTTTGTCGTTTACCTATTAATAAGTTTAAACCAATCTTTATGCCGGAAGATGGAAGATAAAGACTCTATGTCCTAAATCATAATTCTTTTGAACTTGTGTTTTAAGAAACCCTTGGTATGATTAGAAATAAAGAAAAGGGGGTTGCTTGTTATGGAATCCTTGGACAGTGTGGCATGCCTGATGTTTATAGATAACTTATACTTCAAACAATAGGGAATAGTTATACATTATGTTAACTTGAAAACCTCTTATTGAAGCAAGGGAATTAAATAAAAGTTCTATTAATTACCTTGATTCTTACTCGAGTCTTGGTCAAGACTTGATCAAATAAATGAGAATTAAACAATTAGAGTTAATCATAAGTTTATTATTGTTTGCTACCTCACTAAGAAATTCAATTGCTTAATTATGTCTTCATTTCATTTCAGGGCTTGTGTGATTCAAGAGCTCTCCTGATCTGAACGAGAATTTTCTTGTATCTGTTTAAGATACAAAGCTTATGGTTTGAACTCCTAGGAGGTGGCACATCTTTGTCATGATGCATGGTGCATATAGATTCAAGTTTGATTAATTAAAGTGTATAATATTATTTTTTATTTTTAAGTGTTGTATGGGCCCTTAATTGATTTTTGTGGTTGTTTATTGTTCTGATTTGAATAGCCAATAGGTTGTTGTGATTTGTCTGGATCCTCTTAGGATCATAAAGTAGTAATTTAAATGATGTTATGCATGTGATGTTTTGGTTATTATTCAGTCTAAATTGAAATGGATCCTAAATGACATTAGCATGACTTGATGATTAGTTTAAAGATTAGTACAAATAGTGGATAATAAGAGAGTTTGATTAATAGATACGGTAGTTAGTTTGGTGATACATGCCTTAGAGTATTGACAATTGTAGTTAATTAAGTTAAGACCTTATTTCTTTTAAATTATTCGATTGTATGATGTGCTAGGTGGTCCTTCATGAAATATAGGTTGATATCATTTAACAATTTGATTTTATCATCTGGACTAACTGGCATTCTAAAAATAGTTAATTAGTGAGGCAAATCATTCAAGTTTATGAATTTAAAGTATAACCCATGAAAGGGAATCGAATGACTTATTTAATTATCTATTGTATAATTGGTTGTTGGTTTAGTGTTTGATGAAGAAGTATATGGATACAAAATTATTTTGTATAGATCCATAAGCTATGATTTAATTAAATGGCTTTTGCTACAAGAAAAAGTTTTAAATTACCCCCAATTTTTAAAGTCATGATCTTTTGATGTGCTAGTTTCCTAAGAAAGTTCTTAGTGTTTGTCTGTCAAACACTTCTTAACTCGGTTTACTCCTAAGCAGGGTTCAAGGGTGTTCAGCTCTACCCTCCCATAATCTCTGGCGAATTAATGAAATTTACATTTGTGTAAAATCCATGTTCTCACCAAAGTTTGAGTACATGGGTGACTATGGAGGAATAAACTCCAGGCTATATAAAACAGCATCATCAAACTCGTGAGTATCAAAAGAGCTGGGGCCAACTTCTGGTTGAACAAATGTAGGAGCCGATTCCTTTTCCTATATAACGATTGGGCCTACTTCTGGTTGTACCCACGTGGTTGGCCAACCTTCGGGGTTTCTACTCCACAAGGGATTTTGAGATGCGCCCACTGCACTCTTGGAGGATTCACCCTTACCACCGTATTTTTCTTATATTTTCGACATTGTTCTCGTCCATCGAACGAAGTTAAGTATGACATTCCATAATTAAGAAAATATATTAGGTACTCTGACCTCTAAAAATCAAAATCATCATCTTGGATTGGAGCGCGATGCGGTAATGTTGAAGCTCTGTTGTTCCACATATTAAAGTAGTCAGCGTGTGTGGCTTCCTAATTTACTTATGCCCTGCCGCATCCATCAAAATCGTGCAAATAGTCATGATCAATGTGAATATACGGAATGGGCTGGTGGAAGCCAAATTGCCGCAGCACCCTGTCGGCAAAGTGGAACTCGACAATCGCAAAGTGGATCAACGGTGTAACAATACACCACTAATTAGAATGTAGCATCAGATCATCCAGTACAAAAATGCGATCATCGTTGTACGACATCCAAATAAACTACAAAAATTGTGTATTATAATAATAAGACATCTAACTATAATGTAAATAATAGACTGTAAATATTTAACTAAATTGTAAACAATACATTTAACCAGATACCTGCTCCTAACAATACAAATCAATCTAAGCTCTAAATACTCTCAAGTTGTTGTCCGTCAATCTCGTGTGTGTGTTTTTCTCGCACCATCTACATACAAATCACAATAATGTTTTAAAAATAAATAAATTTAATTTAAAAATTAAACTCAAAATCAGGCTAATTACTGCAGACAAGAGGGAACTGTATCGGTGTTTGAGTCATCGGTGTCCAAAAGGGAAGTCGTTGATAAGCCCACGCTTTAGCAACAACAAACATCCACCAATACCCCGAACCTTATGACCATTTTCTATTTTAGTGCCCTTGCACAACTCACAATACAAGAACACTAATATGGTCGATCCCCAACTATATTTAGCAGCTTCTCACAGATACCTCAAAAAGCATAGATATCTTGTATGAACAAGATTGCCAGATTTATCCAGCATCAGTATACCTCCAATGAGTTGTAGAATATAAGCTCGACTAGCATTATAAAGCGCATCAACCGAATTATATTCACCGAGTTTAAATTCACTTTGCAACCAACTCATTTTCACACGAGATCCTTTCAAATTTGATTTATCTGATACCTTCCCAAGGTAAAATGAGTAAATTGTTTCAGGTGTAGCTTTTGTCTGGTCGATCAACGGTTCCCCAGTCAATGGTGCCCCGTTTACTGGGACCCCAATAAGCATGACCACATCTTCAAGTGTGATTGTGCATTCACCATACGGCATATGGAACATATGGGTTTTCGGCCTCCAAGGCTCAATCAGAGCAGCAATCAACCCAGGAACCAACTTGTACCCCCGAATGAAGGTCGCATAATAAAATCCGAAAACTTGCAACCATTCAATGATTCGGTCATCCGAAGGATTTTTGACCATGGTCAGATGGTGCTTAAATGTATCATCCACATCATGTAATTAACATATTAATAAATAAATATTATTAACAAACAAAAAAGTAATTGAATTTCTAATAAAAAAAATTATTAAAAAAATTACCATCTCATCAACTGTGAGACTAGAAATGTGTCGATCCTATAATCGCAAAAGAGGAGCTTGCTCAGCCATCCTACAGGACAAGTAAGAATATATTAGGACCCGAGACTAATTCTACTACATTAAAAAAATAAAAAATATAATACTCTGAACAAACAAAATCTATAATAATATTTTAGTTTTGTTTCTAATTTGCTAAAATTCTATGAAATTCAAATTTTAACTATAATACATTTAAATTACATAACTAAATCAACTTGTTAGTTTAAATTTCAATTCCAATACTACTACTAACTACATACAATTTAAAAAAACTCCTAAATTAAAAGACTAATTCAAACATTAATATTTTTTTTACTAATTGTCAACTCCTAAATTAAATAAAATCTTCAAAATTACAAATAAAATTTAAAAAACGTTTTTACTACTACTAATAATAATAACAATATAAATGTTATCCTTAGTCCCTATATCATTCAAGTCCCAATATACTTGTTTTTTTCATTCAAGTGCCAATATACTCGTTTTTTTTTCAAAGTAGTCACTAATTTTTTCATTAAAGTCCCAATATACTCGTCTTTTCATTCAAGTCCCAATATACTCATTTTTTTCAAAGTAGTCACTAATTTTTTCATTCAAGTCCCAATATTCTCATTTTTTTTCATTCAAGTCCCAAATCCTAAATTAAGATTTTTACAAAGTAGTCACTAATTTACTAATTTTTTCATGCAAGTCCCAATATACTCATTTTTTCATTCAAGTCCCAATATATTGTTTTTTTTTTTCAAAGTAGTCACTAATTTTTTTCATTTAAGTCTCAATATACTCATTTTCATTCAAGTCCCAATATACTCGTTTTTTCATTCAAGTGCCAAATCCTAAATTAAGATTTTTACAAAGTAGTCACTAATTTACTAATTTTTTCATTCAAGTCTCAATATCCTAAATTAAGATTTTTACAAATTAGTCACTAATTTACTAATTTTTTTTATTCAAGCCCCAATATACTAGTTTTTTTTTCAAAAAGCATTATAAAAAAATCTAATAAAACATTAATTAAACAATACAAATATTCAAATATAAAATTTCAAACATCAACTTAAAAATAAAAAAAACAAGAACTTAATCTTTTCACAAATCCAATTTCAAAAATTCAAACATCAACCTAAAATTTTGCCATACTTACTATATTTCTTCAAATCTTCCTTTTTTTACTCAATCTCTTACAATTTTTCTTCTCTTCAACCACCTATTTAACACAAAAATTTGAAATATCAAAAATTCAAACATCAACTTCAAAAATTTTAAAATATATAACGATATAAAATTCAAAATATTTAATTGAAAAAATACTAAAATTTCGTAACTAAAAAACATACGTACATTAAAAATAAGACTATTAACTTGAAATGATATTCAAAAATAAAATACATATCTTATACTTGCAAAATTTCTTCTTCTTCTTCTTCTTCTTCTTCTTTCTATTTTCTCACAAATTTCTCACAAAACATACCTACTTTCAACCCCTACTTTATAACCCCAACAACTTTAAATTTCAACCAACTATCATACTTACCAACCATCCAATCGAATTATAACAATTAAAAAAAAAAACTTACCTCCTACCGAGGCATGCATGCAATTTCATGCATGCCACCCTGCCACTGATTCACGCTGCAACACTGTCACCCCTCCATCCGAGCACTGTTTGAAGTCGGATAGAAGGGCACTCTGACTTCCAACAGGAACCGCTGCTCTAGGGTGCTGCCACACGGCAGCAGCTGGAGACCCTTTACCCTATTTGAAGACGGATTAAAAGCCCTCCGAGTTTAGGGTAATTTTTTAATATTTTCTCGAGATTACTGTTCAAAGACGGGGGAAAATCATTCTGATTTCTGAATTCAAACAATAAACAACAATATTTTGGGAAATAATCTATCATGGACCATATTCTGGGAAAAAAAATTGGTCCACAATATTGTGGTCTTTTTTCTATCCTTTTTTATTGGCATGCACAAGGTAATTTTAAGATGAGGCAGTTTATATAGAAATACTTATCGATTTTGTAAGCATATTTGTATGTGCATAAAAGTCGATACTAAAATTCTTATAATTTTTATAAGAATTTTTGTATAATCTCATTTTAACCTCATTTTATACGCCTCATTTTAAAAAAACCGGCATGCACATGCACATGCACATGCACATGCACATGCACATGCACATGCACAGAGATTATAAAGAAAATAGAAAAACAAAAGTCTAATAATATTTTTGGCCCTACTTTTTTCAGAAAAATCATTCTAACGATTTTTTCCCCTCAAACTTCTCTTTTGTTAGAATGAATCAATTTAATTGTTCACAAAAAAATCAATTTATAGAAGGAATAAATAAACTCGATAAAATGTCGTCGATTATTTTATTTTAGTTGTCAATAATGACGTTCGATATATATCATTTTAGTATAAAAGTTAAAAAGATTCCAAAATATTTAAACTATAAAAATTAAAAATGTAAAAAAAAATATATGTAATTATTAAAAGTGTAAAAATAAAATATATAAAAATTTATAGAAAGAGAATATTTTTTTAAAATTTGATTCGATTTAAAAAGAGAGAAAAAAACTTAAAAATTGATTTTTTTATTGGTTTGAATGTTAAAAATAAGAGAGAGAGTATTTTCTAAGACATGGGCTTGTTGTGAAATGGCAAATTTCAACCCTAACATACTTTCACGCATCCATTAGTTTTCGTGCAATTTTGCCAAGTGTCATTTCCTACCCCCTAAACCCCATTCACTAATTTTTAGTTTTCTACTACAAGATTAATTATTTGTTAAAATGGCATTTATTTGGGGGAAAAAGACCACAATTTTGCCCAAGTATTGGAATTGAAATTTAAACTAATAAGTTGATTTAATTATGTAATTTAAACGTATTAGAGTTAAAATTTAAATTTTATAGAATTTTAGCAAATTAGAAACAAAACTAAAATATTATTATAAATTTTGTTTGTTCAGAGTATTATGTTTATTATTTTTTAATGTAGTAGATTTAGTCTCAGGTCCTAATATATTCTTACTTGTCCTAATATAGTCTCAGGTCCTAATATATTTTTTAGAAACAAAACATTAGAGACATTTCAATTTCAATTAAAATATTTTATAAAATTTAAAATAAAATTTAATTAATTAAAATATTTAAAATAAATAAAAAACAGTCAAAATTTAAAAATTTTGATTTTAAAAAAATTAATAATAGATAAATTTAATGGGACAAAATGAGTATAATAATATCCTTCAATAGTATCCAACTCTGAATCTTGTCATGTGATTAAAGTGAAAACCATTGGGCTAAGTGAAGTGCTGGTGAGTAAGATAAAAGCCTAGATCTAATTTCCATGTGATCCTCTATCACGCACTCACCTTTCCATCACCCAAGAAACAAAACCAGATCTGAGACTAAGATCATTTTATGTTGCAAACTCTTTTTCTGATTAAAAATGACTAATTTGAAACTCTTTTTCTGTTTAAAAATGCTTTCTCTCATTAAAACATTTCATACTTTGATCCATAACAATGAACAGAGACGTTGTTTTACATCTGACTGCAGAAGCAATGGTATGAAGAATATGCAGCGAGAAAAGGCAACTGCCACTTTCTCGCTCAACAAAATTTATTTAATTTGGGTGCAATATCACAATCATTTTTTTAAAATTAAAAACCAAACTATTCCCTAAACCAAATCGAACTTAAATAAATTTATACCAAACCTTCCATGAATTGATTTTAAAAAAATACAAACATAATATATTCGAATACAAACATAATAAATCATTGAGGCATAGGCACATATCTTGGTTCATTTGGACATTTTGATTTCGAATGGCTTTCAGCCCTACATATGGTACATCTCTTTCATTGTCCCTTCTCTCCATGATGAAGATTCATACTGGTGTAGATGCGAGTTGGTCTAGGTCAGGCAATTGGAGTTCTGCAGAGTGTAGGATCCGGTAACCATATATCATGCTCCACTGACGGGCAATACATTGAATTCGCGATCAGCGGGAACTCAATTCTGTAAATATTTAACATCTGGTTGAGACTGAAGCATTCATCAACATATATGTACGGGTCAACATTGGCGAACATATATGCTGCAACTGCATGAGCACATAGATATCGCCAAGCCTGGAACTCACCACAATTACACCACTTACGTCTGAAATCTACTCAAAATACATTTGAATGTGGTGCTCCGTGTCGTGTTCTGGAACCAACAATATCGAAAGTCTCATTCATTCGATCGAATGTGTGAACAGTCAGCGACTTTGCACTCTTCACATTGACATCCATTTTTGTCACAATAGTAGGAGCCCAACGTTGTCCCATGTTTATTAAGGACTGCACCTGCTTCCCTTTAACAGACCAAACATTAGCCAAATGGTAGTACGTCTTTGTCACCAAGCGTGCTATTGAGAGATGACGTGATCCTTTCAGTACACCATTTATACACTCTACAAGGTTGGTTGTCATTTGCCCGTATCATCTACCACCTTCGTCATATGATTGGGCCCATCTTTCTCTTTCTATATTGTTGGCCCAACTCCAAACATGTTCGCCGTATTTCTGTAAATTCTTTATCTTCCTCTCAAATTCTGGCCGTAGTAGTTGATACCTTGTGCCATAATATATGTTGTTAGCATCAACAAAAATCAAAGCACATAACTGCATAAGCATATATAACAGATTTTGAAAGAATGATACTTACCCATGTTTAAAATCTCACTACGAAGGTATTGATTTTTGAACATCTCGTAGCTGTTCTTACCGATGTGATGAACACAGTATGCAAGGTATGGGTGCGGAAGTGTCCAACGACTTTCTTCTTGATTAATTATTGCTTTGATACTTGTCCCTCGGTTAGAGATAATGCAGACCCCATCTTCTTGGACGACATGTTCACACAAATTGGTCAAAAAAATTCCAAGCGTCTGCCGTCTCCCCCTCAATAATTGCGAATGCAATCGGAATGACATTGTTCTCACCATCTTGCGCAACGACAACCAACAATATATGAGAGTATCTCTCGTAAAGCCACGTTCCATCGACTTAGATCGTACGTTTACAAAATAAAAAGCCGTCAATGCATGGCTTGAACGCCCATAATAGTCAATGGAAAAATTGATACCCTTGACACAATTGGCCTTGTCGGTCTAATGCATCCTTCGTTTGATACCCCACTATGGTGCCCGGAATGAAATGTGTCATTGCTATCAGTAAAGTCGGTATCTCATTATACGATTTATCGTAATCACCATACACTGAATGCAATGTTATATCCCTTGCACGCAACCCCTTCTTGTATTTTATTTGATATACAAATTGTTCGCAATGGTTGCCTGAATCGCCGAAACTGGAACCCTTGGATTTGCTTCGATCAACTTCATCACGTGATGACTTATTACACTCGAGTCCAATTTTGTGTGGTCTTGGTCGATGGATGTTCGTAAACATGTGTGATCGTCGTTGTACTTTGTGACCTCCCAGCGATCTATCTTTTTAAGCTTCATTACTCGAATTTTTCAATTGCACCCTTCTCCATATTTCACACATTTCACAAAGAAAGTCCTCAGGGTGGATTACGCAAACGTGTAGTCCACATGTTGCATGATGCTATACTCTTTAATTACCAATATAGCTTCATCTTTTCTATTAAATTGAAGCCCCTTAAATAATTCACCATGCTGACTCGAAGTTAATTAGGGTATATATGGGAATTGTGGTGCCCTCATCACATCGAAATCCACCGAGTGCATGTGAGTAGGAGGTTCATAGAATGTAATGGCGTCCAAGGTCGGAACGAATTCTCCAACACTAAAATTAAGGGCAGCACCAACGTCATCATGGAACAAATCGGGATCCCCAACATGTTCATCTTAGCTTGAATCTTCAAGTGATTCTCCCTATCGACATCGTAGGTTCTCAATATTAGCATCAACAGTTAGATCGTGTGATGCTGCATATGTCGACGACCCACCTTGATGAAATCCACTAGATGTCCCAGTTGCCAACATTGCAACAAAACTGCCTCCGGACATATCAAATTCGTTACTAAAACTCATTTGACTAGATTCTCCAACTGCATTTCTGGATGGGTAGGGAATATTACGTACCTCAGTAAACAGCTCGACATTTCGAATATCCATAGACTCATGCTCTGCGATTATTATTCTCACATCTGTATTATCTTTGAGAGCTATTGCGGAATATCTAACTGGATTGTAACATGTCATGCTCTCCTTCATTACTCGAAGCGTGATTTCTTTTTCAAATCTCATCTTCGTAAGGCTTTCAGATTTGAATACAATACCGACATCAGTTTTCACCATTTGTCCATGTAATGGACAATCGCCACGAATCTGTTGTTGCTTATTTTCTCTGCATGTTCGAAAAAAATATTTTCAATAATAATACACAAATCAAAATGAACAACTACAATGTCACTAAACCTAATTTTAAACTATAAATAACAATAATTTTAGAACATACTACTTATTTACAATATTATTTTGAATATATATTCGAATACACTTTAAAAAATTATACTTATTTCTCAAAAATACTAATTATGATTTTTTTCCCACTACTATAATCCTAAACAAAAATAAAATATTCATCGTTCTAACACAAAAATTAAATTTCAAACAACATGAAATGTTATATGGATAAAATAAAATCAAAATTTTAAACCGACTTACAATATTTTTCCCACAACTTTCTTCTTTTCATTTTTTACTCAAATTTTTACTCAGTTTTTCCTCTAACAATTTGCCTTCAACATAACCTATTTAAAAAAATAAATTTTTCCCCTTAAATACCCCAACACGAATTTTATCTACACTAATATGTTTCAAATCAAAAAAATAAAACTACCCCTATATAATTTTAAATTATTATAACAACTAAAAAAACCTTACCTTCCCGAGGCCTGCCATTTCCCTTGACACCAATGGACAACCCTCTCCCGAACACTGTTTGAAGACAGATAGAGGGCTTTCCGACTTTGAACAGCCCCAGGCCCTCTAAATGAGTGCCAGTGGCAGCAACTGTGGTATATTCACCCTGTTTGAAGACGGATTAAAATCCCTCCGAGTTTGGGGTGATTTTTTAATATTTTCTCGAGATTACTGCTCAAAGACGGGGGTAAATCACTCCGATTTCTGAATTCAACAGTAAACAATAATAGTTTGGGAAATAATCTGCCCTAGACCATATTTTGGGGAAAAAATTGAACCACAATATTGTTGTCTTTTTTCCATTTTCTTTGTTTTCCTTTTTGTCAAGTGTGAATCTCCAAACTAGCCCTCTTAGGTTCTAAATTTCTCAAAGTAGCACCTAGAAGTTTATATTTCCCTAACTAGCACCATTACAATGAACTCGCCGAACATGAAAGGCGAGTTCAAATAAAATATTGTTTTTAAATTGAAACTCGCCGTGTGTTCACGACGAATTCTAAGCTTTTTTTCAAATATATGTTTAAAAAGCTTAACCATCTAATTAAGTTAATCATAATCCGAACACGTCGTGCATGCACGACAAGTTTTATATGGGTTAACGAGCTGTCATAGTTGGAACATAACGGGTCATGCATGCACAACGAGTTTCATGTTATACTCGTTGACTAACAGTCATATTTTTCTAAATTAGGGTTTATAGTTTCCTATAAATACGTAGTTTTGTTAATGGTTTAGATAAAAATGTCAATTGGGCGGGGAGGGTGCAAAGGGTACTCTTCCCACATCCATCCCCGGCAAGAATTTTCATCTCTATCCCCGCCTCACGACCCGTTGCGAATAAAAAATATAAAACCATCTCTGCCCCACAACCTGCAAGACTAAAACCATCCCCGCCCCATTACCCACGTGGGTCTTAAGACCCATCTAATCCCTTTTTTACCCGCCCCGTAACCCTTTCATATAATATTTTATAACTATTAGTTAAAAATATAAATCAAATTTGTTATAAAAAATTATAAAATACCCGTCATTCGGACTCCCACCACGTAGTGAAATTATTCTAATTGTCACAATTTTTTTTTAAAAAGAATAATATACGAAACTAAAATTGTACAACAAAAAAGTTTGGACTAAAAAGATACTAAAGTCTATTGTAAAGGATCAAAAATAGCACAAATAACATGTAAAATAATATTTCAATTGCTTAACAAATAAACATTACAAAAAGAACTAAAAAAACATAACAATTGAAAAACAACCTTAAAAAATAAGAACAAATAACGATAAAATCTAAATAACATACAATATTAGGAAATAAAATTAAAAATGTAGAAGAATAACATATATATGGTGAGGACTGAAAAGAAGAAAAAACCTTAAAAAGAAGGTATACCGACAGACAACAATAAAGAAAAAACCAATAAATATAATAAATGTTATATATATATATATTTTTTCATAAATATTTTAAGATAAGTCAATATAAATTATTTTAAATTTGATTATGATTCAAATAGATATATTAAAAATATTTATAAATTTGACATGATCAATTTCAAACTCAATTATATATATATTGAATTTTTCATTAATATTCCAAGAAAAAATCAATATAAATTATCTTAAATTTGACTATGATCCAAACCGTTATTGTATTTTTAATAACATTTATAATAACATTTTATAAGATATGTTGGGGCGGGTGGGGATGATGCGGGGCGGATGGGGATGATGCGAGGTGGGTGGGGATGGGGCGGGTACAAATACATATTCATGCCTTCCCCGCCACCCGCGACAAATCTAATTTTTATCTTTATCCCCGCCCCACAACCCGTGAAATTTGTAACCATCCCTACCCAATTGAATTCGAAGTGCGGTGAATCCCCGCGAAACCCGCCCCATTACCATCCCTAGGTTTAGAGCACCCAAAAATTATTCCACCTCTTTTGCTCGAGCAAAGCAAACGAGTTTGTGAAGCCGTGTGATTTACTTAGAGCACCGAAAGAAGCAACCACACAAATATTTCGAAAGATTAAAGGTAACGGTGTTTGACTCTTTAGATTATATTGTTTGAGAGTTTTTATTAATTTTTTGTGAGTTCTGAATGAATTATTTATATATGATTATTTTGTTTAATCCGAATAGTAAATTGGGTTCTAATTTTTTTAATTGAAAATTTTTTGATATTCGATTGATTTGAGATGTTTTCGGGTTTTTTGCATAATTATTTGGGGAAATGGCATTATTAAGGCTTGAAGATTCCCAAATTACGAGGAACATGGATTTATTGGTAAGAATTTATGATTTTTTTGCGATTTTAAATTTTTTGTTTGTAAATGATGAAGTACTAATTTAATTTAATTTTTTGTTCCGAGGAGGCAAAATTTTGGCCTCGCTTGATATGGAGGGATCCGCCAAGCATGTATATAAGAATATTTTTTGAGATAACCAGTTTTAATTACGTGTCATGGATTTGTGACTTTCAAGTCGTACCGAAGTTGATTCATGAGTTGGTCCAGCGTTGGAGACCTGAGACATATACCTCCCACATGTCGTGCGGGGAGTGCACAATCACCCTCAAAGATGCTGCTATGCATCTTGGTGTCCCAATTTCTGACAGCCTGATCATTGCTCAGAATAAGTATTATCCTAAAACTTACTGCCTCCAGTATTTGGGGAAGGCACCACCGGAGCTCGTTGTTGATGGTAAACATGTCAAGATGACATGACTGAAGAGTGATTTTCAAGTGGATGCAAATTCCACATCAACAAAAATTGAATACGCTACTCGAGCCTATATATTGCTCCTTCTCGGTGGTATGCTACTTCCGGACAAATCGAGTTCTCATTTGCACACGCACTACCTCATGTTCTTGTAATCTTCGTTTGGAACAAGAAAATATAGTTAGGGATCTGCAATATTAGGTTTCATTTACCTGAGCTATGCAAGGTAACCAAACAATCAATCGTCAACAAAAGATTGTTGAATGTCAATATTGGTGGGTGTGTGGTGATGCTAGAATTATGGGCCTAGTACAAGCTTCTATTCCTTACACCAATTTGTGATGTTCGTCTGAATTCTCACTCGGTTCAAGGTAGTAAAGTTCATTAACATAATAGTTTTAGATGTTAATAAGGAAATGCATGATGTATGTACTCGTATTATACAGATGGAGCCTAAGAAGGGGTTGGAGTTCAATTTAGTCCTCGAATTTAGAACGAAGATTGACATGTATTGCGAAAAGGGGTAATAAAAATTTACTTTTGGTTGATAGTTGTAATATTCAATTAATTTATATGTGAAAATTTTTTATTATGAGAGTTGATTTTGAACGATGCCTATGAAGATGCCAAAATTTGGTGTTCTGTAATGTCGTTGATACATTTTGCGATTGTTGAGTTATTTTACAAAAATCGAGTCCTTAGGCAGTTCGAATACCACTAGCCTATGCCGGAGAAGTCGGCCAATATGGATGCCATGGAACATGTGGACTCACAGGGTAAGAGTGAAGCAAATTGGCCAAATAAATATTCATCGTACATAGCATTGTGACATGGAAGGTCAAGTAGGTTTTTGGATTGTGCTTACATTCGACCAAATAATTTTGCTGTCGATTTCTGAGTATCATTAGTGGTTTGTGGAAAACAACAAGTCGTACTTAACGATCGAAGCCAAAGGATAAGCTTATTTTGTTTTTTTAAAAAACCAACAAGGGCAAGGAGCATCGAGTGAGTCGTCATCGGGTGCGGGGTCATCTAGAGGCAGATCTGGGAGGAGATCTAGAGGTAGAGGTAGACACTTAAGAAGAGAGGCTGAACTGGAACTTGAACCTAAACTCGAACATCCATTGCAACCTATTGTGGACGTTGAAGCTTTTGATGTTGGCTCTTATCCACTGTCAGATGGGTTCCCGAGTTGGGAGCAAGCTTTGCAAAGTACACAGGGGTCGTGGAATTTGCAAACTGCATATGAAGCTGAACTGTGGAGAGTTGAACCTGGTATTTGGGGCACTCAAAGACAAGGATTTGCAGCACAAGTATAAAGATCTACAGGTAATTTTGAAAGTGTTTATGTGCTAGAGTTTTTGGTCCCGCAACATCAATATTATGATAGGCAGCAGCTTGGTATTGAGTACATGACATCAGTAATGTCGACAACGTCCATCTAAGGTCTTATATTCTAGGGCGGTGTTGGGGTGTAGGTCTTAGTATATTTAATGAACCGTGTCATATGACTCCAAATCATCATAATGACATAGACGCTGGGGAGAGTGGGCATGTGAGTGGGGGAGGTGACGACGACGATGAAAAACGTCGATTCAGCCTCGAGATCGACATGCTCCGCAATGCTATGACTAGAAGCATTCAGAATACTAGAAAAGCCTAAGGCACAAGAGAAGAAGATTACAAAGAAAATAATGATGTATATATTTAATTTCTTTTGCAAAAGTTGTTTAGTTGTTTTGTCTTTTAATTTTAGATATTTATCTTGGTAGGCTAATTCTGGATAAATTTAAATAAATAAATTTTAGAAATTTATCTTTAAATTTTAGATATGTTTTTTAATTTTACTAATTTAAAATATTAGTTTGATAAAAGAAACAAGTTAATTAATTTTACTAATTTAGCCGAACATTTTTAGACCTCAAGGGATCGATCCCGTTTTAGACAGAATGCTTTCAAAATTTACAATTTAGGTTCCAAAGTGCAAAATGATTGATCCCCTAGTTTACAGGATCGATCCTTTAGTTATAACAGTCATTTTTAAAAAAAAACAACCTATAATTTTTGTGTGGGGATCTCGTCGTGCATGCAGGGCGAGTTACCAAACTCGCGTACTTGCACAGCGAGTTACCCCTATCATTTATATCTTTTGCATATCATCATAGACAAGTTTTAGAGGTTTCAGGTAAGCTTTACAGAGTTTTCCCTCATTCATAAGTATTTGAATTAGTTTCCAATTCAGTCGCCATTTTTTAAATGTAAATTTTTGAATGTATAAATGATTAAGATAAATAAGGAATTTAATACATTTATCATACACAAAAAAATAAATTTAATACATCTTGCGTAGTATAATGTTCAGTAAATAAATAAAGAAATACATTTATCATACACAATGGTTACAAATAAATGTAATACATTCTTGCAACATTGTGCACTTTTGGCCTAGCCACAACATTGTAAGGAGAGAAACATTGTGCAACATTTAGTGCAACGTAGTGCCCTTGTGGCTTTTCAGTAACATTTGAATTTCATCGTAAATAATGTTATAAGGAGAACTTCGTGTATGTAATTCATGCAGCATAGTTGTCTAGTCGTTCATCACTTGCGAGAGTGATGTAAGTTATGGTACAATTGAGGCTGACAATATGACTTATGTCAGCCCCATTGCGAGTAATGGACGGCCTCTACGGCTGCATGACATACATTTAAGAGCCTTACACCATTGTCAAAGACCTTCATTTGCAGGGCTTTGATGCTTATGCGGCAGATGACTTGAGTGTAAATGCTCTTAAAGGTATAGCTATGCAACGGGCTGAAGAACATAACTAATGTTGTAAGAAGAACTTCGTAAAAGTGAATGGTACATATAACCTTTTTGAGAAAAGAACTCATAGCTTTAATAGATAGTTGAATCAGGAGGAAAACTGACATATAGAAATGTGAAATAAATGTATGGTATGGAAGAGAAGATTTAACATTTGAAAACATTTTTTGTATAAGCGAACAATATTTTTTGCTTCTATTTATAGAGTAATATGCAGTTAAACTCGCAGTGCATGTAGCATAAGTTATAAGTGTCATATTCCTCTAAAAACTGCATTTGGAAACCTACTAAATGTAGAAATGATAGGTGAAACTCGTTGTGCATGCATGGCGAGTTTGGATAATTCGCCATGCATACGCGGTGAGTTTCCCCTATCATTTCTACCTTTAGCAGGTTAACAGATGCAAGTTAAAGAAGTTTCATGAAGGCTTTTCAATGAAAGATTCAGAGCGTTTTTTGAATGTGCGAACTAACGTAGGACTCGCCATCCTATAGATAAACACATGTATGTAATGATGACAAAAAAATAGGCCCAAAAATATCCAAACACAGCAAAAAATTTGGCTACACATCCATGTGGAGTTATTTTTGGTAAGTTTTTCAATGCAAGATTCTTATCGTTTTTGGAATGTGCAAACGAACGAAGGAAATGTCGTCCTGTAGATAAATACATGTACGTACTGACGGCAAAAAAAACGTCCTAAAAAACATTCGAACACAACGAAAATTTTGGCTAAACACCCTTATGGAAGTCATTTGAACTCCGATTTAGTCACATATTTCTTTGAATTGCAAGTTTTGGAACCAATAAGTTATTAATAAATTTCTTATTAAAAACAAAGTCATGATTATTTCAACCTTGGGTTTTTTTTCAAATTAACAAAATAGGTTCCTAAAGTTTGAAACTTTATTGTTTAATCCATAAATGTCAGAATTGAACTATGTGTTGAAAATTTCTTCTTGTTTAATTCAATACAAGACGCAAACCTATAAGAATATAAGTAGATAAAAAAAACTTAGATATAAGTCCTTGAACTTTTCTAGAATTACACATTAGTTCGCGAACTTTAAAAAACTTTATAATCTAGTCCCTATTGGCTAAGCTCAGTATTTGATGGCTTTTTTCCTATTTTGAAGTTGAATACTTTTGTCATAATATAATGTAAGTACATATGAACTTGAATACGTGTAATCATTTAACCATAGTACAAAGCGATTAAAACTAAATTTCTCATGATGTTAATACATATGAAATATAATAAAATCCGTAAACTCATTTTGCATGTAAATTGATTTAGAACCACTGTGTACCAATTCAGTCTGAACAATGCAGATGATTTTGTTAGATCATGGTTGCGGATTTTTTTACATAGGAGCAGGTAACATGAAAATAGGAACTCACTGTCCATACACGGTGCGTTAGGTTGATCTCGCTGTCCATGCACAACGAATTCCACTTATCATGTCACTTGTTCCTCTATAAATTTTGCAGGCCAAAGATACGTCAAAGTCACCTATAAATACGAATTTGGTTACTTACGTTCTATTCCTATCAAATACACGATATGGATATTTGTTGGAGCTACGTTATTCTGAAGAAAAAAGTTTGTTATTCTCGTCAATTCCAAACGAACCAAGGATATTGTAGACACCATGGACTTAGACAAGTTACAAAAAGTTGTCATTTCCACGTGATATATCACTATTCTTTTTTTCTCAAAGGTATTGCGAAACTTAATGTTGTAAAGAGAGCTTCGTGTAACTTCTCGAAATCCATGGTCTAGATTCGTTTGGAATTTATTGGTTTACCTAGCATGACAGTGCGGTGTATTTACAGACACAGGTGACCAAAATAATCAAACATCAAATTTCAACAAAATTAAAATACGTGTAATGACGACATTGTGTTTAATAACTTCGTTCCGTACTATTTTTCATGTACGCTTACTGTAAATATTTTAGTAAAAATGTAAAATTTAATTGTCTTGTATTTAATAACATATTGTTTTATTTACTCATGAGCATTTAATTCTTCTACAATAAAATCTGAGGAAGTTTTGAAACTCGCCTTTCATGCCTGTCGAGTTTCACGTGATTTTCGTTACTATAAAACCCACACTTCAGTTGTGTCTATTTCTTGATGATAGATCCAAATAAAAATTAACCAACATCAGTAACTTTAATCCTCTCATAGCTAAGTTTTTCACAATATTTTATTTTCATGGTACCTATTTCGATTCAACACTCAACAGCAACATATCACTTGACGATTTGTTGCAGTTGATATCAACTAAGATTAGTAAACGTACAGACAAGAAAATTTCTTATTTGGAATGTAAAATCTCAACACCAACGACCACTGAATTGCACAACATATTGAGGCTTACCAAGGAAAGCGACCTACGCAAGATGTTTGACCAACACAACTCTACAAGAGCTAGATATATCCAGATATATGTTATGTTCCATGAGGTCTAGGCTGGAGAAGGTGGTTCGTCTGCACTCAGAGAAGCTGGTTCATCCACAGTCACATAAGGCATTGAAAAAGCTCCATCTTCGTCAGATGTTGATGTAGTTGTTGATTCATTGCAGCCTTTTATTTACACGCGCAAACAATAACGAATTGAAAAACTTAACTTAACTTCAGACGTCTTTACTGACTACGATGACACCAAGTTAGAATTCAATTAACCTTTGACTGCTGAAATCAATGTGGCTTCATGTTTTTGCGTTGGTTATTCGTATGGTGTTTTGAGTATTTGTAACGCTGCAGTCTAGCTTGCTTAATGCTTTAATTATGTGGAACATATTTCATTAGAAATCATCCTCAATTATCTTTTCTAACTCGTTAAGTTAGGGCGAAAAAAATTACCTACTTATTATACCAACATTTACTAACGCTAACATACATATAAATAATTTGGTTACCCAAATCTAACTGAATGCTAAATTGTCAATCTTCATCCTCGATAATTTTTTTAACAAAACTTTTAGAAACATTATTTTTTATTAAAACTTTTATTTAAACAAATGTTACAAACATAACTTTTACATTTATTTTTTTAACAATTATATTATTTTTTAAACAAAACTCGCCGTCCATAATTTTAAAAAATTCACCGTGTATGAACAAGTTAAGTTGAATTCACCGTCCATACACGGTGCGTTAGGTTGATCTCGCTGTCCATGCACAACGCATTCCACTTATCATGTCACTTGTTCCTCTATAAATTTTGCAGGCCAAAGATACGTCAAAGTCACCTATAAATACGAATTTGTTTACTTACGTTCTATTCCTATCAAATACACGATATGGATATTTGTTGGAGCTACGTTATTCTGAAGAAAAAAGTTTGTTATTCCTGTCAATTCCAAACGAACCAAGGATATTGTAGGCACCATGGACTTAGACAAGTTACAAAAAGTTGTCATTTCCACGTGATATATCATTATTCCTTTTTTCTCAAAGGTATTGCGAAACTTAATGTTGTAAAGAGAGCTTTGTGTAACTTCTCAAAATCCATGGTCTAGATTCGTTTGGAATTTATTGGTTTACCTAGCATGACAGTGCGGTGTATTTACAGATACAGGTGACCAAAATAATCAAACATCAAATTTCAACGAAATTAAAATACGTGTAATGACGACATTATGTTTAATAACTTCGTTCCGTACTATTTTTCATGTACGCTTACTGTAAATATTTTAGTAAAAATGTAAAATTTAATTGTCTTGTATTTAATAACATATTGTTTTATTTACTCATGAGCATTTAATTCTTCTACTATAAAATCTGAGGAAGTTTTGAAACTCGCCTTTCATGCCTGTCGAGTTTCACGTGATTTTCGTTACTATAAAACCCACACTTCAGTTGTGTCTATTTCGCCAGTAGATCCAAATAAAAATTAACCAACATCAGTAACTTTAATCCTCTCATAGCTAAGTTTTCACAATATTTTATTTTCATGGTACCTATTTCTATTCAACACTCAACAGCAACATGTCACTTGACGATTTGTTGCAGTTGATATCAACTAAGATTAGTAAACGTACATACAAGAAAATTTCTTATTTGGAATGTAAAATCTCAACACCAACGACCACTGAATTGCACAACATATTGAGGCTTACCAAGGAAAGCGACCTACGCAAGATGTTTGACCAACACAACTCTACAAGAGCTAGATATATCCAGATATATGTTATGTTCCATGAGGTCTAGGCTGGAGAAGGTGGTTCGTCTGCACTCAGAGAAGCTGGTTCATCCACAGTCACATAAGGCATTGAAAAAGCTCCATCTTCGTCAGATGTTGATGTAGTTGTTGATTCATTGCAGCCTTTTATTTACAGGCGCAAACAATAACGAATTGAAAAACTTAACTTAACTTCAGACGTCTCTACTGACTACGATGACACCAAGTCAGAATTCGATTAACCTTTGACTGCTGAAATCAATGTGGCTTCATGTTTTTGCGTTGGTTATTCGTATGGTGTTTTGAGTATTTGTAACGCTGCAGTCTAGCTTGCTTAATGCTTTAATTATGTGGAACATATTTCATTAGACATCATCCTCAATTATCTTTTCTAACTCGTTAAGTTGGGGCGAAAAAAATTACCTACTTATTATACCAACATTTACTAACGCTAACATACATATAAATAATTTGGTTACCCAAATCTAACTGAATGCTAAATTGTCAATCTTCATCCTCGATAATTTTTTTAACAAAACTTTTAGAAACATTATTTTTTTATTAAAACTTTTTATTTAACAAATGTTACAAACATAACTTTTACATTTATTTTTTAACAATTATATTATTTTTTAAACAAAACTCGCCGTCCATAATTTTAAAAAATTCCGTTTTAACCATTTACGCTCTGCTACGATCAGTCGTTACCCAGATGAAACTCGTCGTGCGTGTGCCGCGAGTTCGAATTATAATTAACTTAATCATATGGATAACATTTTAAACGGATATTTGAAAAAATTAAAATTTTCCGTGCATGTACGACGAGTTTACTGTAATGGTACTAATCCGAGAAATATAGACTTTTGGGTGCTATTTTGGGGAATTTAGAACCTAGGGTGCTAGTTTGGAGATTCACCCTTTCGTCAAATGGAACTCGCAATTATTTTTCTCATCGTGATTTAAGAGTTGGTAAAATGTGATTAATTTAAGATAAAAGGTAAGAGAAGAGTAAGTACGTTAAAAATATAAATTCTGATAATATTTTTATCATAAAATTGTAATTTTTATAGAATTACAACAAACATTAAGAAGTTATACTAATACACGTGATTTGACAATTATGCAAACTATTACAAAATTTTAAAAAATAACATACGTAAGTATACAAAATTGTAATTTAATGTTTTCAATTTAGAATTTTCCAGAAACAGTTTGCGTTTTGGTATGTTGAAAGTTGAAACAACGTGCTTAAAATTTTGTAATTTTTAAAGGAGATTACCAATGTGTATTCAAATAAAATAATGCATTAAAATACATCAACATATATAATTGTAACACTAATTGATTTATTGATTTCTTGGTGATAAATGCTTATCTAATTTACTTTTTGTGTAATTTTAAATCTCGACATTTATCTTAAAAATATTATTGTAACACTATTTAATTAAAAAATACATCGACATGTTATATCATTTAAAAATTTGACAAAATTATGTTGAGCGAGTCTTAACTCAATTGACATGGTTTATTGGCGCAATATTCAAATGGACGTAGGTTTAAGGTAGGGATGATCTGGTCCGAAGAAAAAATTCCGATCCGAATCCAATTGGAAAAAGTCTGAATATGAATCCGAAAAAAGGGTCTAAGTCCTAATAGGAGGCAGATTGGATATGGATATTGTTATGATCCAATCCGATCTATATCCGAGTTCGAATCAAAACATTTATAACTTTTAATTCTTTAAAATAAAATATTATTTATGATATTTATATTAAAATAATAAGACAACATATAAAACGTAAAAAATTAACCTAAATACATTAAAAAACATAAATATATATTAAGTAACTTGAAATATTGGCAAAAACAAAATTAACTTACATATATCCATATTAAAAGTGATAATAAAAATATAAATGTATTAAAAATGGAAGTTAAATAATAATAATAAGAATAAGAATAATTTATATATATGAACTAAACTTAATATAGCGTAATATATCTACGTATATCATATTCAATTATGCATTTATACATAGATATGAAAAAAGAAATAAATGTAAAATAAAATTATAGACAAACAAACAAGAAAAATAAAATGGAGAAATAAATAAATGTAAATATCAATGAATTACTGAGAATTAAGGAAATTAGTGAATAAAATAGTAAATGATGTGAAGTTGCAAGATAAAGTTAAGATGTATTAGGCTAAAATTATGAATTAAAATATGAAGTAAATTAAAAACTATAAATAATAAACACAACAATTTAAATGTAATAAACAAACAAGATACGAAAATGAATAAATACACAATATACCTTAAAGGCGCTAAAATTCGTGGATCTGCCCCTCGAATTCGGGTCAACAATAGGGATGACAATTTAATCTAAAAAAATCCGATCAAAAAAAATTTGATTAAAAAAATCTGAATCCAAATCCGAAAAAAAATATCTGAGTCTGGTTGTAATCAGATTTTGGGCTTGGACTCTACACAGTCTGATGCATTGCCATCCCTAGTTCGAGTACGTTTAAGGGGCACATTTAGTGAATTGGGCAATGCAATTGGTTTGTTCCTTTCATTCTAGCATGCCTAAATGATTATGCTTGTTTTTTTAATAAATTTTAATTCTAATCCCGATCCTACTTAGAGGGGAGATGAAAAGGAGATTCTAGGGGGAAATAAAAGGGTGTTCCTAGTAAGTCTATAACTCATGACCTAAAAATATAAGAATACAAAAATAAACATTTTAGTTAACCGACCATATATGCTTGCTCAATTATACTTGTTATTTGAAAAGAAACTATATAGTTCAAAATACATCAATTGTCAATTCTCATGATTTGTAAATTGTAATAGGTTACAAAATTTATATCTCTAGATTACAAATTACACATGTTTAAGACAATGACCAATGAGCTCACGTTAATCTAAGTTTGAATGGTCAAAAAGCATTACCTTAATCTTATCGAAACATTAAATTAAAGCCGACTTATAGATAAGTGATAACTCTCCACGGTCCAATTATTCTTTGAATGAAACCATTGTCAAATTTTTCACGTTGAAGAAAAAAAAAAGACAAATTATGCCTAATTTCATCTTTTTTCCCTCTCGAAATCCAACTTTTTTAAGTTCTTTTTCCTTTATAAAAAGTAACGCTTAAAATATTTTTGTGCGTTTTTAACCAAATAAAGTGCATTAATTGGCACAACTTGGAGTTAGGCAATGAATGTTGTTTGAAATATGCACTTGATAAAAGTTTAAGTTTGCTTTTGTAATTATTGTATCATTTTATTTAGCTCAAATTCTTCTATTATCTTATGTACTATGTGAAAGTTGTGAATATTGTCCCTAAAATCTAGCTTGGTTGTTTATAATTTTAGTAAATTTTAAATTTTAAAATTTCAATTATAAACAAAACAGTATTTGTTGAATATGTTAAATTAAATTATGGTCGTAGTTCATGTAATTTGTGTAAGTTATGGATTTAGTTTTTATTCTCTAATATGGTCGTTTTTAGTTCATATAATTTTGTCGTTTTGTGCCTGTATTGTTTTGGTAAAGACACAAATTTAAAATCTAAAAAGTATAGGGATTAAAATTGATCAAATTAGAACACATAGATTAAACCAAAATCTATGCATAGAATAGAGACTAAATTCACATATTATGCATATTATAGGGACTGATAGGAAGATTTAACCTTTTATTTATTTGGTGTAATGTGCCCCACTTACTGACGAATGGGTTTCAGGTCGGGTCATATCGGATATAGGTCATTTTAGGTTGATTTGATATTTTGACTTAACTCGAGTCGGGTGCAGGTCAATTTCAGGTCGGGCCAAAACGGTTTGGGTGGGCCCGAATCAGTTAATTGACGGGTTAATTTGGGCTCAGGTGGACTTCAGGTCGGGTTAATTCAGGTTTCGAATCCGTATTAAGTTTGAGTTCAATACAAATAGTCGATAGACTTTGGGTTGGGTCATTTTGAGCAAATATTTAACGCATTTCACGAACACGAATCACATTAAAAATAAATATTAGGGTCTAGAATGAACAAAAATATCATCATATTTAAAATATTGGACTAAATTACAAAAATTAAAAATCAATAAGGGTCAATTTCAGCTAAAAATATTAGAGACTAGTGTGAACAAAAATATCAGCATATTAAAAATATTGGACTAAATTACAAAAATATAAAATAAATAGAGGTTAATTTTGGTTAAAAATAAAATTTTAGAGACTAGCATGAACAAAAGTATCATCATATTAAAATTATTGGATTAAATTACAAATAAATAAATAAATAAAGGTCAATTTTGACTAAAAATTAAATTTTAGGACTAGAATAAACAAAAATATTATTGGACTAAATTACTAAAAATATAAATAAATATAGGACAATTTTGACTAAAAATTAAATTGTAGGGACTAAAATAAAAAAAATATTATTTGACTAAATTACCAAAAATAGAAATATATATGGTCAATTTCTGCTAAGAATAAAGTTTTAAGGACCAGAATGAAAAAATATCATCATACTAAAATATCATCATATGGGTCATTTAGTTTCTCACATTATAATATAATAAATTTATAATTTCTCAAATACTTCATAATTCTCTTGAAAATTATCAAATCATAGACTTCCTCAATTACAAGTAAGGTAAATATCAAGTCAGATCAAATGTCAGTTCAGGTCAACAACAAGTCTAGTTAATTAATAGGTCGGGTAAAATCGGATCTCGGGTCGTTTCAGTTGAGTTATATCGATTATTTGCCAGATTAGTCTCGGGTTCGGGTTCGTATCAGTTTGGTGCAGGTCGGGTTTGGTTACTACAGTATCAAGTTCAACTAGGGTTCGGGTCAACAACAGTCAATCACAGATCAATTTCGGGTCATCATTTCCTTGAATCAAAATAAATTTTGTCTCAAGCATGTTTTAGTCGAATTTTTGAGTCAGATCAACTTTTTACATTCCTAGGCGAGGTATTTTTATATGGGCCAGTGATTACAGGATTAAGTGGGTCCATATCCTCCACGTTAGATGCTTTATTAATTGTTGCAACTTGCAAGTGTCTTCTGGTTGGCCTAGCTTTTATCTCCGTTTTGCGGGGATTTTATATGGGAAAATGACCACAATATTGTGGTTGAATTTTTTTCCACAAATATGATTCTCACTAAATTATTTTTAGAATTATAGTCTTTTACTGTACAAGTCAGAAAACGGGTTGATATTCCCCCGTTTTTAAACAGTGTTTTATCAGAAAATATTAAAAAAAATTTGGCAACTGTTCAAAGTTGGATTCTTCACCATCCGTCTTCAAATAGTGCCCCGTTGTCCCGCTTGATGCCACGTGGAAGTCGCCTATGGCACCGTGCCCTATTTAAAGATAGAGAGCCCTCCCTCCGACTTCAAACAGTGCTCAAATAAAGGGGTGGCAAGGGTGCAGCCTTTGTGCAGTGTAGTGGCAGGGGTGCATGCATGCCTCGGTAGAAGTATTTTTTAATTGTTTTAATTTTGATTGGATAAATGGTAGGTGGGTTGGATGGTTGAAATGTAAAGTAGTTGGGGTTAAATAGGGGTTGAAGGTTGGTATATTTTGTGATGAAATTTTGGAGAAGATAGAGTAAAGAAGAAGAAGAAGAAAATTTAGAGGAAATTTTGTAAGTATAAGATATGTATTTTATTTTAGAATATTATTTTAAGTTCATAGTTTTATTTTTAATGTATGTATGTTCTTTTTTTGTAGTTACGGATTTTTATTATTTTTTCAGTTAAATTTTTTGTACTTTATATCGTTATATTTTTGAAAATTTTGAAGTTGATGTTTGAATTTTTTATATTTCAAATTTTTGTGTTAAATAGGTGGTTGAAGAGAAGAAAATTTGTGAAGAGATTGAGTGAAGAAAGGAAGATTTGAAGAAATATAGTAAGTATGACAAAATTTTAAGTTGATGTTTGATTTTTTTTTAATTTGTGAAGATATTAAGTTCTTGATTTTTTTTATTTTGATGTTGATGTTTGAATATTTGTATTGTTTAATTAATGGTTTATTAGATTTTATTTATAATGCTTTTTGAAGAAAAAAATGAGTATATTGGGACTAAAATGAGTATATTGGGACTTGAATGAAAAAAATAGTAAATTAATAACTACTTTGTAAATATCTTAAAATTGAAGGGGTTTAAAGGCAAATTATCGAATGATATAGGGACTAGGATTACAGTTATATTATTATTATTAGTAGTAGTAGTAGTGGTGGTGGTGGTGGTAGCAGTAGCAGTAGTAGTAAAAAACGTTTTTTAAATTTTATTTGTAATTTTGAAGTAATTTTTTTAATTTAGGAGTTGGAAATTAGTAAAAAAAATATTAATGTTTGAATTAGTCTTTTAATTTAGGAGTTTTTTAAATTTTATGTAGTTAGTAGTAGTGGAATTGAAATTTAAACTAATAAGTTGATTTAGTTATGTAATTTAAACGTATTAGAGTTAAAATTGAAGGGTTTGTAAAAATCTTAAAATTGAAGGGTTTTGAAAGTAAATTAGTGACTAGTTTGTAAAAATCTTAAATTTGATGGGTTTTGAAGGCAAATTAGTTTATTAGTGACTAGTTTGTAAAAATCTTAAAATTGAAGGGTTTTGAAGGCAAATTAGTAAATTAGTGACTAGTTTTATTAAGGGTTTTTTAAAATGCATGTAGTAAAAAATATGGATGTTATTAGTCATTTAATTTAGTAGTGTAGTTGAATTGAAATTTAAACAAAAATTAATTTATAATATCTTTAGTCAAGTTTTTTAATTTGGTAAAATTCAACGAAATTTAAATTCTAACCCTAATACATCTAGTTAGTGTAATAAATGTATTAGAGGAAAATTTTAAATTTTGTAGAATTTTAGCAAATTAAAAACTAAACTAAAGATATTATAAATTTTGTTTGTAAACTTTAGTTGATTATGTTTATTGACAAATCATTTTTTAATGTAGTAGATTTAGCCTCGGGTTGTAATATATTATTACTTGTCCTGTGGGATGGCTGAGCAAGCTCTTCTATTGTGGTTACAGGATCAACACATTAGTAGTCTACCGGTTGCTGAGATGATACAATTTTATTAATAATTTATTTATTAGAAAATCAATTATGTTAATTAATATTTATTTATTGATGTGTTAATTACAGGATTTTGAAGATACATTTAAGCATCACCTGACCATGGTCAAAATCCTCCGGACGATCGAATCATTGAATGGTTGCAAATTTCAGGATTTTATCATGTGACATTCGTTCGGGGGTACAAGTTAGCACCGGGTTGATTGCCGCTCTGATTGAGTGTTGGAGGCCGAAAACCCATACGTTCCATATGTCGTGTGGGGAATGCACAATCACACTTGAAGACTGGTCATGCTTATCGGGGTCTCGGTAAACGGGGCACCATTGATCAGGGCACCATTAAGCGGGGAACTGTTGATCGACCAAAAGGAAGCTACACCTGAAGCAATTTGCTCTTTTTACCTTGGGAATGTGCCGGATAAATCAAATTTGAAAGGATCTCATGTGAAAATGAGTTGGTTGCAAAATGAATTTAAACTCAGTGAATATAGTTCGGTTGATGCGATTTATAATGCTAGTCGAACTTATATTCTGTAACTCATTGGAGGTATATTGATGCCAGATAAATCTGACAATCTTGTTCATACACTATATCGACGCTTTTTGAGGTATCCATGGGAAGCTACTCAATATAGTTGGAGATCGACCATATTAGCCTTCTTGTATCGTGAGTTGTGCAAGGGCGCTAAAATAGATAATGGTCATAAAGTTCGAAGTATTGGTGGATGTTTGTTGTTGCTGGAAGCGTGGGCTTGGTAGCAACTTCCCTTCTGGACACCGGTTAGTCGAACACTGATATAGTTCTCTCTTGTCGCCAGGTAATTATCCTGATTTTGAGTTCAATTTTAAAATTAAATTTATTTATTTTTAAAACATTATTTGTGTTTTCTATGCAGATGGTGCGAGAAAAAAGCGCACACGAGATTGGTGAACAACAACTTGAAAGTATTTAGAGCTCGGGTTGATTTGTATTGTCAGGAGCAGGTATCTGGTTAACTGTATTGTTTACAATTTAGATAGATAGATATGTATAGTTTATTATTTACATTATAGTTAGATGTCTTATTATAATAATCCTTATTTTGCAGTTTATTTGGATGTCGTACAACGATGATCGTATTTTTGTACCAGATGAGCTGATGAAGGATTCTAACCAGTGGTGTAGTGTTACACCGTTGATCCACTTTGCGATTATCGAGTTCCACTTTGCCGATAGGGTGCTGAGGCAATTTGGCTTCCACCAGCCCATTCCATATGATCACACTGATCATGACTATTTGCACGATTTTGATGGACGCGGTAGGGCATAAGTAAATTGGGAAGCCACACATGCCGACTACATTAATATGTGGAACAATAGAGCTTCAACGTTACCATTTCGCGCTCCAATCCAAGATGATGATTTTGATTTTCGGAGGTCAGAGTACCTGATCTATTTTCTTAATAATGGAATGTCGTACTTAACTTTGGTCGATGAACGGGAACAATGTCAAAAATATAAGAAAAAAATACGGTGGTATGGGTGAATGCAGTGAGTGCATCTCAAAATCCGGTGTGGAGTAAAAACCCCGAAGGTTGGCCAACCACGTGGGAACAACCAAAAGTAAGCCCGACAGTTATATGGGAAAAGGAACCGGCTCCTACATTTTTTCAACTAGAAGTTGGCCTGAACTTTCAGATACTCACGAGTTTGATGATGTTGTCTTATACACACCCGAGTTTTTTCCTCCATAGTCACCCATGTGCTCAAACTTTGGTGAGAACATGGATTTTACACAAATGTAAGATTTCATTAATTCGCCAGAGATTATAGGAGGGTAGAGCGGTTACATGGATTTGTTCACAACACCGCCTCTTATGCCCTTGGTGACTCAGGAGGTGAGCTACAGTGAAAAGGAGGTGTGCGATAGTGAACAGGACCCTGAAAAGGATCTCGTGGCAGAACAGAGGCCACAACGAGCACGGAGAGCGTCGCGTCGCTATCTATCGATCGATCCCGTTCATGGCCAGAAATTACACAAGAAGAAAAAATGATTTTATGTATTTTGTGTGATACGTTTGAAGCATTTCAGTTTGAATTTGAATGTTATTGTTTTTTTATTTTTCACTATGTGTTTTTACTATTCATCCTAATATAAAACTAATTATGTTTAGTTAATAGTGATTTAATATTTAATCTACAATTGAAATTAAAAATTAATCTCACTTAAAATAAAAAGAAAAGAAAATTGGAGATTGAATTTGAAAAAAAGCTGGAATGCAAATAAACATGTGCATGAATTTTTTTTTAAAAAAGTTGAATTCAAGAATTGAATTCAACATGAATGTGTTAAATTAAAAAAAACATGTTTCATAATATTTTGGTTCGATATTTAACTCGATTCAAGAATTTAAATTCTAACTCAAGTTCCAATTCCAATTCAAATTTCAATTTCGATTAAAATTTAAAATTCAAAGTAGATTCGAATTAATATTTAGCTATATCTAAAACTGACTTTCTTAAATTATTGAATTTTTCATTTGATCCATTTTAACGATTCGAGCGTGCTACGGGCCTAAGTACAACTACCACACATTTGGATATTTTCAAATACAAACATAATATTTTCAAGTACAAACATAAGAAATCACTGAGGCATAGGCACATATCTTGGTTCATTTGGACATTTTGATTTTGAATGGCCTTCAGCCCTACATATGGTACATCTCTTTTGTTGTCCATTCTCTCTGTGATGAAGATCTATACTGGTGTAGATGCGAGTCGATCTAGGTCGGCCAGTTAGAGTTCTACGGAGTGTAGGATCCGGTAACCATTTTTCATGCTCCACTCTAATACATTGAATTCGGGATCGTGGGAACTCAATTCTGTAAATATCTAACATCTGGTTGAGACTGAAGCATTCATCAACATATGTGTACGGGTCAACATTGGCAAACATACATGTTGCAACTGCATGAGCACATGGAAATCGCCACGCCTGGAATTCGCTATAGTCACACCACCTACGTCTAAAATCTACTCGAAATACGTTTGAGTGGGGTGCTCCGTGTTGGGTTCTAGAACCAACAACATCGAAAGTCTCATTCATTCGGTCGAATACGTGAACGGTCAGTGACGTTGCACTCTTCACATTATCATCCATTTTTGTCACAATTGTAGGAGCCCAACGGTGTCCCATGTTTATTAAGGACTAGACTTGATCTTCTTTAACGGGCCAAACCTTAGCCAAACAATAGTACGTCTCTGTTACCAAGATGGCTATTGGGAGATGACATGATCCTTTCAGTACTCCATTTATGTACTCCACAAGGTTGGTTGTCATTTGCCCGTATCATCTACCACCTTCGTCATATGATTGGGCCCATCTTTCTCTCTCGATGTTGTTGGCCCAACTCCAAACACGCTCACCGTATTTCTGTAAATTCGCCATCTTCCTTTCAAATTCTGGCCGTAGTAATTGATACCCTGTGCCATAATAAATGTTGCTAGCATCAACAAAAATCAAAGCACATCACTGCATAGGCATATATAACAGATTTTGAAAGAATGATACTTACCCATGCTTAAAATCTCACTACGAAAGTATTGATTTTTGAACTGCTCATAGCTGTTCTTATCGATGTGACGAACACAATATGTAGGGTATGCGTGTGGAGGTGTCTAATGACTTCTCTATCAATTAATTACTGCTTTGATACTTGTCCCTTGATCAGAGATAATGTAGACCCCATCTTTTCGAACCAAATGGTCACGCAAATTGGTCAAAAAGAAATTCCAAGCTTCCGCAGTCTCCCCCTCAACAATTACGAATGCAATTAGAATGACATTGCTCTCACCATCTTGCGCAACGGCAACCAATAGTATATGAGAGTATCTCTCGTAAAGCCACGTTCTATCAACTTGGATCATATGCTTACAATACGGAAAGCCATCAAAGCATGGCTTGAATGCCCAGAATAGTTGATGGAAAAATTGATACCCATGAAGCAGTTGGCCTTATCGGTCGTATGCATCATTTGTTTGATACCTCACTATGGTGCCCAAGATGAAATGTGTCATTGCTATCAATAAAGCTGGTAGCTCAATATACGATTTATCGTAATCACCGTACACTGAATGCAATGCCTTATCCCTTGCACGCCAACCCTTCTTGTATTTTATTTGATATTCAAATTGTTGCGCAATGGTTGCCTGAATCGCTGAAATTGGAACCCTTGGATTTGATTTGACCAACTTCATCACGTGATGGCTTATTACACTCGAATCCAATTTGGTGTGGTCCTGGTCGATAGATGTTCATAAACATGTGTGATCGCCGTTGTACTTTGTGACCTCCTAGCAATCTATCTTCTTAAGTTTCGTTACTCAAATCTTCCAATTGCACCCTTCTCTGTATTTCACACACTTCGCAAAGAAAGTCATCAGGATGGATTCTACAACCGTGTAGTCCACATGTTGCATGATGCTACTCTTTAATTGCCAATATAGCTTCATCCTTTTTATTAAATTGCAGCCCCTCAAATAATTCACCATGCTGACTCGAAGTTAATTGGGGCATATCTGGGAATTGAGGCGCCCTCATCGCATCAAAATCCACCGAGTTCATGTGAGTAAAAGCTTCATAGAATAAAATGTCGCCCCGATCAGAACAAATTCTCCAATACTGAAATCAGGGGCTTCCCCAACGTCATCAGGGAACAAATCAGGATCACCAATATCTTCATCTTTGATGGAATCTTCAAGTGATTCTCCCCATCAACCTCGTATGTTCTCAACATTAGCACCAACAGTCGGCTCGTGTGATGCTGCATATATTGACAGCCCACCTCGTAGGTTACCGAAACCCATTTGACTAGATTCCCCTACTGCGTTTCTGGATGGGCCGGGAATATCACGCACCTCAGCAAACAACTTAACATTTCGAATATCCATAGAGCCATGCTCTGCGATCATTATTCCCACATTTGTATTATCTTTGAGAGCTATTGCGGAATATCTGACTGGATTGTGACATGTCAGGCACCGATGCCGCAAACCATGAATCTGAGCTCCAATTTTATTTGATATCTTCTCCTTCAATACTCAAAGCTTGATTTCTTTTTTAAATCTCATCTTCCTAGGGCTTTCAAATTCAAATAAAATACTGACATCAGTTTTCACCATTTGTCCATTGTAATGAACAATCGCCATAAAGCTGTTGTTGCTCATTTTCTCTGCATGTTCAAAAAAAATATTTTCAATACTAATACACAAATCAAAATGAACAACTACAATGTCACTAAACCTAATTTTAAAATATAAATTACAATAATTTTAGAACATACTACTTATTTACAGAAGTATTTCGAATATATATTCTAATACACTTTAAAAAACTATATTAATTTCTCAAAAATACTAATTACGATTTTTTCGCACTACTATAATCCTAAACAAAACTAAAACATTCATCGTTCTAACATAACAATTAAATTTTAAACAACATCAAAGTTATACGGATAAAAAAATCAAAATTTCAAACCGACATACAATTTTTTCCCACAACTTTCTTCTTTTGCTTCTTCTCCCTCTTTACTTAAATTTTTATTCAATTTTTTCTCTAACAAATTACTTTCAATATCAACATAACCTATTTAAAAAAAATAACTACAATTTTTTCCCCTTACATACCCCTACACGAAATTTAATCTTCACTAATAGGTTTCAAATTAAAAAAATTACACTACCCCTATATAATTTAAAACTAATATAAGAATTAAAAAATTACCTTACCACCCTACACCTGCACCTACACCGCTATTTCATCACATCACTGCAACCCTATATCAATTAAAAAAAATTCTTCTCACCCGGCCTGCAACCCTGCCACTGATTCACTGCCTGCATCAACACTGTCCTCTCCAATATTGTTTGAAGTCGGATAGAGAGCAATCCGACTTTCAACAGTGGCTGCCCCTCTACCGTGCTGCCACGTGGGTGAATTTGGAGGCCCTCGTCCCTATTTGAAGTCAGATAGAGGGCTATCCGACTTTGAATAGTGCCCTTATTTTTTTAATACTTTTTGGTAAATTACTATTCAAAACGGGGGAAATTCATGGGTCTTCCGAATCGAACAGTAAACTACAATATTTCTAAAAATAATTTGGTGGGAACAATATTTTTGGAAAAAAATCCAACAACCATATTGGGGTAATTTTGTTGATTTTATATTGATATTATTTCTAAAAAGTGTAGTGAGAAAAATAATTTTAAATTATTTTATTTAAAATGTGAATATTTAGTTTTATTGTTAAAAACACTTATATATATATATATTGTAACAACCCATTTCATCCGGGTTTTAGTCCATTTATAATACAACCCCAATAATAATCCAATATCTAGCCCATTACTCAAACCAAACCCTAATACACAAAAAATCCTAAACCTAATCTAATCTAAACTATCAGCCGCCACCGTCACTCCTCAAGTCGAGCCGTCATCGCCACTCACCTGGAGATTCTGTTGTCCAAGCTGCGCCACCGCCATTTCATCGAATCTAAGCCGCTGCCGGCAGCCGGATAATCATCCCACCACCGCCCTAAATCCGCATTTAAATCCCCTGCCACCACCACTTAACCTCGTCACCATCTCCACCACCCTAACACAAAAACCACGAGCCTCCATCTGTCATTCCTTTACACTTCACCCTAAACCGAAAGCCCTATAAAAGGGATTCAAAGCTGCAAAATAAAGGACCGAATATTAGAAAAAAAAAGAAGCAATCGAACACAAAAAAGAAAAGCAAAAAAACAAGAACAAAAAAGGTAAACAAAATCATATAAAAACATTTCGGTTTTTTAGATCTAGGAAAATAGGATTAGATTTAAGAAAAAATAACATTGGATTTGATATTAGCACCCAAAACCGAATCGAACCACCTTTTGCAAGATGTTCAGCCACCATGGACGGCGGCGGCCGTCGCCAGTGAGCGACAGTACACGGCAGAAGGCTGGGCGGCTCTCGATCTCCGGCCGAGTGAAGAAGGAAGGGTTGAGAGAGCTCTCAATTTTTTTGAGTTATCAAAATTAAAATGAAATTTTTTTGAGGATAAATGGGTATTTAAGGGCCAAGCAAAACGACGTCTTTTTTATTTATCCATTAATATCATAATTATTAATATTATATTATCACACTAATTATATTAATTAGTTTTATCATTATGTTATTATATTGTTATTTATACTATCATTACTACTACTATTATTATTATTATATTTAATTTATAATTATTATAATTATTTTATTTTTCTAGTATTTTATACATGAATATATATATATATATATAAGTATATTATATACTATTGCTACTATCATACTAAATTATCATTATTATAATTATATGTATATATTATTACTACTACTACTGTTATTTATGCACTGATTATATATATATATTCGTATATACCTTATATGTTTATTAATTTTAAATTAAAAATATTTTTAGGAATTATTGTGAAAAACGTATCTCGTACGTAAGAGGTGCCGTTTTTCGTTAGAACTAAAATATCATTTTAGTTCTAAATTATAATTTTCAAAAATAGGTTCTCTTCTTTCGGGAATCTAACGGAAATTATACCCTGGGTGTAGGGTGTAAATTCTCTTCATACAAAGAAATATTCTTTTAAAATATTCTAAGGGGTCACAAATTTTAAATTAAATTCGAATTCTTAATTTCCATCATTTAGCCAATATGTAATCGATCAGGTACCAATTTTGGACATTGTGGGGGTGTCTACCCTTCCCCACACGTAGCTGACTCCCGAGCCTATTTTTCTGGTTTCGCAGACCCAAAACTCGTCATTTTAATAAAATGACACAAAAAAGGTTTTATTAAAATAGTCGGGTTTTTAGGTGATCCAATCTTACCTAAAAAGGATTGGTGGCGACTCTCATTGTTACAGCTTGGCAACTTCGCTGAGGACTACTCTTTTCGAGAGTCGAGCCACCAGTCGATTACTTTTTGTCTTAATAAGTGGAAACTATAAATTCGGTTTAATTTATTTAATGATCCCTTTTTCTTTTAAATTCTTTACAAAAATATTTCTTAAAATTTTGTTTCCCTCGTTTTGCATATCATGAGCTCTGCACCCGAGCTCCGTCCCTTTTAAGTGAGAGTGAGAAGCTACTCCTTCGTTAGGTACTGCCTCCATGCAGGATAGTGGATCGCTTCCGGGATATATGTCCCTTTGTCTTCATGAGATTTTCATCTTCGTGCAAACCTAGGTGAATGTATCCCCCTAAATTGTGTTTACTAGCCTTAGTAGGATAGTAAGTACAATTTGGGTACCTTTGTTAGAACTAAACCACATGTAGTGAGCCATAGCAGCCTACCTTGTTTAGAGCCATACCAAACCTCTGCTCGTTTATAAAGTCACCCTATAAGCGCATAATAGAGAATGGTGGGGGTTTAATTTCTTTCAATTATGCCATTTAAATCCAGTATTGTTTATTTATTGCTTATTTATTTGTTTCGCAACAATTAGATATCATGTCTATTCTTTTATGCAAAACAAGAATTCGGGTAGATACCATAATGGGGTAGGATTATTTTTTTTCGAAAGCATGTTGGGTAGAAAAACATGTTCTAGGAATATTTTAATTTAGCTCCTTTATTGTTTTGATATTATTTATACTAAGACTAACGTGTTTTGTTTTGTCTTTGATTTTCTTTTGCATTGCATTTCATTTATTATTATTAAAAAAGGTGTTAAGGAAAGTTCAGCCGTTATAAAGGATCTGCTATGGAGAACCGATTTCTTGATATGGTGGAAGGAAACTTAGGCATGCAGAGGAGGTCAGAAGAGACTCAGCACCAAAAAGGTAACAGTTTGCTAGAAGGTGAAAAGTCGGACTCTTGGATCTCACTAGTATTAGATCGGCTCAGAACCAACTACGTGAGTTAAAAGAAATCTGGGACCAGTGGGATGAAGAAAACAAGCAGTTGTTCTATAGCAACTACGGTGATTTACCTTATATGCTAGATGTCAGTATCGACAAGGTTTTATTTCGAGCCGTTGTCCAGTTTTGGAATCCTGCCTACAGTTGCTTTACTATAGGAGATGTCGATTTGGTACCAACTATTGAAGAGTACACTGCCTTGATCCATTGCCCAAAAATCCAAGTCGATAAAGCCTACTTCAAGTCTCCTAATTCTCCAACGTTTCAGAAAAAGTTGCTAAAAATGACCAGCATAGACGAATAATGGGCCAAAGCCAGGATTAAAGTAAAAAGTAAAAACACGTGCATCTCTTGGAGATCCGTACGAGACCTAATCCATGTTTAATCCCAGTGAGAAAAACATGTCAAAATGTTTGCCCTAGCCATTTACGGTTTGGCTATCTTCCCCAAATCATTGTGATATATTGATTATGCTGTTATGGAACTGTTTGATCACCTTGAAAAAGGAATTACCCCTGTTCCAGCAATCCTATCTGAAACTTTCAGGTCTCTCAATGCTTGTAGAAGAAGCGGCGATGGGAGGTTCATCGGTTGTGCTCAGCTTTTGTTGGTCTAGTTTCATAGCCACTTTTAGAAGCTGGAGAAATTTTCTTATCGAGCATGCTTCGAAAATTACTCGCCGATAAAAGATCTAGCGTCCACACAAGGCAGGAGAACATCTCTCATGACAAATGGATGGCTATTTTTCGAAACCTCCAAGAGAAAGATGTTGTTTGGAAAGCGCATTTGTTCTTCTCTGACAGTATTATATACAAATATGGAGACTATGACTGGGTCCCTCTACTTGGAATATGGGGTGGAACAGGATATGCTCCGTTATTAGTATCCAGACAATACAGGTCAACGCAGTTCATCCCGACAACAAGAAGGGCTTGCTACTTGTGAATTTCCATACAAGGGTAAGGACTACAAGAAAAATGTCTCTATGATCACTCAGGCATGAAAGCATATTTGCATGATGGAGTCATTCGATGAAAAACCTAGAGTTATGCTAGAGTATCGACGGTGGAGAGGCAGAAGAATTAATGACGATATTCCTTTACCAAATCCAAAAAAAATAATATACCGGTGGAGGAACATTTGTAGGTCGATCCCTCAAAAATGAAAATCGCGAAGCATGATTTTAAAAAAAAAAGTACTTCATGTTGGAAAGCCATCTGCCAAGGTTAGAAAACAAAAGGAACCAGTTGAAGTTTGGTATACAGTCTCAAGAACAATAGATTGAAAGGCTGAAGAAAGGAAAAAACAAAGCTGAAGAAGATTTGAGCAGTCTACGAGGTGATTACAAAAAGCTATGGGCATCAACAAAATATGCCAATCTCGAGAAAACATCTGCCAAATGGAAGCTTGAAATCCCAGAGGAAAAAAAACAAGCCGATCTTTGGGAAAAAAGATTCAAAGATGTTCAAACACAACGGATAGCTATGCAGAAAGAATTATCTGAAAGCTGAATCAAGAATATAAGCCTGAGGGGCCGAATTATTGAGCTAGAAGACTCTCTACAGAGGTACCGAAACCGAGCCTCTGTAGTTGAATTAAAAGCAAGTAGAGAGAAGACGAGACTCTGACAAAACAAGTCGAAGAATTAGAAATAACTTTGCAGACTTATTAGGGGCTATAAGCACTAATTTTTTCGGATGAATTTAATACCCGAATTTCACTCGGTCACCTTATTATTATATATTATAAATAAACTGAACCCATAAATAATTCAAAACAGTCCCATGTATACAACCCGAATATATATTACATATTATGTGAACCCATTACACCCATAACCCGTAAGCCCAAGCTGCCCCCAACCAACTCCACGCCGGACCACTCCCTGCACCCTTGGTCCTCTCTGTCCTGCACACCGACAACCCCTGCAGCAACCATGCCTCGTACGCCAATGCACAATGGTCTCTCTTTCCATCACTTTGCCAGCTGCACAAGAAACAAAGTAGAGAAGAATTGATTTTTTATTTCTATTGTAATCAAAATCTTGCTATAAAACCCAAGATGAAAATCACATGTAGGGGGACCCTGGGGAATCTGAGAAATAAAAAAGAGCTTTCTTCTACATATTTTTTCTTCATTCTCGCATAGAACATTAGGTTTTTGAAAAAAAAAAACAAATTTTGTTTTAAAGGAAAATCAAGAGAGTTTTTTTTTAAATTTTCGAAATCAAGGGTTGTGGTTTTCTTTTGGGTTCGGATATTTCAATCAAAAGACTCCTAAAGAGGGATCTTCAAAAAAAAAAAAAAGAGAGCTTGAGCACCAAAAAACATTCAAACAAAATCAAAACTATCTTAGCCGTCTGGAGAGGAGCTTGCTTCGCGTGAAAAGCCCTCTAATTGACATTTGGTCTCGAACCAAGGTAGAAATCGAAATATCTTTGTCATTTTAGGGTTTAGTTTGGGGAAAGATTAGTTTAAGGGTTTTGAACCGGATTATCTCCGGCTTCCTTAGCCACCGTTTGGAGAGGCCGGCGAGGCACACCACCGATGACCGGTGCCTTTGAGTTGGGTAGGTTTTGAACGAGAGAGGGAAAGTGCAGAGAGCTCGTCGCTTTCTTGTTTTCATTTGGGGAATGAAATCAAATTCATTTTGTCTTTTTCTTTGTTTACTTTAATGTCGTGTCTTTGATTTTCTTTTTCGAATTTGTTTTTCCTTTTTCTATATATAATATAATAGATATAATGTATGTGCAGTTTGCTTTTATTTTCTAATTTAATATACAAATCGTATACTGTATATTATATATATGTTATTACCTTATATATATGCACATGTATTACAGTATATTTTTATATATCTTTATGATTTGTATATATTGTGTTCTATTATTATTATGTAATGAATATAATTCACGGGGCTAGTCTTCTGCTAAACAACCGTGCGGCCTTAGCTGCTTTCTCGGCTGAAAACTGGGCTAAGTCACCTGGAAAACTCCTAAGTAAAAATACTTATAAACTACTGCGGAACAAAAGAAAAGCGATGGCAAAAGAACAAGAGAAAGTGAGTGAATCTTGAGTTGTATTACTCGGGTAAAAGCTTACAAACCAAGCAAGTGATGAATGAATGAATGAAATGACCTGGGTTGAGCCTCCTTTTATAGTGAGAGCTCAGTACAACCAATGGTCAAGATTACAATGGATCAACGGTCCAGATGAGAACCTATCCTATCCTCAACATTTGAATTTTAAATAAGAGATAAAGTGAGAATTATCTTTACAAATAATCACATAAATGATAAGTGAGATGCCTTATCGGATTTCACCATGGTAAATACTGCGCTTGCTCATTTTACCATGGTAATTGGCCGACTTACTTGGGTCATTTGGCAAGCCTGAATCTTTGTAGAGATAGGCTTGGCTGCAATGGTTGCACTTGTCTCGGTCGCGGGCTTGCGGTCCGTGACATTCTCCCCACTAGTTCTAGCGACGCCCTCGTCGCGCGGCTAGAATGGTCGGGTCGATCTGCTCCGGAATTGCCATAAGGCATCGGCTGGTTCCCAACTCATCTCACACTCGGGAAGACCCTTCCATTGAACAAGGTACTCATGCCTTGGTCGATTTCCCACTTGACGAACGGCTCTCTCCCGAATGGATTGCTTCTACCTCTTTCTCGTATGAGACCTTTACTCCGATCGGGTGCTCGGTGTGATTTGCCTCGATCCGGATCATCCTCATCATGGTGATATGCCTTCAACAAACTCACATGAAACACCGGATGAGCTCGGATAGTTGGCGGCAACTCTAGTTGATAGGCCATGGTGCCTACCCGCTTCACAACTTTGAACGGCCCCTCATATCGTCGCACAAGCCCCTTGTGATTTGGGTTGCGCAAGATCGAAGTCAGTTTGGCAAGGACTAGATCACCAACCTCAAAGTACACATCATCCCGACTTTCGATCCGCCCACTTCTTGGTCCGCTTTCCCGCCTTGCGCAAGCATGCACGGGCTAAGTCATAAAGCTCATGCCACCCCTTGGCAAAATGATAGGTCTTTGGACTCCGCCCCGTACCCGGTCACAACCGCGTTTGGTGTAAGCGTCTGCTGCCCGGTTACAATCTCGAACGGACTCGGTTTGTCGCCTCGCTCCGCTGCAAGTTGTAAGAGAATCGGGCCACATCTAACAGCTTTGTCCAATCACGATTGATTAGCACTCACATAGTGCCTCAAGTAGATCTCAACGAGTGCATTCACTCTCTCGGTTTGCCCATCGGTCTGCGGGTGAACACTCGTCGAGAAATTCAAGTTTGAGCCCAACAACTTGAACAACTCGTCGAGAACCTCCCGTGAACCTCGTGTCCCGATCGCGATAATGGATTGTGGAACACCCCAGTATTTCACCACATGCTTGAGAAAAAGCCTAGCTGCCTCTCAATTGGACACACCTTGGGTCTTTGGGATAAATGTCGATACTTGGAAAAACCTGTCTACGACCACCATAATACTAGACTTTCCGTCAACAACTGGCAAACCAACTATAAAATCCATGGAAACACTTACCCATGGTTTCTCCGAATTGGCAAAGGCTGCAACAACCTCATTTGGACTCTTCGCTCGATCTTGTCTTGCTGGCACACAAGGCAAGTCTTCACATAGGCTTCAACATCTTTGCCCATGTGTGGCCAATAATAATGCTCCGCCATCAAGGCCAATGTCCGGTGTATCCCCGGATGTCCCGCCCACTTGGAATCATGGCATTCCTTCATGAGCTCTTTTCAAATTCCATCAAACTGAGGCACAAAGAGGCGACGTCCACGAACAAACAACAAGCCTCCCTCTAGCCAAAACCTCCGGGTTTTGCCCTCCTTGGCAAGTTCGATCAATGACTTGGCCGTCGGATCATGTGTCAATCCCTCCTTGATGCGCTCCAGCATCGGTCCCTCTGGCAAACTCGCAAACTCCATGGTATACCTTCGGCTTAGGGCATCGACCACGGAATTCACCTTCCCTGGTTTGTGCTCCAAAGTAACGTCGAACTCGGCAAGAAACTCCTGCCAACGAGCTTGCTTCGGGGACAACTTCTTCTGAGTCAAGAAGTAACTGTTGGCGACATTGTCGGTGTACACCACGAACTTGGACCCAAGCACATAGTATCTCCATGTGCGTAGACAATGCACCACCGCTGTCATCTCCTTCTCATGGATTGTGTATCTCCACTCGGTCTCATTGAGCTTCCGGCTTTCATATGCAACAGGATGTCCCTCTTGCATTAGGACCCCACCAATGGCAATGTCGGATGCATCAGTGTGAACTTCGAAAGGTTTGGTGTAATCTGGCAACACCAAGACAGGCTCACTCACCATGGCGAGCTTGATCTCATCAAAGGGCTTTACGGCACTCCGATCCCCAATCCCACGCCTTGTCCTTTCTTGAGCAAGTCGGTCAACGGTGCGGCAATTTTGGAGTAGCTTTTGACAAACCTCCGATAGTAATTCGCCAACCCCAGGAAAGATCTCAACCCGGTTACCTTAGTTGGCACCTCCCAATCTTCAATGGCTCGAACCTTCTCCTTGTCCATTCGGATCATACCTCCTCCAACAATGTGGCCAAGGAAAGGAACCTCTTGCTGGGCAAATGAGCACTTCTCCTTCTTGACATACAACTCATTTTCCCGCAAGACTTTGAACACCTCCCGCAAGTGTTCGATATGCTCCTCCAATGTCTTGCTGTAGATGACGTTGTCGTCGAGGTAGACTACAACAAACTTGTCCAGGAACGGTTGCAGCACCTTGTTCATCGGGTACAGAAAGTAGCTGGAGCATTCGTGAGGCCGAAAGGCATCACAAGATACTCGAAAGAACCATACCTCGTCACGCAAGCTGTCTTCGGCTCATCACCCTTGGCTATTCTGACTTGGTAGTAGCCCGATCGCAAGTCCAACTTGGTGAACCACCTTGCACCACCAAGCTGGTCGAACAAGTCCGCAATGAGAGGAATCAGATACTTGTTCTTCACTGTGAGCTTATTCAAAGCCCTGTAGTCGATGCACATCCGTAGGGACCCATCGTGCTTCTTCTGGAACAACACCGGCGCACCGTAGGGTGCCTTTGATGGGCGGATGTACTCGGCATCTAGGAGATCGTTCAACTGTTTGCGCATCTCCTCTAACTCAGGCGGGGCTAGTCGGTAAGGGGCTCGAGCGGGGGGCTCCGCACCTGGCACAAGCTCAATCTTGTGATCAACATCCTTCTTCGGAGGCAACTTCTTTGGAAACTCGGCAGGCATCATATCTGCAAATTCCACCAAGACTTGCCCCATCTAATCGGGGACTCCCTCAGTTGCGACAGGCTCATCCCACACCAAGGTTGCTAGGAAGGTCGGCTCCTCCTTGCGCGCTGCCTTTGAAAACTGAATTGGATAAAACTTTTGCACCTACTCCTGACCCTCGGCTCACTGGAACAATGCATTGATGCTTCGGATCTAGAATGCATAGACAATTCGCAAAAGGAACAGGGAAAGCGTTGATCCGGTCTAGAAAACTTAACCCAAGCACAAAATCAAAGTCATCGAGTGGGATTACCTTGACGGCTTCTTACGGTCCAACCTCCAATGTCAAGTTGAACTCCCGGCGACTCCCGCAATCGGTACTTCCTTGGCATTCTTCGTTTTGATGAATCCTTTGGACTTCTCGATAGTAACGCCAAGTTTCTCGGCAGTTTGCTCGGACATGAAGCAGTTCGAGGCACCGGTGTCAACTAGTGCACTCAACGGCCCGCAATAGTGATGTCGACGAACATCAACCCCTTCTTCTTTCGACCCTTCTTGACCTCCATTGTACTAATGATGGAGCCAAGCTTCAGAGCCTCGCTAGTCTCGCCATCAGCTATCTCCTTGACGGCAGCAATTCTGTTCTTTTGGGGACAATCCCTGGCAATATGCCCTTCTTTATGGCAATGGTAACACTTGCCATGCCGCTTGTCCCTTGAATCAGCATGTTTCCCATTCAAAGGCTTATTCCGCCACTCGAATCTTTGTCGGATCGACTTGACTTCTCCTTGTCTCCACCACGACCTCGTAGCCGGTCTTGGTTTGGAGGAGTCGTTTCCTACGCCTAATCTCAATGATGGACTCGGCAAGAGTCGGGCAGTAGAGAGCTTGGTCACTCCCGTCGCTGCAACTCCATCTTCGCCCATGGTTGCAACCCATCTACGAAGGTGAAAAACCTATCCTCTTCACTCAAGCTCGGGACCTGCAAACTCAACTCCACGAACTTCCGGACATGGTCCCTCAAACTCTTGGCATCTTCGTGTCTAAGTCGCCTCAGCTTTGACCGTGCCTCATCTTCAAGATCTGAGAGGATAGAACTGTTCCTTGAACTCATCTTGGAACTCCTTCCAAGTCTCAATGGCAGTGTTTCCACGCTTCACATCTTCGCACCTACGTCGCCACCACGTTTGTGCAAGATCAATTAAGTAAATACTTGCAAAGCTTACCTTCTTAGCATCTTCCTCGATGCCCATGGCTTTGAAGTATTGCTCCATTCCCCAAAGGAAATTCTCTACTTCTTGGGCGGACCTCGTCCCCTTGAACTTTTCCGGTTTAGGGATATCTCCCGAGGTTCTAGAAACTGCAACAGTCGCGCTGTTCGCAATCGCCGTTTTTAGCACAAACAACTCGGTCTTGAGCAGCTCCACTTCCTTCTTCAGTTCATCTTTCTCGGAGTTGGAACCCTTTGCCTTGAGCTCCTCAACCTCCTCCCTTAGAGCAACCACCATGGCCTCTAAGGTATCGTCACGCGTAGACATCTTCACATCCATCCCATTAAGAGCCTCCTGAACATCATCCTGAATTCCCTCCAAGGACTCGAGTCTCTCGAAATCCAACGAACTCAGCTTCTCAACATCCATTGACTCCAAAGGTTCCAACATCGCCTTTGCCTCCGTCATAGACTCCTCGAGGTTGGTAACCCTTCCCTGGATCGATGTGATCACGTCCTTCGACGAACCCCTCTTGGATTTGTCAGTTGTGGCCTCTGCACCCTTCTTCACTGCAGTGTTCTCTCCATCATGTGCCATCTCGAATCAGCAACGTCTCAGCAAAACTTCGCTCTGATACCACTTGTCACGGGGCTAGTCTTCGCTAGACAACCGTGCGGCCTTAGCCGCTGCTTTCGGCTGAAAATCGGGCTAAGTCTGGAAAACTCCTAAGTAAAAATACTTAGAAAACTATTGCTGGAACAAAAGAAAAGCGATGGCAAAAGAACAAGAGAAAGTGAGTGAATCTTGAGTTGTATTACTCGGGTAAAAGCTTACAAATCAAGCAAGTGATGAATGAATGAATGAAATGACCTGGGTTGAGCCTTCTTTTATAGTGAGAGCTCAGTACAATCAACGGTCAAGATTACAATGGATCAACGGTCCAGATGAGAGCCTATCCTATCCTCAATATTTGAATTTTAAATAAGAGATAAAGTGAGAATTATCTTTACAAATAATCACATAAATGATAAGTGAGATGCCTTATCGGATTTCACCATGGTAAATACTCTGCTTGCTCATTTTACCATGGTAATTGGCCAGCTTACTTGGGTCATTTGGCAAGCCCAAAATGCTGTAGAGATAGGCTTGGGCTGCCATGGTTGCACTTGTCTTGGTCGCGGGCTCGCGGTCCGTGACAATGCGTATGTAATATTATGATATATGTATATAATACTACCTTATGTTATATTATTTTTTTGTCGGATCACGATTCATCTACGACCTTAAGGTGACCCACAACGGGGTATGATCCGTATTATTCGAGGCACGTTTAATCTAACTAACCCCCTAACTTAACTAACATCTAAATTTTAATTTCGCACTTTAATTTTTCTGCAATTAATTTTTGTAGTTATTATTGTGCCTTTAATTTTCGTTCAGTCCGGTCCCATATCTGAAGTCATTTAATTCCCGTAATTTATATCTCGCATTTATTTTCCGCTTTTAATTTCTCGCTTTTTAGTTTTATCTTTCTTTTCCGGATGTGTATTTACTTTTTCCGCATTTTAAATTTTTGCACTTTAATTTCCCGCATTTATTTTACGTGTTTCTTTGGTTCGACCCGGTCCGTTTTTGGATTTGTTATTTACTTTTGCCATGTTTTTTGTTCAATTTCTCAATTTTGTGACTTGCATTTTATTTGTCATCCATCTAACCATTGTTATTTAATCTCCACCTTTAACTTGATAATTGGTTAACTTTTAATTATAAAAATGAGGTATTTATTAACTCGGATATTTGTGTCGTAATATCTTGACTTATTGGATATTGGCCAAATATTTGAGTTAATTTATACCGTCTAAAGGTAAATCTTGAAATGGATAAAATTGGATATAACAATTAATCAACTTTAAACCGTAAAAAGGAGGCATTTATTAAATTGGATATTTGCGTCGTGACAGTCCTAACTCAATGGATGTTGACCAAATATTTGAATTAATCCTTATCGTCCGATGGTAAACATTAGTTCGAATTAAAAGTTGATAAATCATACCATCATATTTAAATGCTTGCATCATGCATAAATGTGATGTACGAAATTCGAACCATTAATTAACACGACAGTCGGCCTTATTCGATGTCGGTTTAATCTATGGTCCGTTATATCATCACCCTTATTAATTAAATGTTTAATTAATTCGGACCCACCAATTTGAATAAGCCCACTTAACTAGAGTCCATACTCGATTGAGAACACTTACCTAGAGTTAATTTGAATTTTATCTATTTCCATCGATTGAAAGCAATATATGATTTGGTACCGATTCCGGGCGTTGTGGGGGTGCTAACCCTTCCCCATACGTAACCAACTCCCGAACCTAATTTCACGAATCTCTGGTTTTATGGTGCCTGGTCTACCTTATCCAAGTGACCGGTGGCGACTCCAAGTCTTTATTTTTTCAAAAAAAAAACGTGATTTTTCAAAAGAAATCCCCCTTTAAATCAATTTTCAAAAAATGGGGATACCCATAGTCGATTTTAAAAAAAAAGGTCGCTACAGGGGCAAATTAACAATTTCAAAGAAATTCAAAGATGGAATGATCACCGTTGGGAGGCATGGCTGCAACAATCCCATGATCAAGTCCAGGATAGAGACCATGTTATGACAAAAGCTCTCGTCCAAGTACGAGAAGTAGCAGAGCGCCTCCAGACTCTAGCCATTCAGGCTGATGTTCTGAGCTTGCAAATTGAGTCAGAATCTAATCGGGGCAAGAAACTGGCATGGCTCTTTAGGAAGATCAAGATCCTAGGTGTTAAGGCCAAGCAGTATATGTGAAGCAAGCCCACCTTATGTAAAGAAACTTGTTCTAATGTAAGTTTCCTTTTGAAAGTTGTACTGAAATCAACACCTTTTGTGTAAAATATGTTGTGGTACAAGTATAATTTCTTAAAGGATTATTATCGCAGTAATTCTGGAACATACAAACCCACAAATTCAACACCCATACTTCACTAGAAGCAAAGCTAAAGGCATGGAAGAAAGATTGACAAAAGTCGAGAAAGCATGTGAAGATATCAGGAAGGATATTGAGAGCAAGTTAAAGAAAACGCAGCTAGAGACTCGTGCCCATATTTCGCAGTCACATGAAGATTTGTTATCAAATATAGCTGAGATGTTGGCTAGAAGGGATTCTGAAAAGAAGAAATGAGTGGTTATAAATCCCAGTGCATTGATAGAAGACTCGGGTAATCCTATCGGCAAGACCCACCCGCTAGTGGAGATTCCCATAGCAAAGCCATAGATTGGTCAGGCTGAATCTTCCCTGCGAGGATGAGTGGTAGTTCAGGATGACCCTAGTGAATACCTTGTTCCATATTTCAATGAAATCAAAAAACTAAAGGTCGAGCTACTCAAATAATTCAAAGATCGATGGAAATAGTTAGAAGACAAATTTAAGGCTATAGAGAATGTTGACTAGGTCCCGAGAATAGATACAAGAGAGTTAAGTTTGGTTCCCAATTTGGTGCTACCTCCGAAGTTCAAGATACCTGATTTCGAAAAGTATAACGGGACCACTTATCCCGAAGCTCATATTACAATGTTCGTTAGGAGAATGACGAGGTACATTAACACTGACCCTCTTTTAATTCATTGCTTTCAAGAAGTCTGACGAGATTTGTGAAAAGATGGTACAACTAGTTGAGTCGTGCCAAAATTAACTCTTGGAAAGATCTGGCACATGCATTTGTTAAACAATACAACCATGTTATCGATATAACTCCTGATCGGGTTACATAGCAAAACATGGAAAAGACACCTAACGAGAGTTTCAAGCAATATGCACAACAATGTAGCAACCCAAGTGTAGCTGCCGCTGTTAGAAAATAAGACAATGATGCTTTTCATCGGTACACTGAAGAAACCATTCCTCGGCCACATGATAGGAGGTGCTACGAAAGACTTCTTTGACATAATAATGAATGGAGAAATGATTGAAAATGTAATCTAAAGCGGAAAGATTGAAGACGAGGAAAACTCAAAGAAGTTAAACTATAAAAGAAAAGAGGGCGAGACAAGCCATACAGGTGTCTATAATGTCGGCTATTCAAAACCGCTGACAGTCGGATAGCCTAAAGTTGCGACCTCAAATACCTAAACTTCCTCGAAACAAGGATCCAATTAGAGAACAAAGGTGGAAGACATGGAATTTACTCGTATCCCGGTAACATACCAGGATTTATACAAGAATTTGTACAATGTACATGTGGTGTCTCCATTTTATACAAAACCAATATAGCCCCTTACCCAAAATGGTATGATCCCAATGTTCAGTGCGATTATCACATAGGGATCGTGGGGCAATCTATTGAGAACTGCGTCGTTTTTAGAAAGCTCGTAGAAAAATTTATAAAGATGGGGGTTGTAAGATTTGATGACTCCGCAGGGTAAGGTACAACTGGGAACCCACTGCCCAATCATGCCGAGCCATAAGTAAATGCAATCATTAGTGACGGGAATAGAAGAATCAAAACCAGTATTGAGGAGGTGAAGTCACCATTGAAATGGGTAGGCAGAAGATGGTCGAAATGGGCTTGTTGCAGCTAGGCTCGAGAGACAAAAAGAAAACTTCCAAAGACCATTGTCTATACCATAGTGAAGGAAATCATGACATCTAGAACTATGTAGAGTTTAAAGTTCTTATCCAAAATTTGATGGATAACAAGTTTAGGATCATACCAAGGCTTTGCACATAACAACTGGGTGCAAAGGCTATACATTGCTAGTGGTCATAATTGATAATAGATATGCTCTAAATATGCTGCCATTGGCTACCCTGAACAAACTTCTAGTAGACAGTTCTCATATGAAGACTTGCAATACTATAGTTCGAGCCTTCGACGGTACTGAGAGGAAGGTGATAGGGACAATTGAAGTGTTGTTACTAGTAGGCCCAAACACCTATAATGTTGATTTTTGGGTAATAGATATCAAACCCATGTATAACTGTCTATTGGAAAGACCCTAGATTCATTCGGTCGGGGCAATACCATCATCGCTACACTAGAAATTAAATTTTGTCTCTAATGGACGGCTTGTCTCTATGGATATTGAAGAAGACATCATAGCTTCCATCACATGTGATGTCTTTTATATAGAAACTGATGAGAAGGTCGTGGAGTGCTTATTCCAGTCATTTGAATTTGTCAATGCAACCTTCATCGCCAAAGAGAGTCGGATGCCCACCCTGAAGTTGTCTAAAGCAACAAGAATGAGAATCAAACTGACAGTGGGGAGAGGAGCCCGAGTCGGCAGAGGATTAGGGAAGCACCTACAAGGTAGGGCAGTGCACCATTCATGATCAATAAACAAGACCGCTTTGGCTTGGGATACAAGCCATATGCTAAAGAGAGAATGAATGAGGTTGTGAAAAAGCAAGAAAGGAGGAAGGCTCGTCTGAAGGGAGAAGATGTCAACTGGAGCCTCTGACTTTTCCTCTCCTTTCTGAAACTTTTGTATTCGGAGGATTTATCAACCCTAAACAGCTTATGAAAAATGAAGAAAGTGAGTTGGGAAGGATGTTAGGAGCTTTATACATCAATGTTGCCACCACTGAAGGAAGTGTATGATTATATCTAAGGGGAATTCGTCATTATACCCATATAACTGTTCTAAACAACTAGACTACTGAAGAACTCCCTAAAGTGTCTAGGAATGTTTCAGAGTAATGTTCAGAGCACACTTGTTGCTCTTGCCCGAGAGCAACAAGGGTCTTTTTGTAAAGGGCATAAGCTTACTATCTTTATGTCAATGAAATGATACTTTTTGTGTTATCTCTGAAAAACATTCTATTCATTTTATTTTGTTTCATTTTATTTCTTTCTCCTCATGTACACCAATCCTACACAAATTACCCATTCTTAATTCATTTGTTCAATGGATGCAATTATTTCATGTCAAGTCCTCTGATATCGATGTATCGAGCGACACTGAGACTAATCCAGAACTTATTTTTGAGCAAGATGTGTGTCTAGGAGAGCTTTAGGACTTTGAAGAAAATCAAGATTGTGATCCTTCTCCTGACCTACTAATAATGATAGAACAAGATGAAAAACAAATCTTGCCTCACAAAGAGTCAGTAGAAATTGTAAGCCTGTGAGATGACAATGAAAAGAAAGAGGTGAATATTGGCACATGCATCACCGCAAAGATGGAGCTGCTATTAGAGTTTAAAGATGTCTTTGCGTAGTCCTATCAAGACATGCCTGGATTAAGTATAGATGTAGTGGTACACAAACTCCCCATAAAAAGGGACTGCAAGCCAGTCCAACAGAAGCTGCGAAGAATGAGAGCCGATGTACTGCTGAAAAAAAAAAAAAGGTAAAGAAACAGTATGATGTCAGGTTTCTCTAAGAGGTCAAATATTCAGAATGGGTGGCCAATATAGTCCTTGTTATAAAGAAAGATGGCAAAGTCCGAATGTGTGTTGATTACCGAGATTTGAATAAAGCCAATCCAAAGGATAATTTTCTGTTGCCTCACATCGACACCCTAGTTGATAATACACAAAACATTCTTTGTTCTCCTTCATGGATAATTTTTTCAGGCTTCAACCAAATTAGAATGTACCCTAATGACATGGAAAAACATTTGTAACACAATGGGGAACTTCCTATTACAAGGTGATGCCCTTTGGACGTAAAATTGCAGGGGCAACATATCAACGAGCCATGGTCACCCTGTTCCATGATATGATACACTAAGAAATTGAGGTGTATGTCGATGACATGATTGCTAAGTCTCAAACCGAAGAATATCATGTGGAAGTCTTGAGAAAATTATTCTTGAGACTAAGGAAATACTAGTTGAAGCTAAATCCCGCTAAATGCACTTCCGGGGTTGCATCAAGAAAGATACTGGGTTTCATAGTTAGTGAAAAAGGCATCGAAGTTGATCCAGACAAGGTCAAAGCCATTCAAGACTTATTGCCCCCGCGTACTCAGAAAGAAGTAAGAGGCTTCTTGGGAAGATTAAATTACATTGCTCGGTTCATCTCACAATTGACCAAAAAATGTGATCATATCTTTCGACTTCTCAAAAAGCACAACCTAGGGGAATGGGATGATGAATGGCTGGAAGCTTTTGACAAAATTAAGTATTACCTGAAAAATGCCCTAGTTTTGATGTCGTCTATCTTGAATAAGTCGTTAATACTATACTTAACGGTTTCTAAGAATTCTATGGGATGCGTACTGGGTCAACACGACGACTCGAGAAAGAAAGAGAGAGCAATTTATTATCTTAATAAAAAATTTACAAAATGTGAAGCGAGGTATTCGCCAATCGAAAGGTTGTGTTGTGCCTTGATCTAGACCACTAGAAGACTAAGGTAGTACATGTTGTACCACACAACCTGGTTGATCTCGAGGTTAGATCCTCTTAAATACTTGATGGATTCGATTGTGCTGACAAAAAGAATGGCTAGATGGCAGATTCTATTGTCCGAATTCGACTTGGTTTATGTGAGCCAAAAAGCTGTGAAATGGAGTACAATAGCAGACTTTCTAGCCAGCTGAGTCCTAGAGGACTATGAACCTCTGAACTTTAACTTCCCGAATGAAGACTGATGTGTGTCGAGGAAGCTGCCTCAGAAATCAAATACTGGAGGCTGAACTTTGATGCTGCCTCTAATGTCGTGGGCAAAGGAATTGGGGCAGTATTGGTCTCTCCAGAAGGCGATCACTACCTTTTCTCTAGTAAGCTTGATTTTGATTGTACAAACAACATAGCAGAGAATGAAGCATGCGTCATGGGGATTCGAGCAATCATTGATCGTGAGATTAAACTGTTAAAAGTATATGGGGACTCTATGTTCATGATTTATCAACTCCGGGGAGAATGGGGGACCAGAGATTCCAAGTTAGTGGATTATCAAAATCTCATCCTAGACTTGATTAAAGAGTTCTATGAGATAACCTTCCACTATCTCCCACGAGAAGACAACCAAATGGCAGATACCTTGGCTACTCTATCTTCGTTGATCAAAGTCAACAAGCAATCTGATTTGAGGCCCATACAAATGAGTATATATCAGTCTCTAGCCTATTACTACAACATTGAGGAATGCGAGAAAATGAACATCCTTAGTATCACGACATTTTGCAGTACATAAAAAGTCGTGAATACCCAGAGCAGGCTACTGAAAATAAGAAGAGGACGCTACAGAGGCTAGCAAGTGAATATGTCCTAGACGGAGAGATCTTGTACAAAAGGAGAAAAGATCAAGTGCTACTACGATGTATGGATGTCGTTGAAGCTAAAAAGATCCTTAAAGAGGTCCATGAGGGTGTATACAGGACACACACCAATGGTTTTACTATGGCAAGGCAAATTATGAGATTCAACTACTACTGGTCCACAATGGAAAAGGACTGTATCAACTACGCCAAGAGATGTCACAAATGTCAAATTTACGCAGATAAGATTCATGCTCCTCCATCCTCGCTACAATTCATGAATTCCTCATGGCCATTTTCCACATAGGGCATGTATGTCATCGGGCCATTATCAATGAAAACTTCCAATATGCTTCGGTTTATCTTTACGGTTATTGACTACTTCACCAAATGGGTAGAAGCGGCCACTTATGCTAATGTCACCAAATTCGCAGTTAGCATATTCATGAAGAAAGAAATTATATATCGGTATAGGATGCCGGAGAGTATCATATCTGACAATGCATTAAAACTAAATAATAAGACCATAGATGAAGTGTGCAAACAGTTCAAGATACGACATCATAATTCGTCACCATACCTCCCTCAGATGAACGGGGCAATGGAAGCAGCCAACAAGAACATTAAGAAGATTGTTGGAAAGATGATAAAAACCTACAAAGATTGGCATGAGAAGCTACCATTTGCTCTATAGGCTTATCGTAAATTAGTTAGAACCTCTACCGGGGCAACACTTTTCTCATTGGTTTATGGGATGGAAGCGGTACTACCCATCGAGGTCGAGATTCATTCCCTCTGAATTTTGTCAGAATTGAAATCAGATGAAGTATAATGGGTCCAAGCCAGATATAACCAACTTGCCTTGATTGAGGAAAAAAGACTAAAAGCCATCCAACATGGTCAAATGTACCAAAAAAAGGATGATGCAAGCTTATAACAAGAAGGTTCGCCCAAGGGAATTTTAGGAAGGGGATCTAGTGTTGAAAAAGATCCTACCAACTCCGAGAGATTCCCGAGGGAAATGGATGCCAAATTGGGAAGGACCTTATGCGGTGAAAAAAGCCTTTGCCGGAGGGGCTTTGATCTTGGCTAAAATGGATGAAGCAAACATGCCAAGCCCTATAAATTCTAATTTAATCAAGAAGTATTTTACTTGAGACAAAAAAACAAACAAAGTGAAAACTCGAAATGGCACTTTGAGAAAAAGAAAATAAAATAAGGGTTCAAGATGAAAACCCGCAAAGGGTGTCTTGAGGCCAAAGGAGGTTTTGAGTTGGAAACTCGAAAAGGGTGGCTCAAATTTTGATCAAAAGGGGCAAAGGCATTTGACGTCCCGTTCCCTCGAAAACTTGGTTACAAAGGGGAATTTCGCATCTTGAGATATCAGTAAAGCCCTCAAGGTCTCCTAAACACACGTTAAACCCAAAAGGATTCTCAGCAAGCTGATCTAGTGAAGCTTGCTCGTTTGATATATGGGGAACCTAATTTTGTTTTTTTACTTTGTTCTCTTTCAATGTTTTCCATCTAAATATCAACCTTACTTTCAATAAATTCTTCATTCTATCTTATGCCTTTGTTTACACGAGTATTATACATCAACGTAAAGATCAATAAGCTAACAATTTCACAAATATGAAAAGATCTCTTTACATTGCTCTTGAAAAATTCCTGAAAGAATAGGGACCAAAGGCAATTCTGACTGAAAAAGGACATTTCCATGGGTAAAAGGGCTTGAGAGAAGAGAAATATTGCCTTTAGTCGTACATCGAAGAGACGACTAAGAAGTCTGGGGAAAAGAATCTTTTTATTCTGATCAGATCGGAAGAAAACAAGGTCTAGTAACTCAAATTAGACAGAGTTCGGACAACCAATAATATCAACTTTAGGGCAGATACAGATGCTCAAACCGACTCCGATATCTGAACATTTTTGAATCACATTTTGCATTCATAATAGAATTATTCATTAGACATGTTTGAGGTAGGATCATTTGATTCATAGCATCCTAAATGTGTCTACAAAACAAGTTTTACATATTTTGTCTCTACGACAAGTGGTAGAGCAGATCAACTCAACACTGAACAAACAAAATTGCAAGCTCGTCTCCCTGAAGGTGTAGTGGAATAAGTACAACAACAAATGCAGCTCTCTGAAGTTGTAGCAGAATGAATACAACCACTAGTTCATCTCCCTAACGATGTAGTGGAATGAACCCGACGACAAATATGTCTCCCTGAACGTGCAAACAAAATCACAAGTTCATCACCCTGAGGATGTAGTGGAATGAACGTGACGGAAAATCTATCTCCCTGAATTTGCAGCAGAACGAATAAAGCCACAACAACCTCATATCTCTAAAAAGGCGGAGGAATGAGCATGGTTCCAAATTCATCTCCCCGAGGATGCAGTGGAATAGATATACAAGTAAATTCATCTCCCTAAGGATGCAGTGGAATGAATACACTAGTAAGTTCATCTCCCTAAAGATGTAGCAAAATGGACACTGAGAGTCGTCTCCCTGAATTTGCAGCGGAACAAACAATGTTACGATAAACTCACCTCCCTAAATTTGCAGCAGAATGAGTATAATAACAATTTCATCTCCCCGAGGATGCAGTGGAATGAATACATTAGCAAGTTTATTTCCATGAAATTGCAACGGAGAAAACACAACAACAGATGAGAATGCAATGGAACGAATCACTTGTTTTACCATTGCAAGAGCAAAGAAGAAGATCGAAGATAGATGACGCCGCACAGAGTATAGCCAAACCAGACTGGATGAAATGGATTCCTTTTATCTTTGCTTCATGGCCGTTATACAACCATGAGCAAAGAGGGGCACTTGTAGCAACACATTTCATCTAGGCTTTAGCCCATTTATAATACAAACCTAATAATAATCCAATATCCAGCCCATTATCCAAACCAAACCCTAATACACAAAAAACCCTAAACCTAATCTAACCTAAACTATTAGCCACCGCCACTCACCTAGAGCCGTTGCAGTCCAAGCTGCGCCGCTGCCGTTTCATCGACTCTAAGCTGCTGCCGACAGCTGGATAATCATCCCATCACCGCCCTAAATCCGTATTTAAATCCCCTGCCACCACCACTTAACCCCGTCACCATCTTCACCGCCCTAACTCAAAAACCACGAGCCTTCATTTGTCCCCCCTTTACACCTCACCCTAAACCGAATGCCCTATAAAAGGGATTCAAACCGGCAAAACAGAGGACCGAATATTAGAAAAAAAGAAATCAAACACAAAAAAAGAAAAAGCAAAAAACGAAAAACAAGAAAGAAAAAAGTAAACAAAATCATATAAAAAACTTTAGGTTTTTTTTTAGATCTAGAAAAATAGAATTATATTTAAGAAAAACTAACCTTGAATTTGATATTAGCACCCAAAACCGAACTGAACCACCTTTTGCATGTTGTCTGGCTATCATGGACGGCGGTAGCCGTCGTCACGAGCGGCGATGCTCGGCGGATGGCGCTCGATCTCCGGCCGAGTGAAGAATGGGGGTTTGAGAGAGCTCTAAGTTTTTTTTGGGTTATCAAACTTAAAATGAAGATTTTTGGGGGATAAATGGGTATTTAAGGGCCAAGCAAAACAACGTCGTTTTGACCCTCTCCAACCCGTGCATTGACCCGACCCGGAGGAAAGATCCGCGAGTTTCTGATGAATAGGCAAATTACGCCCGCAGTCCCTCCACTTCGTATCCTTCACATTTTTGCACCTTAATTCCTATTTTATTCCATTTTGGCTACTATTTTTACTTTTTTTATTTATCCATTAATATCATAATTATTAATCTTATATTATCACACTAATTATATTAATTAGCTTTATTATTATATCATTATGTTATTATATTGTTATTTATACTATCATTATTATTACTATTATTATTATTATATTTAATTTATAATTATTATCATTATTTTTATTTTTAGTATTTTATACATGAATATATATATATATATATAAGTATATTATATACTATCGCTACTATCATACTAAATTATCATTATTATAATTATATATTATATATTATTATTACTACTACTGTTATTATTTACGTAATGTTTATATATATATATATATATATATATTTATATATATATATATATATATTCGTATATACCTTATATGTTTCTTAATTTTAAATTAAAAATATTTTTAGGGATTATCGTGAAAAACGTATCTTGAACGTAAGAGGTGCCGCTTTCCGTTAGTCCCCACTATAAAATATCATTTTAGTTCTAAATTATAATTTTCAAAAATAGGTTCTCTTCATTCGGGAATCTAACGGAAATTATACCCCGGATGTAATACAAAGAAATATTCTTTTAAAATACTCTAAGAGATCACAAATTTTAAATTAAATTCGAATTCTTAATTTCTATCATTTAGACAATATGTAATCGACCATGTACCAATTTTGGGCGTTGTGGGGTGCTTACCATTCCCCACACATAACTAACTCCCGAGCCTATTTTTTTGGTTTTGCAGACTCAAAACTCGTTGTTTTAATAAAATGACACAAAACATGTTTTATTAAAATAGCTGGGTTAATAGGTGATCCAATCTCACCTAAAAAAATGATTGGTGGTGACTCTCGTTGTTACATATATATAATATTTATTTTAAATATTCTTTAAAAATATAATAAAATGGTAATATAAATGAGGATAAATAAATAATTTTACTCAAAAATAATTTTTAAAAAGTTAAAAACTATTAATTTCATCTTTTAAAAAGCACTTTCCAAACTAAATTAAAAGACCCTCTTGATCTAAAAAAACTACAGATTTTAAATTACTTTTTGATCCAAAAGCAGTTTTGAAAACCATAGTAGAACGAAGCTTTTTAGTGCATTTAAGTTTTGATCCGTCTTATGTCCCATACAATCTTATATGGCTCCTAGGGACGAACCCACCTTTACCTTAGGAGGTGCTCTTGCCCCTAGTGAAATTTCTGTTCACATTTGCTATTTATGTTTTTTAAAATAAATAAAATATAAATTTATCCTTCAACTTTCAACATGTATGTGTAACCCCAAATTTTTAACTTTGTCATTGACGGCTCCTATCTTATCATAAATTCACGGTTGTTGATTTTACCTTAAAAAACACTTAGAACTTAGACCAAGAATTTCTTTTACTCGAAACTAAAAATATTGAACTCAAACTCGATGTAATATAAGATACTCATAAAAATTAATATTTTAAATTTATTGGATTGAAATTCGCTTTGATTTAAATTTGAAATGATTTGAACTCGTAATAATACAACTTGCAAATTTCAGTCTAAAAACAATTCAGATTTAAAAGTACATAAATCTAAAATTACTCCAAAATTAAAACAACTTGAGAATTTTATAACTCAAATTTACTCAATCCCAAACCAAATCCACCTCTCCCATGGACAACTATAATTGGAAAGCATGTTATGGTAGGGCCAATGATCCAAAACTTATCCGTATGGTGTCTAACATAATTTATAGTTGGAAGATGAGTATGTGAAAATTAGATTTCTTATTTTATTTTTATCCCAATAGAACCACACAAAGAATTTAATAAAGTAGACACACTAAGAGTACAATATTCAATTTTCTTCTAAGCTTAAATACACACATGAACTATGTACTTGTCTATTTTTTTTAATTTAGTATCTAAGCATGTTTTTCTTCTAAGTTAGTATGTGTATTTTCATTATGTCAATTAATTTGTTATTTGTCACTAACATTTAGACACAGTGATGGACCTAAAGAGGCTAGAGGGGGCGGCCGTCCTGCCTAAAATTTTAAAATTCCTATATGATTTAGAAAAGTTTTAAAAATTCTCTATGTATTCTTTATTAAAAATCTATTTTCGCCCCCTAAAATTTTATAAGTTCGCCCCTCCTAAAATTCTATAGGTTCACCCCCTAATATAAAGTTTTGCGTCTATCCCTATTTAGACACATGCCATCTAGAGACAACATCAGTCGATAATAATGTCATTGTCACCTGAAAATTAGTAAAAATTATAAAGTTTACGAAATAAAAAAGCATTTATAAATATCCTAAGAAAAGACTATTTCTTTGTCCCTTTTAGAATTTGAGAAAACCCTAGCCGCATAATATTTTTTTTCTTTGGGTTTTTTCTTTGTTTACTAGGGCCAACACCAAGCTTTAATGTTGGTTGTCGACAGTTAGATTTATCGTTTTTTGTATTTTTTTATTTTTTATCGTTTATTTTATTTTTTAGTTTTGAATAAATAGCTTTGTCCTTGTGATATATTTTACTCTATTTTTTGGCATGTTTTTCTCTGTCTTTTAGCATGCTTTTCTTTTTTTATCGGTCGTTCAGTCATTTTTTATTTAAATTTCTATCAGGGTTGAATTAGACGTTGCCACGACTGATCAAGATGACGCTCTTTTGGTTATCATATTGATCTCCCTGTTTTGGACCCTCTAATTGGATTTGGATACGTGTACACAATACCTTTCTTGTTCGCGATTAAGTTGTGATAATAACTATGTTTTCAACGTGCCTCTTTGTAATATGCATTTTTATGTTGTTGGTTGATGGTTTTACCTTTAATCGTCATTCTTTGGTGATGTTAATATCTATCTTTGTTTCGATTCTTTGAGTTGAGTTTTTTTTACCTTTTCCTTGTATGGTCCTATTATGATCTCGAAACGCTAGTTTCTTGTTTGAATGGTTGTAAGAATATGTTCAGATTAGGTGTTTTTGTTTACTCATATGTAAACTTGCATTGTAATTTTGGATATATTATCGTTCAATAAAACTAACAGATTTCAATTCAAAAAAATTCTAACAAAAGTTCTATATATATATTAACATAAATATCCTAGAAAAGTTCTAAACCTTTACATATATTATTTTTAGAATATAAGACACTTGGAAAATAATTAAAATTGAGCTTTTATAATATATAATATTATTAAGTAAATAAAATTACATAAATATAAAATATAAATTCTTGGAATATATATGATTTAAAAAATTACAAAATATAAAAAGATTAGATATTCTTATAAAAAAATAAACTAAAATATATAAATTAAAAAAATTAAAAAAGTATTTAAAAATGTTGGAATTAAAAATATATATAGACTCATAAAATAAAAATTCAAAAGTAAAATTAAATAAAGGCAACGTGGATCCACGTTCGATTAACACCTGTTAATGTGGGTCAAAGAAGGTCTAGGTGAAATTTGAACATATTGTTATTTTATATACATTTTTATTTTTTACCGAAAGAAAGTATACAAATAACAATATTATTAACCATTTAACAATAGATATACACCTTATAAATAAAGTAATTTAAATTAGTATTTCTTAAAACGAATATCATCATCTATTTTTTTACTAAAACACTTGTTGAGTTGAACTGTTCAAGCCTTTTTTTTGTAATATATTTAATATACAAATTTAGAAAAATAATAATAATTTGGTTTCAAACAGAAACAATATTAATGATGATTTGTTAGAATTTTCCTAAACCCTCTTTAAGTAGCCCGTTCACCCTGCTCCCTTCACTCTCACCCGAACCCTCACCGCCTCTCTCTGCTCATAAAGAAACATAGCTGAGTTTTTACACTTTTAGTTTTAGTTATAGCGTTGAAGAAGTTGTAGGGGGAAAATGGCAATGGTGAGTTTATTACGCGTTTTGATGTTTATGTATTCAATGTGGATGATGGGTGAAGCTAGAATCCCGGGAGTTTACTCCGGTGGTGCATGGCAAAATGCCCATGCTACCTTCTACGGCGGTTCTGATGCTTCCGGTACCATGGGTACGTACCCCTCTTTAACCCACCATTTTTACCTCATTTTCCATCAAAAGCTTATACTTTTTTCTTATAATATTTCCCCTTTCTTATTATTGCAGGAGGAGCTTGTGGGTATGGGAACTTGTACAGCCAAGGGTATGGAGTTAACACGGCGGCCTTGAGTACCGCATTGTTCAACAACGGGTTGAGCTGCGGTGCTTGTTTCGAGATCAAATGTGCTAGTGATCCTAAGTGGTGCCATTCGGGGAGTCCTTCCATCATTATCATGGCCACCAACTTTTGCCCGCCAAACTATGCTCTCCCCAGAGACAATGGCGGGTGGTGCAACCCTCCTCGCCCTCACTTTGACCTCGCCATGCCCGTCTTCCTCAAGATTGCCGAGTACCGTGCCGGCATTGTCCCCGTTTCTTATCGCCGGTATGTGTGTTCTGTTTCTTATTTATCACTTTTTTTGAGCTAATGTTTCTTGTTCTACTCACTGCATTAGTTGTATTAAAATGCTAGTAGTTTTTTGTTTCGCGCAATAATTTTTAATTAATGCATGAGAACTCTATTTTGTTACGTCGTTAATCTCTGTTTTAGATTAGACATAGGCCGTATTTTCTGATGCAATCTCCCGTGAAGTCTGTATCAGAGCAGAGGAGTTATTACTCCTTTCTTTGGTCTTTTCAGTTTTAACCCAAATACCCTTTTTCCTTTTCCTCATTTACTCCCAAACCTTATCTTAAAAGTTAACCGAACTTCAAGAGGATTTAGCTAGAAGTCATTTTTCTTGTTCCTTTTAACTACCGAATCAGCATAATCCGTTGCCTGTTTCTTTTGATCATAGGGATGAAATTCTAAATCTTAGCATCTTAAAGGACTAACACTGCAGTTATACCATTCTATTTATGTAGGAATATATCTCGAATATCAGCAGGTATTAATTAGACTAAAATCTTGTATTCAGTATCATATTTCCTTAGTAAAAGGACTTAATCTCGTAAAACACGCAACCCCCAAGGCCAAAAGAGAAGATAGCACAGTCCCCAATGTCCTTACAGACTAATATTTCGAGCCTTAATTCTTTGTCTTGTTGACCGAATCTGTGGTCCAGGCCAACAATCTCGCTCCATGTTTCATGCTAACATTGCTGCACTTTTCTGCGTTGATAAAAAATAATAATAAAAGGGACTCAAGGTTATCGTTTAATTACGCAGGGAGCCATGCTGGAAGAGGGGAGGGATACGGTTCACCATCAACGGGTTCCGTTACTTCAACCTGGTTCTGATCTCCAACGTAGCGGGTGCAGGGGATATCGTGAAGGTGAGCGTGAAAGGAACTCGAACCGGGTGGATGGGCATGAGCCGGAACTGGGGTCAGAACTGGCAGTCAAACGCGGTCCTTGTCGGGCAGTCGCTGTCGTTCAGGGTGACAGGCAGTGACAGGCGGACTTCCACCTCTTGGAACATCGCTCCCGCCCATTGGCAGTTCGGTCAAACATTCACTGGCAAGAATTTCAGGGTTTGAATTGAAGACCACTTTGGGAACCAGAAAGTAGTACTAGTAATTATTAACCCCATAATGTTTAACTTCTTTTTTAAAAAAGGGAAGAAATCGAGGTCTTCCACCATAACTCATCACAGCAGTTTTAGTCCCAAGATGGATCCAAGTTGTGTTAGCCTTAGGGGCGAGGCTCCGTTTTAACCAATTGGATTGGGGGTGTTGTGTTGCTTAGTTTTGGTTCTGACATTTTTGTGGTGTGGTTTGAAGGGCTTTTTTGGTGGAAGAACTGAGGCGGCTGCACAAAAATGTAGCCCGCAGCCTACAATTACTAAGGCAATGGATTTGAGTATTATTATAGTTATGGAGTGTATTGTGTCAACTTTTATGTATTTTAGTTGGATTGGATTTATATATCTTTAGTTTCTTTCTTATTATACATTTTTTAAACATGTTTACATTCATTAAAAACTATTCTGTCTTTGTATGGTCAAAATGTTATCTACCTACTAAAATATAACATAAATGTAGAAAACTTCCTTCAACTTAGTCATAAGATTACTGAATTGTGTGATATAGTCTTAGGATCTCATTTCCTATACTAATTATTAAAATGGTGTATAATGATAAAAATAGTTTTCCCTTCATTCAATTCTAGAGAAAAGATTTATTTTTACATATTGATATTTAGTTGAGGTTATTGATTAAATTTTATTTCGACCGGTATTTAAGAAAAAAAACATGAACTTAATTGTGTTCATTCTATTAGGATGCCTTAAATTTTAAGATTTTTTATTTCTATTTCTTTTTGGTTAAGTGAAGATTTCGTTAAGTAAATATAAAATGAGCCAATAAACCAGAACTCATTCCCAACGATTGTATATGTTCTTTATTTTTAGTCACAAACACCAAACAAACATATTGTTCAAATTCGGGTCTCTTAAGAATAATAATGTTCAATTTTTTCACGAAGACTGCTTAATAAGTTCACCACCAGTAGAATTCTTGAATATTTTTTTATTTAATTTTTTCACTAAAAAAATTAATGAGTGCACTACTAGTAGAAAACTTGAATATTTGTTTTTGATTTATTAAGGCAATATATAAGAAAATGTGTTTAGTTTTTACTAGTAAAAAATTAAAATGTGATTTACAAAGATGAAAATTTGAATTTATCAAGTCTATTTTACAATGAAAAAAATTAATTAAATATTACTAGTTAAAACTGAAATTAACGAATGCTTTTAGTAAAAAAAGACGATGTTCTTAAAGAATCGAAATCGCATAATATTATCTGTAAGATGCATATAAATTTTATCTAAGACTAAAAATAGAACATATACTACCATAATTATATTAAGAATGATAAAAATACTTTATTAAAACTTGTGATCAACATTTACCCTTAATATAAACTAACATAACACAAAAATTAACCATTAAACTCGCATCAATAAATATCTTAAAAAAACTCCTTAAAACTTTAAAAAGTAACAAAATCTTGGCCATAATCACGTAGTTGGTTGGGAGATCACATCTCAATAAGGGTCCCAAGTCCCAACTCCAATGCTTTTGTGGTGGGTCTGCTGTGCGGCAGGTTAAAATGCGGCTACTATACGGCAATACCTGTTTTCCCAGTTACAGGTTACCAGCCAATTCAAACAAGTTTTGGTTCAGATTTTCAGTCGGCTGATGAAATATTTCACTCTTAAACTGGTTTTTCTAACATTTTAGGTGCTGAGTTAATTGTTTCCCTTTGGTAACATTTTATGTGGCGAATGAAATGTTTTACTCAACTTAAAAAGTTCAATATCTCGGTAATAATTTAAGTTTCCTAACGCCAAACGGAATATAGGTAACATTTGAGGTACCGATCTTGAAACTGAATTTCATTAACATTTTAGAGTCAAACTGAAACCTAGGTAACATTTTAAGTGTCGATCCCGAAACTGAATTTCATTAACATTTTAGGGTCTGAACGCCAAACTGATTTCCGCCAACATTTTGGATTTAGAACGCAAAACTGATTTTCTTTCACATTATAGGTCACGAATCCCAAACTCGTTACCTGTAACATTTTAAGTGCCGAGCCCCAAACTAATTTTTCGATAACATTTTAGGTGTCAAAGTTGAAACATACCTCTACAATCATTTTCTTTTTAGGAACATACCTCTACACTTCATTCAAGAAGGATGATTTGTTTGAGTTGATTTCGACGGAGGTTAGCAAATCAATAAGAAAGAAATTGTCTTCATTGGAAGCTAGAATCCCCGTCGATGAGGCCGGCCCTGAAGCTCATTACATGCTACAGATATGTAATGCAAGCGACCTTCGTAAGATGTTTAGGAGATACAACCTTCGGAGGGGGTACCAACATCGAGCTTTATGTAAATTTTGATGAAGGTGTTAGTTTATCAAGAATCTCATGAGGTTCTTCTCCTTCCGTAGACAGAGACGATGTTTGTGTATGTAATTCCAAGAGACGACATGAGAAAAAACAAATAATTGAGGAATTGAACATCACATCTGATATATCTACAGACGGCGACAACACAAAAACAGACTCTTCTTCCGTTCATTTTAATTGAACTAAGATAGCTATTTAAAAAAAACTAGTGTTTCCAGTTTGATGACTGCAGATTAAAATTAAACTGAATTGGTTGAGGAGATGGTGTATTAAAGGTTTGATTGGTGAAAGGATAAAGTTAATGGAATGAATGGAGGAATCGGTTGGAACAACTGAGTGAGGGAAGAAACATGACATTAATTTTTAGTTGTGGCATTCCACTTTGATATAGGTATTCCACGTTAAGTAGCGGAACTGGGTCTTAGGTTTCGCTACGTTTAATGGAAACAGAAGCGAGAACGAAAACAAAAAAAAGTAATATCTTTGAAGTTGAAAATTGGAATTCTTAAAATTCAAAGTTCAAAAATTTGTAAGTATCAAAACTTAAGTATCAGTTTTGAGACGTGATCGTAATCACTGCAACATAAGATAGTTAGTTAGTATCGGAACTTACACTTAAAATTTTGAAAGTTTTGGAAAAAAGTTTATGCAGAATGGTCAAATTATTGAGTAAAAGTTAGAATAAATGTTGCAACTACCATCCCAGGGCAAGTACTACCAACTTCAAAACACATCTATATCCTCTTAATCCCCTACCCATTGAAGAAGTTGTTTATCTTGAAGCTTATAAACCTTGTTTCCAGCAACAACAACGATCTTAAGAAGGTAAGCAAGTTCATAAGAAGCAGTTTTTTTTGTACTTTTAGACATATAGATTCCATGCAATGTTTTAGTTATTTCATATTCATTTCTTTAGGTGGCGCAGTATACTCATCATGGAAGTTTTGAGTACAGTAAGTGATGCTAAAGTAGGAGGAGATACTATGGAGAGTTCAAATAAAATCGTTGGCATGACATTTGTGTCAGTGGAAGAAGCATGTGAATTTTATGAGGAATACACAAATCAAAATGGAATTTAGTGTACGTGCGAAACAACTCAGGTTAGAAATGGAAATAAATACCAACAAGAGTTTTGTTGTTCAAAAAAAGGCAAAGGAAATCAAAAGTAGACGAGGCGAAGCGTTCACGCGCTCCATGTGCACAAACAAGGAGCTATTACAAGGCTAGAGTAGTGGTCCATGCAAAAGCTCCAGATAAATAGGTAATAACATTGTCTGATAATAAACATAACCATGAACTTTGTCCACCATCCATGGCACCCTTTCTTCATTTGCATTGATCTGTGACGAAAGCCGATATTGTAGAGGCTTCAGCATTGCAAAATGTTAGTGTCAGAACATCAAAAATCATGAAAATCTTCATGCAACAGTCTGGTGGTTATCAAACTGTTGGTTTTACTAAGAAAGGCCTATGCAATGCCCTCAACAAAATAAAAGCTAATGAAGTTATTGATGGGGATGTGAATGTCGTACTAGGTTACTTCGACGCGAAGAAAGAGTTAGATCCCTGTTTGTTCGTGCAAATCTCAGTCGACAATTCTAATCGTTTGCGTAATCTATTTTGGGCTGATTTAACTTCTAGAGTTGACTATGCCATATGTGGTGATGTTATTGCATTTGACACCACCTACAAGGGTAATGCACACGGTCGACCTCTTATGCCCATTGTTGGTTTAAATCACCACCATCAAACAATTGTGTTTGTTGTTGATGTCCTTGCGGATGAGACCATAGTGGGTCTTAAATACTTTTACGGAAGTTATACTGAATAAGTCTCCGCTTTCAGTTGTTACAGATGGAGATAAGGTAATGCAGAGGGTGATCAAAAATGTTTTTCCCGACGCTAAACATCGAATATGTTCTCGGCATCTAGCTTGCAATGCATAAGCAAATATTGGGGATCAAAATTTTACACAGGAATTTAGCAGATGCATGCATGCTTGGTGGACACCTAAGGAATTTGATGAACAATAAGAGACAACTATTGAGAAGTTTAATTTGGAAAACCATCAGTAGGTGTTGGAGAAGAGCAACACCTGGCACTTATGGCATAAGCGTATATGACAGGTTTTTTTTGCAAAAATGCAGTCAACCCAAATGTGTAAATCGATGAATGTGTCTTTCGCTATTTTCCTTAAGTGCAAGAACACAAATTTAGAGTTTATTCATGCAATTAAAGATGCCATAAGTCAAATCTGCTGGAAGAGTTGAAATCAGATTTTTCTTGTACATAGAGTAAGCCGATGCTATTGTCACAATTGAAAGAGCTAGAAGGCCATGCAGTTGAATTGTATACAAGAAAATCATATAGGACCTTCCAAGAGGAACTTATGCATGAGACATTGCATAATATATCACGACATGAAGATGGCGACAATGGTGTTAGCTGTATTTATCTGACGAAATATAGAAAATCGGGCAAGGAATATGAAGTACAATTTGATGTTGTGAAGGAAACCCTAACATGTTGTTGTAAATTTGAGACATCGGGGTTTCCATGTAGACATCAACTACACGTGCTTAAGACCATGGATAGAACATGTATCCCAAGTTCATTGATTATAAATCGATGGTCAAAAAATACGGAGGTTGCTGCCCTATCATTTGTTAACTTCAATGTTCCTGGTGAAGTGAAACACATGGCTCGGTTCTCTTCTCTCCGATTGCTTGCAAATAAACTTTTCCATCTTGCAGCAAATACGGAAGAGAGCTATCGACGAACGAAAGATGTGACTCATAGACTAGCGTCCGAACTCGAGGTAGCTTCTATGTTGAATGATTCTCATGATCAAACCACACTACTCAAAAGAGTTTGGGACCTGTCAAGGAAGAAAGAAAAAAAGTCCTGATACAAGGTCAAAAAGAGTTGGAAGCAAGAATAGACGCTATTGTTCAATTTGCAATTCAGAAGCGCACAATAAAGTGGCATGTCCTGATTTGAAGTTAGGATTGACAACACCACCATCCGCATGTAATGATGATTTTTATACTCTGGACTTGGAATTTTCAAATGCTACAACGGACAACATGCATCCGATCGACTAAAATGTTAGTCCATATTTTATTAAATTACATGTTTGCATTTATTCATCGGTTAATTATAACACGTGAAATGATTTTTTGGCCTTATTAGGAGCATGAGGAAGTATGGATGAGTGACTGTGGAGCTTCAAACAATCCCACTCAAACTGCAGAAGAAGACTATCATCTTTTTTGAGCTTTTGAACGATATTTAATTATATGTTGAAAGATAATTATGTACGTATTTTATGTAGAGATATAATGTTTATTGGATATAGTGTTTGCATATAATATGACAATAATTAAATCGGAACTCAAATTATGAATGTCGATATTGGTAAATTTGTACCCGAACTTAGCAAAAGCGCAACTTAAATTATTTAATGAAATTGTGACGATTGCTGTGGGACATTTAGACATATAGATTCGAAACCTAGCGTGGTTGGGTCAAAACTCAAAAACTCAAACCAATAATGTTACTGCTTGTTTTTACATTTCAAGTTAGTCCTTGATTCTCCTAGTACCGGACCTTGACATTGAAGTTTTATACACTAATTCATATTTATACTTATTAGTATTTTGATATGCTCATCTTGCCTTGATTTAATTTGGATCTTTGGTTATGAATGTTTTGATTAGAGGAATATGTAAGTATTATATATCTTCTGATGATTTGTATAATAATCGATAATTGGTTTGATTTGGTTCTATAAAGAATAAAATATGTTATCAAGTAATTAAAAAATGTATAAGTAAGGCAATGAAAGCAAATGGTGAATTGAACATGACCATATGGATGAAGCGTGCATTTTACAATTTGTTATAGGCTTACAAATTGGACCTTCTACATTGCATGATTTACTTTACGTCCATTAATGATGTAATTAATCTTCAAAAAGTGATAGAAGACTAATTGTGTACATGATTTGTATGCTTCTTGACATGATTTAGGGTGTATATAAAGTATAATAAAATAGTAAACCTCAAAATAGATGCGCTATGTAACTGGACGAAGAAAGTGTATTCTCTGTAATGGGACGAGTGTGGAATGTTTGTATATACAGTTTCAAGCTTATCATGGGAAACCTGAAATATTACATGTTTTACTTAGGATTTCAGTTGAAGGTGCGAATGGCTAGTATCGAAACCCAATTGTCATTGGTTGGATAGGATTTAAAATTTTTGGTTCCCACCCGAAACTGTCTTATATTTTCGTTTCTAATATGATTGACCATAAATGTAACCCAATATTATCACGTACCGTTACTGCAAGAACGGGTAGAAATTTAATTCGGTGTGTTAAATACAAAATTATGAATTGGCAATTAATATAAATAAATTCGAAAGGCACATTTCCCAATAAATAAAAGATTGGTCTATTATAAGTACAAGTCTTTTAGGTTCTTAGCTTGAATTATAATTTAAATTTTTTGAACCCAAAGTACAAAAATTATAGGGTTCTGGACTAAATTACATCATTTTGAAAAAAATATAATCTGTTTAACACTAAATTACAAAATTTATAGGGTTTGGAGTAATTATATTATTTAATTCAATCGAGTCCCAATTTAGGTTATAATTATAGGGTCTGTATAGATTGTACGGTTTAATCTCATACACTAAGCTAAGCACAAAAACCTAAACATACAAACTAATCTCATAAACCACTAACCATAAAGTACACCATAAACCCTAACCTAGTAAATATAAGCCCTAAATCATAAAGCATAAACCCAAAAAGTAATACAAAAATTATCTCATAAACTATTAACCGTAAACTATGTACCAACTAAATCCTCAACCAAAAAACCTTAAAGCCATTAAAATTAATCTCAACAAACCAATAACACTAAGTTACAACATAGTAGTTACTTTTACCTTAGGAACTAAAATGAACACATTCGTCTGCATATTAAAATTAGTAAGGTAAGAAGAAAATCTTAAGAAGTAAATAATATGTTAAGAATGGTAATGTTTGTGAGAATGAACAAGTAAAACATGTGCTGAAGGGATTGTCAGGGTTTAAATACAACATAATAAAAAAGTTTGGCGTATTAAAAAAATTGGTTGTTGAAAGGATTGATTTTCAGAAGACGCACATTTCCAATGTGAAAGAGCGTTTTCACTGTCAGTTTCGCATCTTTGTAACGCTCTCAGATATGGCTGCATCATAAATGTCTTTTCAATTGTTGCATTGGGCATAACAGTTTTTGAGATAATTTTTAGTACGTCGTTCTGAACCTACTTTAAAAATATAGAACTCTTATGAACATTGATCGAAAATTGAAAATTTGAACTATACTTTATTGATTTTCAGTTCATTTATCAGCAACATTGTTTCGATATACTGTAAAGAGAACCGAAACAGATATAAATATAGGAATTTTAAAAAGGGGCCCAAATCCCTGGCAAAAATCACAAACATGAAGACCAAAATCCTAAAGCAAAAACCATAAGGCCCTAAAAATTAATCTCATAAAGACGTAAATTACAACATGGTTGTTACTCTTACCGATTTTTGTTTTGCTTGTGTACGATTTAGGGTAAAATTTAAATCTTAAGAATTTATATGAACAAAAATAACACCATATTGAAACTAATAGGGTGAAAATTAAATCTTAGGAACTAAATATTATTTTAATAATGCTAATGTCTGTGAGAATTAACAACCATAACGTGTGTTGAAGGAATATTTGGAGTTTAAATAGAGTATAATAAAACGATGAGTATCTCCAAATCCCTGGCAAAAATCACAAACATGAAGACCAAAATCCTAAAGCAAAAACCATAAGGCCTAAAAATTAATCTCATAAAGACATAAATTACAACATGGTTGTTACTCTTACTGATTTTTCTTTTGCTTGTGTACGATTTAGGGTAAAATTTACATCTTAAGAATTTATATGAACAGAAATAGCACCATATTAAAACTAATAGGGTGAAAAATTAAATCTTAGGAACTAAATATTATTTTAAGAATGCTAATGTCTGTGAGAATTAACAACCATAACGTGTGTTGAAGGAATATTTGGAGTTTAAATAGAGTATAATAAAATGATGATTATCTCCAACGTTTGCTATATTGGTAGTGAAACGTAATTTCTTAGGTTCGACACTGTTTAAAACTTGTGGTTCCCAATATAAAAGTCTTTTCAATGTTAGTTTCGAATCTCCGTAACTCGTTCTGAAACGTCATCAACAGATAGTCTTTTCAATTGTTGCATTGGGAAGAACACTTTGTAGATAATTGAATTGAGTAAGCAGTTGCTAACCAGTTATTAAATTCTGAAACTCAGCATAGGAACCAAAATTTCTATTAAACTTTAACGTTTTGCGTTTATTTATCCTGAACATTATTTTGAAACATTTTATAGAGTTTCGACACTGCTTTAACTATAAGAAATGTAAAAATTAGGACCATATCCCATTGAAAATATTTTTCTATTCTAAAAAAATCCTAAACCTCGGGTTCGGTATTCTGTTTTCTATTATAAATATGCCATAGTTTCATACCTTAATCAGCTCTTGTTTCCTTCCTACTTTTCGTCTCTTGTAGACAGAATTATATGTGTGGTTAATTTTTTTGGTGGCAATGTCTACTATGTAGAGATTTCATTTTATAGATCCTAGAGGATGGCTGATTGTTTCTAGGTTTCTCTTGTCGACAAACAATGGTATTTGGAAGGCTATGAATAGCCATTTATGGGGATGAACATCAACAAACAAAGTATTTGAAAAATTTTGGTCTCTAGATTTTTCAAATACATGTGTTTGTTGTAGTTTTGAACTATATAGGGGCGGCCAATGCAAACCGGAGTCTGGAAGATTGCACAATCATGAGACCAAGGTTGATCATACTAGATGGTCTCCAACCAATAGATTGCGAACTCATAAGACGAAGGTCAATGCATATCGCACATTCGCACTATCGAAGCAGTTGAAATGCGTTGGAAATTAACCGTTTCCCCCGTATATATATCATCAAGAAGTTTTTCCCTATTTACAATTATTTGCTACGAGGGTTAAAAAAACTCATTACTTGAAGGCTTATTTTGTCCAAACACTTTATATATGAACATGTTGATATGAAGTTTATGAGTTTTGCATACCGACTAAACCCTACCCTAAAAACAAAACAATAAGCCGTTGCATCTCCAATATTCACCAGCATGATAACACTCTTTTGGTGTCAAAAATAATATAAAAAATTATAAAACTAAAAGTGCAATTAGTGTAAAGAGATTAACTCCAACCTTTGCATTAAAATGGTGCAAACTAAGATATTTAATATTATTTCAACATTATATTAAATCATATTCATCTATTTATTAATGTATAATTTCATTATAAATTTCAAAGTAATATGTTTTATCATGAAATAACAAATAAAAAATATTTGTTAAAATTTAACTTAACAAAAATTAAAAAAATCTTACACAATAAATAGAAAAAATAAACAAATATTACAATATCACTATGATTATAAATATAAGAGAAACTATAATTGATATAAATTTATAACGTACACATAAAAATATACTTCAACATAGACATTAAACACTATACTTAAAGATAGAACATAAACAACAAATTACAACACCATAAGCCATTAAACAAGATTCTTTCAAACAAAAAAATTGCATTCTACTTAATTTTTTAATCTATGAATAATTCGTAATTATTTTTATATTGTGAAAGGCCAAAGTTTTACTCAAATTAATATTTAATTTATGAAATTAATTACTTAAAAAAAAAGGATGGACAGGGGGAAAATGATATGGGGTGGATTTTTTCTTAAAATAAAAAAATGATTTGATGTTGCTACAGTACCCCACCAACCTTGTTAAGGCATCTCCAATCTTCACCAACAATATAACACTATTTTGGTGTCAAGAATAATATAAAAAATTGTAAAAAGTGAAAAAGTGAAATTAGTGTAAAGATACTAACTCCAACCTTTGCACTAAAATGGTGCAAACTAAGATATTTAATATTATTTCAACATTATATTAAATCATATTCATCCATTTAATTCAACATTATAGTTTCATTATAAATTTCAAAATAATATATTTTATCATGAAATAACAAATAAAAAATATTTGTTAAAATTTAACTTAACAAAATTAAAAAAACTTACACATTAAATAGAAAAAGTTACAACAAATATTAAAATATGGCTATAATTATAAATATAAGAGAACCATAATTGATATAAATTTATAACATACATGTAACAATATACTTCAGCATAGACATTAAACATTATACTTAAACATAGAACGTAAACAATAAATTATTGGGGTATTAAGTTGAAGTGATTTATTATGTTGTTAAATTGTTAACGATATATATATGTTGCAATCTATGTTTTAATATATAAAATTTATTAGACATTTAAAAATTGATCTATGATGCAATGTGTTTTATTAAAAAAATTATAGTCTACTCAAGTTTTTAATTTATGAATAATTCGTAATTATTTTTATTGATTGTTTTTATATTATGAAAGGTCAAATTTTCACTCAAATTAATATTTAATTTATCAAATTAATTAATTAAGAAATAAAAAAAGGATGGGTAGGGGAAAATAATATGGTGTGGCTTTTTCTTTAAATAAAAAACCAAAAAAAGAAAATGATTTAGGTCAATTTTGGATAGAATTATAATTTTGTGGACAAAAATGAACAAAAATTACACCATTTTTACTTTATTAGACGTAATTATATAAATGAAAAATAACACGTGCTTCAATTTCATCCTTAACCTAATCTCCTCAACACCACGTGTGACATAAACCTATAGGCTATAATCCTATAGCCCCTAAATTATTAGGTAACACATGACTTATTCGCCTATAAGTATAATAGAGTAAAGACTATTAGGGACATATACGTTAGACTATATTATTAGGGTAAAAATGAAATCTTGGGAAGTAACTAATATGTTAAGAATGCTAATGTTTGTGAGAATGAACAAGTAAAATGCTTGTTGAAGGAAAATTTTCCTTTTAAATAGAGTATAATAATACGACGGGTATCGAACGTTTGCATTTACGGTGTCAAACTTTTCACGTCTATCTAAAATATGCATGTTTTACTAAAGATTCTAGTTAATGTTTGGCTTCATACATATCGAAACCAATATTCATAGGTTCAAAACTAGTTAAAATTTGTGTTTCCCGCTGTAAACTGTCTTTTCCGATATAATATTAAATGCACTTAATTGGCTGTTTCACTGGATTTTCTAATCCCAAAAGGACGCATGTTCCAAATATAAAATTGTCGTTTCACTATCATTTCGAATCTACAATGTTATAAATCTCTATAAACCGTTCAGATATGTCGGCAACATATATGTCTTTTTATTTGTTGCAATGAGCAGAACAGTTTCAAGAGAAGTCTTAATAAGAATCAAGTGAAGTTTTAATAAGAAGTTCCGAAACGGTAATACAATTTTGCTACCTCGACTACAAACCGACAATTGCTAGTAGACTTTAAATATTTACAGTGTACTGATTATGCACAAAGGTCCGAAACAGTTTAAATAGTCCCGAAACCGGTATACATTTATGAACTTTACAAGTAATAAACCCTAGAGTGAATTTGTGGCCTACGTGGAATATATTTTTCTATTGTAGCTGGACTACGTAGTAATTGAAATTTATATCACACACTCAGCTAAACAGAAAACCCTAAACCATTTTTAAATAATCTTGTAATCCACTAACTATTAATTTCAGCATAAACATAAACCCAAACACGATAATTATAAACCTTAAATCATAAATCTTAAACCTTAAAGCAGTAAAAATTCATATCATAAAGTAATAGCCGTAGACAACACCATAAACCCTAACTCAATAACAATAAGACATAAATTCTAAACTCAAAAAACCTTAAAGCCGTTAAATTTTATCTCATAAACCATCAACTCAACAGACAGGCTGAGTATTTGAGGTGGCCAATGCTAGCCATACTGTCTCAGAATATTAATATAGTAGTTAATGCTTGAAATTTTATCTCATACACTAAGCTGAACACTGAACCCTAAACCATACAAAATAATCTCACAATCCTCTAACTATTAACTTCACCGTAGACAACACTGTTAACCCTAACACAATAACAATAAGACCTAAATCCTAAACACAAAACCCTTAAATGTGTTAAAATTTATCTTATAAACCAAAAACTCAACAGACAGGGGGACGTGTCTAACATGCGGCAAGGTACATCCTAAATCTTAAACCTGAACCCGTGGACCCTTTCATGAAAACCACGAGGGTTTAGATATAGCAATTCCTTATTTTGTAAGATTTGATTGGTTAGTTTAAAAAGTAAATAATGTAGTGTTACTTAAAGGAAAGCGTACAAAGTATTTCATGAAGAGATTTCCTTATGCCCTAAATTTTGTAAAAATATAAGTTCTCATTCCTAATTAATATTCCTTTATAAGAACAATGCATTTATGTTTTTTTTATTTCCTAACTTGAAATTGTTTAATATTAATATTTCCAAATTTAAGAACACTACATAAAACAAAGTAAAGAAAATATTTATATTATTTTATATTTACAAATTTCTTCTTCATATTATTAATTTGCAAACAGGCTAGTCAATGAGGAATTATTATATCATGGGTCCTTTGAAGCACGTTAAACCCCAGACGAGTAGTAAACATTTGTGCATATAGTTCCGACCTTATCACGTTAAATCGAAACTAATACATGTTATCCTAATGTTTTCACTTAAAAATTTGGTTGAGAAGTTTGGAAACAAACATCCATTGTTTAAAAATTATGACATTAGCGGCGGCAAATAAAAAAAGTTGTAGTATCGACAATTTACCAGATGCATCCATATATTAAAAATTGAACATTAGAAGATATGGCCAATACATAAACATTTCAACCCATAATCTTCCTCGCATACTTTGCAAAGCACTGCAGATTCCTCTTGTAAATCAGAGCAGCACCCTCACACTTAGGGTGAGGAGCGTCTGCGTTTGGAGTACACAACAAAGCCAATATAGCCTTAACAACGTCCACAACTCTAATACAAGGACTCCAACTTTCATGCAAGATGGGCAATCTAATGGTGCCAAACTCAATAATGTTTGGGTGAAATAGATCGCCATCAAATGTAACAACAATCTAGAAAAACATAAAACAATTGTCCATTAATTGCATCAATGTAAAAAATTGACAAAGATAAAACTTAAATCTTGGTAGAATAATTGCCCTAGGAGGAGAGAGAGGATACTGAGCTGGAAAGATAATGGAAACATCAAATTCATGGCCTTCATAAGGGCTGCCAGTAGTTGTAACCATTTGAAGTCGATAATGATACGAAGATCTGTCAACATTTGTCGTTACTAAATTAAAATAATGATAATTACAATCTTTATGAAAAGGTACCATACAATAAGAAAAATAACCTAACCTATCATAGGGTTGTTTACCAGAAAGAAGAAAATGGGATACTTCAGGAACCTGTCAGGCATCATTATGCATCTGCCTTTGAATACTAGAAAGCACCCACGTGGACATGTTTATGCAAGATTTCAGTTTAAAATAGGGTAGAAGATGCAAAAGACAAAGCGGCAATATTTATAGGGAAATTGTGGTTGTTCATATTTCAACCCTAGCGGTTAAAAAGATTACCAACCAATAAGCTGTTGTTTCGTCTAGGACTAATAAACCTATAATGTTATTGGATATTCTTATATTTTCAATTGGTCTTGACTAAGGTCAGTAGCAAAACCAAAATTAGTAGTTCCGAAACTGATCGAAAATTCTCATTTGGTTACCTTTATGACTTTGGTGGGTTGGAAGGAATTCAAATTTCAGAAGATGCGTTTTTTCAGTGTTAGTATCGAAACTTTATAAGCCTGTGTGTAACCGATGTTACGAACTTATAGAGCTCCTAACCTCCAACGGTGCACATTTTTTCATATTTTCAGTTGGAATCTAATTCTACTTGTTCCCAACAGCTATTACAAAGCTCCGAAACTGATGTTCTGAACCAATTTACTCACATTGCAAAAGGCTCATTTCCCAATATATATGCGTCTTTACTCTGCCAGTCTATAATTTGTGTAACCTGTTCTGATACGTCAGCAGCAGACAAGTCTTTTCAATTGTTGCATTGGGTGGACCAATTTTTAGATAAGTATGAAAATGTAATGGTAATTCTGACACACACTCTACCAACCCATAAATTAAATGTGTACATTTAAGATTGTCAGTTTATACCATTGGTTGGAAAATCATTTTTCTAATATTTTAGTATTATAAACATCAGACTTTTTTTATATTATAAATAGGAGTACCCAGGGTTCCTAGTTTCATACCCTGGTTATGCGAGTGGTGTATTTATTCATTTGATTCTCTACAACATTATATCAAGAGTACTGATGGCGATGACTACAGTGCAAATATTTCATTTTTTTAGATCCGGGAGAACTATTGTTTTTATGTTTCTCGTGTCGGCAAACAATGGTATTTGAAAGGTTATGAGTAGGCATTATTTTTGTAATGCACAACAGTTGGCAAAGTATTTTCAAAGCTTTTTGACAAAGACTACCCAAAATACTACTGTTTGTAGTTGTTGGTTCTACTTGGGAAGGCTTAGCAGAATCTTGAAGCTGTTGATGTGTGCTACACTTTCACTATTTACCCAGTTAGTTGATTTCAAAATATAAAATGTCACCTCTCTTAGTTGGTTTATTTGTTAGGAACATAAGATTACAGTGTTTGATATTAATTGGAGGAAAATATGACCAACTTCTCCGTCTGATTTATGAAATGTTATCTATATGGATTTCTATCATGATATGAAGTTTATCATTATGATTATTGTTTTCATTAATTTGAGTTTAATTAATTATGTAGTTCTACTTCTTAAGCCTATAAATAGATGATTTGGTGAAGGCATTGCATCACGTCTATATTGAGAATAAAAGATTTTTATGCACAACAACATAAAGGATTTTTAGGGAAAAAGTGGCACTTACTAATAGGTTTAAAAAATATATAATTTTTTTAACAAATATATTAAGTCTTTCAAAAAAATATCCATTATATATTATATTGTTCAAAATTAATTAATAATTGCGACGTTTGTCAAGTTCCGCGTGGCCACGCCATAGGCAAAAGATGATATTAAGGAGTTTTCCATCTAGAACGTGCCATTTTTTTTCATTTTTGCAGTTGGAATTTAAATTTACTAGTCCCGAGCATCTATTAAAGAGCTCACAAACCGATGTTTTGAAGTCCTTAACTCACCAAAAGGCCCATGTTCCCAATATATATGTGTCTTTTCTCTGCCAGTCTCGAATATCCGTAACCCATTCCGACACTTCAGCAACAGTCCAGACTTTTCAATTGTTTCATTGGGTATTGGGTACAATAGTATTCTGATAAGTATGACATGGAAGTTCCGATACTTGAAGAAAATTCCAATACGCATTCAACCAACCCAAATATTTAAAATCTTTCCAATAAAGTTTTCTAGTTTAAAACAACTTATAAAAAATCATTTTTCTAATATAAATATTATAAAGCATGTCGGGCATCCTTTTTCTATTATAAATAGGATCCTTTGGGTCTTTAACTCTCATAACCTAATGAAGCGAGTGTTATTTTGTTTCCTTTTAAGTTTTCGTCTCTACAACATTTTATGTGTGGTTTATGTTGTATTAATGGTGCCGGTGGCAACTGTGCATAGACTTCATTTTATAGATCCTGGCGGCGTGGTGTTAGTTCTTAGGTTTTCCGTGACGAAAAATAATGATATTTGAAAGGCTAGTAGCCATTTGAATGGATGAACACCGACACGCAGAGTATTTTGAAAAAATGCTCTCAACATTAGTCCGACTACTGCTATTTGTTGGTGCTCGAAACTACATCCAGAGGAGGCGGCCAATGCAGAGCGGATTGTCAAGCTTTTGATGTGTATTGGCATTTGGGCCTTTTCCCTATTTACGTTATCAAAGTTTTGCTACAATGAAGACAGTTGGCGAGGAAGGGTACAACAATGATGTCTTCTAGGTGGTCTTGCTAAAAATTGTAAGAATAGTAATGAAGATTTAGGGATATTTCTTTTGTTTGTAATGAAAATTTGATTTCCAAGTGGTGAAAGTGAATGAAGTTGTGTTTATTTTTTAAAATTGTAATCAATTGCTATTACAAAAAATTTCAAAAGTGTTTCACTTGACAACATAAATAAAATTAATATTTTCCTTAGTAGAGGGAACCCAATTAAACTTATTATATATATAACATAAACACATTATGTATTTTGAAAACTCATATTCACAAATTTAATAACACAACATTTAGACAACGTAAACAAAACACACATTATGATATTACATAATTGTCAACTGTGCAAATGGATAAAAGAATATTGTCTATAAAGTGTTCTTCACATGGTTTTTTTCGGTATATGATTCGTATAAACTAAAATAACTAACGAATACAAATAAATCTAGAAGTAGTAAAAAATGATAAAAATAAATGATCCAACTAAATTTATACATACAAAAAATATCGTATAAATCTAAAAATATTGTTTAAAAGTTTCCAACCCGTCTTTCAGAGTTTCGAAACTACGCTAAATTTGTCGTTCCCACCGAAACTGTCTTTTCAGCTATAATATTAAACGTCACATTTATGACTGCAAATCACGTGGCTTCTCAGTGTACCACATGTTTGTCTATAAAGTAGCGAACTTATAATGTGAAAGCACAAATGCAACAAGTTTGCGTAATGATTTCAGTTTAAGTTGGAAATAACAAGTATCTAAACCGCAATACATAGTTTCTAAAGTTTATTGAATTTATGATTCCCGCCCGTTACAATCTTATCAGTTTTAATATTAAAGTAAAACTCTTAAAAGGCGAATTGATTTATCAAATCAAAAGGCGCATGTTACCAATATATATGCGTCTTTTCTCTGTCAGTCTTAAATCTCCAAAACCCGTTCTGCTATGTCAGCAACATTTATTTGTCTTTTTAGTTGTTGCATTGGGTAGAAGAATTTTTCGATAAGTGTAAAATAGAAGTTCTGAATCTTGATGAAAATTTCGAAACCTATTGAAACAACCCAAAAATTAAAAGTGTCCAATCAAGTTCTTCGGTTTAAAATAATTTATACAAAATCATTTTTACAATAAAATACTATAATACCCACATACCATCTTCTTCTATTATAAATACTAGTGGCAAACAAACCCTCAGCCATTTCTATCAATTGTAGTTGTTCAGTTGCTGTCAGTTGCTATCAGATCCGAAGAAAAAAATTCATTTGTAGCTATTAATGGCAACAAACGACGTATCTGGAAAATTCTTTTACAAAGACATTTTCCAGATATTGTGGTTTGTTGGTATATATAGTTGCATAACTTTCATTTGTATGATCACCACATGTTTTTGGTGGGTGTGTAGTATTTGTGAGATGTATCTTCCGTGTTTTATTCTAGATAAACGACAAATCGCAATATCTGGAAATGAATGGTCTTTTTCAAGTGCCGACATACTGTTCAACCTTTTCTTGGAGGTTGTGGGTTGCTTATTTTTACGCCTTAATCGTGGAGGCTAGATGAAGACCAACGCATGAACGGGTAGTCAAAGCCTCTACCATTGTGGATGATGATGATTAGGGGGTAGAATTAATCATCTCTGTTGATATCTATAAATCCGCAAAGCTTGTTTAGAAGCCCCACACACAACTCAGTTGTGTCCACAGTGAAGAAAATGAATGAATACAAATATTGCAGAATTTGTCCATAAGGACCACAAATGTAAATGGAGGATCCGTGTATGACGCTTGAAGAGGCAATCGATGATGAAGGCTACAACAATCATGTCTTCTATCTGGTCTTGGAAAAAATGAATATTTATACTTGTGAAGATTTAGGGATATATCATTTTTTGGTAATTTAATTTGATTGCTAGCGAAAGTTTCAAAAGTTAGGAATTTGTATGATTTTTTAATTTCAAGTTTACTGCTAATAGGGATTGTTTCCTTTACATGGATCGATTACTTTGAGGTCAATTTGAGTATATTGTCCTTGTTCTTTTTACCAACTTGGACTTTAAATATTAATTTAACATTATTGCTTCAAGATGCATATCATTATACTTACCAAACTTATGTGATATTAGGCAAACTGTTTACATGATTTATACAATGATTCTTGACATGGTTGTCTTCGTATATATGATTCTTGACATGGTTGTCTATCAATATAAGCTTTGTATAAATCATCACATGATGGTCATCAATTATGTTATACTATGTAATTAAGCCGTCAAGATGTTTTTTAAATTTGTGCCTTTTCTTTATGCTTGCAGAAAGTGACTTCTATATATAATACGCAGAGTTTCGAACGTTTACATATAGAGTATCGACCTTTTCAAGTGAAACCTACAATATCACATGTTATCCAAACGATTTGAGTATACGTTGCTCTTATGAAATTTCCAAACCCACTTCTATAGGTTCGACACTAGTTAAATTTGGTGTTGCCGTCTGCAATTGTCTTTGCAGTTGTAATTTTGAGTTGTTTGTTTCGGAACTTTACCACAAGATTCATTTCATTATATAACAAACTTATAATACAAGACGAATGGAACAATACATAAATAGTCAAAAGTGATCTTTTTTTTCTGAAGATGTGACCAATGCATTTCAACCCAAATTTTTTTTCTTGCATACCTTGCAAAGCGCTGGAGATTGTTCTTGTAAATTAGAGTAACACCCTCACAATCCAGGTGAGGGTCATCTAGGTCGACAACACGCAGCAAACCCAGTATACGCGCAAGAATATCCACAACTCTGATACCAGGACTCCACATTTCATGTAGGATGTTCAGCCTAATGCCGCCAGATTTAGTGAAGTTAGGATGGAAGATGTCCTCATCAAATTGAAAAGTAAACTACATAAACAGATAACCATTATCATAGAAATGCTTCAACGTAAAACATATTCGCAATGTAAAACAACAATCTTGGGAGGTTTATTTCATTACCCTAGGAGGTCTCATAGGGTAATCGAGTGGGATGAAAATTCTAACTTCAAAATTATGTCCTTCGAACGGGCTGCCCTCTGGTGCAACCATCTCAAATCGATAACGAATGGACAGTCATCGACATCTGCCATAACTAAAGAAAAATAATGAAAATTATAAATTGTCTGAAAACATTTAAATGTTTCCTAAAGGCTTAAATGAAAAATAAGTGCCCAAAGTATACCTCTTTTGAACATTAGGCGCCTAAAGTATTTTTTTTGTAAAATTAGGTGCCTAAAATTTCAACCATTATAATTTTAGGTGTCAAATAGTTAACTACCATTAGAAAAATTTGTTAACCAATAAAAAATTAGACACGTGTCATGTTTTAATTTATAATTACTTTTAATTAACTTTTTATTTTTAATAATTTAAAAACTTTCAAAAAAATCTTTAAATTTTGAAAACTTCTAAAATAGTCCCCAAATCCCTAAATCCTAAACACCCAAATCTTCACCACTACCGCCGCCACAAACCCCACCTATTTGGTCGCCAGACCTAGTCAACCATTTCCTCCCACTCGCTGTCATCAGAAATCGGTGAACGGTGTACCAGTCGAACATTGAATGTTGAATGTGAAATAACCATTCGATTGGCACACAGTTCGCCAGTTTCCAACGACGGCGAGTTGGGGGAAATGGTCAGATGGGTCCGGTGATCGAATGGGTGGAGTGGCGAAGGCGGTGGTAGCGGTGAAGATTTGGGAATTTGGGGTTTTGTTATTTTTAGGGAAATATGGGCTGAATTGAATATTTTTTTTATAATTTTGGAATTTTTTTAAAAGAAATAAATTTTAGTTTTTTCAAAAATAATTAAAAAATCAATATCCTACCATGTGTCGCGTTTGATTGGGTAACTTGTTTTTTAAATGGCCAAACACCTAAAATTATAACAGTTGAAACTTTAGGCACCTATTTTTACCAAAAAATACGTTAGGCACCTAAAGTTCAAAAGAGGTATACTTTAGGCACTTATTTTTCATTTAAACCTTTCCTAAAAGACAACGTAATAGAGGTATGTTTACCAGAAACCAGATAAGGTGCTACTAGCGGATTCTCCAACGCAGCACGACATAACTCCCTGCTAATAAATGCACGCGTATCCATAATAATTTGACAAAGTAGATGAAGAAATAAGACAAAGGTGAGAATGAAAATTTACAACACTTTCGTGGGGTATTTATATGGGAAGAACATGCTAGTTTCCCATCTAGATTAGGGTTTTACAATGTCGTGGCTATTCATATGTCAACCCGTTACTGATTAGGAAAAATTATTACACCTGAGCATGTGAAGGGTCAGTATTTAATATTTAACATGGCACATTTAGGACAAACAAAACGTGGCTTTTCATTAATACGAAAAGTACCGAACGTTTGAATATAAGGTTTCAAACTTATTATGGGATACCTAAAATTTCACATATTTTCCTAACAGTTTTAGTTTAAGTTGTGGTTTAAAAGTATCCAAACCGTCATTGACAGTTTCGATACAAAACTAAATGTGTTGTTCCTGCCTGAAAATGTCTTTTCAGTTATAATATTAAATGTCACATTTATGACTTTGAGAACGTGGCATCTCACTAGTTCGACGAGTACTGAATGTTTTTATATAAAGTTTCAAACTTATAATGTGAAATCACAAATGAACCATTTTTGCCTAACAATTTCAGTTTAAGTTGGAAATTATAAGTATCTAAACCACATTATTCAGTCTCGAAACTATCTTCAATTTTTGTTCCTGCCTGATACAGTCTTGTCAGTTATATTATTAAACTAATACCCTTAAAATACCTACACCCTAATTGCTACTTTCAAAATAACTAAAACGTCCATGCCACTTTGTCTGCCAAAGTAAGTGAAGAAGAAGGAAGAAACAAAGGTGGATAGATGGACTCTGTCTCTGAGGCAACCGAAATTTCCACCTGTAGCTGTGGAAATTTCCACTCTATCTAACCATGGGAATATATTTTGCATATCATGTACTTTTTTCCAATGGATTGAACCACCAATCATTCCACGTGCCAAGGTAGTTATTCTTGGACTCTTAAGGAAAGTTCAGACGAATGGTAGAGGAAGAAGAAACGAAAAGATTGCTTGGGTTCTTACTTTGATAGGTTTTGTTGTAGTGACTTGGTTTTCTCAGGGATAAGAGATTAAGGTTGATCTTCAGCCTAGTTTTTAAAAGGTTGAAGAAGACAAATGGTAGGTCCCTTTTGACTAATGCATTGTCGTTTTGGCTTTAAATGGCATTTAACTCGCAGAATTGCCATATCCATTTGATACGACGAGTATCAAACATTTGCAACTACAGTCTGAAACTGATCATGTGAAACATCATATGTAACATGGTTTTCTGACTATTTCAGTTTAAGTTTCTCTTTAAGTTTTTCAAATCTGCATCCATAGTTGCAAACCTATTTTCCAATTTTTGCTTTAGGCATAACATTTGTTTAAATAAATAATAATATTAAACGTGCCGATGAATGTTCAATGATCGACTTATAGTAATAAGACTAGTATCGAATGTTTACACTGAGAGTTCGAAACTACTGTACAATACAATTTGCCTTCTACACAATTGGTTCAGGGTGGTGACTGTACAACAAAATTGTATCAAAAAATAGGGACGCTACCAGATCCCCGCTACTCAGCACGAATGAAGATTAACTATTGACTTTTTAAACATCAAACCAAACATGCTTACATGCATTATATGACCTCAATTAATTAGGGATGAACTTACCTAATTGTCACTAACATTTCTTAAAATATACACTTATTGTCTGTCAAGATGGGACCAATGATCGTTTTTGAAAAAAAGTTATCCGATGGTTACAAATCGAAGCAGAATATGATTTCAACCCAAGAGAAAGTGGGGACCAAGTGTCAGACTAATACCCTCAGATTAGAAATTTATCAAAACCCAATTTTGTTAAACCAAAATAGATTAGAAATCAATAACTATGATTGCAAGTCGAATTAATATGATGTAATTGTGAAAAGATAATGGTTTAAAAATAAACCTGAGTCATTCTAGTATGGTTCAAGGCGCATTCTTTTGTCGCGTAATAGTTGCCGGATGATTATAGCCCTTTCTCTTCACCCATTTCTTATATGCTTCCACATCTTTGTACAGATGCAGCCTCTTTTGGTATTCTTGATCCTTAAACATATCGTATACCAACTTCATCATCTCACATTCTCTAACTACCTATAATTGGAAATAACAAATATGTTAGTACAAAAAACAAGACATTAAGACCACTCAACGTTTGATTATACATGAAACAATAATGGTAATCATTCACTTACGATATTCGGTAGGTGTTCTATTTCGGTACCTGACCATATGCCTCCCATCCATGCAATGACGAACATACCACAGTCCGATCTATCAAGTTCGATGATAACAATAAAGAATATGGAAAGCTAGATACCCATTTCCTTGTGTCATTACTTGATTACGTTTAAAGTTCAGCTTGTCAAAAGACACCTTCGGTATGCCAAACACTTTAACGAAGACCTCATTCTTAGCATATTCTGCTAACGTTCTTATCTGGACGTTAATAACATATAATGATAACAATAAATTTCATTCATGCACGCTAATAACATACAATGCTAACAAGGCGACACGACAAACAGATGTGTTCTTACCATTGTCTTAACTGCTTGCTCCCTATGTGGACTTGCCGGAATATCCCCTAAGCTATCTAGTAGCCAAACTTCACGATGTTCCATATGAATCACTCACAAGTACCAGTGATTATTCTCATAATTCATGGGGAAGAATACCTACAAATATTGTGTCATCAACTTCTTAAAATTTACCATATCCCAAAACAACTTAACATGTTTCCTTTAACAGATTACGTCTTACAATATCAATGCCAGTCATGTCCACCCAATGCTGCATTTGTGCCTTATAGAAACCTGTAAACCATTCCGCTGAGGTAGTTGGACTTGCTCGAACAGTACTTTACAGTAAATATAGTTTGTTACTTACAATCAAGAACAATTTATCAACTAGGGATGGCAACGAGGCGGGTTTTTGGCCGACCTGACCCCAACCTGAACTTTAAGAGCTTATACCTGACCCCGCCCCACCCCGACTTCTAGTCTTGTTCTACCCGCCCTAATTTTTGGAGTGAAAACCTGACCCGATCCGATCCGATCCGAATCAATATCAAATTTTTTAGATTTTCCCTTATTTTCCCACTTAATCTCAGATTTTTCTTTCAAACCAAATACCAAGCATCCAAATTTTAAGTAAATCTGAAAAGATCAACGAATAGTAAACAAAATACCCATCATCCACTCAACAACGTAAACGCATATGCAAATTCATAAATAACAATAGTGACAACAAAATCAGATTCAAGACAAAAATTCATAAGTAAAAAAATTGAGAAAAGTTTAATATATTTTCGTAATAAAATATTAAGAAGAAAATTTTAGAACAAAATACTTCATCAACCTTTAAACAAAAACAATCAAGAATAAAATATTCAAAACATCAAAATAAAATAAAATAAAAATGACATTTTCATAAATATACAGTGAGTTTAAAGAAATGAAAGAATCTTTGAAATAAAGAAGAAAGTTATCGAGAAGAAAGAGTTAAAACTTTTTAACAATATATAAAATAAAAGAAATAGAAAGAAATTTGAAGAAGAAAATGAAAAAAAGAAAGAGGAAATTTGAATAAGAAAAGAACGACTGGAGACTACAAATATGAATGAAGAGAACTTAAAACCCTAAAATAGTGTATGTATATATATAATGGCATTTATATATATATATATATATATATAAAGGTAATAGTATCGGGGCAGGGCGGGGAATTTTCATCCTAAACTTGAACCGCCCCAACTCAATTCTTTTCAAAAACCCGCCCTGCCTCACCCCGAACCTGAAATTTAAAAAGAAAAACCCGAGCGGGGCGGAGCGAGGCACATCGGGTAGGGTCAGGTTCGGGTAATTTTGCCATCCCTATTATCAACGAACAAATATGGCATAAACACTGTATAAGATGGTAAAAAAATAACATACATCAATACTACAAGGCATAATGACCCGCTGTTTACTCCCTTCTTTCGCCACCTTCCGATTCTCGAAGAAGCACACCATATCAATAATCTTGCAAATTTTAAAAAAATAATGACCAGATTGCAAAATAGGTTCTAAGTGTTTCACATAATTTCAAGCCATACACGATATTTATTACACTATCCGTATCCCTGACCCATGTATCTGGTCGTAACACATCCATATCAGTTATTTTGGCATCGCGGATGTCGCATGTAATCACCATATAGATGCATACAAACATTGTATTATGGCAATGATTTTACATTTCACAATATGACAAATTAAAGTTATAAAGTTTAAGGCATACTCTTACGCCAATAGGGTATTCCATAAATAATTACATTAGGCCCGTTCTTGTTTACCAAGCCCATCAGGTAGTACAATATACGCTAATGTCTTTGACCTTTCATCTCTAGCCTTTCACAAGAATGATATGATGGAAACCATGACAATCATAATTTATGTAAATGAAAGCAAAAATCATAACCATTAAGGGACAACATTTAATTCGATGGCCTTAACGGCCAAAATTGTATTATTTCCAATGTTCCCTTCGATGGGATTAAGGACCAATGTTCGATGGCCAATGTTCAATGCATATGGCAACCGTCATATGCTATTATTAACGTACACGGTACACACAACCAACAATTACCATTGCGAATGATAATTACACGGAATAATTTTCCCCAATTAAATTTCAAAACTTTATGTAGTTGAATGGTTATCCTTTGAGAGTCGAGGGGATTTTCGACTAACCTAGCTACAATCCTTGTTAGCCTACAACGGAATAGTACAAAAGTCAAGGCCAAGCCCATAGGTCCATGGAAAAGATGAAATTGATCTTTAAAATTTAATTGTAGCTTTTACCTTTTTCTTCACTGGTGCTGGACTGTAACACCCCTTCCCCAGGTTAACTGTAACCCGAGTTAGCTGTAACCCGGTTCAGGATCGTTACCAAAGCGAGAACAAAGCAATAGATAGGTTACTTGTCAAGTAACCTCGGTATACTTAACTTGCAACGCAAGTAATATAAACACAACCATTCAAAACATACAAGCAATCCATATTAAACAAAACCAACATTCTTAGCATGCTAATTTAGGTACTAATTTGTTCCAATTCGTACTTATATCCTAAGTTACCATTATTATGTTACCATTCCATTCAAATCACACACATCATTCAAACAACAAGCTCAAGTGTGGCATACTTCACAATAGGTTACAATTAGACATAATTCAACTTTCATTCTTATTACAATTCCATGTACCCTATTCGAATGATACTAGGTGATTGCTAAACACATTTCAACTAGCTTACTTGCATATCAAGAAACTACTTATTCAACCAATTAACATGATCAATCCAAGGCATCCAACTTACATTCTTTTACATGTTCATTCACTATTCGAACCCTATGGTGATCCCTAATCACGTTTCATTTGATTCTTTACAATCAAGTCATACAATTTCATGGCATACTTAGTTAGTACTTTGTTAATGCATTCTTGTACATACCTTGGCTCCAATCCAAGCAATGCCGAATCATGTCAATAGCCATAAGAATGAATGCATGATCATACAACATTGATCTATTGTTCGAATGAAACAAGGATTCAACCATCATTGTATAATTTTCACAATTTGTACAACATATACTTATATAAACATACCAACATAGTTATATACATAGCTTAAAGTCATCAAAGTTGGTTACATGATAGGCCCATCAAAACATTACATATACTAGTCTTAACAACACCACAAAATGCATGATCAAGACTACCTATTACAAGTTCTAGTGCTACCAAACTAGGAGTATACAAAGAGTATGAAATCATACTTTCAAGCTTGCTTCAAGGTGTTGCTTCAATCTCAAGATATCCTCTTGATAATGTCTTTAATCTGTTATGGGAAGAATGAAGAGTAGAGTGGTAAGTACAAGTTATGTACTTAGTGAGGTAACACTAAGTTTAGCCAATTTCCAAGCATACATATCCAAGTTTACATGTAATTCAAAGAATCAAGATCATCTCTACAAAACACATACCATTCGAATTCAAGTGTAACTTAGGCAATCTTTACATATCATACAATCAACATAGCAACATCCATCATAATACCATATGCTATTCGAACACTTGCTTAGAAGACAAGCAACCAATACTCCAATTACCAAGTAGGTACTCTTACACAAAGTCATCATTTATACATTTCTTTCATGAGAAGTAACTAGTTATACAACCATTCATGTGTCATCTTTCAAGGCAAGGAAGTTCATTCAAGAATCTTACAATTCAAGCAATGTTCATTCAAGTTATTAAGTCATCTTATAACACCCTTGGTAAGCAGTTTACTAGATAATCAAATCTTCAACAATATGCACCGAAGTGCCAATATGCACCGAAGTGCCAATATGCACGGTAGTGCGAATATGCACCGTAGTGCCAATATGAGCTCAAGATTCTAAGGCATGCCCTCCTATCTATCCAAACTAGCTACCAAGGTTGTTGATTATCCATTTCATTCAAGCTTTATACAATTCGTTATCCAATTCAAGGTTATGCCATTCAAAGGCCAAGCCCATAGGCTTATGGAGTCTTAACTCCCAATACAAAACTATCCATGCCATTCGAATGACATGTAAAACAATCACAATCACATGCATATGTATGCAATGTGCGTACCTTATTCTCCAAGCAAGCATGCCATTTCTTACCTTTGGCATAAGCAATGCAACATGTCAAGCATTTCATTTCATTTGCTTAACACCCAAGTAAACACATAGATCATGGCATCAAACAAGTTATCATACACGCCATTCTTCCCTTAATTAGCCAAATATGTATTAGGTCATGTTACATGGCAATAACATTGAATTAAGACAATAACAAGGTTGGTTAGGACCTAGTCCCAACCCTAAGGATAGTTACACTCACAATACTCATAGCAATTCAATTGTCTTGTATCCAAATCCCTTTGCCTCTAGCTTTGGGATATCCACTCCTATCTTCTTCTTCTCCAACTTGCTGTCCTTGGTCTAGCAAGCAATATACATACAATTCATCAAAACAAGCACATAAGGTCACACACTCATAGTAGCAATGTTACCACATTTGTACCTAACATTTAGCTACTGTTTTTATGCTTTATTTTAAGAATTTCTTACCAATTCATCTCCACATTGTTATTAATACATTTTAAAACATAACTAGACATGTTACAATGTCCCAAAACTGTTTTGAAAACAGTTTGCATCTAGGTGTAAAAACAGTCCCAAACTGCCCAAGACACTGCTGCCTGGCAGTTTGCACACTGTCCCTTTAAATGGTCATATCTTTTAATCCGTACATTAGAATTTCGATTACTATACACCATTGGAAAGATAAAAAAATTGTCTTTAAGATCATATAAGACTTGCATTTTAGTTCTTGTCCAATTAATACAGTTTATTGTTCAAAGACAGGGCATTTACACTGCCTGGACAGTTTGCACTGTCCAACAATTACTACTTACAGTTTCCAGCATAGGACCCAGTGTTCAGTTCTGTTTTCACCTAATGAAAGTAGACATACTAAGGTTCATGTCATTAAAATTTCAGCCCTGAATTTGATCTATACAATTTTTGGTGAATTTTCAAAGTGACTGCCCAGAACAGAGCAATTCTGGGCAGATTGCACCTAATCACATTTTAATGCCTTAAATTCATTTTAACCAATGTTTTGGCCCTATAATTCATTTCATATGATATCCTAAACATGTTTAGTCAATTTTAATCCATTATTCAAGGCAGCCAAAACAGAGTAAGTTGGTTACAATGCTTAATTTTTCATGTTTACTCAATTTCAATTCAACAAAGCAGTTTCTATGTTATATGACTATGCTCATACTTTTATCTTTCATTTCCAGCATTGTTTGCTAACAATTCAATTTGTTTAACACCTTCTTTACATTATCTAATCATGATCATGTTCAATTCATTAATTCCATAGCTCAATTTCAAGTTCTAACCATTCAATTCTTACTTTAACATCTCATTTCAATTTTCCAGCAACCTAACTTTATTACACTATCACAAACACATAATTTCCAGCATAATACCTAGTGTCCATTCTTCAAATTTGCATAATTCTACAACAATTTAATCATCTAATCACATCTTCAATAGCTAATTTCATCTAACATCATCAAAACAGTCCAATTCCACAAGTATACTTGCCTATTCAATTGAACAAAAGTAGAATCATACTTACTTTGCTTCTAGCTTTAATTTCCTTACAAAATCCTATACATGCAAGCTAAAACTTTCCTTCTTCAATGGTTGATTTCTCAAGCTTTCTTTCTCTTTATTTTCTCTCTTCTATTCGGCTAGCTAAGGAGAATGGAGAAGATGACAACATTTAATCCAAGTTATTGGATTTGTGCATTGTTTAAATTGTCCCTTAATTAATCCCTAATATTAACTTAATCAAGGGCATTAGGGGAAACAAGGAATTTAGCATGCATTCCCCTTCTTTCATATTTAATTCAATGTAGTCACTGTAAATTGGTCACTTATTTCATTCATTCTTTCAATTAGACCATTTACTAATCAATTTAGCTTAATTCTAGATTCAATTAAGCTATCAACTTATGCAATTGACTTCAATACTTCTAGGCTAGATTTTGGGGTGTTACATGTTCAGATTTTTTTATCTCCATCTATGCTTTGCTTAACTCGACTTGGGGGTGTTTTGAACTTAGAAGAAGGAGTAACAGTTTCTGCTGTCTCTTTAGGAATACGGTTCTGACCATCCTCTCTCACAGGTGACGAACGCATAAAGTTACGGTCAACAACCATATTAATTTAAGTCACAATATAGGCCTTATCAAGCTCTATATTCCTTGACACCGTCTGCAAAGAATCTTTCATGTCGTCCCGTATTTGTTTCTGAACACCAACGATTTTGATTTCTAAATCGTTTATTTTTAGTTCAAAACCGTCATTGTTCTCCTCCACAATCTTCTTCAAGTTGGTCATCTCGGCCCTCACTTCCGCCCAACATCGTATCATCAACCCCCTCATATTGTCCATTTTCTCCTTGCCTTTTTAATTTGCTTCTTAGTTCCCATTTTCACAACCTTTTTTAGGCTATTCACCTTGAACATTATTTGCTTCCCACATTCAAATTTCTTCTCAATTCCCGTATTAACAGCCTTTTTTACCTCATTCACCTTGGACATCATTTGTTGAAGCATCTCCGACAATATTTCCCTCGTTGCATCACAATCGTTGTATACCGCAACATCGTACTCCATGGAAACAACCTTGCAAAATAAATAATTATTAAAATTTTCACCTTCCCCAAAATAAATGATTAATACTATGACACATTACGTATTACCTTATGTCTCTTCGAAGCTTTCCTGTCTTTGTTTGTTTCCATGACTTCGCAAACTTTAGGTTCTACAACAGTTTCAGGTATTGGCTACTTCTATGCAATAATCTTCACCGTGAAAGTATATAATTAATTAACCACAATCGCAATTGACATAATAGACGAATAATAATCCAGCAGATACCTTTGGTATATTCGCAGCTCGGGCGCTCTTCAAGCAGGCATAAACACACGCGACCACCTAGTGCAGAATGAAAGCCTTACTACCATTAGAAGTTGCACTGGCTATGCTATCAAATCGAGACCAATAATCATACAACCTAAACTAAATTCCATATCATTCACAACATAGCATTAATTTATATGACAAAACTCAGTTCCACTCATTTCTCATTACTAATGCTAATTAAACTTTACCTCTAAGACTGTAATGCACCCTTTTAGGTAAATGTGCCTTCCTGGCCTCTGTATAAAGCTTATTGCGCTAATAAGTGCACCGTAAACATACTTGGCCTAATTCACTTTTTCCTATAAGCAATCGTCACACAACAACTTCAACAAATTTGGACTTGGGTGTATCACAACAGTAGGACACATAAAAACTCCAATAATGTATAGCAACACCCTTGCTTTCAAAGCATCCCCTTCAAAAGAATCAGACAATACCTCTCGCTTGATTTTTCCAAATGCGAAAACTGTGCTGAGGTTATACTTTTCACCAAGTTCTCTACCATTCTGCCTCAACATCACTTCATTAACATCAACACCCTCATTCTTCAGGCCCAATATAGTTTCTACATCTTCAACTAATACAAGAATGTTGTGTCCTTCAAACTGAATAACATTCCTATCTAAATCAAAATTTTCCATCAATTCCCCACACAGGTCCCAACGTAGAATACACAATTTTATAAAAACTAAAGACCCAAAACCAATTTCATCAAGAACAAGATCAATCCCCATCGTCTTCATTTCCTTTATGAAATCGTACAATTGCTTTTGACTACACCTTCTGTCAAAAGATGTCTAAAAGGGATAAGATAAAACTTTCTACGTCAATCTCAATATAAACTATTATACACTATCAAACAAATAATGTCTTTAGATTGCTATTCCCTATTACCTTCTTCGGCTGTCCTAATTTAGATTCTTTGTATGCCGTATTCTCCTTCTTAGTTTCATCAATGTAAGGTTGTTTGTCTTCTGTAATACCCAAATTTTGTCTGGTTTTCTCTTATATATAATTCACTATACATATGGCCAAATAATACTAAGTAATAAAATAGTCTATTAAAAAAATAATCCTACAATGTCTATATTAAATAAAACACTCCATAAATAGTCCATATTACATTAAGTTTGCCTCTACAAATCTGAAATGACCAATTACAAGTATTACAACCCAACTTCAAATGAGTTCCAGCCCATTATCTGCCTTCACCAGCCCAAGAAACACAAATGTATTTCTTGAGCCCGCCAAATTCGACCACGTGGCACTACTGAATTGGTCCATAGCCCCAGTAGATGGATAGCTGACGTCAGTTGTATCACCTGCTATAAAATGGGAGAGATAAAGTCAACATTCATTAATAATTATGCAATAATTATGCAATAATTGGAAGGAGAGAGAAAATGAAAGTCGAAGAGATTACCTGAAAGGAAGGAGAGCTCGGAGAAGATGATCAGAATAGTTGTTTCATTGCCAGAGATTCGTCGGAGCTAACGATACATCCGAAGGATATTTCAATCTTTGTTCTTTCTTTTTCTGCAACTAAACAAACATAAGCAACTAAATCCAGGCCTTAATATTTAAAAATAGTAATATCAGTGTCTTAAACTCAGATAAATCCTAAATCTAAAGTCAGTAACCTAAAACAACACTAGATCTAAAAATGGAAATGAAAACAGAAAATAAGAAAAGGATTATGGTCACTTATCTTGAGACTCTGCTACTGTGAGCACTGCCTGAGTTGATATTGAAGACAAAGGAGAGTTAGGTTTCATGGCGGAGTTGAAAATGACAGGAGATCGGTTTCGATTTTGGGTAGGTAGTTTAGGATGGGGAAGAAGGGTGATTATGATGAATTGAGGCTCAGATTAGGGTTTATGATGGAAAATGGAGCAATTTTGGAGTTTTTAGGGTTTTTCGCGGTGGCCGGAAATTGCTCTAGCGGCAGAGCATGGTGGTCGAAAAAAGGTTAGGAATGATCAGAGCTAGACCAGACGGTGGCCGAAGGGATAAGGTTTATCGGAAGGGATGACCGGAGACGACGACCAGTGGTTGGCGTCACCTCAGGTGGCTGAGAAACAGGTCGGGGTTAGGGTTTGATGGTTGTTGAAGATTGAAGCTACGAAGGTTGGAAGAACTGGGTTTGTGTTCTTAAGGGAATAGAGGGTTTGATCTTGGAGAAACAAAAAAAGAGGGTGTTTTTGTGGATCAAATGAAGGAAAGTATGAAGAAGAGATGAAGATTAAGGATGAGCAAGAGGGTTTTGATAAAAAAAATATGGTTGTTTTTTTGGGTTTTCTGGGTCTGAGTTGAGAGAGTCTGAGGGATAGAGAGAAAGAGAAATCATTATAATAACCGATTTAACTCAGAAATGGCCTATTTATGGCCAAGTCGACACGACACCGTTTTGTTGCTGGGTAAAAATAGATCCGCGTGTTTCCAATTCGGGTCTGGGTACGGGGCCGCGGCCTGATTCATGACTTGGTTATAACAGCTTGAGCCGTTTGGGGGCTTAAACTGGCCGGTTTGAGTTGGTTTAGACCGGTTTGTGAACCGGATTTTTAGTATGCTTGGGTTTGGTATCTCTAACTTGTTCCGCTTTACATTTTGGTCACTTAGCTCCTTGTAATTCAGTCTTCTAATTTCAATTTAATTCAATTTAGTCATGGGCAGTTTAATCTCCTTATTTTAATAGCTTTTAATTTAATTTATTTAATTGCTTGTATGGTACATATTTTTAAATAATCATGTAGTATATTTGTTTAGAGAACCTTGAAAAACTCTTAGTATAATTAGAACTCTAGAATTAGGCTCTCAGTTTTGAATAAATTGAAATTGATAGAGAAGGTCATTGTAGAAAGTAAATGAATATTAAATGATCACTTTAATGACTGAAGTTGATTAGTGTCACATAGTAATGTGATGTTATTCAAAGTTGGTATTCTAGTGAAATATTTAATATTCCATTTAAAATTAGAATATGGTAATTACATATAACTGAATAATTAGTTCAATAAAATTCAAATTAGGGTTAAATAATTAGCATCATTAATAGTAAAGGTATTGTTATTTTTGGGCCAAACATGAGTAGTACCCAATTATTTGGGTGTTATCACACAAGTCCAAAAATTAATGATATTTATATGATTCTAACTATTTAATGAATTGAAGCCTTAATTAGGTTTTTACTTAAAATTGACAACAAAATAATTTGTCATACATTTAAATCTTTTGTGATGAGATACATTTTTGAATATGAATCGAAGTTTCCTAATGTAACTAGACACTTCAAAAAATTCATATTAATTTAAAATGTATTTTCTTGCAAACAGATATCCTCATCCGGAAAGAAATTCAATTAGCAATTAATGATCAAATTAAATTCATTTCATTACTCGTAAATGCCAAAATGCCACTTGGAATTAAAAAGGTACCGATAACGGGTGTTTGTGGGGGCGCTAATCCTTCCCCATACGTAATCGACTCCCGAACCCAAATCGTTCTGAAATGAATATCTTGTTGTTTTTATGGTGTCCGGTCTACCAAAGTGACCGGTGGCGACTCCAAATTATTTTCTAAAAAAATCAAATAAAGGTTTTAATATGGAAAAAACCTAATTTCAAGATTAATTGAATTCAAATGAACAAAACTCCCGATTTTTAAAAGAATTGATCACCGAGCAATTTTCTTACACCTTTTCTTTTCCAGTCGCAAAAATGGTCGCGACAGCTTGGCGACTCCGCTGGGGAAATAAAAAGAGAGTCAAGCCTAATTAGTTAATTCCAAGTGGCATTTCGGCATTATGAGTAATAATCTGAATTTATTTATTTTTTCTGAGAATTGTTGGATGAATTTTTAGAAAAATGATGGTAGTTTTGTGTATGGTATATCTGTCATTCATGCATAAGCTCTCGACCCAGGCTTTTCACCCTTAAGTGGGAGAAAGACATTATTCGACGTGATGCTCTTCAGCTCTGAGTTTGGATCTTTGTCTTCTTCTGGTATACTAACCTTATGCATCGTGGGGCCCATGCCTCCGTTGTAAGGGACCTATACTACCGAATCGATGTCTTATTGCCGCAGTAGACGGTGACGACAGTTCGAGAACCCAGAGTCTAGAACAAAGCTCACATTCTGTTTTAGAAAACCTACCTCACTAGAACCAGACATGAACCTAGGACATGTGTTGCCGGTTTAAATACATTTCTTTGGTTATTTTCCTTGCTAAATATTTCTGTGGTGTTATATGATAATGTTTGCTTACTTGCTTGTTGTATTAATTCACCATTACTGACACGTGTTTTTTTTGGTTTTTGATAAACCATGTCATTGTTGCATTTATGTTGGCATCGGTTTAAGAAACAGTTAATTAGAAGCATTCAGAATGTCTAGAGGGATCAAGATTTGGGAGGGTAACACTACAGTCTGGACATGGTCAGAACAGACTCGACATGAGAAGGGAGACAGTTTGCGCAGGGGTGATGTGTCACGAATGAAGGGTCAATGTAAGCTAAACACCAACCAGAATGCTTGCCTGCAATAAGCTAAGGAAATATGGGACCAATAAGGAGGTGAAATGAAAGAAGCATTTAAGAAAGAATTTGGAGATATAGCTTTGCTGCTAGGCGTTAAAGTCCACCAACAATTACTCAGGGCCATGTCCCAATTCTGGAATCCCGCATACAATTGTTTCACTTTTGACCAAGTCGATATGACACCCACTCTTGAAGAATATGAAGTACTGGTAAATTGTTCAACCATTCGTAGTGACAAGATATACATAAGGCCTGGAAACAATTCGAGTTTTAAGAAGAAGCTAGCACTAATTACTGGAAAGACAAAAGAATGGTGGGATACAAAAATTGCCAACAGTGACAGCAGGGATCAAAATGAGGACAAACAACGAGTAAATTGGAGAGTCCTGAAGGAATTGATAATTGCAAGTGGAGATGAACCAGCCAGAGCAAGAAGTTTATATGCTTTGTGCATATATGGGTTAGTTATATTCCCGAGAACTCTGGATCATGTAGATCCATCAATTGTGGGGTTATTCGAGCAACTAAAAAAAGGTGTGAATTCGGTTCCCGCTATTTTAACCGAGACATATAGGTCATTGACTGCATGTAAGAAAGCGGGAGAATGAAGGTTTTAGGGATGCGCATAGCTGTTGGAAATCTGGTTCAGCGGTCACAGGTGGGACACACCGTATAGAGCTGTAAGGTATCTTACCTCTTATTCACCAATAGAAGAATACATGACGGGTTTTCCTTTAGAGAGAAAGGATAAGAAACAGTGGGAGGAATGTTTCAAGAACTTGAAAGATACTGATGTTGTATGGAGGGCACCCTGGTTGCACAAAAGGATGATGTTCTTGTACAGATGTGGGGACATGGATTGGGTCCCATTACATGGAATTTGAGGTAGAACAAATTATTGTCCCTTGCTAGTGTCAAGACAATTTGGTTCGAGGCAATTCATACCGACTGCGGCGGGAATGGCCAAATTTGAGTATGCCCACAAGACTAATGATTATAAAGGAATTATAGTGCAAACGGGGAAGGCATGGGAAAAATCAAGAAGAGTTTAGCCATATAAAGAGCTGGAAATAATGACGGGATATGAGGAGTGGAGAGCGCAAAGGGTGAATGATACAACATTTCAGAAAATGCCAGAGAATGTAAGACCGTCTGCTCAATCAGTTATAGAAGCACCATCAGCACTGGAGAAACTCAAGCATGATCGTGAGTTAGATTTAAAGAAATACAAGAAGGGGATCAGTGACCTTACAGAGGAGTTAGCAATGGAAAAGTATCAAGTGACTATTCATGAAGGGCAAGAGAAAGAGTTGATTGCACAAAATAAGAAGATTAGCCAAGATTTGAAAGAATTGCAAGAGATTCATAATGATTATAAAGCTAAGCAAAAAGGAGGAATAAGTAAGACAATGAGAGACTTATCAGTAAAGTTGGAAAGTATGACGAAGGAATGGAATGATTATGAGAAGCTGTACAAGAAGAAATATCGAGAAAGTAAGGAATCAAGTAACTAGGCAAAGAAGATAGAAGAGGAGCAAGCCAGAAATTTTGATCTGACATGTAAAGTGACACAGCTAGAGGAATTAGTGACAAGGTATCACAATGAAGATAGGGTTCAAATGGAGCACGAGAAGGAAGGATTATAGAAAAGGATATCAGAGCTGGAAAATGAAGTGCAGTCATTGAAGGGAAAACTTGCAAGCTATGAATGAGTGCTATATCAAGACAGTGGGATATGGAAGACCAAATATGAAGCTGCGCAACGCACTGTCCAGAACCAGAATAATGAGCTGGTGAATTTCAAGGAACAAGTTAGGAGTATAGCTTTATATGTGCAGATACTCTAGAGGCAAGCTACGACTATGTTGAAGCAACCAAACATTGAGCTGGAGTATCGAGAGGCCATTGCACGTTTGCTACATGAGTTGACCAACTTAGAAATTAGGGCTACTAGTTTCCTGTAGAAGAAGTTGTTTTTTTCCTGTACTTGAACCTTCTAATGAATGAATGTTTCTAAATACCGTTTCTTAAAACTTGATGCCTTGTTTGCATACATGCATTCATGCATTCACATAATCATGCATTTACGCATCAAAGTTATTTTAAAAGTTTCTGGTTTAACAAAGGAAAGTTTTATGACAGTTTATTTCATAGACTGCAATCATTCCGCATTCTTACAGAACCTATTTACATTCAAAGACTATGGCTATTGAAGATCGAGCCGCAAGCTTAGAAAATGATTGAGCGGAAACACAAAACCGTTTCGAAAGAATGGAGCAATCCATGAAGGATTATTTTGCTCAGACCCAAAGAGAGATAATCAATCAGCTGACCGCACTGTTGGGATCAAAGGAATCTGGAAAGGCTAAAATACTTGAGGGCGCTTCCAATGAAATAAATGACCAAGCAGAAACCACATCTCATACAAAGGTGCCGCCTGAAGGACCTCCATCTGCGAAGAAGGTCCAAATTAATCTAGCAGGAGCAACACCAAACAATCTGGTAAACATCGGGGCAAATTTTGGGAGTAATAATGATGTTCCTGATCTGAATACCTTGAATGAGAAAGAGAAAATTCGTGTTGAGATTGAGAAGAAATATGAGGAACGTTGTAAGTCGTTGGAAGATCATTTGTTGGAATTACAGAAGATAAATGAGATAAGACCTGGTGCAGCTGAGATGAGTCTGGTGGCTGACCTAATACTCCCGCCAAAGTTTTAAATGGAAGATTTTGAAAAGTATGATGGAACTACATGCCCGAGAGCACATCTCACGATGTATTGTCGAAAGATGACTGCTCATTTGAAGGATGAAAAGCTGTTGATACATTGCTTTCAAGATAGTTTGACCAGTTCGGCTGCTCGATGGTACACATAGCTAATCCATGTAAATATTCGTTCATGGGAGGATCTTTCTAGTGCTTTCGTAGAACATTATAAGCATGTTACAGAGATGGTTCCCAGCCGTGTAATGTTGCAGGGCATGGAACAAAGGAATAATGAGACACTTCGGCAGTACGCTCAAAGATGGAAAGATGTAGCGGCACAGGTCCAACCTCCGTTGATGGAAATCGATATTGTTCATATGTTTGTGCATACTCTGAAGGGACCATTGTTTGAAAGATTGATCAGTAATGCTAGACAAAATTTTGTTGATATAGTAATGACTAGAGAATTGATTGAAGCAGCAATCAAGAGTGGAAGGATTGAGAGTAGAGAAAGCTCTGGAAAGAATTATAAGAGGAAAGACAACGAGGTGAATAATACAAGCGCGTATGAGTCTCCTTAGAATGTGACTATTACTTCACCAGGAGCGGCGTTAGGAAATGTGCAGGGTTCGAACAAGAATGATACTCGTGGCCCGAGGAATGATATAATAAATTTTACACCAATACCCATGTCCTATGTTGAGTTGTATCCTCAATTGTACGAAGCTAATTTGGTGAGGCTGTATTACTTAACTCCTTTGTAGCCTCCCTATCCATAGTGGTATAAGCCAGATGCTCATTGTGAATTTCATGCTGGGATACCGGGACATACGATTGAGACTTGTACAACATTCAAAAAGGTGGTACAAAATCTAATCAACAGCGGGATCCTGAAGTTTGATGAACCTAGCATTGCAACAAATCCATTGTCGAGCCATGGAGGGCGGGGCGTAAATGCCATAGAAGAGGATGATGAAGCAAAGTAGTTGAAAACTAATGTGTCAGAGGTTAAGTCTTCTTTGAAATGGGTATTTGAGCAGTTGTATAATGTCGAAATGATTGAAATAGACATGAAAGTAGAAAAGGAGATACAGTCTGACGTATATTGTGAGTATCATCAAGATCATGATCTTGAGATTCAACACTATCCAGAGTTATGAAGCTTGATACAAAAGATGATGGACAATAAAGAGATTGATTTCTTTGCAAAGTCAAGTGAGATACATAAACCCTTGGTTGTTGCTATTAGACCCAAAGTCGGGGGTCCTGCAGACGTGAAGCCTATCACGGCTTCCAAGGTTGTGATCTCATCTCCTACACCATTTGTCTATAAGAGCACACACAAGGTGCCCTAGAATTATGCTGCAACTTCAACCAGACCTGAAGAAGGTAAATTGCAGAAGGAGGAAAAATTGGTGGAAGAAGCGAAGTTAATGCTAAAAGGAAGTAAGAATGATTAGCAAAATTCTGAAACGATAAACGAGGTGGTGCACTTCAATCGAAGTGGCAGGTGCTATTCTTCGGAAGTTCCCAAAGAAGTGGAGAAAGCTAAGGGGAAAGTTGTGTCTGTACCAGAGAAAATTTTTAGGGAAGAATCGACACCTAAAATAAATAAGTCGGTGACAGAAGAGCAGGCCCAAGAATTCTTGAAGTTCTTGAAACATAGTGAGTATAATATTATTGAGCAGTTAAAGAAGCAGCAGGCAAGGATTTCTGTCCTAGAATTGCTGTTAAGTTCAGAAGGGCATCGTAATGCGTTAATGAAGGTGCTTAATCAGACATTTGTACCAAATGACATATCCATAAGCAAACTGGACAGAATAGTGAACCATATAACTGCTGACAATTATATCACTTTCACTGATGACAAAATTCTCGAGGGAGGAATAGGATCAGTAAAGGCTTTAAATATCACCACACATTGTAAATGATATGTACTGCCAGAGGTGCTAATAGACAATGGTTCTACCCTGAATGTTCTACCAATGGTAAAGTTACAAAGGTTACCCATTGATGAATCACACATGAAGGTGTATAAGAATACAGTAAGGGCTTCTGATAGGACTACTCGAGAGGTGCTCGAATGATGATTGGACCGGTAGTCTACAATGTAGATTTTGTGGTGATGGATATAAGATCCACGTATAATTGATTGCTAAGAAGGCCATGGATTCATTCGGCCGGAGTAGTACCATCGTCTCTACATCAAAGATTGAAATTTGTGATTGAAGGAAAGCTGGTTAGTGTGGGAGCAAAGAAAGATATCATAGCCTCATTAACCACTGACGCACCTTATATTGAAGCCAAAGAGAACGCCCTTGAATGTTCTTTCAGGGCACTAGAGTTTATAAATGCTACCTTCGTTGTTGAAGGTAAACCTTTCCCGCGACCGAAGTTATCAAGATGCACCAAGATGACTGTACGAGAAACACCGTGAAGAGGTGCAAGAGCAGGAAAAGGCTTAGGCAAGCGACTCTAGGGGTGTTTGCGTCCAAAATCGGTGGTTATGAAGAAGGATCGTTTCGGGCTAGGATTTAAGCTCAATGTCAAGGATCGGTTGAAAGACTTGAAGAGAAGAGGAGAACAGAGGAAAGCTCGTATGTTGGGATCCGAAGCCTCCTCTGAACCCATGCCTTTGTTGGATTTGACATGTATCTTTAAGTCTAGAGGGTTTAAGAACGTTGAGGAACAGCTCATGAAGGTTAACCTGGAGACCGCGAGAATGCACGAAGAAGAAATCTTTGGCATTGAGCTGGAATGGCTTCTCGTCGGAGGAATTTTTGAAGGAGCTCAACCTGGGAGATTCCTGGAGAAAATTTGACCGTGTCTCCCTGGCGAAAAACTCGGCAATTGGACAATTGAGGAGTTTGATGTTGTATCCAATGAAACAGAGTAAATATCAAGAACCAACTCTATACATTTGCCTGCGGGTATAGAGTGTTATTTGTAAAGGGCCACTATGACATTTCATTTAAATAAAGATGCTTTCAATGCTGATTCACAAATGGCGAACATGTTTCTTGCTTTCTTTTCCACATTCCTTTCAAATATATACACTATAATTTCCTTTGCAGGTTTTCAGTTGATAGCATGAATAATCCTGAACCTAATCCAGGAGTAGGTCTTGAGCGGCTTGTATGTCTAATGGAAATCAATGAGGTGGAAGATGAAACATAATGCGAAATCCCTGATGAATTATTGAGGTTGGTGGAAAAAGAAGACAAGCAGATCCTACCCCATAAAGAGGAATTGGAGGTTCTTAATTTGGGAACTGATGAAATCAGGAGGGATGTGAAAATAGGAAGAACCTTCTCGCCAGAAGCTAGATAATGGTTGATTAATCTGTTGCAAAAGTTTAAAGATGTCTTCGCCTGGTTGTACCATGACATGCCTGGATTGAATACTGACATAGTGGTACATAAATTACCCATAAAGCCGGTGTGTAAACCAATACAACAAAAACTTAGAAGGCTAAGGCCAGAAATGGTACTGAATATACAGGAATAAGTGCAAAAGCAAATTGATGTTGGTTTTCTTGAAGTATCCAGGTATCTAGAATGGGTGGCCAACATAGTTCCTCTGCCAAAGAAAGATGGGAAAGTACGTATGTGTGTGGATTACAAAGATCTAAACAAGGCTAGTCCAACGGATAATTTTCCTTTGCCCCATATAGACATCTTAATGGATAATACTTTAGGACATTCCTGGTTTTCTTTCATGGATGGATTCTCAGGGTTTAATCAGATAAAGATAAGTCCAGAAGACATGGACAAGACAACATTTATAACTTTATGGGGAACATACTGTTACAAAGTGATGCCATTCGGGTTAAAGAATGCTGGGGCAACTTCTCAACGGGCAATGGTGACCTTGTTTCATGACATGATGCACAAAGAGATTGAAGTGTGTGTTGATGACATGATTGCCAAATCCCAAATTGAAGAAGAACATATTCAGAATTTGAGAAAGTTGTTTTTGAGGCTGAGAAAGTACCGGTTAAAGCTCAATCCAAATAAGTGTACTTTTGGAGTCACATCGAGAAAACTCCTGAGGTCTTGTTGTCAGCAGAAGAGGGATCAAAATAGATCCGAGTAAAGTAAAAGCAATCTAGAACTTACCATCACCAAAACACAAAAGGAAGTTCGAGGATTCTTCATTTCTCAATTAACTGACAAATGTAATCCAATCTTCAAACTGCTTAAAAAGAATAATCCGGGAGAACGGGATGAAGAGTTCCAGGAAACGTTTGATAAGATTAAGAGGTACTTGATGAATGCTCCGATACTGGTTGCTCCTGTTCCAGACAGGCCACCTATCCTCTACTTAACAGTTCATGAAAATTCAATGGGATGTGTGTTAGGGCAGCATGATGACACGGGGAGGAAAGAAAGATCCATCTATTACTTAAGCAAAAAGTTTACAGAGTGTGAAGTGCGATACCCACCTATTCAAAAGTTGTGTTGTGCTCTGGTATGGGTAACTCGCAGGCTTCGACAATACATGTTGTATCACACTACTTGGCTGATTTTTCGCCTTTACCCATTGAAGTTTATGATGGAGATACCAGTACTGATCGGAAGACTGGCTCGTTGGCAGATGCTTTTGTCAGAATTTGACATTGTGTATGTAAGTCAAAAAGCAATAAAAGGAAGTGCTATAGCCGATTTCCTGGCAAGTCGTGCTTAAGAGGATTATGAGCCATTGAACTTTGATTTCCCCGATGAAGATGTGATGAATATCTTCGTGGAAGAAAATAGAATCTTTAAGGATGAAATGTGGAAGTTGTATTTCGATGGGGCTGTAAATGCCCTAGGACGTGGAATTAGGGCAATATTGATCTCTCCAAACAATGAACATCATCCCTTCACAAGTAGACTGGAATTCCTTTGTACCAACAACATGGCAGAATATGAAGCTTGTGTCATGGGATTGCAAGCTGCTATTGAAAGGAAAATAGAAAGTTTGAAAGTGTATAGAGATTCTACATTGGTCATTTACCAGCTTCGTGGAGAATGGGAAATAAAGGATGCCAAGCTGATTGAGTATCGAAAATTGATCCTTGAGATGATAAAAGAGTTCAGAGAGATTACTTTCACATACGTCCCTAGAGAGGATAATAAGATGGCAGTTGATTTAGCTACACTGGCTTCAGTTTTCTTAGCCAACAGGCCAGATGACATGATGACAATCCGGATGCAGAGTTACAATGCTTGTGCTCACTGTTGTACCATAGAAGAGGAAATAAATGGAAACCATTGGTATTACGATATCATGCAATACCTCAAGTTTCAAAGTTATCCTCTAGGGGAAAATGATAATGATAAAAGAACTATCAGAAGAATGGCTTCAGGATAGGTGCTGGATGGGGAAACCCTGTATAGAAGGGGCAAGGATCAGATCTTGTTGAGATGTGTTAATGAGGCAAGAAGCATCATGACAGAGGTACACGATGGGATATGTGGGATGCATGCAAATGGTTACGCAATGGCTAGGAAAATTATGAGAAATAGATACTATTGGGCAACCATGGAAGGAGATTGCATTGAATATGCAAAGAAACGTCATAAATGTCAGATATACGCTGACATGATCAACTCTCCACCAGTGCCACTTCATACGATGAATTCACCGTGGCCTTTCACCGTCTGGGGCATGGATGTTATTGGGAAAATTCACTCTAAGGCTTCTAATGGTCATCGTTTTATTCTAGTGGTCATTGATTACTTCACTAAATGGGTGGAAACAGCTTCTTATGCTAATGTCACAAGAACAACAATATGCAAGTTCTTGAAGAAAGAAATCATTTGTCGATATGGATTGCCAGAAAGAATCATTACTGATAATGCTACCAATTTCAATAATAAGATAATAGTAGAAGTGTGTGAGCAGTTCAACATCATACATCACAATTCTTAACTTATCGCCCAAAGATGAATGGGGCAGTTGAGGTAGCAAATAAAAACATCAAGAAAATCTTATCGAAGACAACAAAAACGTACAAAGACTGGCATGAGAAGCTTCCCTTTGCATTGTTTGCATATCGAACCTCGATACGAACTTCAACCAGGGTAACTCCTTACTCTCTAGTTTATGGGACAAAAGTAATACTTTCCATTGAGGTTGAAATCCCATCCCTCCGAGTTTTATCAGAAGTAAAGTTGGACGATGCGAAATGGATACAAGCTCGGATAGATCAGTTGAACTTGATTGAAGAAAAGAGATTGATGGCTATTTTTCATAGTGAAATGTACAAAAAAAGAATGATGCAAACCTATAATAAGAAGGTTTGACCTAGGGAATTTCGAGAGGGAGATATTGTGTTGAAAAAGATCTTACAGATACACCGTGATGATCGTGAAAAATGGATGCCTAACTGGGAAGGCCCTTATGTTGTTAAAAAGGCCTTCTCTAAAGGAGCACTGATTCTGACTGAGATGGATGGCAAAGAATTACAAAAACCAGTAAACTCTGATTCAGTCAAAAATTATTATGCCTGAAAAAAACAAGAAGAAAAAAAAGGAAAAAGCAGAGTGAAAAGGGCACCTCGCAAAATAATATATTTATAGTGAAAACCTGAAAGGGAGCTATAGATATTCAAAAAAAGGAAGAGGGGTTCATGATGAAAATTCGTAAAGGACGTCTTGAAGTAAAGGGCAGCCCAGATGGTTTAAGAATAGGCATCCGTCGGTTGAAACCACTCGGACACTACCCGGTATTTCAGAAGGGATTTCATATCTGTAACCATCCAGACAACATTCGAAGTCTATTGGACAAAGGTTGAGCTCAAGACTATTTCTGGTCGATAGGGTAAATGTATCCTTCATGCTATGAATGCTTGAAAACCTAATGTAGTTTCTTGATTTTGTTGTTTTAATTTGCCATGACTTGTTAAATTCTATTCAAATTTGTACTAATAAACTTCAATAAAGATTATGTATTCTCTTCTAAGCCTTTCTTTATTCCAAAGCATCATTAAATGATTGACATAGTGAATAAAGCAAATAATTTCTTGTTATTACTATGTTTTGAAAGATACAGGTGAACTTTAACACTTTGGGTTATTGAAGAAGAATGTATAAAAGTAAAAGGTACCATTGAACCTAAGAGATAGGAAGCGCATAAAGGGTATCACTGAAAATCAATCTTAGGGCGCCCAGGATAATGTGATTGGTATAAGAGCCAAAGAAGCATCATTAACGTCTCAGTACCAATAGCTCTTTGTCGTCCTTCAACTTCTCGGACTGAGTCAAACAAGCATGGTTTTATGTTCTTCTGTTGAGAATGAAAATTTGATTCATTATTTTGTAAAGGCTTTTGAAATTGGCAAGATTGTAAATGCTAATTGGTTGAAAGTTTGTTTTGTTTTTCCATAACGTGTTCAAAAAAAGAGAAAAAAAGAAAAAATAAAAAAGAAAGAGAAAACTAAGGTGAAAACCCGAAAGGGCACCTTGAGAAAAAAAGGAAAAAAATAAGAAAGAAAAACCAAAGAGAAAACCCGAAAGGGCGCTTTGAGAAAAGAAATCTAAAGTGAAAACCTAAAAGGGCACTTTAGAGCAAGGGGACAGAAACGCAGGAGTGAGTTTTCGATGACTAATCCTAAACGTGAGATGAAAGAAGAAAATGAAGCATCAGGATAGTCCCCCAAGGAGTGATGGCTGATTGATTGATCTCAATGAGATACAATTCATGCATCATATAGAAACTAGGAGCATAATAACCATCATACATGCATTTTAGTTTGCCTTCACAGGTAATGAAGATGGAACTCCTAATAAGAAGAGCTCTCCGAGCAAAGACAGAGCTCTCCGAGCAAAGACAGAGCTCCTAATATGAAGAGTTCGCCCAGTAAAGACAGAACTCCTAATGGGAAGAGTTCGCCCAGCAAAGACAGAACTCCTAATGGGAAGAGTTCGCCCAGCAAAGACATAGCTCCTAATATGAAGAGTTCGCCCAGCAAAGATAGAACTTCTAATGGGAAGAGTTCACCCAGCATAGACAGAACTCCTAATATGAAGAAGGAAGTTTATTAGCAAAGATAGAATTCCAAATGAGAAGAGTTCATCCCCAGCAAAGAAAGAATTCGTAATGAGAAGAATTTGATAAGTGAAGATAAAGTTCCAAGTGAGAAGAACTCGATAAACTCTTAGAGAAGGAGAAGATGAAGAGGGTTCAAATAAAGTCCTGTGACTCAGAGCAACAGCTGACAGGAGCAGACAAAATTTGTCTTTTCGGTCTTTGCCCTATCCCTATTCCACAGCAATGAGCAAAGAGGGGCAGCTGTAATACCCAAGTTTTGTCCGTTTTCTCTTATATATAATTCACCATACATATGTCCAAATAATACTGAGTAATAAAATAGTATATTAAATAAAAATAATCATCCAATGTCTATATTAAATAAAACAGTCCATATTACATTAAATTTGCCTCTACAAATCTGAAAGGCCCAATAACAAGTATTACAGCCCAACTTCAAATGAGTTCCCACCCATTATCTGCCTTCACCAGCTCAAGAAGCACATTGTGTTTCTTGAGCCCACCAAATTTGACCACGTGGCACTACTGAATTGGTTCATAGCCCCAGTACATGGATAGCTGACGTCAGTTGTGTCACCTGCTATAAAAAGGAGAGAGAAAGTTAGCATTCATTATTAATTGTGCAATAATAGAAAGGAGAAAGAAAAGGAAAGTCGAAGAGATTACCTGAAAGGAAGAAGAGCTCAGAGAAGATGATCAGAATAGTTGCTTCATTGTCGAAGATTCGTCGGATCTAACGATTCGGAGGTATATTTCAATCTCTGTTCTTTCTTTTTATGTAACTAAACAAACAGAAACAACTAAATCTAGGACTCAATCTTTAAAAATAGTAATATCAGTCTCTTAAACTCAGATAATCCTAAATCTAAAGTCAGTAACCTAAAGCAACATTAGATCTAAAAATAGAAATGAAAATAGAAAATAAGAAAAGGATTATGATCACTTATCTTGAGACTCTGCCACTGTGAGCATGCCGGAGTTGAGATTGAAGACAGAGGAGAGTTACGTTTCATGGCAGAGTTGAAAATGATAGGAGATCGGTTTCAGTTTCGGGTAGGTAGTTTAGGATAGGTAAGAAGGGCGATTCTAACGAATCAGGGCTTAGATTAGGGTTTAGGATGGAAATGGGAGCAATTCTGGAGTTTTTAGGGTTTTTTGCGATGGCCGAAAATCACTCCGGCGGCAGAGCATGATGGTCGAAAAAAGTTTAGGGATGATCTGAGCTAGACCATACGGTGTCCGGAGGGATAAGGTTTATCGGAAGGGATGATCGGAGACAACGACCAGTGGTTGGCGTCACCTCCGGTGGTTGAGGAATAGGTCGGGGTTAGGGTTTGATGGTGGTTGAAGATTGAAGCTATGAAGGTTGGAAGAACTGGGGTTGTGTTCTTAAGGGAATAGAGGGTTTGATCTAGGAGTACAGAGAAAAAAGGTGTTTTTGTGTTTTCGTGGATCAAATGAAGGAAAGTATGAAGAGTAGATGAAGATCAGGGATGAACAATGGGGTTTTGATCGAAAATAGGGTTGTTTTTTTGGGTTTTCTGGGTTTGAGTTGAGATAGTCTGAGGGATAGGGAAAGAGAAATCATTATAATAACCGATTTAAATAGGAACTAACCTATTTATGGCCGAGTCGACACGGTACCATTTTGGTGATGGGTCAAAATAGATCCGAATGTTTCTAATACGGGTCTGGGTACGGGGCCACGGTCCGATTCATGACCCGGTTATAACGGCTTGAGCCGTTTGGGGCTTAAACCTGCCGGTTTGAGTTGGTTTAGACTGGTTTGTGAACCGGATTTTTAGTATACTTGGGTTTGGGCTCTCTAATTTGTTTCGCTTTACATTTTGGTCACTTAGCTCCTTGTAATTCAGTCTTCTAATTTCCAATTTAATTCAATTTAGTCTTAGGCAGTTTAATCTCCTTATTTTAATAGCTTTTAATTTAATTTATTTAATTACTTGTATGATACATATTTTTAAATAATCATGTAGTATATTTGTTTAGAGAACCTTGAAAAACTCTTAGTATAATTAGAACTCTAGAACTAGGTTCTCAGTTTTGAATAAATTGAAATTGATAGAGAAGGTCATTGTAGAAAGTAAACGAATATTAAATGATCACTTTAATGCCTAAAGTTGATTAGTGTCACATAGTAATGTGATGTTATTCAAAGTGGGTATTCTAGTTAAATATTTAATATTTCATTTAAAATTAGAATATGGTAATTATATATAACTAAATAATTAGTTCAATAAAATTCAAATTAAGGTTAAATAATTAGCATCATTAATAGTAAGGGTATTGTTATTTTTGGGCCAAACATGAGTAGTACCCAATTATTTGGGTGTTATCACACAAGTCCAAAAATTAATGATATTCATAAGATTCTAACTATTTAATGAATTGAAGCCTTAATTAGGTTTTTACTTAAAAATGACAACAAAATAATTTGTCACACATTTAAATATTTTGTGTTGAGATACATTTTTGAATATGAATCGAAGTTTCCTAATGTAACTGGACACTTCAAAAAATTCATATTCGTTTAAAATGTATTTTCTTGCAAAAGGATATCCTCATTCGGAAAGAAATCCAATTAGCAATTAATGATCAAATTAAATTCATTTCATTACTCGTAAATGCCAAAATGCCACTTGGAATTAAAAAGGTATCGATAACGGGCGTTTGGGGGGTGCTAATCCTTCCCCATACGTAATCGACTCCTGAACTCAAATCGTTCTGAAATGAATCTCTGGTTGTTTTTATGGTGTCCGGTCTACCAAAGTGACCGGTGGCGACTCCAAATTATTTTCTAAAAAAATCAAATAAAGGTTTTAATGTGGAAAAAACCTAATTTCAAGATTAATTGAATTCAAATGAACAAAACTCCCGATTTTTAAAATAATTGATCGCCGACCAATTTTCTTACACCTTTTCTTTTTCCGGTCTCAAAAACGGCCGCGACATCTTCCTTGGCCATTTCCTTCGGTTTCTTGCCTAACTTTTTCCTATCCTACGAATGAAAACTTCAAATGAATTTAACATTTTGTAAAACCAAAGTTTCATTTTGATATAACAAATTTTTAAGGACCTATTTGTAAAAGAAAATAAATTTTTAAGTATCTCAAAGACTCACAATTGACAAAGATTTTTCAATTAAAAAATTATTCAAAGTCAAGAAATTAAACCCATAAATTTTTCTAAGTGTTTTTAAAGCCAAACTCAACTTTTACACCCAAGCGTATCGATACGCTCTCAAGCGTTTCCAGAAGAGCTTAACTTAAAAGGCCACTGTAAGAAAGTGTTTCGATACGGTTCCTTCCATATTGATACGACCTTCATATGGGCTAAGGTTTTTACTCAGGCCATTCGTTTCGATATAGCCTTCATACTAGGTTTACGATTTAAGAACAACGTACCGATACAGATACTTGCGTATCAATACGGTGGTTGAGATTTTTCAAATATTTTCATTTATGATTTGAACGTTGCCTTGTCAGTTATTGGGAACATGCAATTTTAAAAATTAGTTAACCCGTATTGATACACCTTCAAGGCGTACCGATATAGGTTTAGACAGTAGACCATATGAGCAAAATTGTATCGATACGCCCCTTGTTTTACATTGCGATCGTACCGAGATGTTTTCCCATGTATCGATACACTCTTTATTTTACCTGCACAACGACTCTTTCTATTTTTCAGGTTCGTACCGATACGACCTCCCGTGTATCGATACGGTTGGTTGCACTTGAGCATTTATTGCGAGAAAAATGCAGCCTAGCGGCTATATTTATGATGGCAACCACCCAAATGGCTAGAAATCAATGAGAATGTATAAAAGCAAGCCTCCAAAGCCTCAACAACAACTATTGAACTTATTTGCAACATCCAAGCATATATCCAAACCCTTGAGCTTAAAGAGTCAAATTTTTGTACCCCACTTGTTGTAATTTTCATTGTATACATTTCTTTCAAGTTCTGGGAAAGTTTGTTTATAATTTGGGCAATAAATCAATCATGTGAGAGATACTTTTAAATTTTCTATTTCTTCTTTGTAAAGAGAGAGTCTTGGTTAATCTTTGGGTAGAAAGATTAACTGATTTGTAAAGGTTTCCTCCTAAGCCTAGAAAAGGGGAAGAATATCTAGTGGATATTGGTTTAAAATTCTTAGTGGGAGCTAAGGTAGTGGATGTAGAGGTTGTTCGAAGCTTGAACCACTATAAATCGCCTTGCCTTCAATTTTTATCTTTTCAATTTGCTCCTTCCAATTTCAAAATAGCCAATTCACCCCCTTTTGGCCAATTACACATCAATTGATCCCCTCAACAATTGGTATCAGATCCAAACTCTTTGAGGGACTTACATCTACAAGAGGAGATCCTAGAAGAAGATCAATCGACTACAAATCAAAGCCATGGCGTCTACCTTTGGGCTGAACTTGTACGAGTCACAATCTATCACCAAACCACTATTCTTCAATAGGGATAAATACCCTTATTGGAAGAATAGAATGAGGCTCTTCATCAAGTCCAATGACTACACCCTTTGTGATGTAGTAGAAGATGGTCCAATCATTCCCATGAAGAGAGATGAAGAAGGAAGGCTCATTTTGAAGACAAAGGTGGAGATGACGGATGAAGATAGAAGAAGATTACAAGTGAATGACAAGGCCCTACACATCATCTTTTGTGCACTTGGACCCAGCATGTACGCGAAGATGCCATCTTGCACAAGTGCGAAGGAGGTGTGGGATAAGCTAGAGACCACCTACGAAGGAACCAACAATGTAAAGGAGACCAAGATTAGAATACTTAATTTTAGCTACGAGAAATTCAAGATAGAGCCCAATGAGAGCGCCTCCAAAATGTTCAATCGATTCTCCGTCATAGTAAATGCTCTCAAGGGCTTCGGTGAGATCATTCTCGAAGACAAGCTGGTCTGAAAGCTTTTCTATTCTCTTCCCGAATCATGGGATGAGAAGAGAATCGTAATCATTGAGGCTAAGAATTTGAAGACATTGAAGCTCGATGAATTGGCGGGATCTCTCTTTACTCATGAGATCATGAAGCAAGGAAGAGAAGAAGAAAAGAAGAGAGAAGAGAAAAGAATAGAGAAGTAAGAGATAAAGAAGAAAAAGCAAGGAATTGCTCCTAAGGCTTCTCAAGAGGAAAGAAACTCTAGCGATGATGAGTTTGAAGAATTGGCTATGATAGCCAAGAGATTTTCTCGGTTCATGAAGTCCAACCGAGGAAGAAAATTTCAAAGAAGAAGAAACTTCACAAACAAGAACAAAGAAGAGGAGATGGATCAACTAATTTGTTATGAGTACAAGAAGCCGGGGCATATTAGATCTGATTACCCTCAACTCAAGAAGAAGAGCTTCGAGAAGAAGAAGAAGCTCAAGGCCCATATTGCTACTTGGAGTGATGAGGAATCATCATCCAATGAAGAGGAGCAAGAAGTGGCCAACCTTTGCCTCATGGCTCTTGATGATGATCCTAAGGTAAACCCTAACTCATCTACTCTCGATTTCACTTTTGATGAGCTTTAAGAAATATATGATGAGTTACAAGAGGTTTACGATGAGTTGGTTGAGAAGTATAAGGAATCTGTTTTGGAAAACAAGAAAATGATTTTCGATATAAAAACCCAAAACGATTCATTTTCCAAAACTAACTCGAAACTTGAAAAGAAGATTTTGGTTTTACAAGATGACCTAAAATATTTTCAAAATGAAAATGTTGATTTAATCAATCTTCTTTCCAAAGTTCATGATGATCACCACAAAGTGGTGAATGAACTCAAAGCTTCTTTGAACAAAGTTGGTACTACTACTTTTAAAAATGGTCAATCTTCTAAAACCATCTATGTGAAAAGAAACTTTATGAACCACAAACAAAAAAGCTCTCAAAGGTACCCTAAAGGTAAAAAAGTTAGAAGTGTATGGGTTCCTAAGGAACTTGTAGCTTCTAATAACATTCATGCAGTTGCATCTTGGATTCCTAAAGGAACCAAGTATTTGGGAGCTAATTCACATGGACCCAAAATGATTTGGGTACCAAAAAACCAAGATTTAATTCATTGTTTGTAGGGGGAACATTGCTACAAGGTCAAAGCTTCAAGTCAAAACACTTGGTACCTTGATAGTGGATGCTCAAGACACATGACCGGAGATAAGAGTAGATTCATAGAGCTAAAGCCAAAGAGTGGTGGAGTTGTGACATTTGGTGACAACTCCAAAGGCCACATTGAGGGTATTGGTTCCATCGGTAATCTCTCTTCTATACTCATTGAAGATGTTTTATATGTCAATGGTCTAAAACATAACTTGTTGAGCATTAGTCAATTATGTGATAAGGGTATTAATGTTCTTTTTGATGTTAATGGTTGAAAAATTTTGGACATTAAAATAAATAAGATAATGATCATTGGTCATTACATAGGTAACATTTACATGGTGCATTTAGATGACATTCATACATCCCAAGCATGTTTGGTTGCTCAAGATGAAAATGATGCATGGTTATGGCATAGGAAACTAGGGCATGCTAGCATAAGTGTTTTAGAGAAATTAGTTTCCAAAAATCTAGTAAGAGGTTTACCTAAGCTAAAATTTTCTTTAGATAATATTTGTGATGCTTGTGCTAAGGGTAAACAAAAACGTATCTCTTTTAAATCTATTAATGATGTTTCAACTAGTACGGTATTACAATTGATCCATATGGATCTTTTTGGGCCAATTAGAACTACTAGCTTGCGTGGAAAATCATATGTATATGTCTTAATAGATGACTTCTCTAGATACACTTGGGTTCTCTTTTTAAGTACTAAAGATGAGGCTTTAGAAAAATTCATCACGTTTTCAAAAATTAGTCAAAATGACCTTGGTCAAGATATTTCACATATTAGAAGTAACCATGGAATGAAATTTCAAAATCTTGGTTTTAAGGATTTTTGTAACTCTAATGGTATTAGCCATAATTTTTTTGCACCTCGCACTCCTCAACAAAATGGGGTAGTTGAGAGGAAAAACTGTACTTTAGAAGCAATGGCTAGAACCATGCTTTGTGAAAATAATTTACCTAAGTATTTTTGGGCGGCAGCCACAAACACCGCGTGTTACATTATTAACCGAGTAATGATTAGGCCAATTTTAAAGAAAACTCCTTATGAGATTTTAAAATCAAAGAAGCCTAACATTAGCTATTTTCATCCTTTTGGATGAAAGTGTTTTGTTTTAAATAATGGAAAAGATCAATTAGGTAAATTTGATGCAAAAAATGATGAAGCTATTTTCTTAGGTCACTCTTTAAATTCTAAAGCCTATTGAGCTTTTAACAAAAGAACCTTAGTTGTAGAAGAGTCTATACATGTGGTTTTCGATGATAACCTCTTTTCGAGGAAGGATTCTTGTGATGATGATGATGTAGGGATCATTGAAGCTAATGATAGTGGACAATCACCAAAGGTGGATGAGGTTCCAACCAAAGAAGAAGAAGCACAAGATCCTTCCATAGAAGCCTTGAAAGACATTAATCTTGAGAAAAAGGAAGTGAGCTACCCAAGGGAACTCAACTATGTCAAAGGTGGTGAAATCTTGGGAGATTCATCCAAAGGGGTAACTGTTAGATCCTTTGTTAGATTAATGAATAATGTTACATTCATTTCGTGCATTGAGCCTAAAAATATCAAAGAAGCATTAACAGATGATTTCTGGATATTGGCCATACAAGAAGAACTTTATCAATTTGAGACGAGTAAAGTATGGACATTAGTTGATAGGCCTAGTAATAAATCTACTATATGAACTAAATGGGTTTTTAGAAAGAAGCTAGATAAGAGTGATAACATAGTGAGAAACAAGGCTAGACTTGTTGCTCAAGGTTACACTCAAGAAGAGGGAATTGATTTTGATGAAACATATGCACCCGTAGCTAGAATGAAATCAATTAGGATGCTTCTTGCATTTGCATGCTTTCATGAGTTCAAGATTTTTCAAAAGGACGTCAAAAGTGCTTTTCTAAATGGTTTTATAAATGAAGAAGTGTATGTAGAACAACCATCGGGTTTTGAGGATCCGAAATTTCCAAATCATGTTTTCAAAAGAAAGAGATAAGATCCGAGGAAGAATTTTGGTCTAGCTATAACACTGGCAAAGAGGCAAGACCTAGATAGGGTTTGATCTGCTACACCACTGACGAAGAGACAAGATTTTAACTAAGTTGGTCTACCACCACTGACAGAGGCATAACTTGCAAAATGCTTGATCCACTACACCACCGATGTAGAGGCAAGATTTGGAGAATGTGGGATCCCCTACATTACTGAAGTAGAGATGAGATCCAGAGGAAAATTTGATCTGAAAACCACTAACGGAGAAACAAGATCTTCTAAAAATTGATCTGCCACACCACTTACGGAGAGGCAAGATTTGGAAAATGCAGGATCTGCTGCATCACTAATGAAGAGATGAGATCTGAAAGAAAATTTTGATCTGTTGCCATCAATGGAGAAACTAGATCTTCAAAACATTTGATCTAAAATGACATCTAAAGAAAAAAATTGATCTGCAACACCACTGACGGAGAAGCAGGATCTAGATTAAGCTGCCCCACCACTATTAATGGAGGCAAGATTGGGGGAAAATGGTTCTACTACTCCATGGCAGGGACTCATGTCCTGAAAATGAAAGGAAATGTTAGTAATTGTTCAAAAATTTTGTTATGATTATCTGAATGTTTGAGCTTTTTGAGTATTCAGCCTCCTTTAGGGCTAAAGGTTGGTCATCAATTGTTTCCCCCACTATTGAGGTTCTTCGGTCTCTTCCCTGGATCTATTTGTACTTTCAAGCCAAAAATAAATGTGTTATGGATGCACCTAACTTTGTTCTTAATGCATGTGTATAGCCTAAATGCATGATGAGTTAAATGCATGTATGGTTCATGCAGATAATGTAGAATGATCTCAATGATTGTGTCAATGACAAATTATGTTTTTCCCTTCAAAGGGATGCCCCTGATTCTATAGTGGTCAATTTTTGCTTTCGATTAAACAATGCTCGATGCCTTTTATGTAAGGATGCCCCAAGTCATCCTTGGACTTGATTGTCTTTCTTTGGAGTTACTCCATCGGAGGTATGCCCCTCCAAAAAATGCTTTGTAAAAAAATTATGATGCCTCATGTCATGGTCATATTAAATCAGGGTGTAAGTCATATATAGCTTCTGATTTGCATGGGTGCAATAAAATTAAGATGAAAAAAGTGTATTCTTCATTGGAACTTATAGTTTTTGGCTCTTACGAAAGGTTCTCCCTACCATTGGGCTTAGGCAAGTGAGATACACAAAATAACATCAGTTTGAAAGAGATGAAAACTACAAGGGGACCTACTATGGTCATAATAGTGTAATATTTAGGCTCGTTAGGCATGAGCTACTTTCATACATGTCATTCTAAAAAAGAAATCATTGACATACTCAAATGTTTTCATGATTCGGTAGGGGATCCTTGTTTGTGGCTGGCTTAGCTGAGTTCTTAAAACTTACCACCCCAAGCTTAATAAATTTTTCCACAAGCTTTTTGAAGCCTATGCAGTTATCGATCGAGTGGCCTACTTGCCCCCATGATAGTCACATCTTGCATTAGTGTTATACCATCTTGGAAAAGGGGTTGTATTGGAGCTTGGTAGAAAGGTGCCACCATATGACTGTCATACAATTATTTGTACAGTTTTCCATAAGATACTAGTAGTGGAGTAAACTCCATCTTCTTGGTATTCCTCATTTGTCAAGAATCTTAGCTTGAGGAACCTTGGGAACTTGTAGCTTTGGGTTGTATCACTGTCATCGGCTTCGAAAAACCAATATTATAAACTCTCGAAGAGTTCACTTCATTGTCCCTCTTCCCATACGATGGCTTCTTATGTGACGAACTTTCACCAGCGTCAATCTTACTATTCTTAACAACATTCTCAATGAGCTCACCAAATAGCACTAGATCGGCAAAATTGGTAGTTGCATTTCCTATAAGACAAAATAGAATTGGGCCTTCCAATGTTTGGATAAATATGACCACTTTCTCCTTCTCACCAAGTGGGGGTTGAACTTGTGTTGCCACGTCCCTCCAATGTTACACGTATTCTTTAAAACTTTCATTGGATTTTTGCTTCATGTGTTGTAAAGTCCAACAGTCTGGTACCATATCACTGACATGTCTATATTGCTCTAGAAAAGCCTTGGCCAAGTCTTTCCATGATTTTATCTGATGATGACTCAATTGATTATACCATATGGTGCCAGATCCAGTTAAACTGTCTTAAAAATAGTGGATCACTAACTTGTCATCTCTACCATATCCCGTCATCATTCGGCATAACATGGTAAGATGAGCACGAGGACAACTCGTCCCATCATATTTCTCAAATTCTTGGACCTTGAATTTAGGGGGTAACACAAAATCTAGGACAAGGCTAAGTTTATTAGCATCAAATCCTCTAAAGGTGTCCACTACCTCTATGGCTTCCATCTTTTCCTTGAGCCGCTTGCAATGATCCTCGATCTCTTTTGAAGTCTCTATTTTTGGTTTCTTGATTTTGACCAATTGATCCATTTCTGAGACAAGATTCTCAGCTTGATTTCCCCCGGGCTTAACTTCTGATGTAGTAGGCAAATTCATAGGGGAAGAGGCGCCAGCCTGATGAAGTAGTGACTTCCCTTGAGAAAGTATTATCTGAGGGTCAGGTTGAACCTTAGAATGAGTAGGAGACAAAATACGCAGGGCCTTCGTTCCCATCAGTGGGATTTTCCATAGGGTTTGCAATAAAAGGCTATTCTTGCTCGGAGAGTTTATGCCCTAGCATTTATGCCATTTGGCCTAGCATGTCTTGTTGGTATTTTTTGATTTGTTCCCTAATATCTTGTTGGGCCTTAGTTAACTAGTCCTCAAACTTCTTAGCCAAATCTACTTGCATGTCCTTTTGAGTTTGCTCAATTCGGTCCAATCTATCTTCATTCATCATTTTGGTCTTGTATCGAGTTCTGTAAGGGTGCTGAATCGGCTGGCTTTTTGTTCTATCCAGTATCACTGTCACGAGACATCCCAAAAATTAGTTTTAATTTTTTTAAAAATAAATGCATGTAAATGCAAGGTGCATATCCTAAATGCAAATGTACCGATTCAAAAATGGTTTTCGTGGCACAACTTTCGACTTACGAGTTTCGTTTGCGATTTTAAATATTACATTGATATCTAGGGGACTATATTTTCTCCTGATGACAAATCTTTTTCAAATTGGGAACCAGTTGTGAATCAGTACTTCATGCTTATAAAAGGCAAAGATTAAAAATGTTATGATGGTGTCATGCAATTAATGCAAAATGAATGAGTTTAATATGATGTGATCAAAAAAAGAGAAAAAAATGTCAATTCAAATTAAAGTGAATGAATAATTAATGGTAAATAAAGTAGAAATTAAAATAGGTAAAAACTATTCATAAATAGCAAATAAAGCTTAAAAAAGGGACCACTAAACGGCTAGAGTTTCACATGGCTTAAAAAGGATGGCTCCTACGGCTTACTATATACGGGTTTTGGTTCTAGAGTGATGGTACCTGAACTGCCAATAAGACATCGATTCAGGGGAATACGACCCTTATACCATATGGGGTAATGACCCCACGAAATATAAGGACCAGATTCCAGAAGTGAATTACAACATCATACGAAGGTGAAGACCCCACAAAGTGAAGTAATCACTCCCACTTAACAAGGTGAGGGGATCGGGTAGAAAGCTCATGCATGAATACCGATGAATTAAAAATTAAATTAAATCAAAAATTTGAATTTCTTGCAAGACAATACAAAATCAATATTTACCTGACTTTCTTAAAAGGTCCCCAGTGGAGTCGTCATATGTAATAAAGGTTTTTTAATAGGGAAGATGGAGATGGATTCACCACCGATAGGGATGGGCATGGGTTGGGTAGGGTCGAGTTTTTAGCCCACCTGAACCCGACCCGAACATTTAGTGCCTCCACCCGACACCCGACCTGACCTAGGTTTAGTGACATCTCACCTGACCCGTACCTGACCCGAATATTAAGCATGGAAACCCGACCCGACATGATATTCCCTCCTAAATTTTTACTCGAAGTTTGTCTAACAATTAAAAGCAAAAGTCCAGCGCCCAGATTGTTGGCTTGCTGTTGCATGCTTCATTCTCATTTATATAATTATATATAAACATGATTCACATTTCTAAAAAAAATTAGAATTTTTTTAAAAAAATCAAAACACAACTCTAACAAAATTAAAAGAGTTCAAACATAATAATTAAAATTACGAGTCCATAATATAGTTAAATAAGTTCAAACATAAGATGATTAAAATTACAAGTCCAAAATTAAAAGTACAAGTCCATAATATAGTTAAATAAGTTCAAGAACAAATCTTATAAAACGACACATGAACATAAACATCCGTTAAAAATGTTCCATTAACATCGACTTCATAATCTTCAATCTTATCTAGCCACTCAAATCCTATAAAATTTACAAATCAATAGATATAAACAAGAATATAATAAACAAAATAAATAAAAAAATTCTTAATTACCTGTATCTCATCTTGGTCGATTTCACCATCTTCACAAGAGCTTAATTCATTTGATTCTAAAATGATATAAATGAAAAATCTAATAAGAAATGATAGTTAAACATATAAGTAAAAAAACCGAAATTTTAGGATAAATATATTTGTACCTTCATCTTCGGCCCACAACCAATTTTGACAACATGCCAAAGCTTCAACGGTTGATGGAAGGAGTCTATTACGTTGTCCATTCACCAATCTCCCTGCAGTACTAAAAGTAAACTCCGAAGCAACAGTAGAAATCGGTATATCATAAATATCTCTGACAATAACTTGTACTATAGGAAAGTGTGGTCCATACATCTTCCATCAAGCTAAAATATCAAAATTTGGTATTCTCAGAATAATATCTACTTCCAAGTAACGATCTAACTAAGATTTGATTTTTAATTTCTTTTGCTTATTCCTTGAAACATAGGCATCAAAATCACTCGGGTCTCCCAAATCAACCGGAACACTATCTAAAGATGTAGTGTTGAAGCATTAATATTCATTATTTGAAGACATCATTTTTTCTTCATACTCGGTAACCAAATCCTGACATAGTTGCACAATTCTTTCAACTTCATAATCAACATCAATTCTATAAATATTCTCAGAATAATACTCCAACAATGTTGTTTTGTGTCGTGGGTCTAAAAGTGTGCTAACACCCATAATACCATTCACACTATTCTAGTACTTCACAAATTTCATCGACATGGATTTTGCCATGCTTGAAATGGTGTTATTACCATGCGTAACCCATTCATTCAATGCCACTCTAATCTTGCAAATTCCCATAAATTAAAATTTACCGTTGTATATCTTGTTCCTGAAAAGCCTTCGGTGATCTCATAAAACAATTTAAGCTTATCGCAAATTTTTGTTGCAAAGGCCCAATCATCATTAGTTGGCAAGGACTTGTACAAAGTATCACCATGCAATTGCACACAACACGAAAAAACATCCTTGTAAGATAAAGTTGTCTGGAGCATCAAAAGGTTTGAATTCCTTCATGTTCTTGTAATCACTCTTTTTTGACCGGGTTTTAGTGTTATTAGTGTTATTATAATAGTAAAATTATTAATATAAAAAATCAAATATATATATATATTATTAAAAAAAAGAATTTGAGTGGCCCTGCAATGGCCACGTCACCCCAATTACCCACCCCATGCCTATAAAGACAAGGCATGGGGCCAAGCAATTCCACGCCAATTGAAGAGGAAAATTCACGCCCAATTTGGCCAATAAATTGGCTATACAATTGGCACCCCAAATCATGGGGCATGGCCGGCCGCAAGGCTGGCCGGGGTTGGGGGCAGTGCCCTCGACCCCAGTTGGTTCGATCCAACATTCGATCGGGGTCCTATTCTAGGTCCGATCTAGTTAATATTTTTGGAGGGGTCGCAGTAGATCTCGGTGGGGTTCAGTCGGGGTTCGTCATTCGAGCTCCTAGTTAGGTATATTTTCTTCCCTTTTTTATTAGTGTTGTAATTTTTATAATTTAATGAAGTATTAGTTATTTTAAAATTGTGGTCTTATTTTGTATGTTTATGTTTTAGATTAATATTTAATATGTTTTAAATTTGTGTTTTATATTAATATTTTATTTATGTTAGATATGTTTTTATTTATGAGTTAGATTAATATTTATGTATGTATGTTTTAGAATAGTATTTTATGTTGAATTTGTTTTTATGTTAGATTAATATTTATGAATATTAGTATTTTGTTTATGCTAGATATGTTTTTATTTATGAGTTAGATTAATATGTATATATGTATGTTTTAGTTTAGCATTTTATTTATGTTAGATTAGCATTCTATTATGTTAATATTTATTGCATTTAAATTATTTGCCATGTTTTATATTTTGCCCACTAAGATTACATATCGAGATATAAATTGTCAATGCGGTGCCCTTTTATCCGAGCGTAAACGGGGCCAGTATCAGGCGTAGTGATAGTGGTTGGGCGTTTACCCTCGGATAACGGGGCCTTTAAAATTTATTCGCAATCATAACTGAATTTTAAACTAATCGTCACTTTAACCCAAAAAATCTAATATTAATAAAACGGTAATTATTAAAGTACCAATTTTGGGCGGTGTGGGGGTGCTAATCCTTCCCCATCTGTAACCGACTCCCGAACCCAATAGTTTTTGAATCTCTGGTTTTATGGTGTCCGGCCTACCTAAGTGGCCGGTGGCGACTCCAATTTTTAAATAAAACGCGGTTTTTTTAAAACCCCACGGAATAAATATTTTATATCCAAAAAATCAAAACCACCTTCGAAAACCATCGTTTTTTTAGCAATAAAAAAAGACATCGCTACAGATGGCGACTCCGCTGGGGACATTTTTGTTTTTTTTAAAAAAAAAGCAAAAAAAAATGAGAGTCAAGCTTTTAAAATAATTACCGCTTTATTAATATTAGAAATTCCGGGTTAAAGTGACTATTAAATTAATATTCGGATGTAATTGCGCGTTTATTTTAACGCATTTAAAATATGGCATATAAACCCGTTTTTTTAAGTGGGGGGAAAACGCTAATGCTTTCGTGGAGATATCGTTCTCCCGTATGGGCCTAGCAAGTACCTTCGGGGCTCGAGTACCTTATGCTTTCGTAAGGATATCGTTCCTTCGTGACGGGCATAGCGAATGGGTCCCCCGAATTGAACCGGTTGAAAGGAGCATATAATGGGTGATGATCGGGGGCCTTGCTACTCTTAGTAGAGGACAGCAAGGACAATTCGGGTACCTCCTAGAACCAAGACTGCATGTAGAGAATACATAGAAACCTACCCATTTAGAGCCATGCGGATAACCTTAGGTTTTAGACAGGATAAATATGGTTGTTTTGTGTGTTATTCTGTTTAATTTTGTCCTTTTATTTATATATTTATTATTTTTATCCGGTACTAACTCATTTTTTTGTGTTTTATTTTTATTTTACACATATTTTTGTTGCATTATCATTGCATCCACATTACATAGAGGCGTTGATTCAAGTGGTTTGCCCGATTAGAAAATCTTTCATCATGGAAAAAAGGTGTCTTAGGAAGGATGGCATCGATCCAGTTGTATGACATTGGTCGGAGATTAATCAACAGATCCAAGGTAACGATTTGCCGAACAAGCGTGTAGTGCCAAAGTATACACACGAGACCCTGATGGTGGACATACAACGAGCTACAAGGTGTGTGAATGACTTAGCTACCGAAGCCGCGACTCTCCGACCTTTCGTAACCCCGGACATGGAAGAAGCACCAAGGTTTATCAAGTTGCTCAGAGCTGTCGAGGAGCTAGGAGGTAGAGCTAGGGATTATGTGTAGAACTTTATTTTGTAATTAAGACTTTGTAATAGACTCTTTTTGTAATAGGGACTCATTTTGTAATATGGATCTTTTTTGTAATCTGGACCCTTTAATTCCCATGAAAGTCGTTCGAAAGGGTGTTTACCAGCGGAATCAACGCCTTTATTTGCATTCATGTTGCATATCATGACATGGTGTTGATTCAAGAACAATTCATTAAAAGGCTTTCAAAATAGAAAAAGTCTGCTTTGCCGGGAACGATAATATTACAGTATCAAGTTAGGCCGAGCAAAGACCAATCGCGAAAGAAGACGGTACGATAATAAGGCACGTGCAACGCAGAAGATTCAGTCAGGGCTGCAGAACCCCAATTTTAAATCTTCACATTTGACCATTTTTATAATTCTCAGATTTTAATTTAACTCATTAAGAAAAACCAAAAAAGAAAAAAATTGAAAATATTATTATTTTGCTTTGAAACCTCTTCTCTCATAAAACTTTCAGAATAATAATAATAACAAAAAGAAACCTAAAAGTTTCATTTTTAAGTAAGTTAAATTTTTTTATAATAAAAATGGGGAAATTTTTAAACCAAATGATCTTTGAGAATTTTAATTTAAACCCTAAATTTTTTTAAAGTACTCCCTTAGGACCGATAGAATCCATCCCTGTTTAGACGTATTATTCGTTTGCACCCAGAAAAGATCTTATCTGCATTATGCCTGCACTTGTTGATGTCATTTTTAGAAGCCACAAAAATAAAGATCATGACGTCACGATTCCATAGAATAAGAAGAGAAGACGAAGTCATCCATCATCCTGAAGACGACGTCGAGACGTGGAGCACAGGTTTTGCTTCCCGAAGTCAAGATCTCCAGAAGGAAGCTAACTGTCACCTGTAATTCATTATTAGTTTCTTGCAACCAGACATTTTTCTATTGATTGAAAGTCTTTTAAGGACTGTTCGAGAATCAACACCGCATTTTCATTCATGCATTGCATTGCATTACATTGTACAATCATGACATATTTTACACCTTGCATAAAATTTTTGGGGGGTAATCCAAAGAACAATTTGAGTTTTATCGTGAATAAAAGAATTGAACACACTCAAAAATCAAGATTCGAGCAGTTAAAAGATGGACTCGAGAGAAAAAGAGAGAAAAAGAAGTTTGATGCCTTTAATACAAGAAAACTTTGTTTGAGCCCCGATTTGGTCGTTCCTCCGGATTCCAAAGATTTCCAGATTTGTACATAATAAAGGAAAAGATGCCCCAAGATTCGTGTGACCATATTCTGCAAAAAAGATGGGGGGCTACATTGAAAAATTACCGATCCACTACTTACCCGACAGTCTACCAGGACCTACCGTGATATGATATGCTTTGGACCCAGCACCAAGTCGTCAGTATCTCCAGGGTACGAAGATGAAACCTGATGAAAGCTTCAAGGAATGTGCTTTGAGGTGTATGTGTTTAGCGACCCAAGTGCAGCCTCCCGTAGATGAAGAGGAAAGTGAATTCCATGCCATCTTTCTTATTTCTTCTTTGATAAGGTGCTCGGGAAAATGAATACCAGCTTTGAGGACTTCATGACAGTTGGATAGAGAATCGAACATGCACTCCGGGACCTAAGTTTAAAGACCATACCTGCCTAAGAGCAGAAGGAAACAAAGAGATAAATGGGTACCACTTTCAAAACATTGAGGCGATGGGGCATGACACTAAGAAATTTGGGGTCGTTAAAAAAATCAAGAAGCTGGTCGATGGGGGAGTCATGACGAGAGAATTGATCCAGCGGTGGAAAAACAAGAGAAGAAGCAAGCCTACACTACCTTGGAAGGGGCATAATGAGTTAGTACCCTGGAGATAATCCAAAGGTCCCTACGGTTTTCTCATCATTTCACAAAGAAATTCTCAACAAAAAAATCATTGTTTATTAGATAAAAAATCACATTTCCATTTAGAAAAGCATTTTTACATTCTTGATTCTTTAAACATTTTATTTTTATGGGGTAGTTTTCCATATGCATATACATGCATTTTTTAATGGACATATGTATATATCATTTCTATACCAGGTCCTCGAATTTTGAATGCAACAGTACATTTGCTTCAAACCCAAAGATCGACTCTAAGTTGCATATATTTAGGAGAGATTGAATGTTGTGGTGATACTGTAAATATGAGTATCTGCTAGTTTACTTAGGCCAACAGAGGAACAAAAGCGAGTGTTTAGACAATGGGTAGTTCCCATTTTAAGAATTTATCTTCTCAGGCACTTGTCGTTTAAGATCCTTGAAATGAAAGTTGACCCTAAACCTCTACCCCGTGAAGGCATTCTCAGGACATTTGTGAATATGACAATGAATTTTGTTCTTTTACTTTACCAGAAGACACAGATGAGACTATACAGATTGGATACGAAGATCAGAAAATCACCAGAAGAAAGTGGTTGAAAACATGGATATGTCCAAACGAAAAACCAAAAAAGAAGATAAATGGTAATCAGAAGGCCGAAGCAATCCAGATCGAGTAAATATCAGAAGAGCTGCAGAGAGGCAATTAACTCCGAACGGAAGATCGCATCAATACCCAGTATAGATCCGTGTTGATTCAATGATACATTCATAGACTCAAATAAGAAGAAAGAGATTCAATGCTAAAAACCCAGAATGCAGTCTAAAAAAAGAGAAAAAAGAAAAAGAAAGAAAGAAAGAATATTGTATATGTTTCACACACAGATCAAACAATACAAGAACGAGACTTCAACTATGAGCAAGAGACAGAAGGAATCCACATTTCAAGTAAAATCAGTTTTGAAAATTAGTATAGAAGCTCAAATTGAAGCCAAGTCAAGACAAGTCGGCCCGAAGATTGCCAATTTTGAAAAAGGAAATGACCTATAGGGTGAAAACCCAAAAATGGGTAGTCTAGAGTGATCCTAAAAATGAAGAAAAAGAGTAGTCTACCTGAGCCTGCTGGCATCAATATCCAACCAAAATACACTGAAGGAAGTGACCTCTAGGGTGAAAACCCAAAAATGGGGAGTCTAGAGCGATCCAAGAGAAAAAGTGAAAAAAAAGAAAAAAAAAGAGAAAAAGAAAGCAAGAATAACATTTCATCTGGGCGTGCCAATCACAAGAATTCCCAGAAATGTATTCGTAGTCCTTCAAGAAATCTCAGTTCCGAGGAGTTTTGGAGGATCAAACATTCTTGAACAGAAAAACGAACATCGATATATAGCCGTAATGCAAGGCGAGCATACAATAAAAAGAAAGGAAATGAACTCTAGGGTGAAAACCAAAACGGGCGATCTAGAGTGATCCAAAAAAAGAGAAGAAATAATGGGCATATCCAAGTTACACAAGTACAAAAATATTGTTTCACTTAACCATAAACCAAAGGCCTACATTACAAGCCCCAAAGACCATTCGGTCATCCATAGATATCCAAGTTGAATGAGAATGTCTTGATTTCATTCCGCCTATAAGGGTTAACTTTTCTTCTTCAGGAACGTCAAACTTGAAGTGCTTGATCGACACCCAAATGAGGGAAGGATGGGGCATGGTGAGATAGTGAGATTAAGAGAGCCACCTTAAACGGGGTAGAAACTAGGTAGGGTTGTTCCTCTCAAAAGCCTATTAGACCAGAAGAAACTATACATTGGCATATATCTCCACAATGGTCAAGATCTTCTAAATAGGCGCTTCATTAGAGTTGATCTCTGGCAACTTGAAGCAGATGCGCTATGGCGTTTGATATTTCGGGGGCAAACATGTTTTAAAAGGTTTGACATTTTCTCTCAAAGTTTTGATGTTTACCATTTCCTCCAAACATTAGTTTTTAAAAATGTTTGGCAATACACGTCGAGTTTTGTTTACCATTCTCCAAGCATTATTTTATAAAAAATGTTTGGTCCTTAGAAAAAGAAGAAGAAAAGAAAAAGATGTTTACCATTTGTTCCAAACAATGTTTTTGGTATCCCCTCCAAGTTGTGATTTTCAAAATGACTGTTATCTTTTCAAACAATCATTATTTGTTGAAATATACGCAAGTAAATTGCCTTTTGCTTTACTTTAAAAATGAATGATGATGAGATTTAAAGCATAGGGACCGAGAGTTAGTTCCCATCGAAATGCTACGAGAGGATCAAGGAAGAGCTCAAGGGATGGAAGCATTTTGGCCCACCCTGGTGACTAGAAATAGATCAAGGCTCTATAGGATGGGAGCTTCCTATCAATATTCCAATCTAGAAAACATTTCATTAGACAAGAAGCAATGGCATCCGTAGTGTGTGGGGCTGACACATATTCAAACCTAATTAAGTAATAATTAAAATATATAAGTTTTGGCACATATTGAAATTAAAGTAATTGATAAAATATATCTTTAAAAAATTACCTTATGATCTACTTCTGAAAAGTCCATGAGTTATCAATGTAATGAGTCGCGACAACCATATATCTTTTGTTTTATTGGTCTGTAGTCCACATATCAGTTGTGATGGCAATCCGTCCTTCATTAGCTTCCAAGTTAGACATTATTTTTATCTTTCCCTCTTTGAAAAATTTCAAAATGTCACACTTTATTATACTACGAGAAGGCATTTCAAACATAGGTTGTAGACTAGAACAATATTTTCTAAATTGCACATGATCCACAGTCGACAAAGGATATTCATGCATGACTATCAACTTAGAAAGCTCTCTCCTTGAAATATCTTGATTAAATGAGGCAACCTTTAATGTTATTTTTCCATCCGACTTCTTTGTATTAGCTAGTAGGACTTGTTCTTGAATGCCCACTTGACCTCGCTTGTTATACCTCCTTAGATGATCTCGTAAATGACTTGTCCCATTCTTCAAATCATCATTAAGCTTCCTTTTAAAATTATTACATGTCACCTTCCACTCATTATTGATTTTTTCTTTTGTAAAGTGCTCTCATACTACAGATTTCAACTTTGAATTTGACATGTTGCCTTCATTTGACTCATTAAGTTGACTTGATATAGGAATTAAGCTTTCTTGAAAAGTTGATGACGGGCTTTCCTCGGATGGTAATTGAGAATAGTTTAAAGTTGGAGATGTTGACAAAACTGTGTTTTGCCCTACATCAAACATTTTCCTGTATAAATAACATAAAAAAATTTCAGTAAATATATCCCTCAAAAGTCATAATCAAGTTATAATACATCCCTTTACAGTTTACAAACCACAACCATTTCCAGTTACCATAGTACATCCCGTACTATTTTATTGATGATAATAACAATTTCTTGTCCTATCCTATATATATAAAGTGTAAACCATCCCTCATAAACCGAACAAGGGCAAGTTAAAATGCTTGGCAAAAAATTATTATATTCCAGTTAAGTTAAACTAGTGTCTCAACCATCCATGTATTATCAGTAAATTGAAAGTGTTTAGTTCCAATAGTAATTAAAAGAAAAGAATTACTACTGGAAGTTGGAACTAAAAGAAGACAAGAATTGAATCACAACATGCGACTGAGCCAGCTAATCCATATTAAAACTTGTTTCAGTGAAATAGCCTTTATTACATGAATCAAACAAGCTCTATTCCAAATAAATACATCATCAAACTAATTTCTCAAATCAAGGTTCAAAAGAAAAAAAAGGTCTAAACTCTGAAATTTCTTACCGTCGAGTACTTAAGTTCTGAATTTGATTGTTGATGAAGATTGAGTGTTGTTGCTGAGGAAAAATCAAGACCAAAGGAGTCTGATTCTAAATTTTATCTGATTGTTGATGAAGATCGAATACAAAGGGATGGGGGGAAGGTCAAGAACAAAGAGTCTAAAATTCCCTTTTGTCGAACCAGGTAAGGGGAATTGGAAAAAGGCTGACTAAAAAAAAACCCTAAAAATGTTTTTATTATTTTAATTATACCCGGGTCGAGTCGAGTATGGTTTTTTTCTCCCCAAACTTGACTCTGAACCAAATTCAGCTGCTTGATATGTTGCACTCGACCCGACCCGAACTTGAATTATTCCATAAAAGACCCATTGGGTCGAAACCCGTCGGGTCTGGGTTAAATGCCCGTCCCTAGCCACTGGCCACTTTGGTAGGCCAGACACCATTAAAAATTAACCAGAGATTCTAAAACATTTGGGTTCAGGAGTCAGTTACGCTTGAGGAAGGATTAGCACCCTCACGATGCCAAAAATTGGTACCGTGTTGATTTATTGTTGTCTTTGCGAGAAAGTAAAAATTCAAATTTTAATTTAAAACTTAATCCCAAAAGGCAGTTTAAGGAGAATATTTCCTTATTTACGACAACCGATGAAGATGACACATGAATAAGTCAGGACGACACTTCCTAGCCAGTTCCCGAAATAAATTAGAAAATATCCCTTAAATATTAAAATGGGTTTAAAATCTAACGAAAAACATAAAGATACTGAAAGAAAAATAGTAACACAATATACATATATAATATTATATAATACATGTATATATACATAAAAATATATAATATGATAATATGAAAAGTTTACAAATATATATATAAGACATGTACATATATACAAATATGTAAGGATATAATAATAAATTGCCATTTATTCCCCCAAAAATTCATTTTGCAACTGATAAAAAATTATCAAATTCTCTCAAATACTCCCATCTACTCGGTCGCCGGCCTCGATCATCGCCTTGCCTACCGCCGCAAACTACCACTCACGGGTGACGGCCTCTACCGTCCACGGTGGCCGAATAGCATGCAAATACACCGGTGAGTTCGGCTAAGACTCCCAAACTTGAATCTCCAATTAGTTTTCTTTAAATCTTCCCCTATTTCATTAGATCTATAAAAAACCAAAAGTTTTTTTACAAAATTTTTACCTTTTATTTTTTGATTTTTTAGTCTTTTAATCTCTCTTCTTTTAGTCTCCAAAAACTCTTTTTTGTCTTTGCTTTATACTTGGCTTCGAATGGAAAATAGAGATTTTTTTGCGTATTTTGTTTATTATTACGAACTCGGCTCCCTTGCATCGGTTGTATGTTGGGTTTAAATACACTATTTTGATTACATATGCATGCAAAATAAAGAAACCCACTGAAGTTTGCTTTTTCAGATTTAACTTTTACTTTTTTAGGCTGTGGGGCAGTGGCACAAAGGAGAGCAGGTATGGGAGGCAGAAGTGGCCAATGGTGTCGTGCGTGACGGCCACGGGGCACTAAGGAGCCGCACGTGGCAGCCACGTGTGGGGGGGGGGGGTTGGAAGGTCAAGGGGCACGATAGATAAGGATGAAGGTTTAGGTCATTAGGGTTTTTTTTTAACTTTTTAGGTTAGGTTATTATTAGGTTGGGTTAATGGGATTTGGGTATAGGTTATTGGGCATGGGTTATTGTAATGGGTCATTGGGTATGTTGGGCTGAAAATAATAATAAAAAGATGTTACTTTTGGATGAATTTTAATTTGGGTTTTGGCTATTGGGCTTAAGGGTATGGCTTAAAAAAATGGGTTTGGGTTTGGGTTTGAGCTCGGACAAAAATAGGTATTACAACATGATCTGAAGATAAAGTTTGACCCGCTACGCCACCGACGACAAGACAAGATTTGGAGAGAAAGATGGTTGATCCACTACACCACTAACCGAGTGTCGAGATCTAAGGAAAAGGTTGATCTACTACACCACTGACAAAGAGGCATGATCGGAGAGTTAATTTGATCAAGCTACAACACTGGCGAAGAAGAATGATTTGGAGATAAAGGTTTATCTGTTTCACCACTGACGGAGAGGCAATATTTGAAGAGAAATATGTTGATTTGTATATAAAGATAGATCCGCTACACCACTGATGGAGAGACAAAATATGAAGGTAAAGTTGATCAAGCTACAACACTGACGAAGAGGCAGGATCTGAAGGACCAGGGACCAGTGTTGCTCAATCAAGGACCAGGGACCAGTGTGAATAGCTCGGGTCAAGGAAGCCTCTAGATCATCTGAAATGCAAAGGGGCATTGGCGGATGTAAGTTGATAATTAGGTTTAGGGTTTGTTGAAGATAGTTTAGGTCATAGACTAACTGTGCTTTGATGTAAATGGGTTGTTTGGGTAATAGGTATGATGTAATTGGGTAGATGTTTAAATTTTGGATTGGTTTGATGTGGCCAAATGTAATGTAAATACAGACATTAGTTTTATGGAAATGGATCTGGATTTTTTTATTAATTTTTTTTAATTAGGTAGTAGGTCCAGATAAAAAATGGGTATTACACTATGGAAGTTCAAAAGTCACTTGTAGATATTTCTAAAAGAATCAACAAGATTGAAAAAAAATCATGAGATTCCTCTCGATATCATAGCATTAACCGAGCAAGTCTAGGAGAATTCCCTACATGAAAGAAAGGATGGCGAACGTAGAGAGATCTTAACCAAAGAATTTCTTGGTACAACAGTTTGCATCGAATGAATGATAGAACACATTTCCTCATTGGTGAAACAAATCCAAGATCAGATAGCCAGAACTTAGCTTCAAGTAAAAAATGTGGAGAAAGAACTTTCTACTATCAAAGACATACTCTTTGGAGAAGAATAAGTTCCTCCATGAATGCTTTTGTTGAAGAGTTGCTGGAAATGGTGCAACATCCACCCTACTAGTGGACTAGAACTAATCAAGAACATTCAACTACTCAACTGATCTTAGAAGAATCAAAGGTCATCGGATGAGATACCTTCATCATAGCTGATAAGATAACTTCATCAGCAACCGCTAGAGATATGTTTATCCTAAACAGAGTCAGGACAATCCAAAAGCTCTTGGTGAAGTTTTTCTTGTCAACCTTGAGTCCCTAAAAATAGTCAATAATATGGAGACCGATTCATTGAAAGGTGAGCTTGAGTAACTTCAACAAATGGTTACAACATTGTAGAAATATCAAGGTGCTAGAGAGGCAAGCTTAACCAATTAAATAAGAAGATTGAGGCTACACCAAATCTACTGAGCAATTCTCAACTGCTTTGGTAGCTGAATATCAGAGTCAGCCGTTGATTCAGCAAGAAGTACACCAACATGAACAAGTGAGTCAAACATTGAAGTTTCTGGAAAGCTAAATGAGCTGAGTCAGCTCGAAAAAGAGACAAAAACAACCATCTTAGAAAACCTTTTAGGAGCCCTGAGTCAAAGTTTAAACTAGGAACTGTGACAAAAGGAGACGCTTAAAGGGTCAAAGATTCCTTCAAACCTTAAGTGGTGACCAAACCCAAAGGATCGCCAAAGGCTTCAACAAAAAATAGAAAAATCACCAAGCAAACCTTCATCCTTAGAATGAACACATGAAAAGGTAAAATGAACGGTAAGATAATCCAGGTGCTGGAAAGATCATTTTCCTTAAAAATAATTGATAAACCAGATCATAATGCTTATGAAAAACTTTCCTTCAAGCAAATTAGGGACATAGATAACTATGAAATTCCTAAAATCTAAGAAAAAAGATTAATAAAGTGTAAAAAGGTACATAAAGGAATAAGTATGTACTCTAAGCATGCTTCTAAGTCTATGAGTGCTAGAGACAATGTTAACTTGATTAAGAATTGCTTTGATTAAGTCAGTTTAAAATCTTTACTCCTAAGAAAATGGGTAGACTCACTTTCAAGTAAGTTCATCTACTTGAACATCTTTTATGCCGAGTAGATTAAAGCTTTTCACTTTAATATCGGCAATTGATGTTTTTGCCCCTTAAGTCTTTGTTAAGATATTAAGGTGCAATTACAACACAATGCCAACTATTGTATAGAAATGGATTTGGAAAAGTTATGTACCAATAGATAGAAAATAATGTCAAGGCATTATGATTATTAAAAACCAAATATAAAATAAGTGTTAATTGCAAACATACCCCAACCAACTGTAAAAGCTTAGTTCATGGTTGGGGGGTCATCCACAAAACATCATCGTTTCTCATCATCATTTTGAAATAAAAACAAATAAAACTAAGAGATGGGCAAGAAGGAGATCCGTTGATGCAGCCCTTCGAATGATCTAGAGCTCTCGGTCTTAGTTGGTCAAACCATGTTACCTTTCGGTTCACCATGATGCAACCTCTCTACAATCTCTTCTCTCAAATGGTTGCTTGATCTCCTTTAAATAGGCTTGCATGAAAACCCTAGGATAAGCTTTTGAGTTTGAATTTTGGATGCGCAATGGATAAGACACGTGATCATCTTATCTGGAGTTGAATCCTAGGGCTGACGTGTACAAAGTCTAACGGTTACTTTGACCGAGCATCAGACTGCGATCCTTTTCCAACCGATCTTGGCATTGTTTGGTCCATCAATGCCAACTGCTACTCGGCAATTTTCTTCTTCTTTTACTGCGTTCTCTACTAGCGCTTCTCTGCCTTGTCTGCCTGCTTGTATCCTACATCAAAACCAGTAAAAAAACAACCCTTCACAGCGGCAATGGAATAGCACCTTAACTCATTTATGCAAATACATGATTTAACATCTAAATGCAACTAAATGTACTCAAAGGCAAGTAAAGGCATTATAAAATAAGCATAAAAATAAGTTCTTTTGAGGAGTTAACACACCCCCAAACCTAGCTCATTGCTTGTCCTCAAGTAATGCAACTAAAAAAAATAAAAAACAAAAATTGTCGTGGCTCTCAATACCTATCAACTAGCAAATATAACCCTAGGTATGTCCTCGGATATTCAGTGTATCAATGCCAAACATATTAGCAAATTCAAGTGCAACTATATAGTTCTAGTCTAAGGTCATCAAATGTGCAAGAAGTGCGGGCAATATGCGTCAAATTTACTTAACTCCTTTAGTCAACTTTACTACCCAAACTCAGAATTATTACCATTTTTTATTTATTTGCCAAGGGTGTTTTAATGCTGGCATTAAATTAGGGTTGCGTTATGTACTATTTGGCGTGAGACATAAGAAGGAGCAAACTATGAATACCCACGTTAATACAAATTACATCACTAATCTAACCCATTACAATTATACCCTAAAGTTATGTTGGCTTGAAAACTAAGAGGGAGCAAACCACGAAGATCCAAGTTAATTATTTTCTCTAAGGCATAAAAGAGTGTTCTAAAACATTTCAGCCTTTGGCAAAACATTGTTGCCTTATTCATTCTTTCTACCCTGTCATTGTTTCTTTTCTTCTCTTTTTTTTATTATTCCGAGTTTAGTTTCAAGAGAACCTAAGTTTGATTTGCAGACTAGATGCATACCTCGTGTACAGTGAAACTAGAGTTCTCTAAACTGGAGTTCAATTGCCAAGCTACTTGGCAATGCTAACATGTTGGTATACAAGTTCTAAAATTTCAATTTTTTCAACAGAAAGATAATCTAGAACAAATTTAACTATACTAACAGTGTTGGAAAAATTATTAGAATAATTTATTAATCGAGGCAAAGGAAAAATTTTAGTGGTTTGGTATGCAAATTTTAATCCTACATGGCAAACTATTCTATATGGCAAACTTAAATTAGACATGAATGTCATGGCATACTAATATGAGGATGCACACCCCCAAATCAAAGGCATGCATTGTCCTCAATGCATGAAAACAACACATATAAAAATGAAAACAATCAAATGAATGAACATGTGAATTAAATAAAATGAAAATGCAAAGAATTTTTAAGTGGAAGCGGACTCCCCTTCGTAGGTTTCTTGGCGTGTGATGCAGGTCTTTCCCTTGACAAAGCTCCCATGGTCAGGACCTATGCGTGTCCTTCATTTCATGTTGGGCTTAGATGCGGCAATAAAAGCTCCAATGTCACGGAGAACTTCCTTGACTGGGTCCGAGGCTGCAGGAGAGTTAGTGGCAGCAAATGAGGCAGGTGCGGCGGGTGTAGCAGAAGATTTGGCTTGGCTTTGGATTCCTTCTTCTTCGGATTTTGGTGGCGTATCTGTTCTGGCATATTCAACTTGTACTGGCGAGAATGGAATGGTGGCATCAGATTGGATCGGAGTATGGATAGAGTGGGGACTGGCTGGCATATCATCTTTGGCATGAAACTCGGGGAATACTGGCAGTGTGTGGACAAACATGTCCTCATCTGTTTTCTTCATGGCATGGTCCCTAGTATAAACATACTGCCACAACATAGTGTTATGCTCTGCAGCTTTCTCCATCTTTTGGAGTATGATTTCCTGGCGTTGGAAGATCTAGGAAAGCATTGCCATTACACTAGTTGGCATAGGAGTCTCGGGCTCTGCCTTGGGCACCTTGACCTTTGGCATAGACTCGACAGCCTTTCCCTTGCCCTTATCCTTGGCAATGAGTTGCCTCCATAGGGTAGGAGTGATCGTCGTTCCTTTGGTTTCTTGGGCTTTATCTTAATCAAGCTTTGGCACACTATGCTGCATGCAAATATTAGAAATCAATGAAGGGAAAAACAAACTCTCATTACCCTTACTGGTGCACTTATAAGTTTCATTAATAATGATACGTTCGATGTTGGTCTTGTGGTCCATGATGATGGAATGCAACAATGTCAGTCTTTCCTCTAAGATAGTTTCGTTATGGGTGGTCGGCATTAGGTTTACTTTCAAAAAGTGGTTCCACCCTTTCTGTTGTGGCTTTAATGCTAGCCGTTTCACCGTTCTATGGCCCTTCGATGACACAATGCACCTAGTGTTGGGCTCACATAAGTCCTTCAATAGCGTATTTCTCTTGGCATTGTCCAGAGAATCCATAAATTCGGAGTGTTTCTCATCTGCACCATCCAATTTAAACAAAGCATTAATAGACCTTTCATCAAATCGAACAAACATACCTTGTATAAGCAAGAAAGGTGAGTCTTTAGTCGTGAGATGAGCATAAAACTCCCAAACAATGTTGGAATAGATGTCCCCTTTATGTTGGCAAAACAACTCCCAATTGTGTTGTTTCACCACCGCCATGAACTCTGGTGAATAACCCAAGTTGGGTTCGTCCTTGAAATCGAAGTTCGTCTCATAGAAAACGTCCTTGAGGCAAAGTTCTCTTTGTGTTTCTTATAAACCTCCTCGTTGAAAAAGATCTTGAAGGGCATGAATGAGGAAGCCATGGGAATATGTTTGAGACTTAAGTGATTTTTTGGAGAAGAAGTGATTCTTGGAGTTCTTTCTTGATAAAGAAAATAGAGGGAAAAGTGAAAAGTTTTTATTTTTGGATCGATTAGGGTTTTAAGTAGATGGAAGGGTGAAAGGTTGAGTGATTAAGTGGAGTGATTAATGTGGCCATTTGGGTTAATGATAGGCTTTGCGTGTTTGGGGAAAAGAAAAAGAATGACGTGATAAGGGTTTAAGTGATAAGATGGGGTGAAAAAGGTGATAAGATGATTAGATTGAAATTTGAATTTCAACTTATCACTTTGGGCAGCTAGGGTAAATTCTTTTGTCCATATTTTCAATCGCCTCATGCCAAGCTCTTGCCTTGGCATTCTGCCAGGCACACAAATCCTACACTTACTCAAGAAAAACTTTTCAATGCAGCAAAGGAAAAATCAAAATTAAAAGGAAGAAAAATAAAAAATACTGAAAAAGAAAAACATCTAACCTACTATATACAAAAATCAAATCATGATGATGATGTTCACGAAACCTCATCTAGGAAGACAACCTCCTTGGCATTCTTTTGAGTACCATCCAAATAGTGTTTCAATCTTTGGTCGTTTACCTTGAACATTGTTCCCTTCTTCAAATCCTTAATATCTACTTCTCCATGAGTTGAGTTTTCCTATAAACAACTTTAGTCTCGAGTTAAATAACAAAATATGTTGGCCTACCACAAATTGCCTTGGCACGATCCTGTTGTCATGCCATCATTTTTTCCTTTCCTTGTAGAGTCTGGCATTCCCGTAAGCATGTGTTCTAAATTCCTCTAACTCATTCATGTCCAATAAGCGTATTGTAACAACAGCTTTCCACTCCATATTGAGCTTTTGATTTCCCAATTAGCCCTATGTTCCAATTCCACTAGTAAGTGCATGCCTTCCCAAACACGATCCTATAGGGAGAAGTTCCCAACAGAGTCTTAAAGGTTGTTCTATAAGCCCACAAGGAATCCTCTAGTCTCAAGGACCAGTCCTTCTTTAATGGATTCACAGTCTTTTCTATAATGTTCTTGATTTCTTTATTTAAGATCTCTGCTTGGCCATTTGTCTGGGAATGGTAAGCTGTGGCAATGCATTGCTGGATTTCGTACCTACACAAAGCTCTAGAAATTAAATTGCACTTAAAATGTGTACCTTCATTATGAATGATGGCTCTGGGGGCACCGAATCTCGTGAAGATGTTCTTATGTAGGAACTTGGCAACAACCTTGGCATTATTTGTTGGCAGTGCAACGGCCTCGACACACTTGGAAACATAATCAACAACCATAAAAATATAGAGATTACCAAATGATGGAGGAAAAGGACCCATGAAGTCTATTCCTCATACGTCAAACAGCTCCACTGCATAATATTTTGGAGTGGCAGTTGATGTCTGCTCGAGATGTTACTTGTCTGCCGGCATCGGTCACATGTCTTGGCAAAGTAATGAGCGTCTTTAAATAGCGTGGGCCAAAAGAAACATGACTGCAACATTTTGGTTACGGTCTTCATTCCAACAAAGTGGCCTTCATACGGCGTTGTATGGCACAATTGCAATATATTGTGCTGCTCATCTTCTAGCACACATCCGCTGATCACTTGGTCAGCACAATATTTAAATAGAAAAGGCTCATCCCAATAGTATTGCCATACATCTCATGAAAAATATTTGTTGGCATTGCTTGCTAGATCCAGTGGCATGATATTACTTACCAGGTAGTTGATTATGCCAGCGTACCGTGGCACGGCATCGACTGCAAGCAGGTATTCATCGGGGATTTCATCTCTAATGGCAGCAGCTCTACCTTCCTCAAAGTGATGTTCTAATCTTGACAAATGGTCAGCTACCAAGTTTTCACTCCCCTTCTTGTCTCAGATCTCGAGATCAAATTCTTCCAACAAGAGTATCCAACAGATCAATCTGGGCTTGGCATCCCTCTATGCCAAGAGGTATTTCAATGTCGAATGATTTGTGTACACCATAACTTTGTTACCAAGTAAGATCTGAATTTATCAAATGCAAATACAACCACGAGAAATTCTTTCTCGGTAGTGGTGTAATTAAGCTGTGTTTCATTCAAAGTCCGGCTGGCATAGTAAATGGTATGAAAATTCTTGCCATGCCTATGTCCTAATACAACTCCAACGACATAGTTGTTGGCATCGCACATGAGCTCGAAAGGCTCATTCCAATCTGATGCTACAACTACAAGGGCATTGATCAATCTATCTTTCAATTCCTGAAACGCTTGTAAACATGAATCATCAAATGCAAAAGTGGTGTTTTGTTCTAAAAGCAAGCATAAAGGTTTAGAAATTTTAGAAAAATCTTTAATGAAACGGTAGTAAAAACTTGCATGTCCCAAAAAAATTCTTATACCTTTTACACTTGTAGGAGGTAGCAACTGCTTGATTACCTCCACTTTTTCCTTGTCAACTTCCAAGCCTTTATTGGTCACTTTATGATCAAGGACTATGCCCTCCTTCACTATGAAGTGGCATTTCTCCCAATTCAAGACCAAGTTAGTCTCAATACATATTATCAAAACGAGCTCTAGAATCTGAAGGTATTCCTCAAATGTCTTGCCAAACACCGAGAAGTCATCCATGAAAACTTCTAGGTTGTTCTCAATCATGTCAAAAAAGATAGACATCATGTAACGTTGAAATATTGTTAGAGCATTACATAGTCCAAAGGGCATTCTTCTAAAAGTGAATGTCCCATATGGACAGGTGAATGTGGTCTACTCTTGATCTTACGGAGTTAAGGCAAGCTGATTATATCCTGAATAACCGTCTATGAAGCAATAGAATGCCTTAACTGCAGTCTGTCCAACATTTGATTGATTAAGGGCAGTGGAAAGTGATCTTTCCTAGTGACATTGTTCAGCTTCCTATAATCCATGCACACTCTCCATCCGGTAATAGTTTTGGAAGGAATTAACTCATTGTTGCTATTTTGAACCACGTTCATGCCACCTTTCTTTGGCACACATTACACCGGGCTGACCCATGAGCTCTCAGAAATGGGATAGATTATCCCAGCATACAGCCACTTGATAATTTCCTTTTTACTACCTCTTTCATGCTCGGGTTCGATCTTCTCTGGCCCTCAATTTTTTGCCATGGTATTCTTCCAAAATTATTTTGTGCATGCGAATGGTTGGGCTTATTCTTCGGATATCAGCCAAGGTCCACCTTAATGTTTGCTTGTAATTGCTTAAAATTTCGGCCAATCTTTACTCTTGATCATTAGTTAGATCAGCAGCAATGATCACTAGCAAGATTGAGTGTTTACCTAAGTAGGCATACCTGAGGTGGTCTGGCAACGGTTTTAGCCCCAATTCAGATGACTCCTCAATGGATGGTTTAGGTTCCACGATCTCTCTGTCAGCCAACTCTAGTGGCTCTGGTTGTTTGAAATAGCTTATCTCTTCTAAAGTTGTTCCTTCAGTGTCCTCACTTGTCTCTTCTTCATCGACTTGTTTGTTGGCATTATCAGTAGTATCTTGGCACAATCATGCCACGTCTACATTAAAAATGGCCTCCATCATCTCATCAGCTTGGCATTCCTCGGATTTATTTGTGCATTTAAGAGCTTAAAACACATTAAATGTAACATGTTGATCATTTCATACGCATAGTTAATTCTCTTTTATGAATATCAATCAAAGCTCTACCTGTGGCAAGGAATGGTCTGCCCAATATAATTAAGACATTAACATCTATCTCATAATCTAAAATGATAAAATCAGCCGGGAATATGAATTTGTCTACCTTTACCAACACATCCTCAATCTTACCTTTAGGATATGCAAAGGATCGGTCTGCGAACTGAAGTGTTACTATGGTAGGCCTTACTTCGATGCCAAGCTTTCTAAAAATGGACATTGGCATCAAATTGATGTTGGCTCCCAAGTCACACAGTGCCTTACCTATGAATCTATTGCCAATGCTACATGGAATAGTAAAACTTCCTAGATCTTTCAGTTGTGGTGGCAATCGGTTGAGTATCATTGCATTGCATCCCTCGGTGAGAGATATAGTCTCGAAATCGCCCAGTTTCCTATTTTGGACAAGATGTCCTTCATGAATTTAACATAGTTAGGCATCTACTCGAGAGCTTCCACTAATGGTATGTTAATCTGAAATTGCTTAAGGACTTCCAAGAAGCGCTTAAATTGATGATCTTGCTTATGCTTTTGTAATCTTTGTGGAAATGGTGGAGGTGGATAAGCATATGTTGGCTCTGCCAGTTTTACCAAGGTTTTGCTAGCATCCAACTGAGGTCTGGCATTGCTTATGTTCGCTTCTTTCTTCTCTTCTTCTTTTGGTTCATCTACTGGTTCTTTTTCTTCCTCCCGGCAACTAATTAGCCGATTGACACGTGTTTTAGCCTCACATTGTTTGCCACTTCGAAGAGTTACAACTTTGCATTGTTCTTTGTCTTTATTTCTGGCATCATCTATATCACTTTGCAAAGCTCCCTGGGGTCTATTTCTCAGTGCACTGGAAATCTGTCCAATTTGTACCTCCAAGTTTTTCATAGATGTTGCCAAACTTTGGACAGTTGCATCATTCCTCTCCATGTAATCTGTCAAAGTCCCTTGGTTGTTCCTTTACCCTGCATAAAAATTATTTTACGCCCTCTGTGCATTTTGATTGAAACCTTGTTGGCCATTGTTCTAACACTGGCATTTTATTGGTTACCTCCTTGATTTCCCCAAGCTAAATTTGAGTGTTGTCTCCATCCTGCATTGTAAGTATTGGAATTCAAATTATAATTACGATTAGAATTGCCAACAAAATTTACCGACTCAGGGTTGGCAGAGCAATCTTCCATGTGATGATCCTCTCCACATATTGTACAGAATATGTCTAATGTCTTAACTTCTTGGGATTCATTACTCTTTTGCAAAGTTCTCACCATGCTAGTAATATTGGAAATCTCAGCGTGGATGGATGTAAGTTCATCTATCTATAATTTCCCACCAGTTTTTGTCTCAGTCTCAAGTCTAGGAGTAGGATACTTGAAATCATTAAATGAAATCCTCTCAAGGATACCAACTGCCTCTCTATAGTTTTTTTCAAACAGTGAACCATTTTCTGAAGCGTCAACAATCGTTTTGGCTTGTGCATTGAGTCTGTTGTAGAAGGTCTCCATCTGGGACCATTTTGGGAATCTATGCATGGGACACCTCCTCAATAGGTCATTAAATCTCTCTTAGGTATCATATAGGGTCTCATCATCAGCCTGCCTAAATGTGATGATCTCACTCCTCAGCTTGATAGTGAGTTTAGGTGGTTGGAATCGCAGCAAAATTTTTTGGCATAGATCTCCCCATGAGGTGACAGAATCATGTGGAAAAAAACTTAGCCACATTTTTGCTCTATCTCTTAGGGAAAAGGTGAATACCTTCAGCTTCATTGTATCTTCTAATACTCCAGCCTGCTGAATTAGCTGGCAAACTTCCATGAATTGCTTCAAGTGTTGTCTCGGATCTCCAGTAGGTGCTCCATCAAATTGTCCTACATTCAAAAGCGTTTGTATCATCATCAGTTTGAGTTCAAAATTCGGTGTATTTACCTCAGGACCAATCAGTCTTGGCATTAAATTGTCTATGTATGGTGCCGAGTGTTCTCTAATAGGTCTATCTTCCTCCACATTAATGGCTGGAGCAGCAGGAGCTAGTGGTATCCCATTGTGCATTCCTAGAATCTCTTCATTGTTTAAGACACCATCTCCTCTATTGCCTGGTTTATCCATTTCTCGAACTTTTTTCTTTAACCTTCATAGGTTTCTTTCGATTTTCGGATCGTAAGGCCAATCTTCTACCATATGGCAGTTTTTGGTCATACACCGTTCAAAACAAATAAATAAAATAAAACAAAAAGAAAAAAAAGTAAAAATTAAAACAATAAATTCCATCACAATCCCCAGCAACGGCGTCAAAAACTTGTCGACTTTGCTAACGCTTGGCAAAATATAGAATATTTAGTGTAAAATACAAAGAAGTAGTGCCAATGTGAGTCTTATGCGTGCAAGTATAATACAACAATAAGCTGAGTATTGAATCCACAGGGATTGACCAAGAACTTATTTGGTCAATGTTTTCTTGTTTGAAAGGATTAAAAGTGTTTGAAATGTTTTGGTGTTTTAGATTAAAAATGGCAAAAAAAAGGATTAAAAGTGATCAATTGAATGATGAGCGTGGGCAAGGGATGCCTGGATTTCACGCTACTTATGTCAGCATTTAATAATGTCCTGCCTTGGTTTATGCCGAGCAAATTAAATATAGTATTGCCTCTGTCGATAGTAATACTCGAAGTTAACCATAATAAAACCCCTATATGTCTACAGTGAAGCTTTTTTTATTAATTAACTTGATTAAGTGTCAAACTTTACTCCTAAGGGGTTGACTCACTTCCGAAGTAAGTTCATCTACTTGAACATCTTTTGTCGAAGCTTCTCGCCTTAGTATCTAGCAACTGATCGTTGCCCCTTAAGTCTATTAAGATATTAATTGTACCCACCCCCCAAAAAGTTGTCTAAAGACTTCACCAAAACCTTGATGTAAAACGCGGATCCCTGTCTGATATAATCGACTTAGGAACTCTGTGAAACCTTATAACCTCAGCGATGTACACATCTGCTAACTTATCCAACGTATAGGTTCTAAGCACAACAAGAAAATGCGCACACTTCGTAAAACAATCAATAATCACCCATATTGAATTCTTTTTGGATGGTGTCAAAGGTAGACCCGTCACAAAATCCATGGTGATCCTTTCCCACTTTCACTATGGTATTTAAACAAGTTGCAACAACCTAGAGGAAACTAATGCTCAACCTTAACCTGCTGACACACCATGCAACGAGAAACAAGCTTGGCCACATCCTTCTTTAAGCCAAACCAATAATACAAATCCTTCAAATCCTACTACATCTTTGTGCCACCAGGATGCATAGCAAAAAGACTAGAATGAACCTCAGTCGAAATAGTGCGCCTCAACTCTGAATCTTCTGGCACAACTATTTGTCCTTTAAAGTACAACACACCATCGCTATTAAAATGAAAATCAGTTGGATTGCCATCCGAAATATCATTAACATGAGGAACCAACGAATTATCATACGGTTGTCTTGCTTTGATCATTTGAGACAATGTAGGCTTAACTTGCAACTCAAACAACAAGCCACCTTCTCGTGTCACACTCAACCTTGCGAACATCGCCCTAAGCTCAACAACAACCTTAAGGCTCAACGCATCTGCTACCACATTAGCTTTTCCTGGATGATACCCGATCTCAAGTCATTATCTTTAAGCAACTCAATCCACCTTCTTTGCCTAATATTCAACTCCTTTTGAGACATCAAATACTTTAAACTCTTATGATCGGTGTAAACAATACACTTCTCGCAATAAAGATAATGTCTCCAAATTTTCAAAGCAAACACATGTAATACCCCAAACCCGAGCCTAGTAGAAATACGTTCTAAAGGTAGTAACAATTAACCAAAAGAATAAAATGTTATAAATAGAAAGTAGAAGTGACCGATTACTAAAGGACCAGAGTGTTGTAAATAACAACATGCCTTCCAAATTAAAAAGGGGCTAAATTGAACACTAGACTAACTAAAGGGTTGCATGGTGATTAAAAATAAAGGAGTGACTATTACACATGTCATGAAATGAAAATTGGCATGTGTGTATCATGGGGAAAGGAAAGCCATCTTCTTCCTTTAGTTTCCCCAAACTGATTATAGAAAAAAGAGAGAGAAATTAGAGTGAGAAAGAGAATTCTCCATGGAAATAGAGAATTAAGCTTCAATCCCAGAAGTTTTCTTGAGGTTTCAGTTAGCATAGCTTAAGGAAGAAGGTAATTAGCCATTTCCTTCTTTCATTTCATGTAAATTGAATATTGATTGTGTGATATTGGTTGCTGGAATGTTAGGGGATGAGTAGAAATTCATATTTCATATGATGGTTAATGTATGTACAATGGTGTACTAGATTGGGTACATGTTTAGGTGACCAAATCAACTTAGTATACATGTCTAAATGAGTATTGTTCCTGGAAATTGATGTATATATATTTATATAAAAGATTAGGTTGCTGGAAATTTAACTATGTTCAAGTGATAGATTAATGAAAGTGTAAACATGCTTAACTGAATAAATTGATCATCTTGCCTTGTTTTAGTTAGATTAATAGGTGAATTAAACTGGCCTAGACATGTAAGAAGATGTATATGAAATGAAGTATCATGTTAAAACCTTGTATAATTGAATTAGGAAGCTTAAAATGTAAACTAGAGTAATCTGCCCAGAATGCTCTATTCTGGGAAGCAACTTCAAAAATTCACCATAAATTGTGTAGATCGAATTCAGAGCTGAAATTTATATGGAATGAAACTTAGTATGTCTATTTTCATTAGAGAAAACATAATTGAATTCTGGGTCTTGAGCTAAAATCTGGAAAAGAAAATAGTTGGACAGTGCAAATTGTCCAGAAATGCAATTACCCTGTCTTTGAATAAAAAACTATATTAATTGGAAACGCATGAAAATGCAAGGCCTATACCGTTCGAAAGAGGATTAAGTTAGCTTTCCAACGGTGTAAACTAATCGAAATTTCGACGTACAGAATAGAAGTTATGAGTGTTTTAGTGGACAGTGTACAAACTGGCTGGCATCAATAGTCTTGGCAGTTTGAGACTGTTTTGTACACAGTTTTAGAAACTGTTTTGTAATAGTTTAGACAGTGATCACTGCCCTATTTTGTAGGAAACTGGAAAATGAATAATTTAAGCCACATGTGTTAACTTAAGAACATAAAAATGCTGCCAAAGTCATGATTATTGAATGTTAGCAATGTTACCATAATTGAGTAGTTATGTGAATATGTTTTGATGTATGCTTTCTTGTGCAATATACTAGAACCAGTGGAGAATTTGGTGGAAGAGCAAAGGGTAGAGCATCCCAAAGCTAAGGGCTAAGGGGTGCGGATTCAATACACAAGATAAGCTAGGAGTATTGTGAGTGTAGCTTTAATGACAGGGTTAGGACTTAGGTCCTAACCAAACTTGTTTGAATCATGTTTAATTGTTTAAATGCCTATAATATAATATATGCTTTGGCATGCTTGTTATGTATAACATAAGGGAAGAATGGCCTAATGATAAACTTGAAAATGAATGAAATATGTAAACTTGAAATATCCTTGTTTGAAACATGAGCATGTGTTTGAATCTTGCTACTTGATTGTCTAGTGATCCTTGCTTGTGAAATTTGGTCAACTTGAATGGTTTCTTGTCCTTGAAGTGTCCTTGCTGGAAAATATGACTTGAATATGTACATACATGCATCTTGGTACCTTGGCTGATAATTGATTCTATGCTTATGTGCTCCCTTGAATTGTCCTTGCTTGAAACATGGTTTGAGAATGTTCTTGCTGGGCCTTATCTTTACATGAAGTTTGGTATGTTACCTTAGTTGCCGATTGAACCTATGCCGGTATATCCTGTATAATTGAGTGCTTGATTAAATCTTAAATTGACCTTGCTTGATAGTGCTCTATGATGTAAACGCTTGATTCTTGATGCCTTGAGTGTGAACTAACAAATGCTTTTTGGAATGTACGGACTTCCATGATGAAAATGCTTAATAACATAATATAACTCATGAATTAAAAGACATTGCTTGATTGCCTAAAATGGCATATAATTCGAATTGCTTACTTGAATAGCAAGTAAATTTGTGAAATGAAAAGCTAAGGCTCAACTAGCCTAAGGGCTAAGCTTGATCTTGAAATACTTGCTTGAATATAATCCTTGAACCTTGAAAGCATGAAACATAAGAAACAAAAACAAGCTTTAAAGTAAAATAAGAATTCTTGTGCTATAAGATACCCCTAATAAAAGTTAAAGATTTAAAAGACTTAAGTTTCCTACAATGGAAGACCTTGGATACAATGGTATGATGCATGGTATTATTGGGACTACGATCCATGAGCCACAGCTTGGGGGACGCCCATTACATGTAATATGTTATTGGCGTGCAGAGGAGGTAACGGGGAGTTATACGGAGATTGGCGCCAGTTGGTTGGATAGTGAGAAGTATAGGATTCTTAGACCTTTATGGTCAAACACGGACCAATGTCATTCATAACCAATTGTGATCCAAGGCAAACATGTAAAAGATATGAACCTTATTGTGAAATCAAATAAGAAATTCTAAGGAAAATCATGAATGTAAAATGAAATTTTAAAGAAGCTCTTAGTGAGCATATTGTTAAAGATGCTCTTGGTGAGCATAATGTCTAAAGAAGCTCTTAGTGAGCATATTGTTAAAGAAGCTCTTGGTGAGCATAATGTCTAAAGAAGCTCTTGGTGAGCATAATGTCTAAAGAAGCTCTTGTTGAGCATAATGTCTAAAGAAGCTCTTAGTGAGCATATTGTTAAAGAATCTCTTGCTGAGCATAATGTCTAAAGAAGCTCTTGGTGAACATATGAAATATTGAACTATTAGTGAGCAAAAAGATGTGTTAAAAGAATGAACTAAATTAATCAAATGAAAAACAAATGATGCATAAAGCTTGCTTGAATACTTGAATTGTTTGGCATGTAAACTTGAATTTCTTGTTACTTGATAAATAAGCTTGTATAGCAGGATAAGCTATGCCCGACAAATGATATGATTCTTGATCTTTGATAATGATCTTGCTTGTTACTCGATATCACATGAATAACATGATATACTTGCTTACTTGAAATGCTTGATACTTGATTCACCTGCTAGATATGATGAGCTTGCTTACATGTATTTCTTATTGCTTAATCAATAAACCATATGGTGTATATGACCCTATTCGAATGAAAGGAATAATTGACTAATTGTCTTGCCTTGTTCTTGTATACATGATTACTTGTTTGATATATGCCATGCAGATCCTTGAATGAGTTTCAAGATCATAAACTACTTGAGACATTCGGAGGAGGTGTTACTAATTGATCTTGCTTGAAAGCATGCCATGTCCATGATAAATTGATCAAAATGCCATCCATGTAAACCTTGTTTTGGCCTATTCGAAATTAACCATGATTCATGTCTTGAAATCGAATTGAAGTTGCCTTACCTGTTCTTGTCTAGTTGTTTGAATTGAATGTCATCCATGTGTATAATGCTTATGTTTATATTTGTATAATTTGATTGCTTCCATGACTCTGTCTTGTGTTTTGTTCCAATTACTTGATCATGTCTATCTTGCTTTGCATTTGAATATTGACATGACCTAAGATACTTGTAATCGAATTGAATGTCCTTGTTATCATGTTCGAAGTAATATGAAACCAATTTCCATGTATATTGCCCTTGTTCGAATAATACCTTGTTTAATAAGCTTGTTGTTCGAAATGATAGTTGATATACATGTTGACAAACAATGTTAATTAAGTTTTAGATAAGTTAAGCTAGACATGGTTAGTAAATTTGAAACTCGAATTTTGTTAATAAACTTGTTTAGGTACTTGAATTACATGTATAATATATGAATTTACCTACTTGAGTTATTTGTTACTTGATGAATAAACTACTTGTAAGCATGACTATTGTTCGAATGAAATGTTTGATCCCATGCCTGAATTGACCAATGTTAGTAAACTTGATATTGCTTGGTATGTAATGGTATGAAATACCCAAACTCTTGAAATTTGCTTGAACAATTCAAATTGGGTGCTTGAACTAGAATACTTGAAACTATTTAATATAGTGGTCTTAATATGCAACTTGAACATGTAATGCCTACTTGATTTCTTGGTAACATGTTATAGAACTTGAGACTTAAAATATTTCAAACTTGGAACATAAATGAAAATCTTGTCTAAGTCACAACCTTGATAAGTCTTGTTTTGTAAACCTGATTAGGTCCTAGGTGCTACCTCACTAAGTACACTTTTGTACTTATCACTCTCGTTTCCATTCTTCCCAACCTACAGGTTATCTCACTTCTGTATCCGGTTCCTTGTGCCTGAAGCAAGATACACACAAGTGTAGCTTGTACGGTTCTCTTGAACTATCTATTGTTTACTCTTAGTTGGTGGCACTAGGCTTGTCTATAGTTGCTAACCATGCATTTGATTCATGAAGTTTGTATAAATTATTGGTTTGGTTTATTTATATGGTTTGTATAAGGCATAAGCCTTGTTAGTTCGTATTTGTTTAAGCTTGGTTATTGAATACCTTGATAAAATGCTATCTTGTAATCCTTGTTCATGTCTATAATGCCACCTTGTATATGTTGATTGAAAGCCATCTTATCCATGCTTTGTCCTTGTTTGTAAATGGCTATCATGCTCATGTCTTGCTTGAGTCAAAAGTATGCCTTCTTGCCTTGTTTGAAAATAAAATGAAACCAAGTTCCGTGAATATTGTTCATGGTTCGAATGTTACCATCTTTGTCCTAGTCTTGCTTGATGTTCGAATGACAACCACTTAAGTCTTTTGTGGTCGAATGTTACCATGTATGCCTTATTTGATTGAACCATGTTATCCTTGCCCATGTACCTAGTTTGAATGCCATGAATGATCTTAACAAATCATATTCGATTTAAACTATACCTTCTTGTCCATGAATGAGACTCATGTTAACATGTTCAAGTATGTCTTGCTTAAAAGCCATGTTCCCATGTTCATATCTTGATGTTCAAATGAGTGGAACCACCCATCCTTGTTCTTGTAATTGCCATCTTATAAATTAGTCATGTATAGTCATTGATTTGTGAATGTTACCATGATAATCAAGTCTTGTTATGTCTGAACAGCATCAACCCTACTTGTGTATATCATGTTTAGTTTGAATAAGAGAATGTTTTCATGTATAAATCCTTGTCTCATAGCATGTTTGAATTGCCATCCATGTGCATCTTGTCTTGTTTGTTTGCTTAAACCATGATTCATGTCTACCTTTCTTGTACTTTGTTCCATGTTGCTTGATCCTTGGCTATGTTCTTGTATCTTGATTTGGATTTGAAATGCTATCCTTGTCTAGTGATAGCTGATGCTAGTCTTGACTCATCTCTTAGAGATGAGTCCTCGAAAATGTTTAATTGTCCTTGTTCTTGCTTGCCCCGGTAACGCTCCCTGATTGGTTTATACTAAACCGAGAATGGGTGTTACAATACAACCGCCATAAGATCTAAATTGTGAGTCGGGTAGTTGCGCTCATGAACTTTCAATTGCCTTGATTCATAAGCCACAACCTTACCGTCTTGCATCAATACACAAACCAAACCAACATAAAACACATCACTATAGACTACAAAATCCTTACTAGACTCGGGTTGAATTAGGACAAGAGCATGAGTTAAAACCTCGTTCAACTTCTCAAAACTATGTTGCTGACTCTCCGTCCACACATAAGGAACATTCTTTTGCAACAACTTCATCAACGAAGCGGCAATACTAAAGAAACCATCCACAATTGTCCTTTAAAGTACAACACACCATCGCTATTAAAATGAAAATCAGTTGGATTGCCATCCGAAATATCATTAACATGAGGAACCAACGAATTATCATACGGTTGTCTTGCTTTGATCATTTGAGACAATGTAGGCTTAACTTGCAACTCAAACAACAAGCCACCTTCTCGTGTCACACTCAACCTTGCGAACATCGCCTAAGCTCAACAACAACCTTAAGGCTCAACGATCCGCTACCACATTAGCTTTTCTGGATGATACCCGATCTCAAGTCATTATCTTTAAGCAACTCAATCCACCTTCTTTGCCTAATATTCAACTCCTTTTGAGACATCAAATACTTTAAACTCTTATGATCGGTGTAAACAATACACTTCGCAATAAAGATAACGTCTCCAAATTTTCAAAGCAAACACATGTAATACCCCAAACCCGAGCCTAGTAGAAATACGTTCTAAAGGTAGTAACAATTAACCAAAAGAATAAAATGTTATAAATAGAAAGTAGAAGTGACCGATTACTAAAGGACCAGAGTGTTGTAAATAACAACATGCCTTCCAAATTAAAAAGGGGCTAAATTGAACACTAGACTAACTAAAGGGTTGCATGGTGATTAAAAATAAAGGAGTGACTATTACACATGTCATGAAATGAAAATTGGCATGTGTGTATCATGGGGAAAGGAAAGCCATCTTCTTCCTTTAGTTTCCCCAAACTGATTATAGAAAAAAAAGAGAGAGAAATTAGAGTGAGAAAGAGAATTCTCCATGGAAATAGAGAATTAAGCTTCAATCCCAGAAGTTTTCTTGAGGTTTCAGTTAGCATAGCTTAAGGAAGAAGGTAATTAGCCATTTCCTTCTTTCATTTCATGTAAATTGAATATTGATTGTGTGATATTGGTTGCTGGAATGTTAGGGGATGAGTAGAAATTCATATTTCATATGATGGTTAATGTATGTACAATGGTGTACTAGATTGGGTACATGTTTAGGTGACCAAATCAACTTAGTATACATGTCTAAATGAGTATTGTTCCTGGAAATTGATGTATATATATTTATATAAAAGATTAGGTTGCTGGAAATTTAACTATGTTCAAGTGATAGATTAATGAAAGTGTAAACATGCTTAACTGAATAAATTGATCATCTTGCCTTGTTTTAGTTAGATTAATAGGTGAATTAAACTGGCCTAGACATGTAAGAAGATGTATATGAAATGAAGTATCATGTTAAAACCTTGTATAATTGAATTAGGAAGCTTAAAATGTAAACTAGAGTAATCTGCCCAGAATGCTCTATTCTGGGAAGCAACTTCAAAAATTCACCATAAATTGTGTAGATCGAATTCAGAGCTGAAATTTATATGGAATGAAACTTAGTATGTCTATTTTCATTAGGAGAAAACATAATTGAATTCTGGGTCTTGAGCTAAAATCTGGAAAAGAAAATAGTTGGACAGTGCAAATTGTCCAGAAATGCAATTACCCTGTCTTTGAATAAAAAACTATATTAATTGGAAACGCATGAAAATGCAAGGCCTATACCGTTCGAAAGAGGATTAAGTTAGCTTTCCAACGGTGTAAACTAATCGAAATTTCGACGTACAGAATAGAAGTTATGAGTGTTTTAGTGGACAGTGTACAAACTGGCTGGCATCAATAGTCTTGGCAGTTTGAGACTGTTTTGTACACAGTTTTAGAAACTGTTTTGTAATAGTTTAGACAGTGATCACTGCCCTATTTTGTAGGAAACTGGAAAATGAATAATTTAAGCCACATGTGTTAACTTAAGAACATAAAAATGCTGCCAAAGTCATGATTATTGAATGTTAGCAATGTTACCATAATTGAGTAGTTATGTGAATATGTTTTGATGTATGCTTTCTTGTGCAATATACTAGAACCAGTGGAGAATTTTGTGGAAGAGCAAAGGGTAGAGCATCCCAAAGCTAAGGGCTAAGGGGTGCGGATTCAATACACAAGATAAGCTAGGAGTATTGTGAGTGTAGCTTTAATGACAGGGTTAGGACTTAGGTCCTAACCAAACTTGTTTGAATCATGTTTAATTGTTTAAATGCCTATAATATAATATATGCTTTGGCATGCTTGTTATGTATAACATAAGGGAAGAATGGCCTAATGATAAACTTGAAAATGAATGAAATATGTAAACTTGAAATATCCTTGTTTGAAACATGAGCATGTGTTTGAATCTTGCTACTTGATTGTCTAGTGATCCTTGCTTGTGAAATTTGGTCAACTTGAATGGTTTCTTGTCCTTGAAGTGTCCTTGCTGGAAAATATGACTTGAATATGTACATACATGCATCTTGGTACCTTGGCTGATAATTGATTCTATGCTTATGTGCTCCCTTGAATTGTCCTTGCTTGAAACATGGTTTGAGAATGTTCTTGCTGGGCCTTATCTTTACATGAAGTTTGGTATGTTACCTTAGTTGCCGATTGAACCTATGCCGGTATATCCTGTATAATTGAGTGCTTGATTAAATCTTAAATTGACCTTGCTTGATAGTGCTCTATGATGTAAACGCTTGATTCTTGATGCCTTGAGTGTGAACTAACAAATGCTTTTTGGAATGTACGGACTTCCATGATGAAAATGCTTAATAACATAATATAACTCATGAATTAAAAGACATTGCTTGATTGCCTAAAATGGCATATAATTCGAATTGCTTACTTGAATAGCAAGTAAATTTGTGAAATGAAAAGCTAAGGCTCAACTAGCCTAAGGGCTAAGCTTGATCTTGAAATACTTGCTTGAATATAATCCTTGAACCTTGAAAGCATGAAACATAAGAAACAAAAACAAGCTTTAAAGTAAAATAAGAATTCTTGTGCTATAAGATACCCCTAATAAAAGTTAAAGATTTAAAAGACTTAAGTTTCCTACAATGGAAGACCTTGGATACAATGGTATGATGCATGGTATTATTGGGACTACGATCCATGAGCCACAGCTTGGGGGGGACGCCCCATTACATGTAATATGTTATTGGCGACAGTAGGAGGTAACGGGGGAGTTGTACGGAGATTGGCGCCAGTTGGTTGGATAGTGAGAAGTATAGGATTCTTAGACCTTTATGGTCAAACACGGACCAATGTCATTCATAACCAATTGTGATCCAAGGCAAACATGTAAAAGATATGAACCTTATTGTGAAATCAAATAAGAAATTCTAAGGAAAATCATGAATGTAAAATGAAATTTTAAAGAAGCTCTTAGTGAGCATATTGTTAAAGATGCTCTTGGTGAGCATAATGTCTAAAGAAGCTCTTAGTGAGCATATTGTTAAAGAAGCTCTTGGTGAGCATAATGTCTAAAGAAGCTCTTGGTGAGCATAATGTCTAAAGAAGCTCTTGTTGAGCATAATGTCTAAAGAAGCTCTTAGTGAGCATATTGTTAAAGAATCTCTTGCTGAGCATAATGTCTAAAGAAGCTCTTGGTGAACATATGAAATATTGAACTATTAGTGAGCAAAAGATGTGTTAAAAAGAATGAACTAAATTAATCAAATGAAAAACAAATGATGCATAAAGCTTGCTTGAATACTTGAATTGTTTGGCATGTAAACTTGAATTTCTTGTTACTTGATAAATAAGCTTGTAACAGGATAAGCTATGCCTGACAAATGATATGATTCTTGATCTTTGATAATGATCTTGCTTGTTACTCGATATCACATGAATAACATGATATACTTGCTTACTTGAAATGCTTGATACTTGATTCACCTGCTAGATATGATGAGCTTGCTTACATGTATTTCTTATTGCTTAATCAATAAACCATATGGTGTATATGACCCCTATTCGAATGAAAGGAATAATTGACTAATTGTCTTGCCTTGTTCTTGTATACATGATTACTTGTTTGATATATGCCATGCAGATCCTTGAATGAGTTTCAAGATCATAAACTACTTGAGACATTCGGAGGAGGTGTTACTAATTGATCTTGCTTGAAAGCATGCCATGTCCATGATAAATTGATCAAAATGCCATCCATGTAAACCTTGTTTTGGCCTATTCGAAATTAACCATGATTCATGTCTTGAAATCGAATTGAAGTTGCCTTACCTGTTCTTGTCTAGTTGTTTGAATTGAATGTCATCCATGTGTATAATGCTTATGTTTATATTTGTATAATTTGATTGCTTCCATGACTCTGTCTTGTGTTTTGTTCCAATTACTTGATCATGTCTATCTTGCTTTGCATTTGAATATTGACATGACCTAAGATACTTGTAATCGAATTGAATGTCCTTGTTATCATGTTCGAAGTAATATGAAACCAATTTCCATGTATATTGCCCTTGTTCGAATAATACCTTGTTTAATAAGCTTGTTGTTGAAATGATAGTTGATATACATGTTGACAAACAATGTTAATTAAGTTTTAGATAAGTTAAGCTAGACATGGTTAGTAAATTTGAAACTCGAATTTTGTTAATAAACTTGTTTAGGTACTTGAATTACATGTATAATATATGAATTTACCTACTTGAGTTATTTGTTACTTGATGAATAAACTACTTGTAAGCATGACTATTGTTCGAATGAAATGTTTGATCCCATGCCTGAATTGACCAATGTTAGTAAACTTGATATTGCTTGGTATGTAATGGTATGAAATACCCAAACTCTTGAAATTTGCTTGAACAATTCAAATTGGGTGCTTGAACTAGAATACTTGAAACTATTTAATATAGTGGTCTTAATATGCAACTTGAACATGTAATGCCTACTTGATTTCTTGGTAACATGTTATAGAACTTGAGACTTAAAATATTTCAAACTTGGAACATAAATGAAAATCTTGTCTAAGTCACAACCTTGATAAGTCTTGTTTTGTAAACCTGATTAGGTCCTAGGTGCTACCTCACTAAGTACACTTTTGTACTTATCACTCTCGTTTCCATTCTTCCCAACCTACAGGTTATCTCACTTCTGTATCCGGTTCCTTGTGCCTGAAGCAAGATACACACAAGTGTAGCTTATGCAGTTCTCTTGAACTATCTATTGTTTACTCTTAGTTGGTGGCACTAGGCTTGTCTATAGTTGCTAACCATGCATTTGATTCATGAAGTTTGTATAAATTATTGGTTTGGTTTATTTATATGGTTTGTATAAGGCATAAGCCTTGTTAGTTCGTATTTGTTTAAGCTTGGTTATTGAATACCTTGATAAAATGCTATCTTGTAATCCTTGTTCATGTCTATAATGCCACCTTGTATATGTTGATTGAAAGCCATCTTATCCATGCTTTGTCCTTGTTTGTAAATGGCTATCATGCTCATGTCTTGCTTGAGTCAAAAGTATGCCTTCTTGCCTTGTTTGAAAATAAAATGAAACCAAGTTCCGTGAATATTGTTCATGGTTCGAATGTTACCATCTTTGTCCTAGTCTTGCTTGATGTTGAATGACAACCACTTAAGTCTTTTGTGGTCGAATGTTACCATGTATGCCTTATTTGATTGAACCATGTTATCCTTGCCCATGTACCTAGTTTGAATGCCATGAATGATCTTAACAAATCATATTCGATTTAAACTATACCTTCTTGTCCATGAATGAGACTCATGTTAACATGTTCAAGTATGTCTTGCTTAAAAGCCATGTTCCCATGTTCATATCTTGATGTTCAAATGAGTGGAACCACCCATCCTTGTTCTTGTAATTGCCATCTTATAAATTAGTCATGTATAGTCATTGATTTGTGAATGTTACCATGATAATCAAGTCTTGTTATGTCTGAACAGCATCAACCCTACTTGTGTATATCATGTTTAGTTTGAATAAGAGAATGTTTTCATGTATAAATCCTTGTCTCATAGCATGTTTGAATTGCCATCCATGTGCATCTTGTCTTGTTTGTTTGCTTAAACCATGATTCATGTCTACCTTTCTTGTACTTTGTTCCATGTTGCTTGATCCTTGGCTATGTTCTTGTATCTTGATTTGGATTTGAAATGCTATCCTTGTCTAGTGATAGCTGATGCTAGTCTTGACTCATCTCTTAGAGATGAGTCCTCGAAAATGTTTAATTGTCCTTGTTCTTGCTTGCCCCGGTAACGCTCCCTGATTGGTTTATACTAAACCGAGAATGGGTGTTACAATACAACTGCCGCAAGATCTAAATTGTGAGTCGGGTAGTTGCGCTCATGAACTTTCAATTGCCTTGATTCATAAGCCACAACCTTACCGTCTTGCATCAATACACAAACCAAACCAACATAAAACACATCACTATAGACTACAAAATCCTTACTAGACTCGGGTTGAATTAGGACAAGAGCATGAGTTAAAACCTCGTTCAACTTCTCAAAACTATGTTGCTGACTCTCCGTCCACACATAAGGAACATTCTTTTGCAACAACTTCATCAACGAAGCGGCAATACTAAAGAAACCATCCACAAAACGACAGTAGTATCTGGCTAATCCAAGGAAATTACAAACCTCAAATATGACTTGGGTTGTTTCCAATTAAGAATAGCTTCAATTTTATGTGGATCAACATGGATACCCTCCGCGGAAACCACATGACCAAGAAACATCACTTCTTTAAGCCAAAACTCGCACTTACTCAACTTAGCATACAACTGATGATCCTTCAAAGCTTGCGAAACAATCCGCAAATGTTGATCATGATCATCCTCATTCGTACAACTTAGCATACAACACGAGAATATCATCGATAAACACCACTACAAACTGATCGAGATATTCATGGAACACCCTATTCATCATATCCATGAAAGCAGCCTTTAGCACATCAACATATTTAACTTATAATTGATAATACCCTAATCTCAAATCAATCTTTGAAAATACAACCACCCCAGATAATTGATCAAACAAGTCATCCATCTGAGGCAACATATACTCTTTTTTAACCGTCAACTTATTCAATTGCCAGTAATCAATGCACATTCGCATGTCCCATCCTTCTTTTTCACAAAAGAACCGGTGCACCCCAAAGAGAAACACTAGGTCGGATGAACCCTAGATCCAACAACTCCTGGAGTTGAGTCTTTAACTCCTTAAGCTCTTTCGGTGCCATACGATACGAAGTAATGGACACCGGAGTTGTACCCGAGTACATCTGAATACCAAATTCCACATCTCTATCTGGCAGTAAACCTGTCAACTCTTCAAGAAACACCTCCGAAAATTCACACATAGTCCGAATATCATGCACTCAAACTCCTTTGATATTCGGATTCGTCACAATCGCTAGATAAGCTTGACAATCCTCTTGCATCATCTTTTCAGCTTGCGTAACCGAAACGACGTTAGACAAGAACTTAACATTCTTGCCAACCACCTCAAACTCATAATTGTCGGCAAGCCTCAGAGAAATCCTTTTGAATTCACAATCCACAACCGTTTTATGCTCTCTTAGCCAATCCATACCTAAAATAACATCAAAACCATAAAATGGAAATTCCATCAAATCTGCGGCAAACACATGGCCTTGAACAACCAAAGGACTTATCTTATACAACCTTCTAACTGTAACAATCTCACCAAAGAAACTAGTTACTAACATACCAACATTCAAGATCTCAACAGGTACGTCTAAAAAATGCACATGCTCACTTAAAATGTATGAATGAGTCAACCCCGAATCAATTAAGGAAAATAATGAAAAAGATTGCAAGGTAAAAGTACCTGCGATCATATCGGTGTTATTACAGACCTCAAGATGAGCATAGATGTGAGTCAGCCCACCATTATTCGGTCACACAGCAACTGTGTGAGCCATAGTCTTCTGACCATCCTCGCGCCTCTGGAAATTTCCCCTACCAAGACCTCGGCCTCCAATAGGAACAACAGCTACCTGTACTGGCAAATCTCTTGCAACACGTATACAATCGCTCTTTAGATGATCAGGCAATCCACACTCTCAACAAGATCTAGGCGTTGCTCCCCTGCATACACCCGCGTGGCGTCTACCACAATGCTCTCAATCAGTAGCAACATGTACACCCTGATTATGGCCCCTAACTCCGCCACGCTTATGATTCAACTTGTTTCGCTTATCACATGACCATTTGTTTGTCTCCTAACATAGACAGATTTCACGATTCTCTTTCTCGTATCCGCATTCGCAGCTTGCACCGAAACCACCCAAGGATTGCGCAATGTCCTTGGCCCTATTTACCAACACATCAAAATCCGTGTAATATGTGGCCAACAAGTATGTCTTGATGTCTTTAACAACTCTGTACTGGAACTTGTCACATCTCTGTCAATCATTCGAAACCAACTTAGGAGCATACTGGCTTAGGCTAACAAACTTCACCTCATACTTAGACACTGACATGCCACCTTGCACCAGTGCCATAAACTCTCGCTTTTTGGCATCTTGATACTGAGAACCGAGATACTTTCTCTTGAAAGCTGTCTAAATGAACTCCCAATTCACATTAGCATAGAGAACCCCCGTAATCGTGGTTACCCACCAGTGATACTCATCATCGTGCAACAAGGATACGATACATCCCAACGTACGGTCATCATTACACTCTATCTGCCCAGGAATACGAATAGTACTCTCCAGCCACTCCTCAGCCACCTTAAGGTTCAATCCTCTAAATTCCACACCTCTCAAGCTACAAAGTCGTTCCAATGGAAACTCATGGTTGGTGGCCACAATAGGCGCTGGTGCTTGCACATGCAACCCAACTATCGTTTCCTGAAAGGCTCCCATCATCGCTTGAATCAATGGCGTCATATCACCAACAACTAGCTCTTATGGAGCCTGAGGTGCACCACCGATCCCAACTCCAGCACCAACAAGAGGAATAGGTGGAGGAGGTAAAAGATTGCGAGGAACAAATCCATCCCTAACATTTTGCCTATCCCCAGCATTATTCGTAGCAGATCGAGTCTCACAACGTAGAACCATACTTATAATGGCCTATATCATTCATCAAAACACAATAAAGTTAGGCTAGCATTCGGGAAAGGATACAAGACAACCCTTAAAATAATTTTAAAACCGTGGTAATAGGCAATGTGTTCCCAATTAAACCTTAACATAGCAAATATCCTCATCATCAACAACACCCAAAAATCACAAACCTAGCTCTAATACCACCAAATGTAACCCCTCGATCTGGCCTAGATGCCAGACCGGACCGAGTGAGCTACATTGGGTTTGCCGAAACAAAACTGAAACGATTAACTAAAATTAGGTCTATTTTTTATTTTTATCTTATCTAGATGCAATAGTATGATCTATGGTGTGCATGCTGGTAGTGGGTGAAGTATCAACTAAATTGGGCGTCAAATTGACATCTAATTGTGCGTATTTGCAAAATAAGGACCAAATTGAAAATCTAGAAAATTAAGAGGACTTGATTAAATCCAAAGTTACCAATCCACAATTAGTCAGGTTACATGCTTTCTTGCCAAATTTTAGCTCTAAACGATCAACCAAACTCATACAATTGCATACATGAAAATTAGAGACCAAACTGAAAGAATCAAAACCTTAACATCACTTTAACTGAAATAACGCCCAGGCATATCGGTACGCTGGACACCATACCGATACCAGGCTTATTCCATAGGGTCGTATCAATACAGTCCCTATGTGTATCAATACGCATGATACATGGCCGAAATCCTAAATTCCAGTAGCTAAAACCCGTATCGATACCCTTTCTCAAGTACTAATACCAAGGCCAATTTTATACATACATGTACCGATACCAGGTCATGCATATCGATACCCATATCGATACTAGGCCATGCGTATCGATACCCATGGACTTGTAATGTCCAAATTTGTTGGTTTTTCACCCATTTGGTAACTCAAACATGCCTTACTCAACCATGAACATATACTCCACTAAACCAAGGTTTAAGACAAGCCTTAAGCTCATAAAAGCATGAACATAAAACGGAGAATTGCATCGAATCACAATACTAGAGGCATGCTTCCTATACCATTCAACTCAACATCCAAAAAGGAATTCTAGGTACATTTCAGCATAGGCATCACATTAAAAGACTTTCACCAACATATTAAACATGCTTGAACCACAAAGCATAAGCATAGGTTATATGCATACTACGAAAACCTCCAAGCTCCAAACACAAATATGCATGTCATCAACAATCAAACGTCAAACATCAACAATCTAATCCATTAAATCACATCATATAAACCACAACAACACCGTTAAAATCTAGATTACAAATCCCCCAAAACATGGTAACACATTGTCTTATTAACCAAATTAAAACTAGGTTATTCATACTCAATCAATGAATTGCTCGTGGGCCTTTCTTTCTGGGAGAATACGGCCCACAACTCTATTGCTCTGCATCAATAGGAAAGAGAGTGTAAGCACACATGCTTAGTGAGGTTACTTTTAAGCAAGCATTGATCAATCCAAATTCATTTGTGAACCACATATCGTTTAAAGTATAAAACATGCTTCAATAATCCAAAGCATTTTTCTCATTTGTTTCCAAAATAAATCATACATAACAACCATATGCATCAAAAACTTTTTCACATATATCACATATATTGGCTTATAGGTGACACCAAATAAACTTACCTCTATCCTTACATTCAAAACAATAATGTTACTTTTATACATCGGATACATATATTTCTCATGATGGACTCACCTCCACCAAATCTAACTTTGACCTGGAATAGGCTTACCCCTACCCGTTGTGATAGACTTACCTCTACCACACAACAATAGGCTTACCTTTATTGTAAGAAACCAAAGAATACCATCGGCCCGAGTAGCCACACCGCTATACCTCAAGACCCACAAAGCAATCGACTTTATTTTTATAGTGTAATTAATCCTATGGCATGTCAGCTATATCCAATACTTTTTCATCCACTAAATGTAACCCCCTAAACCCGACCTAAAAGAAAAGGCCAAATTTAGGAAATTACGATTGAAAACTTAACCCTTAAGAAAACCAATTTTAAAAAAATATATACTTTAATTTAAAATAAAATAATCGTAATTTAATATATAGCTTATAATAAATAAAAATATAAATGTCATAATAAATATTCGAATGTTTACATAAAATCTATGAAATAAAACCATAATAAAATAATACTTAAATAATCCAAAAAAAAACATAAATGGTCCCCAAGTATGAAATTACATCAATGTCCTAAAATAATAAATAATATTCTGAATAACTAAAAATAGTTTCGTACTAAATAATAAAATAATCAAATAAAATGTGAGATCCTCCAAGTACCACGTCGCCTAAAATCCAATGATGTCTGTAAAAGGAAACTATGGGGGAGTAAGCTAAAAGAGCCTAGTGTGTCTTTAAAGTGCAAGAAACACCATAATCATAAAACATAGTATTATTTTGAATAAAATCCTTTTAAATCATAACACATAAATCACAAGTGCAGTGCAATGCACCCAACTACAACCGCCAAGAGGAAAGTTGTAACACCTCTCACCCGGGTTAGGAGTAACCCGGCCAATGAGTGTTAAAACAAGCAAACAAGCAAGCACACAAGAATTCAAGCCATTTAAAACTTTTGAACTCATTCTATTAGATGAATTACTTGCCTAACAAGAAAGCCAAACAATAATCAAGATCATGGTTTACAAACATTATAACTCACCAAATATAAACATAAGTATCCAAGAATCAATTAAAAAGATATAACCTAGTCCCTTATACATGTAGGCAATCGAATACACTCAAGGCAAGACTGAAAATTCATTTCAAGTTTATTAAAGTATGCGCAGCTTTGATCCATTTCAAGACAATGTCAAACATGGTTTCAATGTCATGTTCATGTTAAGTTAACTAAGCATAATCTTTTAGCATTTTACATTCAAGACAAGGTTACATATAATGTTGGTTACTAGACATGGTCATCATTGTATTCATTCGAATCATATCACCATCAACATGCCTTCAAGAAAGCTTAACATCATCTAGAAATCATGACTAAATTATCATGGGCTTAATAACTTGAACTAGAAGCAACCTAATCATCCAAGTGATCAATTCGAATAGAACATACAAGAGTTAAGCACATAGTATCCCATTATTAAGCACATTCAAGTATAACTAGATCATGTAACCAGGTTCTATTCTTCATATTCAACAAGATATACCTAATTCATTCATATAGCATTCGGATATCATGGTATCAAACATTGCCAACCAAGTCTTTACAAGCTTCTAAAGGTCAAGGCCATATATATACAAACTTCAAAATGAACAAAATGCATGATCTAGCTTAAATATGTACATATCTAGGTGCCACCAACTAAGAGAGTTACAAAATAGAATCGAAGTCATACTTCTAGCTCTGCTTGTACCTTGCTTCAAGCTCAAGGAAGATAGCTTTAAGATCTCTTTAAACCTGTGGTTTGGGAAGGATGGAAACAAGAGTGATAAGTACATAATGTACTTAGTGAGGTAGCAACTATTTACTAGCCAATTATCAAGTTTAGGTATTCTTAAATCAAGTACAACCTAGCTAAGGTTTGAGCATGTGAATTTAAGTCTAACATAAGGTTTCAAGTGTTTCAAGACAAGTAGAGAGTCAAGTAGTCATGTATAGCTATTACCATTTATACACATCATCACAAGCACAAGAACATATAATTAAGCCTCAATCTCAAGTAATGTACACTAATTCATGCTTCAATACCATTCAAACAACAATTAACAAGAAGGTTGTTTCCATTTCAAGTTGGATTGAGTACTATATCAAGACAAGAGGCATGTTTAAGCATATCAATTCGAGTATGATCACTTTTCAAGTATCATTCAAGCTTTAGGCCATGCATTTCTTTCTTTCTCATTCATTTTAGATTAGATTAGGCCTTGGTACATTGTTATGTCAAGGTAATCGAGTCACCAACCAAATTGTTGCCAAAACAAGAAACGGGTCATATTCCTCCTACTGTCGCTAATGACCATAACACACATCCCTCCTACTGTCGCTGAATAAGGGTGTTGGCTCAGGACCGTAGTCCACCTAATCACACTGAGCTATAGACTCTATGGCATGCCATCCTACCTATGACCAACTAGTAACCAAGGCTTTATTTGAATTACTTGTCAATTAAGTAAGCTTCAAGATTTTAAGTCAAGGCAAGTACTTACAACAAGATCCTGGCAAGTTAGTAGCTTATTCAAGCATCCCTTTCAAGTGTTTATCTATCAAGATCAAGATAGCCCTTAGGCCATCCGAGCTTTAGCTCAATATATCATGCATTCATTATAATTCAAGCATGTTTGCATTTCAAGTTATCATAGCATCAAGCAAGATTATGTCTAAGCATATTTGATTCATTCGATTAGGTCAATACAAGAAACCATAGAAAATCAATCCATTGTTACATGATCCATTTGCATTACCAACTCATAAATCAAGCATATCTTACTACCAAATTTCCATTTAAGCCATTCTTCCCTTAATTCATCTCCAAGCATAGTTTAGATTCATTTCATAACATAAACATATCAATGGAATAAAAATTGTGCATATTTTGTTTGGACCTAAGTCCCAACCCTATGTAAAAGCTACACTCACTATACTCCAAGCTAGTTTTGATCCTTGATCCAAATCCCTTTTTGCTTGTTAATAGGTTGCCCAACTCTATCTTCTTCAACAAGATCCACTCCTTGTTCTAACATACATCCAATATAATGGAATCAAAATCAACAACCAAACAATACATTTCAAGCAATCCAAGTTCACAAAAAACTAGAGTCAAGCATTGTATTCCCAACAATCAAATAATTCAAGCATTTCTATTTATCATTTTCATTCATGTTAACTTAGCCATTGCATAACATGGCAAAATAATTTCATCTTTCCAATCTTATTAAAACAGTTTTGCTCTGTTCTTAAACTGCCCAAAACAGTCCCATTTTAACTATATTTACAATGTTATACAAAACAGTCCCCAACAGTCCTATTTTTTGCTAAAACAGTCCACTAAAACAATTTGCAATTACACCCTCCTCTTTGTTCTACAAAACAGTCCAAATTGTGATTATCTCAAACAATTCATGTTAACAAACTTTTAATCAACTTCCCCTGTTTTTAAGTCACTATTTCCAGCCCCTAATTTATGCAATTCAGTCCCTAGATCATTCATGGTTTCGATTCTAATCCCTATTTCACATACATCTCAACAAGCATCTTATAGTAGTCCAATTGATCATTATTCAAGCAATTCAATCTAGCAAGCATTTAAATTGACTTTCCCCTGTTTTAAGTTCATAAATTCCATCCCTCAATTCTGTCAAAACAGTCCAGCATTTACCAATTCTTTCAAAACAGTCCCTAGTTAGCCATTTAACAATCAAATGTGACTAGTTTCATCTTTAAGCTCAATTTTCACTATCCAAACATGATTTTAAATTGATTAACATCTCAATTTAAAATGTTTCTAAATTTCCAGCAAGCTTTTTACTCAATTCAAGTCCCAATTCATACAATTGGAATTACCTTATCAAGTTACATGATCAATCAAACAATGGTTTCATCCATGTACATATATCATTCGGTCAAGCATAGTTTCATCCTATCTTCAATAGCATTTCAACCACATTCAAGCTACAATTCAAGGTAGTGTCAAGCATAACATCTAACATACAATTCTATGAATCCAAGCTCAATTTCTATCATCAAACATTCATTCAAACAAGTTGCTAGGGAGGAATGACTTATAAATCACTTACAATCTTCCTAGTTTATCCAAGTACATGGAAAATAGGATCACATGCAAGCTTCCAATCTCTACAATGGTGGATTTTCTTTCCCTAGAGAGTTGAGAGGGTTTCGGACAAGGAAGGAGAAAGGATGGGTGGAGAAGATGATAGGAAAATGGACACCTATCCAAGTTGTTATCACTTGGCTTGGCCGAATGCCTCCACTTGGCAATTCAAGGTCTAATTACTTCACAAATCCTTAGTTATACATCCTAGTTGTATGCAAATCAATATTTAAACATTGTTACTATTTGATCCTTCATGATTCAACTATTTAGTTATCAAATCCATTTAATTTGGTCACTAGATTTAATCAATTCTTCTAATTTGTAGATTGTTTGTACAATTAAGTTCTAATTAGTTTGTGACATGTTACTAGGCCATGATTTGGGGTATTAAAAAAGTTCCCCAGAACTCCTCACTACAACTGCCAATCCGATGTGGAATTCAGCACGAAGGGTGAAACCACTGAACTTCCCCGAACAAATCCCAACCCATGCTCATACAATGATATGGTGATTAGAAATTCAAATTTCATAAACAAAGTTCCATAAATCCAATAGTCCATAAACATACTTCATAAATCATAGTTCATAAATCTATAAACCATAGTTCCGTAAACTCGATGTTTCATAAATCAAATATTTCATAAGTCATAATTAAAAATACATTCTGAAATTGTATGCACGTGATGTCATTCATATAAGCCATAATACATATAAATAATCACATAAGGGATAAAACAGCTACACATAGAAAAATAACATATAATTTATTTATAGCACCGGAAGAAACACACATGAACGAACTTGGAATAAATTAAACTATCATACGATACTTTATACGCGATTCGATTTGATACGACACTAAATACAACACGATCAAATCCTTGCTTTGATGTAGGTAGCATGGAAATCCATAGTATTGAGAAAGGGGAAAGAAAACATGATGCAGGGTGCAGAGGATCTCAATTGAAGCAATGAAGATAATGAAAATTTAGGGTTTGTGAGGATGATGGCTTATATAGGATTCATGGAGAGTTCGGTTCTTTTAAAGGGATTTTCATTCATATATATAGTACTAATAATAAAATAAATAAACAATTTCAAAAGAAAATAGACAGTTTGAGTAGGAAACCTAAGAGAATTAGAATTCAAATTCTAAAATAAATGGGTTATCTATAGAGTCAATGCTTAAACTTTCAAGAAATTTCATATTAACTTCCAAGTTTGATAAAATTTCTATTTAGTCCCTCATAAAAAATTAGGGTTTTTAATTAGGTATTTTAAAATTAGGTTTCAAAATTAGGGATATTTCGAATCTAGGATTTACAATTTGGGCTTAATTTTTGAGGTGTTACATACGTCACATAGGCAATATATCCTTTTCAAATACCTTTACTTACTATTTTCCAATGCATTTCACAAAACTGTTTCATATGCAAAACTACATTGCCAAACAACACATTCCCTTTTAGGAACAAATTTCAATTCTCATATGCAATCATTTAATTTTATACACATTGCATATTAATCTAAAACGATGTATTTACAGTAAGTAAATCAAAGGCGAAATAGCGAAAACTTATGTTTGAGCTTAGTTAAGCTTTTTAGGCTATAACTAAACCCCATGATCCACCTATCAAACCTTTAAAGAGATTTATCGCGTTTATACACTAGCCGATACGCTTCGCTCACCAACACGAATCAAGCCTCCGAAATGTAACGTACGCAACTAGGTAACCTTACCTTGATTGTCCCCTGTTTTAACCACATAAAACCTAAGGGAAAATGCATCATTATGCATTCTAAACACTGCCAAACAACAATCCCCTTCATCCTTAACATTACCCTTCCAAAAATTAATCGAAACTACCAAAATCCACATCAAACTTTGTTCAACCAACACCTAACCACAAACCAACGATTTTAACATTCAATCCACATTAGAACACAACCAAAAACACTTCCTAAACATCCTTATATCTCCAGCAACTCAAGAACACTCATAACAACCCCAAAACCACTAAAAACTCATCTAAAAATTAACCAATCAAATAGTTTCTGGATTTATTTCAATAATCTCATTTCACATTATGATTACTTTCTCAAAAAATGAATTTACCCAATCAAAATCTCTAGGTTTTATCAACTTAAACAAATCTTTAAGCAAATCATCAAAATCTCCATTAATAACTCAATTCTTGAAATCCATTGCAAAAATAAGTTAAAATCAATCCAATATCAGCAAACTACTAGGGAATATCAATAAAGAACCTTAATTAAAGAGAGGAAAACGAAATTCACCTTTGAAGAAGCTCCCACCAAAATTGGCGTAAGATTTTCCTTGAAATCCAACTTGTGATATTGATGAAATATTTGAGAAATTCTTGTGAGGTTTTGTTAGGAATCAAAAGTAGAATCAAATGATGATTTCTCCATAGAAAATCAGAAAAGTATTTTGGAGAATCATGTTTGGAAATTGAAATAGAAAGTTAGAGAAAATAAGGAGAGAAAATTAGAAATAATAGGAAAATGATTTGGAAACCAATCAACCCTCAATTTCTTACTCAATTAAGGTGGTTGTTTTCTGATTAAAAACATTTAGAAATAATAGCTCTCTAAAGATTCTTAGTATTGGCCCATTTACAAAATAGTCATTAAAAATAATTTTGCGATCTTTATAATTTAGTCACTAACTCAAAATGTCACTTAAAACAATTTAATTAACTCCCAAATTAACTACCAAAACACTTGATAGTATATTTAAACATTTTTGGTAAATCAAACTAATTTTTATCTCCTCAATTCGTATTTTTAAAATATTAATTTCCCGAAACCTATTTTACCGGTTAATCTAGTTCGACCGTGTCGAACCCAACCCGATCAAACCTCTAAACGTCTAGCCCTAATTTTGTGGTCTTCCAGAATATCCTTTGGACTATGAGTTTTCTAAACAAATTGAAAATGTACATCTTGTGCAATGGAAAGAAACTTGTAACAAGAAAAAACCTAACGAGAAATCTATTACCAATGATACTAACAAAGTGGAGAAAGATGTCATTCTAAAAGAAAATGTTGATATTATTGCATGAGTTGACGTCTCAGAAATCTCTGACGATGATGATGAATCAGTAGACGATGAGGATTTTGACAACTCACAAAAATTTGATGACAGAAGATCTTAGTATAAATATTGCCCAAACGGACTAGGAAATTACAATTGCAAGCAAATAAGCACACTGGAAGGCATCTATTTCAAGATCGGGAGTCACATCCGATTCAGGAATTAGAAAATATCAGTATTGAGTAAGTCATCCAAAGTCCACCAGGCATGGCATGGACAGTGATGAATTATACTTAGTCAAGAAGTCACATCAAGAATTGGAGGTGTAACCAGCACATATCATGAAATACCCTCAAACCAGTTAATATTTTAGACAAAGGAGTATACCTTACTCTCAATGATACTAAAACACGATTTTAGGATCTAGAAGTTTGGGAGAAATCTCTAAACTCGTGTTTCACTAGATTAACACTAACCACACAGTAGAAGTTAGACTATGCTGAAAGAACAATATTTGGTCAAGCCAAATTGTTTTGAGAAAGCTGGAAGCTAAAGGAAGACATTGGGACTCAGTTTGTCACTAGATGGACAAAAGCTGAAGCAAGAGGTTCTATCCTTAGTACTTTATTTTGATTTCATTTTCTCGGGCGAAACAATCAAGATGAGGAATGCCATGAGGAAAAGAACCCGATTTGAAAATATCTCTATAACCTAAAACTCTGTAATATATACATGTTCGAGGTTTACAATGAGATTTTCCTCCAACTCTACAACATGTATGGAGATTTTGAGAGTCAAGAACTCAATAATATGTACTTCTTGAAGTTACCTGAACCTCTCAGCAAATTGTGTGTAGAGCACTACCCGTACTTCAATGCACTTGCACCGGACGCATTGATAGCACAAGAGAGATATGTCGATTCTATTGTCTACATGATTAAATTTGATAGAGAAAACTTAAAAACAATCTGTGAAAAAAGGCAAATGAAAAATCTTGGAAAGCAAGGAATCAACATTGTTTGCAGAAACTGCCAATTGCCCAACTTGGAAATTGGATCACATATGCCATATGCCATCGAAGGAAGAATCACAAAAAACAATCAAATGAGCTAAAGACGATAAAAATGTAGGCCCAAATTAGTTGTGTCTCAAAGGGAACCAAAGCCCAAAAGGAGATACAAGCGCTTTATGTATAAATCTAAGCTCAATCCTAGTAAAGGTAGATCTATTAAAAGAACTATATCTGCTAGAACAAAGTCCATATATGACTGCACATGCTATAATTGTGGAGAAAAAGGTCACCCTAGTAATAAATGTTCTAAGCCTAGAAAATAAAAAGTCAAATTCATGCTTAAAAATGATTAAATTGAATCTATTAATTATAACCTGAACACTGACTATGAATACTCCAAGTATGAAATAAAAATGTCAAAATAGATTTTGAGAATGGGTAAAGATTACAAAATCGAGTCCAATCCCACTGAGCATGATCTTAAGGTTCTTGAAAATTTCAATAATCTTAATATTAATAGGAATTTGTACACACCACAACAATGGCTAGTTGGAAAAACTTACCAAGGTCTGCTAAATATAGCAAGAAAAAGAAGATGATTGAGAATTTTGCAGGTACCCCTAGAAGAAGAAAACCACGACAACCATATAGCAGAATTTGAATGAATGATAAAAGATCTTAACTGAAAGATCGAAGAACACAAAAGAGAAGGTAGAAGAAGACCAAGAGTCTATCGAGTTCAAATCCATGAGTCAAATCCATCAAGTTCAACACCAATGAAAGATTCTGAGTCCTCTCATGAAGAATACAATTATGAGTCAAGTCTTGGAGAAGACTATGAAAAGATATGTGATAATGGAGAATGTGATGATGAAAGTTCTTTTACTCCAACAGAAGTAGCTAAACTGTAATTGAACAGGCAAAGGCCGCATCAGATGCAAGGCACTGATCACCAGCAACATTCTTCAGGTAAAACCTTATCAACTAAACTGCTTGTATGATATAGGTTGTACCTTGGTTTTAGAAAAAGAAGACACCCTACCTAGGGATGTATGAGAGAATGCTAAACAAAAAATGTTGACTTATGTTAATGACTCAATGGGAAAAATTTATAAAGTCGCAAGCTTTATACCCTTTAAGTTAGGAGATCGAATGCTGATTTTTTGTTACATTCAAATATGATCCATCAGGCAATTTTAGGTAATAACTTTTGGAACACATTTAAGGAGATAGTGGTTAAGCCAAAATTCATTTTCTGTGATGATAATTGTATCTTGATAGGAAATCAACCTATCTTTTATGATACACCTTTTAATTGTAATGTTAGACAGTTAAACATGTTTAATAGGATAGCTAATAATTTAAATCTTCCTATTCGTATTAAAGAAAGTCTTAATGATGATCTAGCCTAGATTAGACATCTTTTGACTAGAAACACTTATGTGACTAATCCTTTGTTACTTCAGGAACAGATCAAAGATTACTCTAAAGACAGAAGATAAAATCAAAAGGTTTGGAATCAAAGTGTCAGTTAATCTAAAGCAGATTCCAGCCTAGGGATGTGAAATCATGTAATCGGACAGGTTTCAGTCAAGTAATGTCAGGTCAGATCAAATCGGATACAGGTTGTGTTAGGTCAATTTAATGGTTCGACTTGAATCAGGTCGGGTCCGGATCGACTCAGATTCGGGTCATTATCAAATTGATTTCGAATCAGGTTGAGTTCGAGTTCGGGTCAGGTAAATTTCAGGTCGGGTAAGTCTCAGTTCAGGCCAAACGGTTCGGGTCTAAATCAGTTAATTAACAGGTTAATTCAGGTTCAGATGCACTTCAGGTCGGGCCACGTTCAGGTCGGGTCACATTGTTGACAGATAAACTTTAGGTCGGCTAATATCGGGTTCGGTTGAGCTTCAAGTCGGATAATTACTAATTAGTACTTATTGTTACTTGTACAAAATACAAAGACTCTGTCACTCCGAGTATGATAATTGTGTGGGTAAATTTCAAATAAAATTATTTTTAGGAATTAATTTGAATCGAAATATCCCTTATTCCCTTAGGGATGTCGGATAAAAAATAATTGTGACTAAATAATAAATTTAATAAACTAAAACTTAAATTAGGACTAAAAAGAAAAATTTTAAATGGATAATGTAACATCCTAAACCGGGCCTAGAAGGCAACCGATTCGAAGATGTTAAGGAGAACTAGATTATCTACAAATAGTTAAATCAAACATGCATATTCCGAAGTAATTCAAAAATCTATCATGGTGAACAAGCATCATTCAAAAACTATAGCAACCAATAGAAGAGACTAGGCTTAACCAAACCGTTATTGTGCCCAACAAGATAACAACCAAACATTTTTCTAAATAATGATAACATTAATCTTAGTCATTTTTAACAACATATCAGTAATCTTTCAAATCATTTATTTAACTTATATTCTATGTTTAAACCATATACCAATTGAAACTCATTAGAAGTGTGACTTCTATAGGATAATGTTCATTTCATTTGGTTACCTCAAAAACTTCATGTACATCGAATGTGGATAAAGACTAGTCAGAGTTCTAATTATCTGCACATTCATTTTACCAAACAAGTGAGTGGAACGAATTAAGCACCAGCTAGCCATCAAGCATACTTCATGATAATCGTATCTAGTGATAATTCTAGCAATTATGCCTAATTATATATATATATCATCAACCAACATCATCATAATTCTAGGGTAGAAAACATAGCACAAATAAGTATTACAAACCAAAATATTGCTAGCTTAAATATTTACACACATTTACTTTAGTGCCACCATCCTATGAGTCTTAAAATAAGTACAAAACATACTCGTGCGAAATAGAGGCTTGCTCAAGCTCCTTGTGATGTAGGTACTCAAAAGTTAACCTGAAGTTGTAGTAAAAGAAATTCATTAAGCATTGGCTTAGTGAGTGAGGTTTTAAAACAATCAATCGATGGAACAAATTAATCTCTATTACTATTATCATACATTTAAACATAACTAAGCTTGGAATAAAAAGGTTATACATTCAATTAAATTAATTCTAGTACAATATATCAATTACACCTTGACAATTGAACTAACATGAATACATAACCATTGAGGCAAACAATCTATACATATTTTAGAAACATATTTAAATATCCTTTTTTAATGTATGATTTAGTTGATTATCTAGTTTCTTTATAGTCAAGATAATCCAAATCTTTATGCATAACCAATCTTTCATTTAAGAGTATACATATATCTTAGCCTTGTGTTTCGATAACCCAGTCTAGATACATGAGCCCCTAACCAACTGTCGCCCATAAAACAATAGGTACCAGTGGTACCGGTCAATCCCTCCTACTGTCGTCAAGTGACCAATATACATCCCTCCTACTGTTGCCCATTAGGGACCACTGTCCCGGACCATAGTCCACCCCGACTCTGAGCTCTATGGACTCTATGGCATGCCAACTATATCTACGACTGACTCGAAACCAAGCCTTACTTTGTTTATCATTCTTTAATCATTTTGAGCATAGCTCCTGATACAATGCACATCAAAGTGCCATTATCCCATTCGAAATTGGGGCTTTTCACATACATCTTGAGACCATTGTCCCAATTCATTGACATCATACGCCCATGGCTGCATCATTTATCCATACATGCTTGATTGCTTTCCAAAAATCATTATGCATTCATAGTTCACATAAATGCTTATTCTTTACATAATTTATTTGTTTTCTTCTTCAAATTTTTCACATGACATAGCTTTATCATTTCAATAAATCAAGCATTCTCATTAGACTAACCATTTGAAAGTAGCCATGCATCACAATCAATCAATACACTACAAGTATCCCATAAGGAAATACTTACCTTGTTTTCCAAGCAACATAGCCACAAGCATGATTTGCACATAAAATGCTACTCTTAAAATATAACAAGTAAAAACTATACTCGGAAAGGTTGTTTTCCCTTTTTCGAGTCTTTAAAACCACACTCACAGATTATTTCCAAGCTATTGAGGATCCCGGATGACTATCCCCTTTTGCTTTTCAGAGTTTAGATCTACCGAGGCCCTCTTTTCTTCTAGGTCCTCCTGGTCTACCATAAATCAATATACATACAATAGTTAAGTATGACATCCAAACATCTAATTCACGTTTAGAAACCATTTCTACATTTGTCAACTCATTACATGGTCCTATAGTCCTAGAAACATATATATACAACATTGTAAAACATTAACTGGTACCATTTCTTTTTATTCAACTAAGTAGTATAATTCCTTTTCTAATCCTTATGTGTTCCTCCCATTCATTAACAGATTGGTTTACCAACCTAAGGCAATTTCGATTCTGCTGGTTCCAATTAAACAATTCAATTCATCCAAATTAGAATCATAACATCTCAATTAGCCCAATAATCCATGCATTAGAACTCTCCTAACTTTCTAGTTTCTTTGTTTAAAACATATTTTTCCAGCAGCCTAATCTAATACCCGAAACAGGACAGCTCCCATTCTCTCAACATATCACTCAATTCGCCTAACCAAATCAAGGATCAAAATGAATCTAACTACTTTCTAAAACAGTTAAAACCGAAAGCTTCAAGTCTCAAGTTCAATCTATGTATATATATACATATACTCAAATGCAACAACTTAACAATTTAGACTTTAAATTCACAATCTTTCTAGTCTTATTTCCCTTCTCAATTCACAATCAAGCATGGAGATCTTCCGATTCGCCTTTATATAGTTAATTATTCGATTAACTATCCTATCCGAACATGCAAGGAAACAGTTGAAGAGAACATTCATACCTTTAAACTTTGATTGAATTTAACGTTCTAGATTTCAATCTAGCCACCAAGATTCACCTTAATTCCTTTGATCAACCTCACTCTCTCTCTAACTCAATAAGTTTCGGTTCAAGGCTTTAGGGGAGGAAGATGATACTCATTCTTCCCTCCACATAGATCGATTTCATTAGGACACCTCACATGTCCACCGGTCCTTTGTAGTTTAGCATGCAAGCCTGTTGTTTCGGCTTAGTCACAAAGTGGTCCTTTCCACAAAAGATATTCATTTTGCTAATTATTCAATTCGACTCTTAGCTTCATTACTCAATGTAATTAAGACTTCACTTCTATTAAGGCTTTTATAATTATCTTGATTTTAAGTTCTAGGCTCTTTAATGAGGATACTACAGATGAGGCCTTAAAAGGTAATTAATCTATAACCTAAAAACTAAAATATGGGCGGCAAAAAAATAATTATTTAATTTCAAATTTAAAATTAAATGGGTAAATTACAGTTTTGGCTTGAAAATTACCAATTTGGAGGGGAAAAGCCCATCTAATGTTTTAGGTAAGGGGAAATTCAAGTTTTAGTCCATATGATTTTAAAAGGTTTTCATTTAAGTCCCAAATTTCCACTTATAGGTTTTAATTTAATTCAATCGAGTCCCAATGTAGGTTATAATTGAAATCGAGTATCATCTTATTCTTTACTTTATTAGACTAAAATATAAAAATTAAAAATATTGGACTAAATTACACGGATTAAATATATAAAAAAAGATTAATTTCGGTTAAATACGTATTGTAGGGAATTAATTGAACACTAAGCTAAAATCCTAAAACCTTAAACCAATATCATAAACCAATAACTCTAAACTACACTACACCAAAAGTTAAAATGTTAGTTTCGGTTAAATAAAGATTAATTTCAATTAAATATGTATTCCGGTTAAATACGTATGGTATATAATATATAGATTATATTATAGACTATAGTATAAACTCGAAACCTTAAACCAATATCTTAGACTCTAAACCCTAAACCTTAAACCATACAAATTAATCTATTAAACCAATAACTTTAATCTACACCATAAGTGTTCAAATATATATATATATATATATATATATTAAGTTAAAATATATTTAACTTGTTCATTACGTATTACATCAAAATAATGAAATAAACTTATTGATGTTTAAAGTGATTTCTAATGATTAAGATAATAATCAACAAATGAATCATTTAATACATTTAATTTAATAGTTATAGTTAAAATTTTTAATATGATGATCTACTTAATACAAGAAGGAAATTTTTTAATTTAATGATTATAATTAACAAATTGATTTAAATTTTGAATGATAAATTTAAATTTATCAATCTCACGTTATTAATTTAATAAAACTTATAAATATTATCATATATTATAATTTATAAACCATAAATAAGTAAAAACATTAAACTAATGATCATAGTTAATCATGTACTTGTTGTCACTGAATTTTTTCCAAGTTTTTTATTCTTGTTTTGTTGTATCAATATCTTAGTTTAAGTATAGTCTACGGTTTAATAGCATGACTCTTATATGCATTGTGTACGGTTTAGTAGCTTGGTATAGCATTATAATTAGTTAGTTTGCTTTTTCTCTTTTATACGGTCATTTGGCTTTAAATCAAAGTTCATTGCATTGTTGATTGATATAAACAGGTCATAGAGTTTATTTATTTCAAATCCATTCTTTTTCTAGTTACACAAATAAAGAATCTAGTCCATTACAAAAAAATAGTATAGAGTCCATTACAAAAAATAAACACATAGAGTCCATTATATAGCATAGAGTCCATTACATTAAGGCCTGCTTGGCCCGTTTTTAGTTAAATTACAAAGGCCCGTACGGCCTGGTTTCAAAGTTGAAGCCCCAAGGGCCCTAACCCTTATTGTTCATGCGCAGATCAACGCGGTTAGCACACTGGATACACGTGGAGCACAGATCAGGCCACCTAGAGAGGATCAGGCGTTGCATCTCCATCACCGTTGGATCCATAAATCATCGAACGGCCCAGGTCATCCTAAAGCGAGTCACGCGGATTGTCATTCATGCGTGGCAGCCACGCGCTCGCTGTTTTGCCTTCCAGCTGCTGGTTCGTCTTCTCTGATGAGAATCCGAGCCATTTTCGTCTTCACCGATGTCTCCTCTGTTGATTCGAAGCCATCAGAGACATGAAAAAGAAGGGGAAAAGGATTAAATCCCAAAACCGTAGCAAAGCTCATCAAAAGTCAAAGGATACAATCCCTAAATTAGAGCTCGGCAAGAATCAAGCTAAAATCAAATCAAAATAGAGGCAAATCGGGGTAGAAATTAGGGGTTCATGCTTGGAATTCAAGCATTGTTGTAACTATAAATACCATGTAATTCTTTGTACAACAACAACATTCATACGAAACATACACAATTCATATACAAAAACAAATCATACAAAAAGCACTCGGATTTCCAGGCAAGCAATTGTAATTGAGAAAAATGATAGCTTTTTACCTCTGCTTTGAATAGCACCGCCGTGAATTTGGTTTCGATGTAGCTCCGGTAAAAAAATGTAACTTTGGGGTCGCCAGAATTTGGGAAATTAGGGTTTTTTATGGAAAATTTCGCCGCTGGCAACGGCGGTCGGCACGGCGGATGTTCATCGTGTTCTTCGATTTATGAAGAACACGAAGAAAACTTCAGAGGATTTGAAGGAACCGTTTTTTTTATCTGTTTGGAAATGACGGGAGAAAATGATTTTTCTTTCGAATAAAAGCTTTATATATCAACACGAGTTCAGACCCAAACCCGACTTTAAACCCGCGCCCTTCTTCCTTGGAACTTTGACCAAGATCCTTTAGTTTTTAATCCTTTTAATTTAGTCCTTTTTCTTTATAATTAAGCACTAGATTTTTTATTGTTTTCAAATCAGCCTTCAAATTTTGTTATTCTTTCAACTTAGTCCTTATCCGAAAATTATTTTTAAAAATAATAAAATGGTTATCCCTTTCTTTATTTAAAATCTATATCTTTTAGTTATTTAATTAAAGAAATTTATTTGTTTCTTGTTATCTTTTAAATATTTGTAAATATGTGTATGTTTGAAAACGTAGGGTTAGGACTTTGAAAATTAAATTAGAGCCTTGTGTGATGAAAAACTTTCTTCATAAATAAAATAAGACACACTTAAAAACATTATAACTTTAATAGTTAAAATGAATGTAGACTTTTCTTTTAGGGATTCATCACTAATTTGGTTTTAATTTTTAAAAAATCAAACATATTTAATCTTTGTTGGTTTGTTTCAAAAAGTGAAAACAAATTAATGCGGTGTCTTATCAAAAAGAATGACGGGTTAGCATCAGGAGTGTTGGCAGTGATCGAAGTTCATTTCCTGGGCGATAAGGTTGTTAAAATAGATTTATATTCACTAAGCGGACGAATAAATCGAAATCTTGTGAACGTGCAAATTCCAATTTTCAGAACACTTTTTGAAATCAATTAGGTACCAATTTTTGGGCGTTGTGAGGGTGCTAATCCTTTCCCACACGTAACCGACCCCCGAACCTATTTTCTCTTGTTTTCGTGGATCAAAATTGTTATTTTAATAAATAAAACATTTTATTAAAATAACCCTTGTTTTAAAAGTGATCCAATCCCGCTTTCTTCAAAAAAGATTGGTGGCGACTCGGTGTTTTTCTTAAAGTTTTCCAAATAACTTCAAAACCTTCCTAAAAAGGGGTTGCGAGCTTGGCGACTCCGCCGGGGAATACTTTTGTTTTTTTAAAACAAAAGAGGGTCAGATCACAAATTGTTTTAAAAAAATGTTTTTAGAAAAGGAATTTAAAAGTTCACAAATCTTTCAATCTATACGTCCGTGTAATGAATATAACTCTATTTTACGCATTTTAAAACTGTTGCAAAAAATGCTCTATTCCCGAGCTTCACCCAATTGTAAAATAGAAATCTGGGATCATTTTGATTATGAAACTAAGCAGTTGTTCCACGAAGTCTACGGTGATATAGCATATCTTCTGCACGTGAAAGTGGATGAGTCGTTTCTGAAAGCCTTGGTACAATTTTGGAATCCTGGGTACTGTTGTTTCACTTTTAATGGAGAAGATATGATGCCTACATTTGAGGAATACTTGGCTCTTTTCAATCTACGCGAGGTCAAGAAGAGTTGGGTCTATGCCAAGCCTCCTAAAAACAAAAACCCGTACTTAAGACTTCAAGCTTTTGTTGGTATGAGTGATGGATGGGTCAAAGGGCTGATACAGAAGAAAGGAGTTAGCTTTAACTTTCCTTGGTCAAGTATCCGAAAGATAATTCTAGTCCATCCAGATAAACAAAAGAGAGTGGATCTATTGGCAATTGCAATTTAGGGCTTAGTTATCTTTCTAAAGGTCTTAGGAAATATTGATGTAGCATAGTTAGATTTCTTTGAGAAGTTGAAAAGAGGAGTCAACCCAGTGCTAGCTGTACTTGCTGAAACCTTTATTTCCCTTAATGCATGCCAAAAAGTGAAAGGTGTGCGCTTTGGTGGATGTTCTCTTTTACTCCAAGTTTGGGCCCTTAGTCACTTCTGGAATTGCCCAACATTGGTTCTATCAAATATGTTTTCTCTAAACTTTTCTCCTCTCTGAGAGTTATTGGCGAAGAAATGGCCCATTGTTAAGAAAAGTAAGTGGATTGAAATTTTCAAGGACCGTCGTGACGAAGATATCATATGGAGGAGTCCTTGGATGGGTTATACCAAACTACTGTATAAGTGTGGGGATTTCAACTTCTTGATGCTATTAGGTCTATGGGGAGGAATTGGATGTGATCCTTTGCTAGTATCTCGTCAGTTTGGATCTTGACAGTTCATCCCATTCACTACTGGTCTTGGCTCATCAGAATTTGAGTTCCAAGGAGAGTTTAGATAGAGGGTTTAGACAATCAGTGATGCATGGAATCATTGTTATTATATGGAGTTAGAGTCTGATAAACATTGTATGTACACCCTTGATTCTCATATTTGGAGGAATATGAGAATGAATGACAGAGTCATAGCACCCACACCTGGATAGGCCAAGTCTTTGGAAGAACATTCGAAGGTAGCCCCTACAGGAGCTGATATCCTAAGAGAAGAATTGAGAAGAGCCAAGTTGGAAATAGAAGCCATACGAGAGCAGAACCAACAAGATCAGTTTGACTCAAGCCTTGACGTGGAAAAGTATAAAAGGGAGATGAAGCACGTGATAAAATTGTATGAAGACTTAGAAATGAAGTTTGAAATATAAAGGGTTGATTTCCTCAAGTTTCAGACTCCTGCTCGAAATGCTGATCTGAGAAAAACCCCATAACAGTGGAAACATGAAGTTGAGCATGTTGTGAGAAATGAGAAGAAGCGTGGAAAGTGGGAAGTTGAGAAGTACAAATGAGCCCTTGCTGAAGAAAAGAAGAAGGATAAGATGACAACTGAAAATGGAAATGGTAAACGGGTTCTTGAAAAAGAGAAAGAAGGAGTTGCTGCATGGAAAAGGAAGGCCCCATAATAATAAGATCCGTTTATTTGAGCTGCAAACCGCATTGACAAGACTAGTGAGAAGCTGAAACAAAGCCAGGCTTGTGTTGCTGAGTTACAAGTTAAGGTAAATGACTTGAACCGTTTGCTCCATGAATTTCAGAACCATCACACCTACATTGAACTTCAGGCTTGTTTAAGTGAGAACGATACCTTGAAGAAACAGGTTTAAGGAATGGAAAACATCATCCAGGAATATATGACGAAGATCTTGGTCCTTGAGGATATAATAGATAGAGGTAATGACTACTGGTTCACTCGCCTCAGAGACAATGCTAAAAGATTTTAGGAACGGGGTGAGTTCGATAGGACTGTTATGACCCAGGTTTAGGATGTGGCTTGACATGTGAGGATATTAGCAACTGAAGCTTCAACTTTTCAACAGTACATTAAACCAGTAGGGGAAGTTGGACCAAGACTTATGTGGCTCATTGAGGAAGTCAAGGAATTAGGAATCTGTGCAGAAAAGTATTTATAGAAAATATGAAATTTGATGTAGTAAGGACCTTTCATATTCAATAAAGAGTTATTTCTTGAGCAAATATTTCATAGAATTAATGGCCCTTCGTTTGCATTCATGCATTTGTATTGCATCTTTTTTGTTTTGTTTTGCTTTGTATTTGTGTGTTTACGTTTGCGTATGCATTCATGACATAATAAGAATCTAAAAACAAAAACATGACAAAAATTAAAAATAGCAAAAACAACTCACAAGTACGGTACCAAGTCCTAAGCTAGAACGATGGAAGATAGAGTGGTGGCCTTGGAAACTAGTCACAAAAGTACTCAGGACAGGTTAGACAAGCTAGAAATGGACTTGAAGCAACAAATGGAATTAGTTCACCAGAAGGCAGTTAGCTCGATTGTGGTAATGCTGGGATTCAAGGACCCAGATGCAGTAGAAGTTGGAGAGGAAACCAATGCTCTGCCCTGATTCCAGGGAATGACTTTCACTCATCCTGGAATGCAAAAGGAAGCTTCAACACCAAAGGCTAAGCTGACTCACCATTTTTCTGAGTCCTCCGTCCAGAGCGAGTTTAAGGCCAATACAGATTGAGCTTACAACTATGAAGTACCCGACCTGGATGAGATTACCGATAAGGCTAAAACTGAGAAGAAATGGGAAGACCGTTATGAGAAGTTAGAAGGAAGTATTCATGGCGGTGTGGATGCCAAGGACTTGAGCCTGGTGACAGACTTGGTAGTACCTCTAAAATTCAAAATTCCAGATTTTGAGAAGTGCAATGGAACTACATGTCCTTCAGCACATCTAACCATGTATTGCAGAAAGATGTCGATATATCTTGATAATGAGAAGCTGCTCATTCATTGCTTCTAAGGCAGTCTAGTAGAGTCAGCTGCACGCTGGTACACCCAGCTAAGCTGGGTTAACATCAGATCGTGGAAGGATTTATCCAGAGCTTTTAGTGAGCAATACAAGCATGTCTCAGACATGGTTCCAACCTGACTGGTCCTGCAAGGGATGGAACAAAAACATCATGAGAGTTCCCACTAATATGAACAGAGGTGGAGGGATGTAGCTACTCAAGTTCGACCACCATTACTAGAGAATAAAATCACCCTAATGTTCGTGGAGACATTAAAAGGCTCATTTTATGACCGCATGCTCAATCACGCCACTAAGAGCTTTGCAGATATGTTAATGAATGGAGAGTTCATTATGGCAGCTATAAAAAGCGGAAAGTTGGATAAGGAGAAACAAAGAAACCCTATAAAAAAGGGAAAGCGAAGTTAATGCCACCAGTGTTTATAATCCCAATTATTCAAAGGGTGTGGTCTTTAATAAGCCTAATGTCTCGACTGCAGCTCCACCAGTAACAAAGCCTCTGAAGGAAGAACGAAGATATCAAGGGAATTTAAAGCCTTATTTCCCTCCTATTCCAATGACGTACGCGAAATTGTTTGCTGAATTGGTCAAATCCCAAATGGTGTTGCCAAGACATGTCCCTCATTTCTCACCGCCATACACACCATGGTACGATGAGAAGGCTCAATGTGAATACCATGCAGGAGTTAGGGGATATACCATCGAGAATTGCACCACATTCAAGAGAGTTGTAGATGATCTAAGAAAGTTAGACATGTTGTCTTTCGACATGTCAGAAGATAAAGGAAATCCTCTGCCAAAGCACCAGAAGGCAAGAGTGAATGCAATCATTGAGGAGGAAGACAAGAAAACTAAAGAATATGTAGCTGAGGTCAGAGCACCCATGAAGTGGGTATGGGTTCAATTGGTGGTAGCTGGGATGTTAGAAAGAGAAGCCCAGAAGCTGAGGATTGAAGATGGGTTATACTGTGAGTACCACAGAGTGAAGGGACATGGGATTAAATGTTACTTAGAATTCAAGCAGTTGGTCCGAGTTAAGATGGGCGAAAAAGAACTTGAGTTCTTTGAGAAAGAAAACAAGGAGTGTATGTTAGATGTTTGTGCGTCAGATGAGTCATCTTCTAAGGGAAGATATACTAGAATGGAGCCTCTGGTTATCAAGACCAAGGCAAAAGCAAGTGAACCCACAAGGGGTGTAACTCTGTGACTCATAATCAAGGCACAAACTTCATTTCCATACAAGGACAATAAACAGGTTCCTTGGAAATACGCTTGCACAGTAGCGGTCTCGGAAGGATCACCTGTTGAAGAAAGAGAAAAAGACGAACCAGTCAATGAAGTGAGTTGTTTTACAATGAGTGGAAGGCTCTATTCCCAGTGAATGGCAAAGGATAGAGATACAGCGCAAAGAAAGGCTGCTACTGAAGAGCCTGAGAAAGAAGATGATAGAGATTTCTTCAAAGAAAAGTCGACAATGTACCATGAGCCAGTGAAGGAATCAAAGGCTCAAGAATTCTTGAAAATTCTTAAACATAGTGAATATAGCGTAGTGGAGTAACTCCACAAGCTCCTAACCCGAATCTCCATGTTATCTCTGCTGCTAAGTTCTAAAGGTCAGCGTGAGGCCTTGTTAAAGATTCTAAACCGAACGTTCGTACCAAAGGAAATTACAACCGACAAGATGGACATGTTAGTTGGTAATATTGTTGTTAATAACTTTATTTCGTTTAATGATGAAGAAATACCTGGAGAAGGAAGGATATCGTACAAAGATATACACATCATCACAAGATGCAAAAGATATATACTACCAAGCGTCCTTTTTGATAACGGGTTGGCCCTGAATGTTCTGCCATTAGCAACGCTAAAGAAGCTGCGCTGCCTATAAACAGCTCTCATATGAGAGCCTATCAAAATACAGTAAGAGCATTCAATGAAACTCAAAAAGATGTGTTGGGGAAAATTGAAGTGCCTTTGCAGATCGGACCATCAACCTTTGATGTTAAGTTTGTCGTCATGGACATTAAGCCCAGTAATAGCTGCTTTCTTGGGCTCCCATGGATTCATACAGTAGGAGCGGTCCCTTTTACCTTACATCAGAAGTTGAAATTTGTGATTGACGGCCAATTGATAACTATAGGTGCAGAGGAAGAAATCATTGCATTAGTAACTACTGATGCACACTTTATCGAGATTGATGAGGGTGCGCTCGAGTGTCACTTTAGGACATTAGAGCTAGTCAATACGACCTTAGTCACTGAAGGGAGTAAGGTGACTCAACCAGAATTATCCAGTTGTACAAAGATACAAGTTAAACAAATTCTAGGAAAAAGGATTTGGGAAGAGACACTAAGGGAGGCTGTATCCCGTGGTAATCCCAGCAAAGAAGGATCGATTTGGCTTTGATTTCAAGCCTAAAAATTGGCAAAGGAGGGCAGAAATAAGGAAACGCTAGGAAAGAAGATAGACAAGGCTGAAAGGAGAGGAAATTGAGTGGGAGCCGATGATATTTCCACCCCTGAGCCATAACTTCAGATTCGAGGGCCTGCTAGATCCAAGTGCCCCAGTTAATGAGGAAGACAAAGGAAAATGATTTGTGTAAAGCGTTTGAGATGCTGAGCATCAACGTTGTGACAGACGAGGAAGAAGAGAACAAATACCTGTCCAAGACTTGCCCCTGCTCTGAACTTGACAACTGACTACTAAAGAAATTCTTGTAGTCTTTAAGACAGTTTCAGAGTAATTCTCAAAATCCACCCTTTTACCTTTAGACCCGAAGGCAATTAGGGATCTTATGTAAAGGGTATATGTCAAACTTTATAATTTAAATTTCAATAAAGATGCATCCTCTTTCTTCCAACAAATCTTGTGTGACAAACTCTTCCCATAAATAAAACTTAAGGTCAAAACTAAAAACATTCATTCCATTCATCTCCTTTCTCTGTATATATCTCTATCCCTTTTCTTTGCAGGTCTTTAGATATCAATGACTTAAATGACTCTCAGTCCGACGTTGAAGTTGACTTTGAATTACCTTTATGCCTAGAAGAAATCGATGATGTTGATAATGAAGAAGAATATGACTTGCCCAGAGAATTGCTCATGATGGTAGAATGAGAAGAAAAATAGATTCTCCCGTACAAAGAAGAGCTAGAAATACTAAACCTTGGCACTGAAGAAGAAAGGCATGAGGTAAAGATTGGCACCACCATTACAGCCAATACTCAACAAAGCTTGATCATTCTTTTGAACTTCGCATGGTTATATTAAGACATGTTAGGTCTCGACACTAACATCATTGTACATCGACTTCCAATAAAGTTAGGATGCGAGCCTATAAAGTAGAAGCTTAGGAGGATGAAAGCATAAATGCTCCTAAAAATCAGGGATGAGGTAAAGAAACAGTTTGACGCAAGATTCTTAGAAGTAGCTAAGTATCCACAATGGGTGGCCAACATCGTCCCAGTTCCCAGGAAGGATGGAAAAGTACGTATGTGCGTTGACTATAGGGATCTCAATAGAGCAAGCCCCAAAGACAATTTTCCGTTAGCGCACATAGACACGTTAGTAGATAATACAGTTGTGCATTCCCTTTTCTTTTTCATGGATGGGTTTTCCAGATATAACCAAATTAAAATGTGCCTAGAAGATATGGAAAAGACCACCTTCATAACACTTTGGGGAACTTTTTGTTATAAAGTAATGTCCTTTGATCTAAAGAATGCAGGGGCAACTTACCAAAGATCTATGGTGACTCTTTTCCATGACATGATGCATTAGAAGATAGAAGTATACGTAGATGATATGATTGCCAAATCCCAATCTGAAGAAAAGTATTTGGTGAATTTAAAGAAACCCTTTCAAAGGCTGAGGAAGTTCCAGCTAAAGCTTAACCCAAACAAGTGCACATTTGGGGTCACATCAGGAAAATTATTAGGCTTTGTGGTGAGCAGGAAAGGAATTGAGATTGATCCGTACAAAATTAAGGCCATACAAAATCTCCCACCACCTCAAACACAGAATGAAGTTTGAGGTTTCCTAAGAAGGTTAAATTATATCGCCCATTTTATCTCCAGTTAATTGATAAGTGTGATCCAATGTTCATACTACTTATAAAGAATAACCCAGGCACATGGAATGAAGAATGTCATGCAACTTTAGAAAAGATCAAAGAGTAATTAACTAATCCTCATGTGCTAGTAACGCCAGTTCCCGGTAAACCATTGATTCTATACTTGACAGTATATGAAAACTCTATGGGTTGTGTGCTGGGCCAACATGATGAGATTTGAAAGAAGGAAAATGCGATATGTTACTTGAGTAAGAAGTTCACTGATTGCGAAACCAGATATTCTTCAATTGAAAAACTATGTTGTGCTTTGGTATGGGCAGCTAAAAGGCTCAGGCAATACATGTTATATCACAATACATGGTTAATCTTGAAATTGGATCCTTTAAAGTTCATAATGGAAGCACCCAAAGATGAATGGGGCAGTGGAGGCTGCAAATAAGAACATTAAGAACATAGTTGCAAAAATGGTTGATACTTATGGACTGGCATGAGAAGCTACCTTTTGTCTTATATGCCTATCGAACCACAGTAAGAACTTCTACTTGGGCAACACCCTTCTCATTGGTATATGGAATGGAAGCAGTACTACCAATTAAGGTTTCAATACCATCGCTCCATGTCTTAATGGAAGAAAAGTTGGAAGAGGCAGAATGAGTTCAAGCAAGATATGACCAGCTGAATTTAATTGAAGAGAAAATATTGAAAGCACTGTGTCATGGGCAGATGTATCAAAGAATGATGATAAGGGCTCACGAGAAGAAAGTTCACCCGAGATAATTTAAAGAAGGTGACTTGGTACTAAAAAATGTGTTATCAATCCAAAGCGATTCCCGAGAAAAATGGCACCAAATTGGGAGGGACCTTATATTGTAACAAAGGTTTTCTCAGGTGGGGCATTAATTTTGGCTGAAATGGATGGATATGAACTTCAAAGCCCGATAAACTCAGATTCAGTCAAAAAGTATCATGTCTGAAAAAAAAAAAAAAAAAAAAAAAAAGAAAAAGAAAAAAAGAAGAGAAGAGAAAAAAGAAAAAGAAAATGGGGGGTTCAAAATGAAAACTCGCAAAGGGCATTTTGAAACCAAATGAGGACCTGAGTTGAAAACCCACAAAGAGTGGCTTAGGTAATTGTTAAAAACCCGCCAAGTAGTTGATAACCAGGAAAATTCTCTCGGAAACATAATACAGATGAGTTATGAAATTTCTCGCATTGTCACCATTGTCGAAGTCTGCTTAGCATGGGTAACATTCAGGACATCTCACGGCGTTTAGACAATAGGAGTTTGGGTCGTTGATGTTTGAATATTTGTAACTTCTTTTCTGTTTGCCATGATACTAATAAAATTTTGTTGCGTAAACCTTTTCTTTTCCTTCTCTGATACCTTTCCATAAGCATCTTGCATTGAAATGAGAACTAATAAGTTTGGCATTATTCTAAAACATGAAAAATATTTTTGAGCATTACTTTGAAATTTTTTGAAAAGAATGCTGGAATGTGGAAGTATCCCGTAGTCAAGTCTTGGATTTGGGGCATGAAGTGCCAACACCCAAAAATATTTTAGGTGGAAATGGGTTTCACTGCAAAGATTCTCATGCAAACAATACAAAGACCCTTGCGAAAACAAGAATTATAGAGTCCTCGAGAGGTGTTTTGACATTACCTTAAGGCAGCATGTTGCAAGATAGAGATGCCAACACGAGATAGTTCCACGCCCTCAAAAATGAGAATAATTTTACAGACATTGAAGGCCTAACACCAAGTATTGATGACAACATGATCTCTCTTCCATGATAATGAGAACAATTTTACAGACCTTGGGAGAACAGCATGATTCTAGGAAGCTTGTCACTGAACATTGATGTATCAACTACAACGATAATTTTACAAAGGCTAAAAGAGTGTTAAAGAATATGAGGATAAAGTCAATCCTTCCAACCAAGAATACAAGATAGCTAGACTGGATGAGCAAATGTGCAAAAGATCATATGTTCCCTATGAAGCAAAGAAGTACTAAGAATGAGAATGGTAAAGCAGAGATGATGGAGATGACTATCGATGATTATTTTTTCAACCATCGCAACACACATTTGCATTATTCAGATGATTTCCTATGTATTAATGTTGGCAAGCCAAAGCATCCCTCGTATATTCCCACGAAGTTTCACTCTTTGGTGTCCTTGCAACGTTGAACCCATGATGCAGCTTGTAGATATTCTGTTGAACTCCAATTTCACCTAAATTGAAGGACGTGTCCTACACTCCCCGAGGTTAAGAGTAGGCAATGGTGAAGATTTTTTCCAAGGAGTGGTCAATGGAATTTTAACAACAAGAAATTGGTGAAGCCAACTAGTATTGAAAGATGGGTTGTTGCAAACTTTCTTGCTCGTTGTGATCCTAGTAAACATGGTGCGAAGCCTTTTAGTGTAGAGAAATGAAAGGAAGTCATACTGCTTTTTTTATGGGACGAGACAGAATAGACGCTTACTATTTGTTGCCAGAGTTGAGAAAATGTTTGATAAGAAAATTAATTTTGAGGAAAAAAATTTAAAAGCAAAAGAAATGAGACATGCATTCATGTTTTAGACATCCTTAGGGGAATGATCATCATAATCGCATCATATATCAGTTTTTACAGGTGTGAAAGCTTTTTTTGTAAAAGAACTCGTCTATTCGTTCAGGAGAATGGAGCCCGCTTATCTATTCAAGCGTAAGGAGAATAGAACCTGTTTATCTATTCGAGCACGAGGAGAATAGAACCCGCCTATCCATTTAGACGTTTGGAGAATAGAACCTGTTTATCTATTCGAGCACGAGGAGAATAGAACCTGCCTATCTGTTCGGGCGTTTAGAGAATGGAACCAGCCTATTTATTCAGGCTCGAGGAGAATAGAACCCGCCTATCTATTCGGGCCTGAGGAAAATAGAACCCGCCTATCTGTTTGGGCATTTGGAGAATGGAATTCGCCTGTTGGTTCAGGAATTGATGGTTTGGTGATTGGTGAAATTCAGTGTCCTTTTGTTCTTTGGTCTATTCTCGTTGCACTAAAATGACCAAAGAAGAGCAGTTGTTGTCACTAAATTTTCACCAAGTTTTTTATTCTTGTTTTGTTGTATCAATATCTTAGTTTAAGTATAGTCTATGGTTTAATAGCATGACTCTTATGTGCATTGTGTACAGTTTAGTAGCTTGGTATAGCATTATAGTTAGTTAGTTTTCTTTTTCTCTTTTATACGGTCATTTGGCTTTAAATCAGAGTTCATTGCATTGTTGATTGATATAAACAGGTCATAGAGTTTATTTGTTTCAAATCCATTGTTTTCTAGTTACACAAATAAAGAATCTAGTCCATTACAAAAAATAGTAGAGAGTCCATTACAAAAAATAAACACATAGAGTCCATTATATAGCATAGAGTCCATTACATTAGGGCCTGCTTGGCCCGTTTTTAGTTAAATTACAAAGGCCCATTCGGCCTGGTGTCAAAGCTGAAGCCCCAAGGGCCCTAACCCTTCTTGTTCATGCGTAGATCAACGCGGTTAGCACACGGGATACACGTGGAGCACAGATCAGGCCAGCTAGAGAGGATCAGGCATTGCATCTCCATCACCGTTGGATCCATAAATCATCAAATGGATCTGGTCATCCTGAAGCGAGTCACGCGGATTGTCACTCACGCGTGGCAGCCACGCGCTCGCCGTTTCGCCTTCCAGCTGCTAGTTTGTCTTCTTCGATGAGAATCCGAGCCATTTTTGTCTTCACCGGTGTCTCCTCTGTTGATTCAAAGCCATCAGAGACATGAAAAAGAAGGGAAAAGAGGATTAAATCCTGAAACTGTAGCAAAGCTCATTAAAAGTCAGAGGATGCAATGCCTAAATTAGAGATTGGCAAGAATCAAGCTAAAATCAAATCAAAACAGAGGCAAATCGGGGTAGAAATTAGGGATTCATGCTTGGAATTCAAGCATTGTTGTAACTATAAATACCATGTAATTCTTTGTACAACAACAACATCCATACGAAACATACACAATTCATATACAAAAACAAAGCATACAAAAAACATTCAGATTTCCAAGCAAGCAATTGTAATGGAGAATTCAACAGTGGAATAAAAGTTCATCTTTGCTGGTAATTTCTTCTCCTACTATTATTATTTCGATTTTAAATAAAGAAAAAGGATATCTTTTTACCTTTGTTTTGAATAGCATCGCCGTGAATTTGGTTTCGATGTAGCTTCGGTAAAAAAATACGATTTTGGGGTCACCAGAATTTGGGAAATTAGGGTTTTTTCTGGAAAATTTCACCGCTGGCAAAAGCGACCGGCGCCGGTGGAAGGCGGCTGGCACAATGAATGTTCATCGTGTTCTTCAGTTTATGAAGAACACGAAGAAAACTTCAGAGGATTTGAAGGAACTGTTTTTTGATTTGTTTGGAAATGACGGGAGAAAATGATTTTTATTTCTAATAAAGGCTTTATTTATCAACCCGAGTTCAGACCCAAACCCGGCTTTCAACCCGCGCCCTTCTTCCTTGGACCTTTGACCGTGACCCTTTAGTTTTTAATCCTTTTAATTTAGTCCCTTTTCTTTATAATTAAGCACCAAATTTTTGTTTGTTTTCAAATAAGCCTTCAAATTTCGTTATTCTTTCAACTTAGTCCTTAACTGAAAATTATTTTTAAAAATAATAAAATGGTTATCCCTTTCTTTATTTAAAATTTATATGTCTTAGTTATTTAATTAAAGTAATTTATTTGTTTCTTGTTATCTTTTAAATATTTGTAAATATGTGTATGTTTGGAAACGTAGGGTTAGGGCCTTTGAAAATTAAATTAGAACCTTGTATGATGAAAAACTTTCTTCATAAATAAAATAAAACACACTTAAAAAAATATTATAACTTTAATAGTTAAAATGAATGTAGACTTTTCTTTTAGGGATTAATCACTAATTTGGTTTTAATTTTAAAAAATTCAAACATAATTAATCTTTGTTGGTTTGTTTTAAAAAGTGAAAACAAATTAATGCGGTGTCTTATCAAACGGGAATGACAGGTTAGCGCCAGGAGTGTTGGCGGTGATTGAAGTTCATTTCCCGGGCTATAAGGTCGTTAAAATAGATTTATATTCACTAAGCAGATGAATAAATTGAAATCTTGCGAACTTGCAAATTCCAATTTTCAGAACACTTTTTGAAATCGATTAGGTACCAATTTTTGGGTGTTGTGGGGGTGTTAATCCTTCCCCACACGTAACTGACCCTCGAACTTGTTTTCTCTAGTTTTCGTAGACCAAAATTGCTGTTTTGATAAATAAAACATTTTATTAAAATAACATTTGTTTTAAAAGTGATCCAATCACACTTTCTTCAAAAAAGATTGATGGTGACTCCGTGTTTTTCTTAAAGTTTTCCAAATAACGTCAAAATCTTCCTAAAAAGGGGTTGCGACAGTACTTTAAATTGTGAATATGTATTTGTCACACTATAATATGATAAATTCATAATCTCGCAACTTTATCAGTTGTAACTTATTAGTTATTACAAGTCAGAATGTCAGATAAATATAAAGGCAGTTAAATATCAAATTAGTTTAATAACAAGTCAGGTCATTTCAGGTTGAGTCAATTATAGTTCAGGCTCATAACAAGTCGGGTAATATCAGTTATTTATCAGGTTAATCTCGGGTTCGTGTTCATATCAGGTCGGATGTATGTCGAGTTCGGTTATCACATTATCAGGTTGAATTCGGGTTCAGGTCGGGTTCAGATCCAAAATTTCCAGGTCCAACTCGGATTCAGGTCAACACCTGTTCGAACTCGAACCGATTTCGAGTCACCACCAGTTCTAACTCAAGTCGGTTTCAGTCAGTTTTCCAACCACACTAAAGTTTCACAGTCTTTCGACAAGAAAAAAGATTCACGGAGCATTTTAGGAACAGATCAAAGATCTTCTAGAAAAAAGGTTTAATGAGGCGAAGTGATAGTTAATGCTCTTCACTAGCATTCAGCTTTGAAAACTATAATGAGATAAAAGAGGGGTTCTTGGAATGGTAATTAACTATGTGTAGTTGAATGCGGTTTGCATCAAAGATAGTTATCGGTTACCAATTATAGATGAATGGGTAAGAAGACTCAAAGGCTGGCAGTACTTCTCTAAGATGGATTGCAAGTCCAGATTCTTTCAAATCCAAATGGACGCTTCATCTATCAATTATACAACTTTTTCATGTTGTGAGGGAACATTTGAATGACTCGTAATGCCAATGGGTTTTTGCAATGCGCTATCAATCTTCCAAAGACGCATGGATAGCATATTGGGTAAGTACCAAAATTTTTGTGTTTGTTATATTAACGACATTCTTCTATTTTCCAGAACAGAAAAGAAGCATATGGAGCACCTGAAGGTCATAGCCGATGCACTCTTTGAAGGTTGTGTTATCTTATCTCCATCAACAATAGAGTTAAAGAAAACCACAATTGATTTCCTCAGACGATAAATCAACAATTATGGAACCATTAAGAGACAAGTTCATGTTGGTACAATGTTTACAAGCTTTTCCAGACAAGATTGAAGATAAATAGAAACTAGAACGGTTTCTTATAGACCTCAACTATGTGGGAGGGAACTACATTACAAACTTCGGAAAACTGAAGCAACCACTTCAAAAGTTACTTAAGAAGGAAGTAAGATGGGAACGGACTAAAGAATGCACTCATACAATTCAGACCATTGAAGAGCTATGCCAAAGGATTCCACCAATCAATCTACCCTTAGAAGGAGATCTCTTGATCGTGTATACAAACATAAGTGATACTTACTAGGTTGGAGCTCTAACGAAGAGAACAATTTGAGAAAGGTGTCTGCGACAAACAAGAAATTTTTAGATACGCCAATGGAGTATGGGAGTGATGGACTAGTTTCACAAAAGAACTACGAGTATTCGTTTTGACTATACCGTTATAGTCACACATTTCAATTGAAATGTCAAGAACGGAGGGGGAAAACGTGACACAAAGGAAATTAGGGATAAAATATACACCTTTGGTTTCAATGATCAAATGACGATATCTCACATTCTATGAGTAAAGAATTGTATTGCAGACAACTTTACTCAAGAATTTGCTAGAAATTCAACTTCTGAAAAAAAAAAAAAAAACTTAGTCATTGAAGGTGATTGTGATAAGTGATATTGGCATTACGTGCTTAGATACGAAAAGATCTTAGAAATTGGATAGTTCAATTGTCCAACAAAAATCCATGGGAAATTACGGCAAAGAAAAATAAATCTTTTAGAAAAATCTAATTTAAGAAGACAACTCAAATCCGTTATTCCTTGTTTATTTGGAAAAATGCTAAGAAATCTAAGAGCTTAGCTGTAGATAGTTTTTGGACTTACCCAACATAATACATTTTGCAAGTGCATTTGAGTCAGCATAAAAGGTCATAAATATGTAGAAAAAAAGTTCATAAATCTCTTTTGTTGCCATTTCTATTTTTGTAGGTAAACAACCATTGCAATGGCAGAAAGTAGTAAGAGATCATCTTCATTACTCGATTTAGAGGCGATGAAAAGGAAAATTGAGCTGGAATTACAGATGGCCCAGATTGATCTAGAAATTTACCAGCTTAAAAATAAGAAGCCAGTTTCCGACTATAAAAATGCATTAAAAGGAGGCTGCCCATTATCCAGCATGGAAGACGTAAGTTAGTCCAAAGTCAAGAAGAGACACAACCCCAACCTATGACGGATTGTGATTTAGGCCTACTACAAAAGAATGGGTTAGAGACACTTTTAGAGGTCGTGGACGTAGACGCAACAATGGTCGCGAGCGTAGAAGGACACCGTGTGATGAGCAGTTTTCCAAAGGCCCAAAACCCATAAAGACCCACAAGGCAGACCAACCTAACGGCTTAAACAAAAAGAATGAGAAGGCTCATATCCAAACGAATGTGAACCTGAGGCCCTATTATGCCAAAGTCAAATCAGAAGATTCTCGATCACATGACGAAGAGACTCGAGACATTAGCATGATCCCTCGTTACTTGGTTAGACCCAAAAAAAAAAAAAAAAAAATTATGGCGATTCAGTGAAGGTCTTGAGTCATGATAAGAGAAAAGGCGATAATTAATGTCTAGGATAACATCCTTGATGGAACCAGAAATAGAGACTATGTATGAAAATTAGAGAAGATTATTGATGCTCTAAATCTTGGTATTGCTACTCCAACACCAACAGTCGAAAGTCTGACCAGAGACACAATTTTCATGCCAAATATTAATCTAAGTGAGTTTGGCTGTGAAGGAACGTTTGGAATAGATTTATGGAAAATTAAAGTATTGTAACATCTCGGAAAACAAAAGGTTTGAATAAATTATCAAGTTGAAATTTTGAGTTAGGTTTTAGCTAATTAATTAAATTTAAAAAAATAATTTGAGTTGATTAAATTGATTTTTGATAAATGTGTCGTGACTAATATTTTTTTGAAATATATTTAATGAGTTTATCAAAGAATGAAATTAAGTTTTTAAATAATTTTAAATGGGTCAATTTAATATTAAATTAAATAGTGATTATTTTGCGAGAGTTGTGAAAATATTAATGATGATAATATTATAAAAAAATAAGTGATATTTTATTGGGATTATTAAATGAATTATTAATGTCTCTTCCTCTCATTTTTAATAAAAGAAGATGAAAATTATTATTTTTTAAAAGATGAGAAAAACATATATAAGCTTTTCTCTTATTTTCTTTCTAGAATTTTCTAAATACACTTAAGAAAATATTATTTTCCTTCTTAATTTTCATTTCTTTTATATCCTAAATGATTTTTAATCAACAATTTAGCAAGAGCTAGTAGTCTTCATCAATTCTTCTTAGAATTCTAGTTCAAATGGAGGAGGATGTTTTCAACTTCCATTTTTCTTATCAATTGGGTAAGCTTTTGATTTTTAAAGGTTCACTAATTGTTTTTAATTGATTATCTATCATTTTATTGGAGTTTCTGAGTTAAAATGAAGTTAATTTGATTTATTTGGTTTTTGAATGATAAATGAGTGGTTGCAATTTGACAGATAAAATCAATATGTTTTAATTGGATTGAGAATTAATTTTATGGGTAAGATGAAATCTAATCTCAATTTTATGAAATTAATACTAAAATTAATTGAATTGATTAAGTCCAGATTTAGGTTCTTGAATGGGGTGATTGGCGTGATAACAAAATCATTTGTGGTTCTATTTTATTTTTGAAAACTTTATTTTGAAATTAAAAATGTGGAGTCACCACCGGTCACTTGGATTAGATAAATCGAACACCAAAAGATAACCAGAGCAGAAAATGATTCGGGAGTCATTTACGTGCGCGGAATAATGATCACCCCTACAAACGCCCAAAATTAGTACCCAATTGATTACTTAACATCTTAATGTTGAAAATTATGAATTCAAATATAATTTAAATATGACCCCTAAATGCATTTTATTTTCATAAAATATATTTGAAAGAATATTCATTATTTTACGATTAACGAGAAAATCACGCCTCTATTAGGTCGAGACACAATTTTCTCGAGACTCCTAAATAAAGGAATATCATCTTGAATATGATAATTTGGTTAAAAGGCATCTTCTAATGAGGATTAACAAGAAAGCCATGCCTTTGTCGGATTGAGACACAATTTTCTCGAGAATCATGTATGAATGCATAATGTATATACTAATATATAAGTATAAAGTATACAAAACAATTACAAACATATCTATATCTATACGTATATAACAAAAAATACATTATACTTTATATATATATATATATCCCTTTTAAGAAATTAACTGATAGCTGATTGTATAAAAATGTTTGACAATTAGTATATATACCCCTTTTAAGAAATATATAAAGTATATAACAAAATGTCATACTTTAAATATATAAAGTATATAACAAAAGTGTTTGGCAACATATCTATACCTATACGTATATGACAAAAAATATCATATTTTAAATGTATGGCCATGTTTGGCAATTAGCGAATAGCTGATAGCGGATTGCATTAGCTGATTTGATTAGTGGATTATATTAGCTGATTGTATAAAAGTGTTTGGTAAAATTAACTAGTAGTTGTTTTATTATTTAAACAAGCAAAATGACATATAAGACATGATTATATTCTATACTTGTTTGAATAATTTATTAGTTATCAATATTTTGTATATTAATTAGATTATGAAAATAATTTACTTAATATAACATTACTAATTATATTTGAAGGATCTATTTATTAATTTATTATTTATATAATTATTTTTAATAAATTTTAATTAGTTATTAAATTTAAATACAAATATAAAAACGTGAGAATAAAGAAAACAAAAAAAAATTACAAATGTAAATAAGTGAGGGTGAAAATAATAGTCTTTATAACTTTTATGTCAAAACCTCTAATTTCAAAAAACTCCTATTAACAGCTTTTTCAAAATCAGAAATTTCACCACAATCAGCTATTTGAATCCGTTATTCACAAAACATCTAAATCAGAGGATTTAATCGGTCAAACTTTTAATATTACCTCAAACCTCTAATTTTGGTTCAATCCGCTATTTACGAAACATCACCTATATATATTTAGGAAACTTTATATATATACCTACGTATTAATTACTTCACTTTACAAATATATTAAGATTAAACATAATACTATATATATGCTTACTAGATAATACCATATTAAAGTACATAATATTAATTAATAAAACGTTAAAATTTTTACAGTGACCATACGGTAAAAAACTCTAGTTATAGAACAAATTAAAAACAAAATAACTTAAAATGGGATGAAATTAAACATAATTAAAAGCGGAAGGACTGAAAATAAAATTGTTCTATTTCTTAAAAAGCGCGGATCCTACCCGGGTCGGGTCACAAGCGCGGGTTACAAAGGCCAAAACGACGTCATTTTGGAGAGTGTTTAAATACAACTTTTTTGCCAAAAAAATCATTTTCAACTTATAACACAAAAAAACCTTAATATTCTCTCAACCTCTTCCCCTAACCCCAAATTCCAATAAACTTTTCACCCTCCGCCACCGCTCATTGACTACAACAACGGCTGCCAACAGTGGCCGAAAAACGAGCAAAAGACACAGATTGACTCGGGTAAGCCCCCTAAACATGAATCTACCATCGGTTTCCTTCTAAACACATCATAATCACATAGATCTAACAAAAAGCAAAACGTTTTTACATTTTCTTTATTTTTTTCCTTTTTCGATTTTCCCCTTTTTTCCCTCTATTTTTTCGTTTTCAAACTCTAAAATCTCTCTTTTTAAAATCTTCCTTTTTATTTATGCAGATGGAGATATATAGAGGAAAGGACAATGGTGTAGTTGTCCTCCATTTATGAGAAGGTGAAAGGGTACGGGGTTTATGTGGTGACAGAGGTATGGTGAGGTGACATGTTTGGTAGGTAGATTGTGGTTTAGGGATGATGGTTGCAGAAAGGTAGTTGGTTTAAGGTTATGTTAATTTGGGATTATGTGCGTTCGGAGGCTTAGTTGAAGCTTGGCGGCGGCAGCAGTCGATGGTTTGGTGGCGGCGGCGACAAATGAAGCTTTTAGGGTTAGGGTTAGACAAGCCAATATTAGTTTAGGTTGTGGGCTAGGGTTTAATTGTAATGGGTTGGATGAATTTGGGTTTTATGTTTAAAGGATGATTGGATATTTTGGATTAAATGGGTTATTAGGCCCGGACGAAATTAAGCTACTACAACTGCCCCTCTTTGCTCATTATTGTGTAACAACAATGGAGCAAAAACTAAAAATGGACCGATTTCTTCCGGTTGGGATTGAACTTCTCCTTTTGACACAAATCTTGTTTCTTTAGTTGATCTTCTTCTCTTCTCTTCTCAAGAGATATAGAACTCATTGATCGAGCCGTTCATCTGCTTCTTTGAAAGAGATAGACTTCAGTCAACCAATCTACTCCGCCCTTCTTTCGGAAGATATGATCTGCAAGAGTTAAAGAACGTCATGTCAAGCTGAGTTTCAACTCGTTTTATTTAAAACTTCAAAACTAAAAAGTTTAGTCTAAATGATATGTTTGATATTTGGTTTATCCACTCCGCCAATCCTAGAGAAGTTGAACCTATAGACTGGGGTGATTCGCTCCACCACTGATAGGGAGGCAAAGTCTAAAAAAAAATTTTGATCCGCTACACCACAGATGGAAAGGCAAGATTTGAAGTAGATGTTTTGATCTGCTACACAACTGAAAAAGAGGCAATATCTGGAGAATAGTTTGATCCTCTACACCACTAACGGAGAGGCAAGATCTGGAGAATAGTTTGATCCATTACATCACTAACGGAAAGGCAAGATCTGAAGAATAGTTTGATCCATTACACCACTGATGGGGATACAAGGTTTGGAGAATAGTTTGATCCACTACACCATTAACGGAGAGATAAGATTAGGAGAATAGTTCATCCGCTATAGCACTGGCGAAGAGGCAAGATCTGGAGAAGAGAGTTTGACATGCTAAAACACTAACAGAGAGACAAGATCTAAAAACGTTTGTTGATTTGCTACACCATGTTTTGGGAAATATAGGATATGAAAAAGTTGGTTGATATGCTACACCATGTTTTGGAAAATATAGGATTTGAAAAAGTTGGTTGATCTGCTACACCATGTTACGGGCGAGACATGATCTGAAAAAAAGTTGGTTGATTCGCTACACCATGTTACAGGTGAGATAGGATCTAAAAAAGTTGGTTGATCTGCTACACTATTTTACGGGCGAGACAGGATTTGAAAAATTTTGTTGATCCGCTACACCATGTTACGAGTTAGATAGGATCTAAAAAATTGGTTGGTCTGCTACACCATATTACAGGTGAGATAAGATCTAAAAAAGTTGGTTGATCCACTACACCATGTTACAGGTGAGATATGACTTGCAAAAGTTATCATTTTCTAACAGTTGCATTTTTGTTAATTGCCCTAATGTTTTAACATCACTCCCGAAGGACTTAACGTTTTGAAAATGAGATGCCCCCTTATCATACGATTTTGGTATTGGAAAAACTTCATCATACCATAAGGTGAAGACCTAAAGAAGTTAACATTTTGAAAATGAGATGCCCCTTATCGTGGAATTTTGGCTTTGGAAAACTTTATCACTCCTGAAGGTGATGGCCCGAAGTACTTGACATCACTCCCAAAGGTGATGGCCTGAAGGACTTGATATCACTCCCGAAGGTGATGGCCTGAAAGACTTGACATCACTCCCGAAGGTGATGGCCTGAAAGACTTAAAATCATTCACTTTTTAGACTTTGTATTCTTTGACAGCTTGGTCTCTATTTTAGAGGGGTGGTATCATGAATTTATTTTCTCCTTTAGAAACTTGTTTCAATCAATTTAAATGCATTTATTTTTAATGCATATATTTTTGTAATTGGCTAAAGGGTCAAATTTGCCACTGTAGTAATCTGAAATCAACAATGTTGCCCATACTTTATTTTCGTAATTTTGTCCTCAAAGTCAGCAAATTGTAGCAATGTTGCCCTTTGACTGTTAAATACTGATATGGCAGTTAACCGGTGCTGACAGAGCAATTTTACTCTCGAAGTCATTCATGCAATTTTACCCTCAAAGTCATTAATTGCAGCAATTTTACCCTTGTCTTATTTAGTTTTTGAATAAAATTGGATAAATAATTTGATTTTTTGAGTTGAATTTTAACAAACAGAATATATGAAAAATCGATTAAGAAATTGATGTAAATATCCTTTGGGTCCTTGGTAATTTTAAAAATAAGCAAAGTGAGAACTCTCACAAAAAATCAAAATATTCTTCCATTTTTAAAAAATCTATAAACTTAATAAAAATAAATAAGATATTAAAAAATTATTAAAAATAAAAACTAATATAGAAAATTAAAATGTATTAGAAATTATAAAATGATAAAATATAAATGTAAAATTAAAAGTATTTATAAAGTATTAAAATTTTGAACAATTTCATCAAATTTTCTTTCGCTTTTCTACATCAAACTGATGCTCATTAATATTTGATAAGTTTTATCACTACTCTAATGGATGAACAATTCAATTGAAAATATGTTCAAGGAATATTAGTTGGTTTAGCATAACCAGAAACAATCGAAGACTTTTTCAACGGGTTCTATAAATATTTTGAAATTTTGATTTTTTATATTTATAAATTTATATTTATAAATATTTTATATTAGTTTTTATTTTTAATAATTTTTTTGAATATCATATTTATTTTTATTAATTTTATAGATTTTTCTAAAAAATGAAGAATATTTTGATTTTTTGTGAGAGTTCTCACTTTGCTTATTTTTAAAATTACCAAGGACCCAAAGGATATTTACATCAATTTGTTAATATATTTTTCATATATTCTATTTGTTAAAGTTCAACTTGAAAAACCAAATTATTTATCTAATTTTATTCAAAAATTAAATAAACCGAGGGTAAAATTGTTGCAATTAATGACTCCGAGGGTAAAATTGCATGAATGCCTTTGAGGGAAAGATTGCTTTGCCAACACCATTAACTGCCACGTCAACATTTAACGGTCAAAATTGGTCAAAGGGCAACACTGCTGCAATTAGCTGACTTTGAGGGCAAAATTATGAAAAAAAAGTAGGGGCAACATTGCTAATTTCGGATTACTACAGGGGCAAATTTGACCCTTTAGCCTTTTGTAATTATGTATGCATCTATCTTGAATGTACAATGCTTTCATGGATGGAAAAATGCAATCTCATCAATCATCATCTTTGGTTCTCAAGTGGAGACTTCAGAATTCTTCTTTGGTCAATTTCTTGTTCTAGCATCATCCCCATCTCTTGTCAATTCTGACTTGTGGACTCTGATTATTCAAAACAAATATTGTGTTTCATATAGTCTTGCCCCCACTTAATCTTGAGCTCAACTTTTATCTTCTTCTTCACTTTCGTAGGTATTTCTCTCGTGAAGTTTAACACCAAGGTGAACACCTGCCCTAGGTCGAGGTACTTTTCTAATGAGCATTTTGTCATCTCTTATATGGTGATGCCCCCTTTTTTGGTCCAACTATCATTTTCTGCTTGATGGATCATTCTTCTTGGGGTCCATGTTTTTGGTTGAACACTTGTCTGGATTGTTGGCAAATCTGATTCAAGAGTATTGTTGCTAATCTAACTATGCACACTGTTTTTATCATTTCTGCATTGATACTCTTGTTAGAAAATGTGTCCACCATTATTGGGTGAAGGGTCAGTTTGAACATTTGTTGCATAAATAATCTCTCAATGCTTTGCCGTACCGTCATTAATCACAAATTCATATGTTAGAGTGAGCATCTCCCTCTAGATCCCTACATTTTAAATCTCTTTACACAGTAATGCAAAGAAATCTTTTGTTTCTTAAAATGTCAATCTGCTTGTTTTACTTTCAATGCAAGATGCATGTATGGATGATTCAGATAAAAATACATTTGTTCTTAAAAATGAGATTTTCCTTTTTTTGAAAAAATGAAAAACATTTGCAAGTAAAATAAAACCAAAATTAGGTGACCCAAATATCAAGTGAAGGGGCGGCTTTGAGCCAACTAGTCGATGGTCATCCCAAGTGTAGCTTGTGTTTAGAGGACCTCGAATGTTGTGTCGATGTCTGAAGATGTGAATTTCCTTCTAGACTATTAGACTTTCGAGAGGATCAATTCCCATATGCCTAATATTCTAGCCGATTTGGGTGGCTTTCTTTGACTCGTGAACTCTCCACATTTTATTTCCCCTTTTTTCTAATCTCGATCAAGCATTAGAAGTTTCAAAATCTTTGAAGAAAGGATAATCCCATAAGGCAGAATATAGTCTGAAGACAAACTCCTCTTACTCAGATATCTTCGTTTGATCAAAATGGTCTTTAAAGACATGCAACGTAGGCCACAACTTACGGTTATGAAAGAAATAAAATTTTTGCAGTACTGGATCTGAACCTGCTTATATGCATTACTTTTTTTTTCATTTTTTGGATTACTCTAGACTGCATGGTTTTTGGGTTTTCACCCTAGATTTCATTTCCTCTCATCTACTTTGGAAACTTATGGCTTGAGAAAACTTGTACTCTAACTAAACATCGATGCATTCTTCATTTTGTAGATGAGCAATCCTTCAAATCTCTTTTAGATATGGATTTATTTAGATGAAACATTCTGCATTTGTTTTTCCCTTGAAGGCTCCACTTTTTCATTTAACGACTTTACTTTTCTATTTATTTTCTTCTTTTTCTTCTTGTTTTACCTAAAGCGCCCTTTCTGGATTTTCGCCCTAGATATTTTCAAAATTTTCTACTTAAAACGCCCTTTCGGGTTTTCACTTTGGTTTTTCTTATTTTTTCTTCAATGCTCCTCAATTTTGGATTCCAAGTTTAAGAGTTTCGATTTGATTTGGCAGGCTTTTCGAGCACAAATTACTTCTAGCATCTGATGTGCATCTTCTCATTCATTGCCTCATGATGGACATTATCTTCCAAATAATCATCTTTTAGTTGAACAAGCATTCCTCTCTTTTGCTCTCCACCCTGGAGGTAATTTTTATACACGGATATCATTAAAGAAGAATAGTATTCAGTTGGATAGATATTTGGATTTAACACATTATTCAAAAATCTTAGACAACAATGCTTGAGAGGAAATATTCACTAATAATTTGTGCTTGTGTTCTTTCCATCACTCTTTATCACACACAGTCATCATCTCGCTAACCTATGTAGATTGGAAGGTAGGTCACATCCCCTCATCTTCATAGCTTTAAATTTTCTCTAGACGCAAGAGTGCTTGGAATCAACCTTCGGATCATAATCAATATCGCTCACGGGGTCCTAAAAAGGCACATACATATATGTATGGAAGAACTGACTCATAATAAAATGAATGAATTGTATAACAATAATAAAAGAATTTTGCCTTTGGGCTTAGGCAAAAGGGTTGGTTCTATGCATTACTTAAAAAGAAATTTAAACCATGTGGACTCCTTAGAAAAATAAGTACTCCTAACATGAAATTTCAACAAAAAAGAAATAATCCATTTCCAATAGTCACTCATTATGGCCTTTTGGTCCTTTGATCACGGATGCTAGCTTGTCCTAACTTGCTTCCATTTTTCAACTAACTCTCTTGTTAGTATTCCATTGTCAATGAGCTTCTTTTTTTTTCTCTTCCAATAGCAGCCTACACTCTTTGGTTGAATGCCCATGCCCCCATGTGAAAGTCACAAGTACTTCTCAGATCATAAGTGCGGGCAGTCAGATTCGACATTACCTTCATTGGTGTAGGAGTGAGATATCATCCTTTTACAAGATAAGGAAACAAAATTGAGATGGACATTTGGAATATTTCAAGATTCGCGTTTGTTTGAGGAGCTTTTCTTGGTGGGCAAGGATTACTAGATGATCCTTTTGTCTTGTGGTCATGAGTGCGTAGCAAATAAAACTTATTCACCTCTTCTTCTTTCTTTGTTTCTAGATCGACTTTTCCCCGTGACACAGAATTCAAACTTCCCTTTCAGATTGCATCCTCGATTTAGTTCTCTTCTTATCATAAGATCGTTGAAGTTACCTTTTGAACATGCGAACATCAAATCGTAGAATGGAGATGGAAGGGTGTTATGAAATATAGAAGAAACCTCACTTTCCATAATGAGAGGTTAAACTTGAGTTATCACTCCTCGCCATATCAATGAATACTCTTGAAGTTTTCATTCACCATCATCTTCATATTTCGTAGAAGCTGACGATCTAGAGCCAAATCCAAAGCATATTTGTATTGCCCCAAGAATGCATTGGCTAGATCAACCCATGAACGGATCTGCTCTTTGGTAAGTTGTTATACCATTCCACACCCAGTCCAACCAGACTATCATGAAAGTAGTCCCCCATCTTCCTACAAAACATTCTCATATGGATCAAAGGACAATTGGTGCCATCGTATTTCTTGAAACTGGTAAGTTGGTTATCGCATTGGCTAATGCTTAGTTTTTTTTAAATTCTTTACCAAACGACAATTGACATTGCTTGCCTATTATCCCTTAATATCTTAGCAAATTTAAGAGATAACGATTAATTTCTAGGTGCTAAGAAGAGAAACTTCGACAAAAGATGTTCAAGTAGATGAGTTTACTTTGGAAGTGAATCTACCCTTTAGGAGTAAAGATTAAAACCTTTCCAAGTTAATTATTGAAAAATATCACTATAGACATATATTGGTTAATCGTAATTAACTTAGAGTATTGCCATCGACAGAGGCAATACTAACCTTAAAATCAGCTTGACAATAAAACCAAGGCTGGAACTTTTTAATTACTATCTTTACTGGCATAAAATCCATACATCCCTTGCCATTGCCTGCCATCCATTTGAATACATTTGTTTTCCAATCTATCTACATTTTAACTACATATTCCATAGTCATTTTCTTAATCAAAATCTGAAATCCAATTCAACTCATTTGTTCCCATTCATAAGTAAAATATTGTGGCATTTGATTCCTGGACAATCCCTATGGATACGATACTCAGCTTACTACTGTATTACTTGCACGCAAAAATACCTAAACTTTGCATTATTTTCTGGAATATTTACATTAATTCATCATTTATTTACCAAGCGTTAGTCAGTTGACATGTTTTTGGCGATTTTACCGGGGATTGAAACAAAGTTGATTGTTTTGATTTTTACTTGTTTTTGTTTATTTTACTTATTTTGTTTTGTTTGGTGAATGAACATGAGTCGCACTACGAAGGAAGATTTGTTATATGACCCAGAGATTGAAAGAACCCTACGCAGGTTGAAAAGAAAACTTCGAGAAATGGCTCTAAATGGAAATGGTGGAGTAGATGGCGCCCTAAACAACAAGGAGAATCCAGCAATACATAATGGGATACCACCAGCTTGTTGGAAATCATGAAGAGAGACCTATTAGAGAACACTTGGCACCAAACATGGACAATTTGATGCCAAGCATGATTGGTCTAGAGGTAAATGCAACTAATTTTGAAGTTAAACCGGTAATGATTCAGACGTTATTGAATGTAGGTCAATTTTATGGATCACCTACTAGAGACCCAAGGCAACACTTGAAGCAATTCATGGAGGTTTGCCAACTATTTCAGCAACCTGGTGTAACTAACGAGACAATGAAGTTGAGACTATTCTCATTTTCTTTGAGAGATAGAACAAAAACATGGCTAATTTCTTTGCCACCTGGTTCAGTTATTTCCTGCGCAAAACAATGCCAAAAGTTCTTTCTGGATTCCATCTGCCTAAACTTAATGTTAAGCTGCAGAGTGAAATCATTACTTTAAGGTAGGCTAATGATGAAACTTTGTATGATACATATGAGCATTTCAAGGACCTGTTGAGAAGATGTCGCATGCATGGATTCCCTACTTGGACCCATATAGAGACATTTTATAATAGACTCGATGCTCATGCTAGGACTGTGGTTGGTGCTTCGACAAATGGATCATTGCTAGACAAGAATTACACAGAGGCGTTTGATATCCTTGAAAGGATTGCAACCAATGATCTCCAATATCCTACTGCCAGATTGGGAACCGGAACGAAAGTCGCTGAAAAATTAGAGCTTGATGCGCTATCATCTATCAATGCTCAAATTTCCAACCTCACTAATATAGTGAAGACAATGCAACAACCTACTAAAGTCTGAGAAGTGAAGGTACTGGAACCATTATGCACAATTTGTGGAGAGGATCATAATGTGGAAGAATGCCCATCAAACCCTAAATCAGTAAATTTTGTTGGTAATTTTACTCGTAATTTTAACCCACATTCCAATACCTATAATGCAGGTTGGAAGTAACATCCGAAATTTTTATGGGAAAATTAGGGAGGTAACCAATTTAATTCCCAACGTCAGAACGGTAATGCACTGCCAGGTTTTAACCCGAATGTGATGCCACAAAGAGCGCAAAATGATTTCCATCCAGGGCAGAGATCTACCTAGGGGAATACCTTAATGAAGTATATGGCGCGAGACGATGCAACTGTGTAGGGTTTAGCACCATCTATGTGAAACTTGGAGGTCCAACTGCCAATGCACTCAATAATAGACCCCTGGGAAATTTTTCAAGTGATACGGAGGATGCTCTGCAAAAGAGGAGAGAACAATGCAAAGCAATCACTCTTCGGAGTGGAAAACAATGCGAGAATGAGACACATGTCAAACAACCAATTATTTGCCAGAATAAGAAGTTGATGCCAGCAGATGAATCCAATGAAACAGAGAAGAAGGTGGTGAGCACTGATGATTCCAGACCTTAATCTAATGGCAACACCACTTTGGTAAAACCAACAGAATCATCATTCACTTATCCGCCACCAACTTTTCCATAATGGCTCCAGAAACATAAGCAAGACCAGCAGTTTAAGTGCTTCTTGGAATTCTTTAAACAATTATAGATCATCATTCCATTAGTGGAAGCTCTAAAAAAATGTCTAACTATGTCAAATTCATAAAGGACATCTTGTCCAAAAAGAGGAAACTAGGTGAGTTCGAGACAATCTCTCTTATTAAAGGATGTAGTGCAATGATAACCAATAGATAGCCACTGAAACTGAAAGATACGAGAAGTTTCAATACTCCCTGCACGATTGGTAATAGGTTCACTGGCAATTTACTATGCAACTTAGGAGCCATCATCAATCTAAAGTCAATGTCAATTTTCAAGAAACTTGGCATTAAAGCAATGCCTACCATAGTAACACTCCAGCTGGCTGATCGATCTTATGCACATCCAAAGGGTAAGATTAAGGATGTGTTGGTAAAGATAGATCAATTTACATTCCCAATTGATTTTATTATTTTAGAATATGAGGCTGATGTTAATGTCCCAATCATTTTGGAAGACCATTCCTTACCATGGGTAGGACTTTAATTGATGTTCAAAAAGGTGAGTTTACTATGCGCATGAATGACCAACAAATTATGTTTAAAGTGTTTAAAGCTCTTAAGTGTGTAGATGAACCTGAGGAATTCCAACCTGTCGAGCTGATGGAGTCCATTTTCAACATGGACATTGTTGCGCGTAATAAGTGCTACGCAATTGTGCAAGTATACACGTTGCAAGTTATAGTATAAAAGATATCGTCTCCACAGGGATTGGTGCCACTTCAAGATTCTAGTCTCTTGCACTGTAAAAAGTAAAAACACAAATAACGGATTATAGGAGTTTAACTAATAACTAAACTAGAAAGCAATAAAGTAAAAGAAAAGTTGAGATCAAATGAGAGAGATAGGCCAGGTTATCGTGAGTTGAGGTGTGATAGCCGATTGGATCGTCTTGGTAAAAGAGTGCACGGGCAACTCAGTTGCCGTGGCAACTTGCACAACGGGGTTGCCTTGGCAACTAATCGATGGTTGCTTGGGCAACTACTTGGGCGTCTGGGCAGCAACCTTCAAGGTTCGGCAGAACGTTCTTCAATGGTTTCTTCTTATCCCTAAGTCGAAACTCTAGCTACTTGTGCATGCCTTGATAATACATCCCTACGTGAATCAAGGGTGAACAACAACCAATCTTGCGCTCCTCTTAGCCGTTGAAATCCTTGACTTATTCCTAAGCCGGATTAATCTTCACCATCAATAGATTGAATAAAGATCATATTCATTCGTTTCTTGAATCTAACTCTCCCGATATTAGATAAATGGATGAAGTTACGAGATCCTCTCCCAATTCACTCGCAAACAAGAATAAGAACCAAGAATGAATAAACCTTGAATAGAAAAGTGCAAACTCTTATTACCTAAACAAAAACCAATAGTTTCTCACAACAACAAAACACAATAACCATAGCCAAATAGATTTAGTTCATGGCTAGGTTCCAAAGAAACACAAGATAAATAATCCCTAGCATGAACCCAATCGAACAAGAAAGAAAAGGATGAAGAAGGAGGCTTGTTGAAATCCTCCTTGCCCTAGATGCTTGTCAAAAATTCTCTCCTCTTGCCCTCCTTGGACTTGTCGAAATTCCCCTCTCTTTCTCTCTCTTGATTGTCGAAATCTCCATCTTATTTATAGGGCTAGGCCAAAGTCCTTCTTTGAGGAGGAAGTTAAGTTGGAATTAAATTATCTTTAAAGAATATAATTCTTAATTATAATTGTATTCCTACTAGAACTTCTCCTATCTTCTTGGAATTTAATTCTTCTTTAATCTCTGCATGGCAATCAAATTCCTTTGGGATTGGGCTTTGCTCCACGTCATCTTGGGCTTGTATAGTCATCAATTTCGACTACCATATCACCTTTGCTCTTGTCGACAATTGCCATGGCAACTGGCTTGGCGTCTCCTTCATGTATTGCCCTGGCAACTAGTTCGGCATATCCTTCATGTATTGCCCTGGCAACTATCTCGGGCCTTGCTTTGGCAAGTGATCCTGCACATACACACAAAACACACCAAAGCAGCATCTTTTCCCACAAAAACTACCAAGTTATGTAATCAAGCTCAACAATGGAAGGAAACATGGATTAATGCATGAATGGCTAATTATGCAACTAAAATGAGCCTAAGTTTAACAATAATATGAGAAAAAAGGGTAAGAAAAATAGTACTTTTGTACACTTATCAGACATAGAAAAGTTTTTCTAGGACACAAACGATGATTCCATGGAGCTAGATGATGAAGATATGATGAGAAAAGAATCTGAAGAACCGACCATGTTGAATAAGGTCGTGAGTTATTACAGGAGACTTGAGCCACTTGTGTTGGCTGGCAAAGAAATCACCCAAACCATCTATTGAGGAGCCACCGGAACTAGAATTGAAACCTTTTCCAAGCCACCTCAAATATGCTTACCTGGGGTGATGATTCAACTTTTCCAGCAATCATTTATGCCGATTTGACTGATGACCAAGAGGAAAGATTCTTGGATACAATAGGTAATCACAAGAAAGCCTTGTGATGGACCGTAGCTAATATTCGAGGGATAAGCCCAACAATCTGTATGTACCAAATTATTCTGGAGGATCACCATGGAAAAACAATCGAGGCCTAGAGGAGACAAAATCCCAGCATGAAGGAGGTAGTCAAGAAAGAAGTCATAAAATGGCTGGATGTCAGGATAATTTATCCATTTTATGATAGTTTGTGGGTCAGCCCGGTGCAGTGTGTGCCAAAGAAGGGTGGAATGAATGTGGTTTAGAACAAAAAAAATGAACTGATCCCTTCGAGGGCCATGATGGGTTAGAGAGTTTGCATAGACTATAAGAAGCTAAATAATGCCACTTGGACGGATCACTTTTCACTACCCTTCATTGATTAGATTTTGGATAAATTGGCAGGTAAGGCATTTTATTGCTTCCTAGACGACTACTCGGGCTATAATCAGATTGCCATCACTCTAAAAGATCAAGAGAAAACTACGTTCACTTGTCCATATGGGACATTCACTTTTAAAAGAATGCCCTTTGGATTGTGTAGCTCAACAACAAAGTTTCAATGTTGCATGATGTCAATTTTCTTAGATATGATTGAGAACTTCTCTATCTTTGGAAAAAGTTTTGACGAATGCCTTCAGAGTTTGGAACTTGTTTTACGAAGATGTATTAAAACTAAACTGGTCTTGAATTGGGAAAATGACACTTCATGTTGGAGGAGGGCATAGTTTTCGGCCATAAAGTGACCAAGAAAGGACTGGAAGTAGACAAAGAAAAGGTAGAGTTAATCAAACAATTGCCACCACCCACAAGTGTAAAAGGTATTCGAAGTTTTTTAGGACATGTATGTTTTTATCGTCGTTTTATTAAAGATTTCTCAAAAATTTCTAAACCTTTATGCTTACTTTTGGAACAAAATACCAATTTTGCCTTTGATGATTCTTGTTTGAAAGCTTTTCAGGAATTGAAAGACATGTTAATTGATGCCCCCATAATCATGACACCAGATTGGAATGAGCCATTCGAGCTCATGTGCGATGCCAACGACTATGTCGTCGGAGTTGTGTTAGGACAGAGGTGTGGCAAAATTTTCCATACCATCTATTATGCCAGCCGAACATTGAAAACCGTAGCTTAACTACAAAACAACTGAGAATGAGTTCCTTGCACTTGTCTTTGTGTTTGACAAATTCAGATCTTACTTGGTGGGTAGTAAAGTTGTGGTATACACAGACCACTCAACACTCAAGTATATTTTAGAAAAGAAAGATGCCAAGCCAAGACTGATTCGATGGACACTTTTGTTACAAGAATTTGATCTTGAGATATGAAATAAAAAGGAGAGTGAGAACCTGATAGATGATCATTTGTCGCAATTAGAGCATCACCATAAGGATGGCAATATTGCTGCCATTAGAGATGAATTCCATGATGAATACTTGCTTGCAATCAATACCATGCCATGGTATGTTGACATAGTCAACTACCTAGTCAACAAAATTTTGCCATCGAACTTGGCAAGTAATGCTAAGAAGCGATTTCTAAGGGATATCTAGCTATATTATTGGGATGAGTCATTCTTATTCAAACATTGTGCAAGCAAAATCAATCGACGATGTGTGCCAGAGGATGAACAACAAATCTTCTTCAACTCTGCCATGTAGAACCATATGGAGGACACTTTGCTAGAATGAAGACAATGGCCAAAGTGATGTAGTCTGTATTTTTCTAGCCTACACTATTCAAAGACGGCTATCATATTGCCAAGGGATGCGACAAATGCTAGCATACTGGAAACATTTCCAACAAACATCAATTGCCACTTCATAATGTCATGCATGTGGAGCTATTTGATGTATAGGGGTAGACTTTATGGATTCTTTTCCCCTATCACTTGGTAATTTATACATACTTGTGGTCGTAGACTATGTCTCAAAGTGGGTTGAAGTTGTTGCTCCCCGAACAAATGATGCCAAGTTCCTACACAAGCATATCTTTACCAGATTCGGTGCCCCCAAAGACATCATACATGATGAAGGTACCCATTTTAAATGCCAATTATTTAGTAGAGCTTTGTTCAGGAACGAAATCCAGCAAAGAATTACCACTGCCTACCATCCTCAAATAAATTGCCAAGTAGAAATTTCAAACAAGGAAATCTAGAATATTTTGGAGAAGACTGTGAACCCAACTCGGAAGGATTGGTATTTGAGGCTACATGATTCCATGTGGGCATACAGAACAACTTTCAAAACTCCATTAGGAACTTCCCCATACAAGCTTGTTTTTGGGAAGTCATGCCATTTTCTAGTGGAGTTAGAGCATCGAGCTTATTGGACAACCAAGCATTTGAACATGGAATGGAAGGCTGCAGGTAAGAAAATGTTGTTAGATTTGAATGAGTTGAAGGAATTTCGAGCACAAGCCTAAGAAAATTCCAAGCTTTGCAAGGAAAGAACAAAGAGGTGGCATGACAACATAATTTTTCCAAGATAGTTTGAAGTATGGAGAAAAGTTCTGTTGTTCAATTTGAGGCTTAAATTATTTCCAAGAAAACTCAAATCTAAATGGTCATGCCCATTTGAAGTTGTCAAGACTTATGCTCATGGGGCATTAGATATCAAGGAATTTAAAACTATGACAACGTTCAAAGTAAATGGCCAAAGATTGAAGCATTATTGTAAAAAAATTTAGAGAAATGACAAGGAGACCATTCTCCTGGAAGAGATTGAGTAATTTTGTCATCTTCATTTGATCATTGTAAATATTTAGAATAGTTATTTTCTTTTTGGTATTTTAGTTTATTTATTTTTATATTTTCTTTCTCTACTTTAAAAGGTTTTTTGTGAGTGTTAGTACAGGTTCTTTTGCCAGGCAATATGCCAGTACATGATGACATTCGAATGTCCATCATCGCAAGGAGTGGTGACACATGGATCATTATCAGATAAAGCCCAAGGGAGAGATATTTTTACTGTAGTGGGAAACCCTAGCCGCCTAGGTTAAAATTTCACTTTGAAATTTTACTCCTTTTTTACCCTTTTTCTTTCCTGCACCGTCAACTACCATAACTCCTAAAACCCATCATTATACCTGTTGCGCGTAATAAGTGCTACGCAATTGTGCAAGTATACACGTCGCAAGTTATAGTATAAAAGATATCGTCTCCACAGGGATTGGTGCCACTTCAAGAATCTAGTCTTTTGCACTGTAAAAAGTAAAAACACAAGTGAAGGATTATAGAAGTTTTAATTAATAACTAATCTAGAAAGCAATTAAGTAAAAGAAAAGATGAATTTGAATGAGAGAGATAGGCTAGGTTATCGTGAGTTGAGGTGTGATAGCCGATTGGATTGTCTTGGTAAAAGAGTGCATGGGCAACTCAGTTGCCGTGGCGACTTGCACAACGGGGTTGCCTTGGCAACTAATTGATGGTTGCTTGGGTGACTAGTTGGGCAACTACTTGGGCGACTGGGCAGCAACTTCAAGGTTCGACGGAGCGTTCTTCAATGGTTTCTTCTTATCCCTAAGTCGAAACTCTAGCTACTTGTGCATGCCTTTATAATACATCCCTGCGTGAATCAAGGGTGAACAACAACCAATCTTGCGCTCCTCTTAGCCGTTGAAATCCTTAACTTATTCCTAAGCCGAATTAATCTTCACCATCATTGGATTGCATAAAGATCATATTCATTCGTTTCTTGAATCTAACTCTCCCGATATTAGATAAATGGATGAAATCACGAGATCCTCTCCCAATTCACTCGCAAACAATAATAAGAATCAAGAATGAATAAACCTTGAAATAGAAAAGTGCAAACTCTTATTACCTAAACAAAAACCAATAGTTTCTCACAACCACAAAACACAATAACCATAGCCAAGTAAATTTAGTTCATGGCTAGGTTCCAAAGAAACACAAGATAAGCAATCCCTAGCATGAACCCAATCGAACAAGGAAGAAAAGATGAAGCTTGTCGAAAATTCCTTGCCCTAGATGCTTGCCGAAAATTCCCCTTGCTTCCTCTCTTGGAGTTGTCGAAATTAACTCTTGCTCTCTCTCATAGAATTGTCGAAATCTCCTTGATATTTATAGGGCTAGGCCAAAGTCCTTCTTTGAGGAGGAGTTTGAGTTGGAATTAAATTATCTTTAAAGAATATAATTCTTTATTATAATTTTATTCCTATTAGAACTTCTCCTATCCTCTTGAAATTTAATTCTTCTTTAATCTCTGCATGGCAATCAAATTCCTTTGGGCTTGGACCTTGCTCCATGTCATCTTGGGCTTGTAAAATCATGAATTTCGACATCCATATTGCTTTTGGTCTTTGTCGACAAATGCCATGGCAACTGGCTCGGCATCTCCTTCATGCATGCGCCGCGGCAACTAGCTCGGCATATCCTTCATGCATTGCCCTGGCAACTAGCTCGGCATTGCTTTGGCAAGTGATCCTTCACATACACACACAAAAACACACCAAAGCAGCATCTATTTCCACAAAAATCACCAAGTTATGTAATCAAGCTCAACGATTGAAGGAAACATGGATTAATGCATGAATGGCTAACTATGCAACTAATATGAGTCTAAGTCTAACAATAATATGAGTAAAAAGGGTAAGAAAAATAGTACTTTTGAACACTTATCACACCCCAAACTCGAACTATTGCTTGTCCTCAAGCAATGCAAACTCATAATTACCGCCAAGACTTCAAATTTTCACAAACTTAGCTTTGAACTTGATTTTAATTCTCGAACGGGGCACAAAGTATGATTGGCTTTTTATTTTTTGAAAAACGAGGAGTTACTCGGAATCAAACTATAATGCTTGTGCGTGTGTGCGGAGTTGTGTGCAAGTTGATTTTTCGATTCTATGCAAACAGTAGGTTTTCAAATTACTTCATCGGGTTCTTTTTAACTTGTTTTAACTAGAGCCAATTTCGGGCACCTCTAGTGTTTTATTTTTAGTTTTCTTAAGTTAATTTAATCGACTAGAGCCGGTTTCGGGCACCTCTAGTTAAAAAAATTTTAACGCCTCCTAGAGCCATTTCGGCACCTCTAGTGATCAATTTTTTTAGCATATGCTAGAGCCAATTTGGTACCTCTAGCATTCATCCAATTTTTATTCTAATCCCCAATTAGTTAATTATCAACCTAAGTTTACTAGAACTCCTTAAATCAATCAAACCACAACAAAGTGTTTCATCAAATTTAGCATCATAGTAAAATTCTAAGTTTTTCATGGTTATCCTAGAATAAAAATTCTATCAATTAAGTGCATTGGTAAAGTCATCATTGAATATTCATCAAATCTAAGCAATTCTTGTTCCAATGAAAGGCATGGCAAGCAATTTATGTATCCTAAATGTAATGCTTAAGATTAATGTAACTAAACATGGTAATTACTAATAACAATCCCCCCCCAAACTCGAGTGAGGCATTGTCCTCAATGCATGCATAAAAATAACGAAAAATAACAATAAAAATAAAAATGCATACGAGGACTTACTACGAGAGTTCGTCATCATAGATGATTAGTTTCCTTCTAGTTGGCGTCTTGACTTTCTTGCTTGAACGCGATGGTTGTTTTCTTGTTGCCGGTGGTGGAATCGATCCTCGTACGGGGTTGTCCTCATCATCCTCTTCATCAATGTCAATGGCTTTTCGTTTGGAGGATTCAATTGGTGCGGTCTTTATTGGTTCAATGGAGGACTCGTCCGAATCTGAAAAATCAGAAAATGATTCCGTAGGAGTTGATTCAGGCATAGGTGCTTTACCTTTGGCTTTTTCAGTGGTTGCTGGGGCATTGTCAGGGTTGGTTGCCGTGGCGTCAGCTTCCTTGGTTGCCGTGGCAAGGATATCGGCGGGAAATATTGGGAACGCACACACGGTTGTCGGGTACTTTTCTAGGATGACTTGGGTGATGGCATTGTTGTGCTCCTTCATGTACCGCATGAACATTAGTTGCTGATCTTCAATTTGCCTTAGGCGGCTTTCCAATGGGTGCAAAAGTGCTTCAATGTGTCCCGGGATTAATGGCCGAGTTGCCTGGCGTTAGGTGCTTGGGCATTAGGGATTGCCTTGGTGGCGGCGGAGTTGCCGTGACAATTGGGGGCCTTGAAGAATCTCCGGTGCCTCTCCCATTAGCTTCCGGATTAGTGCTTGATTCCAACCAGACTTGGGTAGGGATTTTTCATCGGTGGACTCACTCGGGACATGCATCTCCTTGCAAAGATTGGAAATTAAGCAAAGGAAGAAAAGATAACCCTTATCTTTTGAGCTGCATACAAAAATCTCATCGCAAATAATCTTTCCAATGTTAATGATGCGATTATGCAAAATAGAATGTATGAGCAAAAGACGTGGTATATCAACTGTAGTATTGTGTGTGGAGGGCATTAAAGAAGTTTTAACAAACTTATTCCATAGTTTTGCCTCGGGTTTTAGCCGAAGGCGATTTACCGTGCCCTTGTATTTACCGTCGTTCCAATGAGTTCCTGGTTGAGTGAGTTCTTGAAGCACCTTGTCGAGTTGCTTGGGATTGATTTGGTCAACGAAGGCTTGATGCTCGTCCTTCTCAATGTAAAGTCCGTAAAAGGTGTTGATGCTTTCGGGACTTATAAGTATGGCCTTGTCACGAACAAAAACATAAGGATTATCCGGGTTAGGTGAGTGAGCATAGAATTCTCTTACCCATGAGATGTTACCCGGTTCGGTTGATGGCAAAAGATTTGCCACTTTTGATGTGCAATCCTTTTGAAGATGAATGGTTCAAGGCCGAAATCTTGAGATCTGGAGTATTCAAAGCCTTGTTCTTCATGAATCTCCGGCTTTTAAACTTGGATTGAAATCTTTCTTGAACCACCGGTGTAGCAAACTTCTTGTATCTTGGTTCTTTGGAGGAACTTGGATGAACTAAAAGTTTAATCTTGGATGCCATGTATGATCTTGGTTGTGAGTAAAAACAAAGAAAAGAAAAGAAACTAAAAAGTTGCAAGATAGAAAGTAGGAATAGGTTAAGGGTGATGGGTTTTATAGAATCGATAGGTGGGTGGGATTAGGGTTTAGGGGAAAACGAAAAAGGGTTTAGGGTTTTGTAGGAGTTGTCGACAAGGGTTTTGGTTAGGATGAATTGGAGGCTTTATATAAGCCTTAGATTCAGCCCATTAGTTTCCTTGTTGAAGATGTTTTCCTACTTGGTTTAGAATTCCTTCTTTATCTTGAACTTCCTTTCCTACAATTCAAAAACAAATCAAATAAGGATTAAAATTAAAGATAAACTAATAAAGAAAATAAATAAAGATGTGTAATAGGATTCTTAGACTTGAATAAAAAAAATCTATCCTAAAACTACTAATAATCGGCAAAAAAAAATAAAAAATAAAAAAAATCGAAAAAAAATGAAAAATAAATAATTAACTAATCGACAAAAACAAAAATAAAAAATAAATAAAAATAAAAATAAAAATATCAAAAGGGAGAGCATGCTCATGCATCTCCTAAATTGACCACTTCCTTGTTACGTTCCACATGGGCACCATTGTAGTGCTTCAATCTTTGTCCATTAACTTTGAATTCATGGTCGTCAGAGATGGACTTGATTATCACGGCGCCATGGGAGAATGGTTTGACGACTTCAAATGGTCCCGACCATCTTGATTTCAGCTTTCCCGGGAAAAGTTTTAGCCGAGAATTGAATAGGAGAACTAGTTGCCCTGGCGTGAATTGCCGTGGCAATAGTTTCTTGTCATGCCATCGCTTTGTTTTCTCCTTGTAGATTCGTGCATTGTTATAGGCGAGTGCACGAAATTCTTCTATCTCATTGAGATCCATCAAGCGCTTTTGTCCGGCACTTCCCCAATCCATATTCACGGTCTTGATTGCCCAGTACGCCTTGTGCTCGATTTCCACCGGTAGATGACATGTTTTACCATAGACAAGTTGGAAGGGGGACATACCTAATGGTGTTTTGAATGCAGTGCGATATGCCCAAAGTGCGTCATCTAGTCTTAATGACCAATCTTTCCTTGAGGGATTTACAACTTTCTCGAGTATTCCCTTCAACTCCCGGTTGGAAATTTCTGCTTGCCCGTTGGTTTGTAGGTGATATGCCGTGGCGATCTTGTGTGATATGCCGTGGCGATCTTGTGTGATATGCCGAAGCGTTGCAACATCTTGGCAATTAGTCTGTTGTCAAAATGCTTGCCCCCGTCGCTGATAATTGCTCTCGGTATCCCAAACCGTGTAAATATGTTTTTCTGCAGGAATCGTTGCACGGTCTTGGAATCGTCGTTGGGAACTGCAGCTGCCTCTACCCATTTAGACACATAGTCGGCGAGTAAGATGTAGAGGTTGCCGAATGAAGATGGGAAAGGTCCCATAAAATCGATCCCCATACATCGAGCAGTTCCACCTCGATGATGTTCGAGTGGCATCTCATGTCGCCTAGAGATATTGCCCGTCCTCCGCAACGATCACATTGCTTGTAAAAGTCTTGGGCATCTTTGTACAATGTTGGCCAATACAAACCAGATTGCAAGACTTTGGCGTGATGCGAGTTCCTCCAAAATGTCCTCCATAGGGTGAAGAATGGCATTGCGGAGTACATTCTGTTGCTCTTCTTTAGGGACACATCGGCGTATAACCTGATCTGCACATTGTTTAAACAAAAGAGGCTCGTCCCAAAAGTAATGCTTAGCATCATGGCAGAACCGCTTCTTCCCTTGGTGAGTAATGTCATACGGAAAAATACCACAAACAAGGAAGTTAACTAAATCTGCGTGCGGGGTATTGCCGAGGCATGTCTTTGCCGTAGTGTCGCTCCCAAAATTGCCGAGGCGTGTGCGTCAAAGACTGCTGCGGCGTTGAGAGTTGCCGAGGCGTGTGCATCCATGGTTGCCGAGGCGTCATGGGCTGTCGAGGCGTCAAGGGTTGCCGAGGCGATTAGAATTTGTTCATCCGGGAATGCATCGCATATCTCTAGATCCGCGTCCTCCTCCCTATTGCGTTCCAAACGTGATAAGTGATCGCCACTTGATTTTCTGTTCCTTTCTGTCCTTAATTTCAATATCAAATTCTTGTAAAAGTAATATCCAACGAATCAAACGAGGTTTAGCATCCTTTTTAGCAAATAAGTATTTGATTGCCGAATGGTCCGTATGAACAATTACCTTTGTACCAATTAAATAGGATCGAACTTGTCAAATGCGAAAACTACAACTAGTAACTCTTTCTCCGTTGTTGTGTAATTCACTTGAGCATCGTTAAGAGTTTTACTAGTGTAGTATATCACATGGAAGGTCTTACGTGCGTTGGCCTAGGACTGCTCCTACCGCGAAATCACTTGCATCACACATGAGCTCAAAAGGTAGCGCCCAATCTGGTGGAGCGACAATGGGTGCCGAGGCAAGCTTTTTCTTTAGGGTTTGAATGCTTGGGTGCAAGAATCATCAAAATCGAAGACTTTATCCTGTTCAAGCAAATTCTGAGAAGGGTTTAGTGATTTTAGAAAAATTATGAATGAACCTCCTGTAAAAACCACGCATGTCCAGAAAACTTGAATTCCTTTAACCGAATTTGGTGGGGTAATCTCTCGATCACGTCCACCTTGGCTTTGTCTACTTCAATTCCCTTGGATGAAATCTTGTGGCCGAGCACTATTCCTTCATCTACCATAAAGTGGCATTCCTCCCAATTGAGGACTAAATCTGTTTCTTCGCATCTTGCCAACACCCTCTCTAAATTGCCGAGACAGCCGTCGAAGTCATTACCAAAAACTGAAAAATCATCCATGAAGATCTCAAGGAAGTCTTCGACCATGTCTGAAAAGAGCGCCATCATGCATCTTTGGAAGGTTGCTGGGGCATTACATAATCCGAACGGCATCCTTCGGAAGGCATAAGTACCGTATGGGCATGTGAAGGTTGTCTTTTCTTGATCTTACGGTGCTATGGCAATCTGATTGTAACTGAATAACCATCAAGAAAACAATAAAAGGGTTTACCCGCAAGACGGTCAAGCATTTGATCAATAAAGGGTAATGGGAAGTGATCTTTCCTAGTGGCTTTGTTTAGCTTTTCGATAGTCCATACAAACCCTCCAACCGGTCTGATCTGGTTGGGATAAGTTCATTATTTTCATTGCTTACCTTTGTTATACCTCCTTTTTCGGTACACATTGTACCGGACTTACCCACGTACTATCGGAGATAGGGTATATAATGCCGGCGTCAAGCCACTTGATGATTTCTTTCATTACAACCCCTTTCATGGCATGATTCAGTCTCCTCCGGGCCTCAATTGAAGGTTTTGATCATCTTCCAACAAGATCTTGTGCATGCACACCGCCGGGCTAATTCCCTTCAAGTCGGCAATTGTCCACCCTATTGCCTTTTTTATGTAGCTTCAACATGTTGATCAGCTTCTTTTCTGCTCAGGCTGTAACTTAGAGGAAATAATTACAGGTAATATATTATCGATCCCTAAGTATACATATTTGATTTGCTCGCAATTGTTTCAACTCAAGAATTGGTGGTGGATTTTCGATAGAGGGTTTTTCGAGCTTACCTTCCTTACCCGAGTAGTCCGGTGGTTCAAAGTATGTACCTGGTCGATTGACTAGCCAATTTGCCTCTTGGTTGTTCCTTATTGACCGGTTCTTCATACTCCTCATGTTCCTCGTGGTCGGCAATGTAGTTGCCGAGGCAACTAAATTCCTCATCAGTTAAACTCTGCCGTGGCATGAAGTAGTTGGCATTCTTCGGATCATCGGCATGCCTTAGTGTTTGGAACACATTTAGTTTTTACCGCTGGTCATTTACCCTCATTGTGAGTTCTCCTTTTCAACATCAATCAAAGTTCTCTGTCGCTAGGAATGGTCTTCCAAGAATGATAGGCGCATGCTCATCCGCTTCACAATCCAAAACAATAAAGTCAGGGAAAAATAAATTTATCAACTTTTACCAAGTATGTCCTCGATTTTCCCTCTACGGATGCACATAGGATCTGTCGGCTAGCTGTAGCATAATCTGTTGTAGGTCTTGCCTTCCGATTCCTAGTTTTCGGAAAACCGATTTAGGCATCAAGTTTGTGCTAGCCCCTAGGTCGCATAGTGCTTTCCCGACATAGTGATTTCCAATAGAACAGGGTATTGTGAAACTTCCGGGATCCTTCAACTTGGGCGGCATGCGATTGTGCAACATTGCCATGCATCCCTCTGTCGCGGCAACTGTTTCAAACTCTCCTAGCCTTGTTCTCTTGGACACGATGTCTTTAAGAAACTTGGCATAGTTTGGCATTTGTTCAATTGCTTCCACCAATGGCAAGTTGATGTGGACTTGCTTTAGGATATCAAGAAACTTCTTGAATTGGTATTCTTGCTTTTGAGGCTTCAACCTTTGTGGGAATGGTGGTGGAAGTCGGATATCTTCTATCCTTTCATTGGTTTGAAACCTGATTGACGGCATTGCTGGGACATCTGGAGTTGCCGATGCGTTACCAACTGGGGTTGCCAAGGCGTGCTTATCGCAAGTTGCCGAGGCGTCATCGGTTCCGAGGCATGCTTATTGCGGTTGCTGCAGCAATTCTGGTTCAACATCCGAGACTTTGCCGCTAGGTTCGTCTTGATCTTTTTGTGGAGTTTTGTTTGACGAGCGGGTTTGAACCTCTCTAAGTTGTTGGCCACTACTGGTGGTGATTGCCTTACATTGCTCATGGCAGTTCCTCTTGCGACTTGATGATCGCTAGGTAAACCTCCTTGTGGTCTAGTGTTGATTTTGAGCAAATTGTCCGACTTGATTTTCCAATGATTTGATTGCCGCCTCTTGGTTTTGCAATCTCATCTCGGTCTGTTAATAAAAGCATCAGTTCTTTTTATGAAATTACTATTCTCAGCCATATAAGATTCAGTTTTTCATCATAAAAGCATTTAGAGAATTTTCCAAAGAACTAGATGTTGTCGGTTGTTCTTTGCGGCATCATTTGCCGTGGCATATTTTCTTTTGGAATCCCGATGCTTGTGCATTCTGATTGTTCTGGTTTAGAGCATTGTTGGGATTACTCCATGAAAAATTCGGGTGCTTCTTCCAATTTGGATTGTATGTATTTGACATCATGTTGTTGCCCCGATTGTAATTCCCCACATAGAAGCCGGATTTGGATTCTCGCATACATTCGGAAGAATTATGGTTATCACCACATAACTCACAAAAAGAATCCATTACCTTGACTTCATGTGTGTTGTTTGGTTTTTGCATGTTCGGACCATCTTGGTTAAAGCGGCCAATTGTGCGAAATTGAATCGATGATCCTAGTTCATGTATTGTGGCTTGGCGTCTAACTCCTCCTCTTCTAGTAGATGGGAATTGATAGTCATTCTTGGCCAGCCTGTTTAAGATTTGCATTGCTTCTTCCGGCGACTTATCTAGGAGTATGCCGTTTGCCGAGGCATCTAGCATCATCCTTGTTGGTGTATTCACGACGTTGTAAAACATTGTTACTTGAGTCCACACGGGAATCCGTGTAGAGGGCATTTGTGTAGAAGTTCTCTATATCGCTCCCAAGCCTCGTACATGGATTCATCATCTGCCTGCCGAAAAGAAGTAATGTCGTTACGAAGCTTATCAGTCAAATTTGTAGGATTAAATCTAGCAAGGAAATCACGACAAAGATCAGTCCAAGATGCTATGGATCCGCAGAATGCTATTCAGCCATGCTTTCGCCCTATCCCTCGGTGAATAGGGAATAATCTTAATCGTAGGACATCGGGGTGACTCCGTGTATCTTGAACGAGTTGCAAATCTCGAGGAAAGATTTCAGATGTTGTCGTGCATCTTGATTCTTTGAGCCGCCAAATTGACCTATTGTGTTGATCATATTAAACATTACGGTTTCAACTCAAAGTGGTCGGCTTCAATTCGGGTGCGACAACTCCGGGTTAAGTCCATCAAGATCTTCTTCAAGATAGTCTCGAATAGTTCATTTTCGTGCAAGAATCACTCCTCCTCCCGCTCGAGCATCTTGATTCATATTGCCGTCTTGATTTGCCATTGCTTCTCTTATCCTTCGTCTAAGTCTTTGTAAGGTTCGTTCGATTTACGGATCAAAGGGATATTACGGTGAAGTCGGTCTCACCTGGTCATATACCAATGCAAGACCAAAGTTTGTTAGCCCTTTGAATTTTAAACAAGAAAATAAAAAGAAAGTGCAAGAAAGTAAAAACAAAGTCGCTATTGCCAATCCCCGGCAACGGCGCCAAAAACTTGTTGCACGTAATAAGTGCTACGCAATTGTGCAAGTATACACGTCGCAAGTTATAGTATAAAAGATATCGTCTCTCCACAGGATTGGTGCCACTTCAAGAATCTAGTCTTTTGCAATTTGTAAAAGTAAAAACACAAGTGAAGGATTATAGAAGTTTTAACTAATAACTAATCTAGAAAGCAATTAAGTAAAAGAAAAGATGAATTAGAATGAGAGAGATAGGCTAGGTTATCGTGAGTTGAGGTGTGATAGCCGATTGGATTGTCTTGGTAAAAGAGTGCATGGGCAACTCGGTTGCCGTGGCGATTTTTACAACGGGTTGCCTTGGCAACTAATTGATGGTTGCTTGGGCGACTAGTTGGGCAACTACTTGGGCGATCGGGCAACAACTTCAAGGTTCGGCGGAGCGTTCTTCAATGGTTTCTTCTTATCCCTAAGTCGAAACTCTAGCTACTTGTGCATGCCTTGATAATACATCCTGCGTGAATCAAGGGTGAACAACAACCAATCTTGCGCTCCTCTTAGCCGTTGAAATCCTTAACATATTCCTAAGCCGGATTAATCTTCACCATCATTGGATTGCATAAAGATCATATTCATTCGTTTCTTGAATCTAACTCTCCGATATTAGATAAATGGATGAAATCACGAGATCCTCTCCCAATTCACTCATGCAAACAATAATAAGAATCAAGAATGAATAAACCTTGAAATAGAAAAGTGCACACTCTTATTACCTAAACAAAAACCAATAGTTTCTCACAACCACAAAACACAATAACCATAGCCAAGTAAATTTAGTTCATGGCTAGGTTCCAAAGAAACACAAGATAAGCAATCCCTAGCATGAACCCAATCGAACAAGGAAGAAAAGATGAAGCTTGTCGAAAATTCCTTGCCCTAGATGCTTGCCGAAAATTCCCCTTGCTTCCTCTCTTGGAGTTGTCGAAATTAACTCTTGCTCTCTCTCATAGAATTGTCGAAATCTCCTTGATATTTATAGGGCTAGGCCAAAGTCCTTCTTTGAGGAGGAGTTTGAGTTGGAATTAAATTATCTTTAAAGAATATAATTCTTTATTATAATTTTATTCCTATTAGAACTTCTCCTATCCTCTTGAAATTTAATTCTTCTTTAATCTCTGCATGGCAATCAAATTCCTTTGGGCTTGGACCTTGCTCCATGTCATCTTGGGCTTGTAAAATCATGAATTTCGACATCCATATTGCTTTTGGTCTTTGTCGACAAATGCCATGGCAACTGGCTCGGCGTCTCCTTCATGCACTGCCCTGGCAACTAGCTCGGCATATCCTTCATGCATTGCTCTGGCAACTAGCTCGGCATTGCTTTGGCAAGTGATCCTTCACATACACACACAAAAACACACCAAAGCAGCATCTATTTCCACAAAAATCACCAAGTTATGTAATCAAGCTCAACGATTGAAGGAAACATGGATTAATGCATGAATGGCTAACTATGCAACTAATATGAGCCTAAGTCTAACAATAATATGAGTAAAAAGGGTAAGAAAAATAGTACTTTTGAACACTTATCAATACCACTCCCCCATACACACATAACTGCCATACCATCATTATCTCCACTAACCTCTCCATTAAACCATCCCAACTGTCTCCCTTTCAATTTATTTAACCCCCATTTCCCCCTAAGCAAGAACCTTTTTCTCTTTTCATTCTCTCATATGACAAGAAAAGCAAGAACCAAGCTTTCCATCATAATTTTTCTCCAAATTTCTTTCAATGGCTTCCTCATCAACACCTCTTCAAATCTTTTTCAATGACGAGATTAATAAGAAGTATGAAGAAATTATGATGCTCGTACATTTTGCTATGAGAAAGGTTTTGAGTTCAAGAATGAACCCAACTTAGGTTATTTGACGAAAGTGAAGGAAATAGTCAAGAAACACCATTGGGATATTTTGCCAACAGCCAAAAGAGGTCCACTCCACCATTGTTAGCAAATTCTACGCCTACCTCACAACCAGTGACTCACATTTTCTGTTTGTGCGAGGTACGTGTGTACGATTTGATGAAGGATATGTTAATAACATGTTTAGTTAAGATGGTGTAGGGGAAGATCATTCGACATTTGCTGAATCTTTCGATGTTGCCTAGAGATAGCTGATTTTGAAGGATTTGTGTGAGCCTGGCACAAAATTGATTGTCTCTTCCAAGGGAAAGAGAACCGTGAAATGGCTAGCATTTAAACCACATCTGAGGGGATGAAACCACTCTTAAAAGCAAATATTATGCTGACCACACATAATGAAACAATTTTAGAGGAAAGAATGGCTTTGATGCATTCTATCATTATGGGAAGGAAAATCAACATGGGTCATGTAATCATGGACAAGACCTACAAATGTGCCGTAAGGGTTATGGTAGTCTAATTTTTCCTTCACTAATTTCAAGAATTTTCTTACAACATAGGGTGGTAAAGCTCGACTTTGACAACATCCAGAAGTGTAAGGGGACCATCACTCCTGCTCTGTGGTAGCAATTGATTGCCAGGGAAATAAAGAATAAGGTCAAGGGAAAGGCTACTAAGCAGTGTATGCTGCCAAGACGCCAAAGGTATAACTTGTCACACTGATGCCAGTTAACGCCTTGGCATTACTTTCCCAGATTTATCAGCGATAGGAATTCATTCTGCAAAAACTAGAGAAGGCTGAGAAATAAATTTTGGTGCTTTAGCAATATACTGGAGCCAGGGACGGAGTCCTAAAGATGACTCTTGAGGGCATCACTACCAATCCTTTGCAACCATTCCCAGAGTTCCCCAATAAGCTAAATGTACCCGAAAGAATGCCAACCACCCCCAATATGTTCACACTCTGACCCAGCAATCCGATACCACTATACTTGTTTCACCTATCCAAGTTGAATCTGCCAAAACTAAGACTCTGCAAGAGTCTGATGAGGAAGTACCTGTCGAGACCAATGTGCCACCAGTTGCACCTGCTTCTCCCTCTGCTCTTGTAGCCCTTGTTGCATCTAAGCCGATGAGGATAATCGAGGAGGTCTTCCATGATGTGAAGGCTTCCACTGCCACATCAAAACCACAACTAAAGTGGAAGAAGCCCATAGCTCCAAATCATGGGAGCTTCATTAGGAGAAAGACCTGCATCTCCTGCCTAGAACATTCTGAAGGGGAGTCTTCTTCCCCTTAACTCCTTAATTTCATACGTTCCATTTTAATCATGCATTTTATTTTGTATATATGTGTTTTCATTCATTGAGGACAGTGCACACATTTGGTTTGGGGGTGTGTGTTGCCTCACATTTATTACCATGACATTCATTCATTTTTATGTTTCTGTTTCCATTTCATTGCCATATAGATTAGGTATATTCATGCATACCAAACCGTTATTTTTTTTGCCATGGCATGCATTTAACCTGATAATTTTGCTAACACTTTTGCTAGCTCAGTTAGACTTTACACTAGTATGCCATGTCTGATGATGAAATTAAAATATTTAGTTAGCATGAGCCACCAGATTAGTAATGCTAGGTTGCTTGGAAATTGGTCTTTAGTCTAGGAAAGTTTAGTCTCACTTAAACACGTGATATGCATCCAGTTCCCAAAATAAACTTAGGATTCTTGAAGCTGAACTAAAAAAAATGCCAGGGTAAAAGTGAAGAATAAGGCAAACATGTTTTGCCAAAAAAGAAAAAAATTAGGATTCTTGAATTTATTGATCTATTGGCATTACTGCTCTGGGATATCTGAGGACAAAACTAGGACAAGATTCTGCTTGCTAGCATGTGTTCTTACTCAGGAAAATTTTGCCTAGGTACTTTATTCTATTTTTCTATTTTTATAATTTTTAGTTGCATTACTTGAGGACAAGCAATGAGCTAGGTTTGGGGGAGTGTTAACTCTTCAAAAGTACTAATTTTCATATATATATATATATTGCAATTATTTTGCTTGACTTTGGGTACATATTTGTGCATTTAGCTAGTAGAATCATGTATTTGCATTAAGGAGTTGAGGAACACTTACTTTGCAGAGTGAACGTGTATTTCCTTGATGTGGTAGGCAAGTTAGGAGTAGGACAGGTTTGGTAGAGCAGGATAGGAGTAGTTGGCTGAAAGTAAGAGGGGCAAAAGAAAAATGTTTACTGCCGTTGGCAAAAGCAGGACGAGGATTGCCAAGCTCGCAAAAGAATGAAGATTGATGTCGGTCAGTTAGCCATTAGTCAAAGATCAGGTCAGCCCAAATTCGAATACAAAAAAGAGGATAAGAAGATAACACGCCTATCTTGGTGCGTAACAAACTTTCAAAATCAAACCCAATCTAGGGTTTCCACGAGTGCCTATTTAAAGAAAGCCTATCGATGAGCCAAAGAGGCTGCACCATGGTGAAGAAAGAGATTAGAGGGAAAAAAGTGGTTCAACTAGGTTAAGACCGAGAGCTCTAGATCCATTAAAAGGTTGCATCGATGAATCTCTTTCCTTGTCCATTTCTCTTAGTTTTTTAATTTCAATTACGATGGTGATGTTTACAAGCGATGATTTGTTGATGGTTTCCCCAGCCATGAACTAATTCATTTAAGTTGGCTGGGGATGTTTTTGCAATGAACGCTTAGTTGTTTTTCAGTTTTTAATAATTGAATGCCTTGTCATTTTTGTTTATTCTGGTAGTGCTTGATTTTCTTAAATTCTTTGCCAAACGACAAGTAGCATTACTTGCCTATTATCCCTTAATATCTTAACAGACTTAGGAGATAACAATTAATTACTAGGTGTTAAAGAGAGAAACTTCAACAAAAGATGTTCATGTAGTTGAGCTTACTTCAGAAGTGAATATACCCCTTAGAAGTAACGATTAAAACCTTGTGAAGTTAATTATTGAAAAACATCACTATAGACATATATGGGTTAATCATAATTAACTTAGAGTATTGCCATCGACAGAGGCAATACTAGCCTTAAAATCTTCTTGGCAATAAAACCAAGGCTGGAAGTTATTAATTGTTGTCTTCACTAGCGTAAAATCCATACATCCCTTACCAACGCATATCATTTACATTTGTTTTCCAACATATCTCCATTTTCACTACATATTCCTTAGTCATTTTCTTAATCAAAATCTAAAATCCAATTTAACTCTTTTTTCCCATTCACAAGTAAAATATCGTGGCATTTAATTCCTGGACAATCCATGTGGATACGATACTTAGCTTAATGTTGTATTACTTTTTGATCAAGTATATTTGCACGCAAAATACCTAAACTTGGCATTATTCTTTCCCACCAGTGATACACGTCACCATGCAAAAAAGATACGATACAACCCAACTTACGCGCATCGATATATTCCATCTGACACAAAATATGAATAGTACCCTCCAGCCACCTTAGGGTTCAATCCTCTAAATTCCACACTTCCCAAGCTACGAAGGTGCTCCAATGGTAACCCATGATTAACGACCACATAGGTGCTAGTGCTTGCACATGGCCCCCGCTATCGCTGTCTAAAAATCTCATGTCGTCACTTGAATCAATGACATCATATCACGAAAAGCTGGCCCTTGCAGAGCTTGAGGTACGACACCAACCCCAACTCCAGCACCAACAAGAGGAATAGGTGGAGGAGGAGGTAAAGGATTGTGAGGAACCAATCCATCCCTGACATTATTCATAGCAGATCGAATCTAACGACATAGACCCATACTTACAATGGCCTATACCATATATCACAACATAAAAAAGTTAGGCTTGCATTCGGGGAAGGATCCAAAACAACCTTTAAAATCATTTTAAAACCATGGTAATAGGTAATGTTTGCAACCAACAAAACATTAATTAAACAATCAAAAACAACACCCAACAATTGCAAAGCTATCTTTGATACCACCAAATGTAACCCCCTCGACCTGACCTAGACGCTAAACCAAACTAAGTGAGCTATATTGGGTTTTTCGAAACAAACCCATAACAATTTACTAAGATTAGGACCATTTTTTCTTTTTATCTTGTCTACATGCAATACTATGACCTAAGGTGTGCATGCTGGCAGTAGGTGAAATCTTAGCTGAATTGGGCGTCGAATTAACATCCAATTGCGTGTGTTTGCAATTTAGAGACCAAATTGCAAATCTAGAAAATTACAAGGACTTAATTAAATTTGAAGTTACCAATCCTCAATTAGTCAGGCTACATGCTTGCTTGTCAAATTTCAGCTTTAAATGATCAACCAAACTCATACAATTGCATACATAAAAATCAGAGACCAAAATGAAAGAATCCAAAACCTTAACAACACTTTAACTAAAAAAATGCCTAGGTGTATTGGTACGCAGGACACTGTACCAATACCCCATATTGATACAGTCCCTATGCGTATTGGTACGCATCCTACAAGGCCAAAATCCCAAATTCCTCGAGTACCGATACCCATGCCAAATTTCTACTTACCGATACACTTCCTCGAGTACCGATACCCATGCCAAATTTACGCTTACCCGTACCAATACTAGGCCACGCATATCGATACCCCTGGACCTGTAATGTCTAAATTTGCTGGTTTTCACCCATTTGGTAACTCAAACATGCCTTAATCCACCATACACTATACACCACTAAACCAAGGTTTTAGACAAGCCTTAAGCTCACGAAAACATGAACATAAAATGGAGAACTGCATCAAATCACAATACTGAAGGCATGCTTCCTAAAACCATTCAACTCAACATCTAAAAAGGTATTCAAGGTACATTTCAGCATAGGCATCACATCAATGGACTTATACCAACATTTTAAACATGCTTGAACCGCAAAAGCATAACCATAGGCATATCCACCCTATATGCACACTAAGAAATCCTTCAAGCCTCAAACACAATTATGCATATCATCAACAATTCAAACCTCAAACACCAACAATCTAATCCATCAAACCACAACATATAAACCACCACAACACCATCAAAAACCAGATTAAAAATCCACCCAAAACAGGGTAACACATTGCCTTATTAAACGGATTGAAACTAGGTTTTTCATGCTCAATCAAATGTCTTGCTTTTGTAACTTTCTTGCTGAGAGAACACTGCTCCACAACTCTATTGATCTACATCAACGAAAAAAGAGAGTGTAAGCACACATGCTTAGTGAGGTTTGTAACATCCCTAAAACTAGGCTATCTGAAATCACTAATATGAGTAATGAAATTATAATCTTTTATGTTTATAAGACAAATTGAATTAAGTATATATATGTGATAATGATCTTTTCTAAGTGATTAAAATGGAATGGAAGTAATGATAAATGGATTATTGTATGAGATAGTAATCCACCCTTGAATTAGGATTAAATTGTAAGAGTTAATGACCTTATTAATTAGAATTAAGAAGTTTGTAAAGTTTGCTAGTTAAAATAAAATGGACTAAATTGAAAGTCTTAATTAAATGAAAGATTGCATGTAAACTTGAGAGAAATGTAGGGACATGCACACATGTCATGACCATGAGAAAACATGTGTAAATGAGAGGGGGAATTTGGCCAAGTAAGGAAGACTTTATCATTCTTCTTCTCCATGAAAACTGAACTAGGGAGAGAGGGAGAAAAAGAGAAACAGAGCTTGGCCATCAATGGGGGAAAGCTTCAATTTAGGCTTCATCTTTGAGCCAATTTAATCCTTATATTCGAATAGTTACTCCTTGAAGGTAATAACCTCCCTTTTTAATTCATTTGATATAGATAGTTGTATAAGTTATAAAGATGTTGTTCATCCATGTTAAGTTACTAGATTGTAATAAGTTAAATCTTTATATTTTAAGACATCTAGGAAAAGTATTTGTCAATATACATGTGGATATATGTAAGATAGGGATTGTTTTGCATCAGTAGAAATAGTGGTGGACTGTTATGAACATGCATGAAAGTATATGTATGTAATCTGGACTGTTTTGTATATACATATATGTATTATGGACTGCCTTGAATTATATGTATACATGTATGTGAATTTTGGACTGTTTTGGCATGTTAGAAAAGCATGTGGACTGCCTTCAATTATATGTATACATGTATGTGAATTTTGGATTGTTTTGACATGTTAGAAAAGCATGTGGACTGCCTTGAATTATATGTATACGTGTACGTGAATTTTGGACTGTTTTGGCATGTTAGAAACGCATGCGGACTGCCTTCAATTATATGTATACATGTACGTGAATTTTGGACTGTTTTGGCATGTTAGAAAAGCATGCAGACTGCCTTGAATTATATGTATACATGTATGTGAATTTTGGACTGTTTTGGTAGAACTTGAATTATATGTATACATGTATGTGAATTTTAGACTGTTTTGGCATGTTAGAAAAGCATGTGGGCTGCCTTGAATTATATGTATACATGTATGTGAATGTTAGACTGTTTTGTCATGTTAGAAAAGCATGTGGGTTGCCTTGAATTATATGTATACATGTATGTGAATTTTGGACTGTTTTGGCATGTTAGAAAAGCATGTGGACTGCCTTGAATTATATGTATACATGCAAGAGAATTTTGGACTGTTTTGGAATGTTAGAAAAGCATGCGGACTGCCTTGAATTATATGTATACATGTATGCGAATTTTGGACTATTTTCGCATGTTAGAAAAGAATGTGTAAGTTACCCTGTTTGGTATATATGTATGTGTAATTGGATAGTTTTGTGTATATATAAAGGCATGTGCTCTGTTTTGATGAGTATATATGTAAAAGTATGCATGTTAAGGACTGTTTTGCCTTGATGTAAAAGTTAGTGGATTGTTTTTGAGTATCTAAAGATAAAGGATTGTTTTGTAAAATATATAAGGATTGTTCTAAAAGTTTAGGGACTGTTTTGAGTATGTACATGTGTGTATATATGTTGGATTGATTTGTAAGTAAATATATATGTGTGCACGTGAAGAATTAGATTGTTGGTACATGAATTGAATTGGTCTTAATGATTTGTTAATCTGTTTGAGGCACATGTCATGATAAGGAAGAGTAGAAGAAAAGAGTTAGTTGGAAGCTAAGGGTTATTGTGGATTCAAGCATCTTGTAACTTCGGGATAATAGGTGAGAGTAGTTGCATTTGTCTTAGGTGACATGGTGTCATCCCGATCTTATTTCTATGATATGTTATGATTAATTCATGTGCATATGCATATGGCCCACATAGAGCACAATGCGTGAATACATTTATAGCATGACATCTTTGATAAGCCTTTTGGTTATGTTTGCATTACATATGCATCTTCTGCCTTGCTATGATATGTTTTATAATAGAAGATTATGTTTACTTTGTTATAAAGCCTGAAGCTAACTTCTGATCTATAATGCCATAAGATTCTAATAAAGGAATTCAATCTCAATGTTATAATTTCATGAATTCTAAGCCCTAAGGAGCTAGAAGCTCATCTCATGTTACAAGATACTAAGGAAATAAATAAATAAATTGCTTATAACATAATATACCCTCCTAATTCTCAAAGCTAAAAACATTAATTTGCCTGAGCAATGGAAGTCCTTGGACACTTTGGCATGATGCAGAGGTATAATTCAGGGACTACGGTCTACGAGCTATAGCTTAAGGGTGACAACCCCAATATATGTGATATTTTGGCGATAGTAGGAGGTAACGGGGGAGATAGCAAGGAGATTGGTGATAGTTGGCTGGATAGATGAGAAGTTAGGTCTATTATGTTCTGACACTAGCCATTGCTATGTGCTTTGAGCTCTGTGTAACATGAACCAATACGATCAAACACGACCAATGCTACCCATGCACAAACGTGATCCAAGGTAAACATTTTAAAAGACATAAAACTTGTAAGAAATCTGTTAAGAACTCTGATAAGATTGGATAAGAACTCTGAAAGCTTTGATAAGAAATTCGAAGAAACTCAATCAAAAACTCTAAAAGAAATTCAATTAAGATTTGAAAGATTATGAACTCGATAAAGCTTCCAATAAACAAAACCTTTAAGTTAAGATTAAGATATAAGTATCAATTGCTAACGTATACTTGTATTCTTTGAATTATCCACTCAATATCTTTGGCATGATGCCTTGTTATTTTAATGTCACTACCTCACTTAGGCTATATAAGCCTAATGCACTTGTTTATCATGCATTTGCAGGATAATTAATTTGACCAAGGATCAATCATGAACTAGGGTTGCAAGCCACAATTGTAATAGATTCATGTATCTAAGTCTTCTAGTGGAGGCATTGCATTTATGTGTATCATTTTGTTATACATTATTGGTTTTGTAACTAGGTTAATAATGGCTTGATTAATAACCTTATGTATTTGGTAGATATGGTTCGAATGAATGCTTGTTAGATGAGTTGTGTTATATTTGGATCAAATGATCGTTTATGGACTAGTTTTGTGTTATATATGAAATTAAATAGATGTTTGAGTATGGATATATGTTGTTGTGTTTCAATGATCATGTGATAGCCCCTAATAGGCAAATTAATTAAATCGTGGTTAAGAATTAATCCTATCTTATGATATGAACTTGAATGCTTATGTGTCCATGTTTACAAGCTATGATATCATATATGATCTAGTTATCACATGAATCTGCTTGTTGGAAGTTCGATGATGTTATCTTAGTATAAAGAAACTAGTTACAAATAAGCACGATGTATGAAATGAAGGATGAAGAAATAAGTTAATATATAAATAAAGTTTTTGTATACTTTCGTCCAAATGTGAATTATAAAATTGAATCTAATATCTAGGTTTAAGACTAGCTATGCATAAAACATTTAGATATTATACTTTTAAATCATGTATATGTATAAAATATTGAGAGGTTACCACTTTTGTAAATGGTTCCTTATGCCTTGTTTGTTGTTGCTAGTATGATAACCGAATGGTATCTTGTTGTTTAAGTTATCATAGTGTGATGATCGAATGATTGCTTATTGTTTAAGTTATGACATCATGATGATAGAAAGATCCTTGATATGCAAGTATGATGATATGATGTTTGTATGGTCTCTAGTTGATTAAGTCACGATAAATGATGGTTTAATGGATGCTTGTGGATTTAGCTATATTAGTATGATCATTGTTTACGTACTTTGGTTAAGTTCTATGCGTGATATTAGGTTGTTTATTGGCTCTGACTCATACCTTGATTGTAATATATGAATGCTTGACTAATAATGTTGAATAGATTAAGCTAATGAAATTCAAACACTCAAATGATTGTTTAATCAATTTCGTGGGGCGGTTGTGTTTTCAAAGATTGATTTGAGATTGAGGTATTATCAATTGAGGGTTAAAGATATGGATGTACTGCAGACTACTTTTCGCACTAGATATGGGCATTATGAATTTTTGGTGATACTGTTTGGTTTGAAAAATGCCCTAGGTGCTATCATTGATATGATGAATAGGGTGTTCCATGAATATATCAATCAGTTTGTAGTGGTGTTTATTGATGATATTCTCGAGGACTCTCGTACCGAGGAGGATCATGATCAGCATTTGTAGATTATTTTGCAAGCTTTAAAGAATCATCAATTGCATGCTAAGTTGAGTAAGTGTGAGTTTTGGCTTAAAAAAGTGATATTTCTTGGTCATGTGGTTTCCACGGAGGGTATTCGCGTTGATCCGTAAAAGATTGAGGCTATTCTTAATTGGAAATAACCTAAATCGGTATCTAAGGTTCATAGTCTTCTTGGATTGGTCAGATATCATTTTGTTGATGGTTTCTCTAGTATTGCTGCTTTGTTGATGAAGTTGTTGCAAAAGAATGTTCTTTACGTATAGAGGGAGAGTCAGCAGCGTGGTTTTGAGAAATTGAAGGAGGTTTTGACTCATGCTCATGTCCTAATTCTACAATGACGTGTCTTATGTTGGTTTGGGTTGTGTGTTGATGCAAGACGGTAAGGTTGTTGCTTATGAATCAAGGCAATTGAAAGTTCATGAATGCAACTACCCGACTCACGATCTAGAGCTTGCGGCAGTTGTGTTTGCTTTGAAAATTTGGAGACATTTTCTTTATGGTAGAAGTGTATCGTTTACACCGATCATAAGAGTTTGAAGTATTTGATGTCTCAAAAGGAGTTGAATCTTAGGCAATGAAGATGGATTTAGTTGCTTAAAGATTACAACTTGATGATTGAGTATCATCCCGGAAAAGCTAACGTGGTAGCAGATGCCTTGAGTCATAAGGTTGCTGTTGAGCTTAGGGCGATGTTCGCAAGGTTGAGCGTGACACGAGAATGTGGCTTGTTGGCCAAGTTGCAAGTCAAGCCTATGTTGTCTCAAATGATTAAAGCAAGACAACTGTATGATAATTCTTTGGTTCCTCATGTTAAGGATATTTCGTATGGTTATTCGATAGATTTTCATTTTGATGATGATGAGGTTTTTGCTTTAAAGGTTGAATAGTTGTGCCAGAAGATTTAGAGTTGAGGTGCACTATTTTAACTGAGGCTCATTCTATTCCTTTTGCTATGCATCTTGGTGGTATAAAGATGTATCGAGATTTTAAGGTTTCATATTATTGGGTTTGCTTAAAGAAGGATATGGCCGAGTTTGGTTCTTGTTATATGGTGTATCAGCGGGTTAAGGCTGAACATCAATTTCCTTCTGGGTTTTTGCAACCTGTTTAGATCCTGAAATGGAAATGGGAAAAGATCACCATGGATTTTGTGATGGGTTTGCCTTTGACACCGTCCAAAAAGGATTCAATATGGGTGATTGTGGATCATTTTACGAAGTATGCACATTTTCTTGTTGTCATACAACGTATACATTGGATAAGTTTGCGGATGTGTATATTACTGAGGTTATAAGGTTGCACGGGGTTCCTAAGTCAATTATATCAAATATGGATCTGCAGTTTACATCAAGGTTTTGGGGCTATCTTTAGACAGCTTTGGGAACAAGGCTTAATCTCAGTACATCTCATCATTCTTAGACGGATGGGCGGTCTGAACGTGTTATTCAGATTTTAAAGGATATGTTGAGGTGTTGTATAATTGAGTTTCAAGGGACATGGGAGAAGCAACTAATGTTGGTGGAATTTGCTTATAATAATAGTTATCAGTCAAGTATCTAGATGGCTCCCTATGAGGCTCTTTATGGTCATAGGTGTTGTGCACCACTTTGTTGGACAAAAACAGGTGAGAAGCATGTTGTAGGGCCCAAGATTCTTGGAGGAACAAATGAGAAAGTGAAAATCATTTGTGAAAGGCTTAGGGCAGCTTTGAATTGGCAAAAGTCTTATATGGATTTGAAGCGAATAGAGGTTAAATACGAAGTGGGTGATAAGGTGTTCTTGAATATTTCACCTTGGAAGAAGGTGATGAGATTTGGGTGCAAGGGTAAGTTAAGCCCTAGGTTCATTGGAACTTATAAGGTGATTGAATGTGTTGGTTTGGTGGCGTAAAGATTGAGATTATCGGTCGAGCTTGAAAAGATACATGATGTTTTCCATGTGTCGGTGCTTCAGAGGTATAGATCAGATCTGTTGCATGTTGAGGAGATTGAGTTGCGACCGGAGTTGGAACATGATGAAGAACCAGTAAGAATATTGGATTATAGTACCAAGGTTCTCCTTGGCAAGACTATAGATTTATTAAAGGTGTTGTGGCGACACCGAAGAGTCAAAGAAGCCACGTGGGAGACGAAAACGAATATCAAGAAACAATTTCCTCCTCTCTTTTCTTCAGGTAAATTTCGAGGACAAAATTTCTTAAGAGAGGGAGAGTTGTAACACCCAACAAATAGGGCTATATATTTAGAGGTTGATCGAGTTGGGTTCGTCTCGGTCAAATCAGATTAACCAGTAAAATTACTTTTGAGAAATTAATATTTTAAAAATATGAATTGAGGAGATAAAAATTGGTTTGATTTATCAAAAATGTTTCAATATATTATCAAGTGTTTTGGTAATTAATTTGGGAGTTAATTAAATTATTTTAAGTGACATTTTGATTTAGTGACCGAATCGTAAAGTTTGCAAAACTTGTTTTAAATGACATAAATGAAATTGGGCCAATACTAAAAATCCTTAGAGAGATATTATTTCTAAATATTTTAATCAGAAAATGACCACCTTAATTGAGTAAGGAATTTACGGTTAATTGGTTTCCAAATCATTTTCCTACTCTTTCTAATTCTCAATGAATTTATCTTCTTATTTTTCCTCACTTTCTATTTCAATTTCCAAGCATGATTCTCCAAAATTATCTACTAATTTTCTATGGAGAAATCATCATTTGATTCCTAACAAAACCTCACAAGAATTTCTCAAAGATTACTAATTTTCTTATTGTTTTTAACTTAGTTTTGCAATGGATTTCAAGAATTGAGTTATTAATAGAGATTTTGATGTTTTGCTTAAAGATTTGTTTAAGTTGATGAAACCTAAAGATTTTGATTGGTTAAATTCATGTTTTGATAAGGCATTCATAATGTGAAATGAGATTATTGAAATAAATCCCGAAACTATTTGATTAGTTAATTTTTAGATGAGTTTTAGTAGTTTTTTGGGCGGTTATGAGTGTTCTTGAGTTGCTAGAGATATAAGGATGTTTAGGAAGTGTTTGTGGTTGTTTTTTGATGTGGATTGAATATTAGAATCGTTGGTTTGTGGTTAGGTGTTGGTTGAACAAAGATTGATGTTGTTTTTGGTAATTTCGACTAATTTTTGGAAGGGTAATGTTGAGGATGCAAGGGATTGTTGTTTGGCAGTGATTAGAATACACAATGATGCACTTTCCCTTTGTTTTTATGTGGTTAAAACAGGGGACGACCAAGGCAAGGTTGCCTAATTGCGTACGTTGCTTTTTGGAGGCTCGATTTGCGTTGGCGAGCAAAGCAAACTGTATCAGCGAGTGTATAAATTGGTTGAAGCTCCTTAAAGGTTTGGTCGGTGGATCATGAGGGTTTAGTTATAGCCCAAAAAGCTTAACTAAGCTCAAACGTAAGTTTTCAATATTTCACTTTTGAGTATTTGCTTGATATGGGCTTGTGGATTTCATGTTTTGGTTTTAAACATGGTTTGATTTTACTTACTGTAAATGCATCGTTTTGGATTAATATGCAATGTTTATCAAAGTAAATGAATGCCTATGAGCATTGAGATTTGTTCCTAAAAGGAAATCTGTTGTGGTATTTGTCAATATGGTTCTGCATATGAAACAGTTTTGTGAAATGCATTGGAAAACATTAAGTAAATGTATTTGAATAAGATATATTGGCTATGTGACATAAATGAGAAATTATCAGATATAGTTGGCAAGCCATAGGATTAAGTGCAGTATTAAAATAAAGTCTATTGCTTCACAGCTCTTGAGGTATAGCTGTGTGGCTACTCGGGCTGATGATATTCTTCGGTTTCTTACTATAGGGGTAAGCGTATTGTCGTATGGTAGAGGTAAGTCTATCGCGTTGGGTATGGGTAAGCCTACTCTAGGTCGAAGTGAGATTTAGTGGAGGTGAGTTAGTCATGAGAAATCTGTGTATCCGATGTATAAAAATAACACTCTGGTTTTGAATGTAAGGATAGAGGTAAGTCTATTCGGGGTCACCTATAAAGCCAATATATGTGATATATGAGATATATGTGAAAAGGGTTTTGATGCATATGGTTGTTATGAATGATTTGTTTTGGAAAAAAATGTGAAAAATGCTTTGGATTATTTAAGTAGGTTGTATACTTCACATAATATGTGGTTTTGAAATGAATTTGAAGTGCATCGATGCTTTACTTAAGAGCAACCTTGAAACAACCTCAACCCGGTTTAGAAGAAAACCAGAATCAAAGATGTCACTGCAAAGAATTTCAGGAAACATGTAACCGAAAACTAAAGCTTTTAAAAGCAATCTAGGTAGGTTCAAAAATTTTCTTTTTATTAACTTTCGATTCTTTATTTCCACAAGAGTATTACACAACTTTCAATCTTTTAAGAACAAGGTGTTTTCTTAGGACTTAAATCTTAGCCGAAATCAATACATGAATCTCAAGTCATCTATCTGAGGTAACGGATACTTGTTTATAACCGTCAATTTATTCAATTGTCTGCAATCAATGCACACTCGCATTATTCCATCATTCTTTTTCACAAAAAAGAACATAAGACGCATCAACACACAACCCAAACCAACATAAGACGCATCACTATAGAATTAGGATAGGAGCATAAGTCAAAACCTCCTTTAATTTCACAAAACCACGTTGTTAACTCTTCCTCCCCACATAAGGAACATTCTTTTGCAACAACTTTGTCAATGAACGATTAACTAAGAGTAGGTCTATTTTTTATTTTTATCTTGTCTAGATACAATACTATGACCTAAGGTGTGCATGCTGGCAGCGGGTGAAATCTCAGTTAAATCAGGCGTCGAATTGAAATCTAATTGCGCATGTTTGTAATTTAGAGACCAAATTGCAAATTTGGAAAATTACGAGGACTTAATTAAATATGAATTTACCAATCTCCAATTAGTCAGGTTACATGCTTGCTGTCAAATTTCAGCTCTAAACGATCAAACAAACTCATACAATTGCATACATAAAAATCAGGGACCAAAATGAAAGAATCCAAAACCTTAACAACACTTTAACTAAAATAACGCCTGAGAGTATCGGTACGCGGGACACCGTACTGATACCTCATATCGATATGGTCCCTACGTATAACGGTAAACATGCTACATGGCTGAAATCCCAAATTCTTGTAGCTAAAACCCGTACTGATACACTTCCTCGAGTATCGATACCCAAGCTAAATTTATGCTTACTCGTATCGATACTTAGCCACGAATATCGATACCCTAGACCTGCAATGTCCAAATTTACTGGTTTTTCACCCATTTGGCAACTCAAACATGCCTTAATCCACCATACACATATGCTCCCGAAAATAGGAACATAAAACAGAGAATTGCATCAAATCAAAATACTAAAGGCATGCTTCCTAAAACCATTCAACTCAACATCCAAAAAGAAATTCAAGGTACATTTCAGAATATGCATCATATCAATGGACTTATACCAACATTTTAAACATGCTTAAACCAAAAAAGCATAAACATAGGCATATCCACCCTATATGCACACTATGAAATCCTTCAAGCCTCAAACACAATTATGCATGTCATCAAAAATCAAACCTCAAACACCAGCAATCTAATCCATCAAACCACAACATATAAACCACCACAACAAAATTAAAAACCATATTACAAATCCCCCAAAAACATGGTAACACATTGCCTTATTAACCGAATTAAAACTAGGTTTTTCATACTCAATCAAATGTCTTGCTCTTGGACCTTCCTTGCCGAGAGAACGCTGCCCCATAACTCTATTGCTCTGCATCAACGAAAAAAGAGAGCGTAAGCACACATGCTTAGTAAGGTTGCTCTTAAATAAAGCATTAATGCATTTCAAATTCATTTGAAAACAACATATCATGTGAAGTATAAAACATGCTTAAATAATCAAAAGCATTTTTCTCATTTGTTTCCAAAATAAATCATGCATAACAACCATATGCATCAGAACCCTTTTCACATATATCACATATATTGGCTTTATAGGTGACCCCATATAGACTTACCTCTATCATTACATTCAAAACCAGAATGTTATTTTTATACATCGGATACAAGGATTTCTCATGATGGACTCACCTCCACCAAATCTCACTTCGGCCCGTAGTAGGCTTACCCCTACCCGTCGTTATAGACTTACCTCTACCACACAACAATAGGCTTACCATTGTTGTAAGAAATCAAAGAATACCATCACCCGAGTAGCCACACCGCTATACCTCAAGAGCTATAGAGTGATCGACTTTATTTTTATAGTGCACTTAATCCTATGGCATACCAACTATATCTGATACTATCTCATTTACGTCACATAGCCAATATATCATTTTCAAATACATTTACATACTGTTTTCCAATCCATTTCACAAAACCGTTTCATATGCAAAATCACATTGCCAAAGGAAACAACACATTCCCTTTTAGGAACAAATCTCAATTCTCATAGGCATTCATTTACTTTGATAAACATTGCATATTAATCCAACACGATGCATTTACAGTAAGTAAATCAAACCATGTTTAAAAACAAAACATGGAATCCACGAGCTCATATCAAGCCAATACTCAAAGGCGAAATAAAAAAACTTAAGCTTGAGCTTAGTTATGCTTTTTAGGCTATAACTAAACCTCATGATCCACCGATCAAACCTTTAAAGAGCTTTAACGCATTTAAAAACTCACCGATACACTTTGTTTTGCTTGCCAACGTAAATCGAGCCTCTGAAAAGCAACGTACGCAACTAGGCAACCTTACCCTGTTTTAACCACATAAAACCAAAGGGAAAATGCATCATTATGCATTCTAATCATTGCCAAACAACAATCCGTTGCATCCTCAACATTACCCTTCCTAAAATTAGCTGAAACTATCGAAAATAACATCAAACTTCGTTCAACCAACACCTAACAACAAACTAATGATTCTAATATTCAATACACATCAAGACACAACCAAAAACACTTGCTAAACATCCTTATATCTCCAGAAACTCAAGAACACTCATAACATCCACAAAAAAACACTAAAAAAATAATCTACAAATTAATCAATCAAATAGTTTCAGGATTTATTTCAATGATCTCATTTCACATTATGATTACCTTTTCAAAACATTAATTTACCCAATCAAAATCTCTAGGTTTCATTAACTTAAACAAATCTTTAAGCAAAACATCAAAATCTCCATTAATAACTCAATTCTTGAAATCCATTGCAAAACTAAGTTAAAAACAATCCAATATCAGCCAACTACTAGGGAATATCAACAAAGAACCTTATTTTAAGAGAGGAAAACAAAATTCACCTTTGAAGAAGCTCCCACCAAAATTGACATAAGATTTTCCTTGAAATCAAACTTGTGAAATTGATGAAATCTTTGATAGATTCTTTTGAGGTTTTGTTAGGAATCAAAAGTAGGATCAAATGATGATTTCTCCATAGAAAATAAGCAAAGAATTTTGGAGAATCATGCTTGGAAATTGAAATTGAAATTGAAATTGAAAGTGAGAGAAAATTAGAAAGAATAGGAAAATGATTTGGAAACCAATTAACTGTTAATTCCTTACTCAATTAAGATGGTCATTTTTTAATTAAATCATTTAGAAATAATAGCTCTCAAAAGATTCTTTGTATTGGCCCAATTTCATTTAAGTTATTTAAAACCAATTTTGCAATCTTTATGATTCGATCACTAAATCAAAATGTCACTTAAAACAATGTAATTAACTCCCAAATTAATTACCAAAACACTTGATAATATATTTAAACATTTTTTATAAATCAAACCAATTTTTATCTCTTCAATTCATATTTTTAAAATATTAATTTCCCAAAACACATTTTATCGGTTAATCCGGTTTGACCAAGTCGAACCCAACCCGATCAACCTCTAATCATCTAGCCCTATTTTTGGGGTGTTATAGGTACTAAGGAGAGAAACTTCGACAAAAGATGTTCAATAGATGAGCTTACTTCGAAAATGAATATAACCCTTAGGAGTAAAGATTAAAACCTTGCCAAGTTAATTATTGAAAACATCACTATAGACATATAGGGTTTAATCGTAATTAACTAGAGTATTGCCATCTATAGAGGAAATACTAATCTTAAAATCTTCTCGGCAATAAAACCAAGGCTGGAAGTTATTAATTGATGTCTTTGCTAGTGTAAAATCGACACATCCTTTGCCAAAGCCTATCATCCATTTGAGTACATTTGTTGCCAATTTGTATGCCTTTTCACTACTTGTTCCTTAATAATTTTCTTAATCAAAATCTGAAATCCAATTCAACTCATTTTTTCCTATCACAAGTAAAATCGTGGCATTTAATTCCTAGATAATCCTTGTGGATACGATACTCAGCTTACTGTTGTATTACTTGTTGACCGTGTATACTTGCACGCAAAAATACCTAAACTTGGCATTATTTTTTGGCATATTTACATTAATTCGTCATTTATTTGTCAAGCGTTAGTTAGTCGACATATGTATATGTCATTAGAATCATAATAGAGGGTTTCATTTCATTTTTCTCTTCTTAGGCTCTTTTTTGGCTCGCTACCACTCTCTTTGGTCTTGACATAGTTGCATCTTTAGATGACTTATTGATGCAGATCGTGCAAGTGCACCAACCCTTGGGATTACTAGAATCACCTTGTTCATAGATAGGATCTTGAATACTAGACATCATATTATGGCTTCCGTTCATCTTTTTCTCTCTCTTTGTCTATCGTGCTCTTTTTCTTTAGTTATAGCGGTCATAATACTCGTCATATTGGACATCTTCCTTTTCAGATCTTGTATCTCATTTATATCAGTGTTGGTGTAAGTACCAACATGAGTGTCTGACATGTGACCCTCAGAAGAAAAGCCTCTTGCTTCTTTTCTTATCTCTTTAGGGGATTGTCTTATATCTGTGTTATTTTCTATCTGATTACATGATCTTTCATCCATTATGAAAGCCTTCTAAATCGAAGATCACACATAAATCAACACCTTTTTATGTATGTCATGAATATGCAATGCAAAAACATAGACAAAAGAAAATTTGTTAGTACAAATAATCATACTGGAAATGTTATTACTAAAGTGTAAACTTGTATAACCTACCCGAACATGCTCTGAACAAAATGTAGGCCCTACCCAACATGCTTTTCTACCCAAACATACTTCGAAAAAAGGTCCTACCCGAACATGCTTTCTACCAACATGCTTTATTATGAAAAATAATCCTACCCATACATGGTATCTATATGCATTCTTTATTTTGCAAAAATAAATCCTATTCGCGTGGCATGTAGTTACATGCTTTATTACAGAAATATAAATAAATGAAATTCAATTTAAAGAGCAATAATTTAAAATTAAACTAGACTAATATTTTTTCTCTACTTCACTTAATGTGTGACCTTCTAATCAGATAGGGGCTCAGTATGGCTCTAAATAGGGTGGGCTCTTACGGCTCCCTACATGTGGTTTGGTTCTAAAAGGTACCCCAATTATCCTCGCTGTCACTTACTAAGGCTAGCAAGGCTCCCGATTCTCACCCATTGTAGGCTCAAATGGACCAAGTTCAATTCAGGGGGATACATTTCCCTATGTCTACACAGAGATGAAGACCTCACAAAGACATAGGTGCGGATGTATCCTATAAGTGATCCACTATCCTACATGGAGGTGGGGACCTCGCGAAGGAATAGATTGTCACTCCCATTTAAAAAGGACGAAGCTCGGGTGCAGAGCTCATATTATGAACAAATAGAGACTTTATTTACCTACTTTTTGCCAACTTCTCGCCGTATTTCTCTTTCTTGCATTCTGCTAACCACGCTTGGCATTCCCTTTCTGCTCCGCCTATTCCTGACCTGCTCTTGCCAAATCTGCTAAACTTGCCTACCACAACAAGAAAAGTTCCCCTTTACTTTAGAATTCAAAACTATACATTCCTTAACTCCTAGATGCAAAATGCATGAATCTACTAGCTATAAATGCACACATATGTACCCAAAGTCAAGCAATAGTATGACAATATATACGTGCAAAGTATAACTTTTGAGGAGTTAACAAATGATCACCCCTACAACACCCAAAATTGGTACCCAGTTGATTACTTAATGTCTTAATGTTGAAAATTACGAATTGAAATATAATTTAAATATGAACCCTAAATGCATTTTACTTTCATAAAATATATTTGAAAGAATATTCATTATTTTAGGATTAATGAGAAAATCACACCCCTCAGGTTGAGACACAATTTTCTCGAGACTTCTAAATAAAAATATCATCTTGAATACGTTAATTTGGATAAAAGGGGTCTTCTATAGAGGATTAACGAGAAAACCACACGTCTATCAGGTTGAGACACAATTTTCTCGAGAATCCTAAAAAGAAGAATATTATCGTATCTTTTGTAAAAAAAAAACTTAGTTATAAAAATCAGATATGAATGCATAATGTATATACTAATATAAAAGTATAAAGTATATAGAACAATTACAAACATATATATACCTATACATATATAACAAAAAATAGGCATAAAGTCAAAAAATACCCCCAATGTTTGACTGAATAGTCACTTTGACCCTTATTCTTTTTTTAGAGCAATTCAACCATGAATAATTCATTTTGGGTCAAAATAGCCCCCTGTGGATGAAAACTATTAGTCAACTGACAGTAAATGGCTTGAAATGACGTGTAACACCCCCTAACCCGGTCTAGGAGATAAACCGAATTAGAACGTGTTACTAACAAACAATCGAGCAAACATGGTTAACTTAACACTTTTCTATCAGGCATGCAAACATGAATCATGGAAATTCTAAACGTTTCTTCTTAAAAGCTTTTATTTGAACGAAGCAATCACTTACTTAAACATTCACACCATATAACAATTCAGAATTTTAATAATAGCTTACAACCTTATAAACTACAAAGAATTTATGTACCTTGCACTTAAGTAGATAATCTACTTAGGTGTAAAGAACAAACAAGATTTCCAATATAACTACAAGTTCTTTTAGAAAAATAAACAGGAAATCAAAATTCCTCATTAAGAAGCTTTACATGCGTCTAAATGAAATTAAACCCACTTTCCATTTAACATGCATACTCTGAACAATCATACGAGAGTTCTTGCCTTTCATACACTTCATTAACTTCCAGATTATAATTTCAACCTTGTAAAAGCCTAATTATTTATAAACATCCAAGTAATTAACTAACATCATTTAAAATGATATCAACCCATTGTTTAACAACCCTTAAGCATACCTTTTTGTTACAACACTCTTAAGTCTTCTTATAAAAGATTCTTTAACAACCAAACAAATCACAACCGATTATAGATCAATAACAATCGATCACTCCATAGCTCACATGACTTATCAATTCCTCCTATGGTATAAACATATAGATTTATCCCTTTATAAAAAAATGGTAAGTATTTTACTTTACTCATATCAAAATCACCTTAACACATAAGACAATCATGACCGTTTAAGCACATATAATGTATACCGCACCAAACTATTTGTTTGACTTGAACCAATGGTTTATCTTATCCATTAAGCTAATTCATTAAGTCACACCAAGTATTTAGGATCCAAAACATGATAATGTAGGCATGAATCAAAGCATAACATATGTGGCAACAAAGTAGTTACCATATCAAGCTTCTCTAGATATTCATGCTATCACACAACCTAATTACTACTCAAATCAAATAAAGCAAGCAATCAACAATTAATATAAAGGCCCATTACAAGCTTGATCAAGAATAAAATTACACACTTAGGAATGAACAAACATGAATCTATATATGCCATGCATCTTAACAAAAAATGTGCCACCTTCTAGGAGTCCTAAAAATAGAACTTTGTACCCTAATCCGATATTTGTGACCACGTCCCAGCTCAGGAGTAGTCCGTAAACACATTAAGGAATTAAATTGCTTAGTGAGGTAGCTCGATAATCAAAATAGGAATGAAATCTTTATAAATTAGTTTCCCTCTATTTTTATAATTATCGGTTCTATGTATGTAACTAATTTAGTCACTTTCAATCCATGTATTTGTGAGACTCAGTTACAACCTTAAATTAATAGACCGAAGCTATCCAAGTATTAATAAACGTACAATCTATCAAGCACTCATTACTGAATTGGCTTATCTTTTTTTTAATTCTTATGCAAAACTTCTAGCAAGCATTTAAATAAAACATAGCATGTGCATTCTTCACCAAGCAGAGCAAAAGAACCTATTTATTCTTCTAGTTAAAAGCCTCAAGGAAGAATCAACGAAGGACATTACTTTCTACTTAGGTTATCTATCACATCTCAAAACAAGCATAAACTATCTTAACACAAGGGATATCATCCTTATCAAATCATCACTCTAGACGTCCTAGCATATAGGTCACCAGATTATAAGTGTTATGACATTCAATAAGCTTAGTCATAAATTTTATGGATGTCCAAACAAGGCATGACAATAGACTTATAGGCATGATTCAAAATATAGAAAGTTTTAGCAAAGCATGTCGGGGCATCCAAAAGTCACCATATAACTTTTAAGATTCCAATTACTTATCGAGCAAGTAACTATCATAACTTATTCATTGTTAGTGACTTAGACAATGAGCATATTCATAAAGCAAGTATAGACTTTTGTTTTAAAGGATATTTAGATTGTTCCTTTAGTTCTAGTGCAAGCTTTATTATGAGTTTTTGACATGACAAACTTATTCGAATGCTACCCTTCGAGCTCTAGAGTTCGAACAAGTTTGTCCTTCAAGACCTATTAGGCTTACGCATCACATCCTTAAGTATCACATACAAGATACCATAGTTACAAGATTTTGGTATATCTTTAATATTAGTTACTTATCACACAAAATTTCCTTCTTGCTAATTCATTACATTAGCATGTAGGTATACATTCTTCCTATACTCAATTCCATTATCAAGCAGTTTCATTCCTCCGAATATACTAATATATGCATTTGTACCTTTCAATGTGCTACCTTCAAAGTTGTACTTCTACAGAACAGAATACTCATTGAATTTTAACTTTCTTTACAAATTATTCAAGAATATTTTAGACACCTCTTACTTGCCATTCCAGATTATATAGATTCATTATACATGTGGCATTCTAACAAAGCATATGATCAATTCTAAGGCAAACATCATATCATTTCCATATCAAATGAGCTTTAAACAATGAAAGCCACACATGTTTATCCAATTGTTATCTCAAATAGAGCATGAATCAATCCTTTGCTAGGGACACATAGTCCAATCTTTATCAAGGGATCATCAATCATCAAGGGAACACATTCCAAATTCTCATTTTGAAATCTCAAGATTCAGTATTATGAATTCTTACTTTAATCTTAGCCTTGATTGACAGTCAAATAGACACACGAATCCAAAACAAGTAGTAACGACAAGGGTACACAAGGTACTGAAACAAGGGTACACAAAGTACCAAATTTATCTCTTTTCTGAACAAGGGTACCATTAGTACTGATAGATCATTTGATCTTAACTGACAAGGGACTGTAATCCACACTAGCGAGCTCGATAGACTCTATGGCATGCCAATTGTGTCTAAACCGACTCGAATCAAGGCTTGTTATTATATTTGATTATTCATACAATCAATAGGTAGTGCAAGTTATAATTCATTATCTTGTTCAATCCCAAAACACATTCAATTTCAACTTCAAAAAGCCATGTAAGTGTAATTTGAATAATCAACTTAGCTAAACCACACATACCTCAAGACACTTATCTTATCTAGCATACATTCTATCTTCATAAACACAAGCATAACAACATAACCATTCTTATTGAATTTTATATTTTAAAGAGTTTGGGGTAGCCTTAAGATCGTTCCCAATCTAGATTACATTTACTTCCCATTATACAAGGATGGTTATCAATCATAAGTCAAACTTAACCAAATTTTTCCACATGAAGGTTCAAAGCATCATCAATGCTTAGCAAGGGTTTCTACAAATTTGCAACATTCAAATACAACACTAAATTCACCTAACTCAATACATTTAACCACGCTTGTTCTTACCACATAATATGTACCTTACAATCCAAGCTTTATTAATTCAAATTCAGCATAAATAAGTGGGTAGCATCATAATTAAAACAATGAAAACATGCTCGGGATAGCGTAATTCTATCCTGAGACCCTAAATTTCACTCACCTCTTATCCTGAAGTTACGAGATACCTGGATCCTTAACCAACTTGTTACATATCCAAATCCCTCCTAGTTCTTATTGGTCTAAGGTCAACAAGGAATATGTTTACATGCATTAGAACTCTTTCAATCATTTAAAGATTCTCTAGATAATTCAAACAAAACTGCAAGCTTTTGAAACACTCTATAGCAACCTCAATCATGCATTTTTGCTATAATTCCAATCATGATACACCTAACAACCATTCATCTATAAAACAACTCAATTATACATGTAAACATATAAATTCAGCAAAACAATCCATTGTGTGCTTATAATCATTCGAAATAACCCCATATATTTGTACATAAATATGTGCTCTAAAACAGTTTAGTATCCGTTTATTTTCTCTTAAAAATAGTCCTTTTTATCAAAGAATCAGCCCATTCCTTAGTATTTATACTTGGTTCAAACAGCTCTGATTATAAGTTCACATACATATATTCAACAGGACAGTCCCTTTTTTAACTTCTTATTTATTCATAACAGATTTGTTTATTTGTTCCTACATAATCACGCCGAAACATGGCAGCACTCTACCTCCTACGTGATCAAACAATTCAAACATTCATTCAATTCATGCATAAGTCAAAACAAGGCAGATTTTAGAATCTTATTTATACCAACATTCTCGACTTCAATTCAATCATACACACACTAAAACTAGACAGATTTCATGCTCAAACATTTGATTACTCTAAGAAATTCCATTTACTCCTATTGACTCAAAACAATCCCTTAAATACATACACTCTCAAGTGACATATACAAAGGTATCCTTTTTATCTTATTTTCACACAAAAGCTAGATTTCCAAATTCTTTTTAACAAAACATTTACCGATAGGGACAATCATTCAATTTTAAGTTCAATGCAACCTATTCCAATTACTTCCAATACATATTCAAATGATTAATTCATAACACAACATTTACACAATCAAAGGATATTTCAACAAAGTTTCGGTTCTCCCTAGAGACTTCCCAACTTAAATCACACACAAGAATTCACGTGAAACCTCAAAGGAATGGTCTAATACAGGGATTAAAATAAGGTCACTTACCCCTAAATCTCTTGCAATCATCCAATTTACAAAATTCCTTAACCGACCGAGTCCTAAACTCCGTTAAGCTTCCATTGTTAGCCATTCAAGCTCGCTCTCTTTCTTTTTCCTATTTTGTTTTGGTTCTCTCCCTTAGAAGAAGGAGATGGTGAGGCATGGATTTCATGGAATCTAT